>OU343039.1:7029637-7629637 GCA_910593735.2 Ectemnius lituratus
CATGGGAAACTGGGAAAACCGATAGTGCCGACTGAATTCCTACGGTATTGTCTCGAGTGGCATCGAGCTTGGGATACTCACTTCTTGGCATCGCTTTAAACTAAAGCCTTATACCGTACCGACTATACGTGACGATATGTTGCTCCCAATTGGCAGGTATATCGCGATCGAGCTCACCTCGAGTTCCCCGCATTGACTTATTTTCACTCGAGAAATCGCGATGACTCCTGTGACTGGGAGAAATGTAGTTGCTTGCGTTTAAAGTGGTGGAATGACATACATACATAGTGGGAGTTAGTGTGTGCCGTGGCGTGAGAGACAGTAGAGTACTATCGAGGCTCGCGTCGTTTACTTCGGGTGCCAGTAGAACGTGTTACTTTGCACCTCGCTGAATCGTCGTCCCGTGAAAAGATCCCGACGATGACGCCGACGACGACGGTCGACGTCGAGAAGGAGGCGAGAGGCTTTCTTGGGACTCCTCGCATACACACACGCGATCGTACATACTTACGGCGCTAGTATATACTCGTCTATTAAGCCAGCCAGACGGCAAAAGGAGCGGCAGCGTGAAAGCCCTTTTCCCCCTGGCTTTTGAAAGGTCACCGAGCGGCTAACGGACTAATTGAAAATGGATAAAAAATCTGGCCGAAGGAGAAGGGTGGTACCTTGCGGAATTAATCATAATTGCCCGGGCTAAGGGAATCGCAATTAGTATTCAGCTGCACGCTTCAAGTTTTCTCAACGAACACATCGACGTCGCCGACGACGACGAGGGCTGAGTGCCTGGCTCATTGTCGGACCTTACTTATTAAAAACCTTGCCTCCCGCAAATGCTCTCCAGTCTTACCAGCAAACGACGCAGAAATATGCGACGAATGAATACGAAATGAACAGGTGATTGCGCGCGCGCGCGTGCGTTCATGTTGGCTGCCGCTTCGTTGTTAATCGTCATGCGATAAATAAAACCAAGCTGACGACGTAATTGGAAGAGGTGGCCGCCCATCAATTGTGAGCGAGATCGGATTAAAAGTCGCCGGGGAGAACCGGTATTTCTGAGTGTGCTGAGCTGATAATTACAATATCGGCAATCGGCCGAGGAAGAACCATGACTTATGGTGTGACCGAGTATATTTAAGCGCGCCCGAAATTTCGCACCACGCGATCACGCGATTACACCTTAACTCTAATAACAAGTCGGCGTCCTCTTGCACTTTTCAGCGAATATAGGGTTCCATATTTCAGGGGACTGACCGTTACGAGAACCTCGGGGATTAGTTCGGATGTAATCGCTCTAGGCTATACGCTGCACATCGCCAAACTTGTATTTAATTTCATACCGGCTGAATACGTGCCTCTTCGTCGTCCTTGCTACTCCAAGTGGATCATCGTTCCTCTCAGTTTTTACTTTGCAATTTATTGGCGTGGCTTTTAATTCCAGCTGCGACGTCGCTCGCGTGTTCCGCTCTCGCGTAAGAGAGATCCTCCTGGCTGACTTATAACTTTTGTTGTTGATTCCCTACGACATTGTTACACGCAAACACAGACACACATAATACGGGAAACCCGCTGTGCTTGGACCACAGTTTCCCGCGGAGACTGTATTTAGTTTTCCCGAGAGATGCCGCGTGCACTGTTCGCAGTCTGTGCATTATGTCCTTTGTTGTACAACGAGCAGTCTCACGTTTGGGGAATTGAATTTTTGTCCACTTCCAGCGGTGCACAGTGGGTCAGAATTCGCAGAACGGAAGTATGCGCGAGCTTTAGTTTGCTCACCGAATTTCTAAAGCGCTTCATTTGCTTCTATAATTCTTAAGGCACAGTGCAAGTAGGATTACCTTTTTCACTGATTACAGTGTTCGCCTACGTGCATTAATGTAATCTCGCTAGTCGTGCTTCATCGAGGCTCTGCTAATGGAAACAGCAAATACTTTACCAGTGAAAGAGGCTTTGCTCTCAGAGTTGCGAGAGTATAGAATTAAAGCCTGTTTGATGTTTCAGGAGAGTTATTTTAAAGTACCAAACAATATTACACGTATTCAAATATCTGAAATCATACAACACTAAGATTTTCAGTCAACCAATGTTCATAAAACTAGAGTTTTCTCTCATAATGGGTGGTCCTATAACTTTAGAGCCAAAACGTCATCTTTCATGACAAAGAGACAGTATAGATTGCAAGAAGTGAGTCGCAGAATCGATCGATGACAGGGCCGAAGTTCATTGAGGAAAACCTCGAATTTTTCGTGGAAAAACTTTGCTTTAAAGTCAAGATCGATCGCGTGAAGTAGTGCTGGTGATGGTGGGAATGAGGGATATTCGGTTGGCTGGATCTTATATCTCGGAGCAGCCGGTGTGCCTGACGCTTCTTGTTCGCCAAGAGAGAGTGCGACAGAGCGGGAGAGAGAGAGAGGAGAGAGAGAGAGAGAGAGAGAGAGAGAGAGAGAGAGAGAGAGAGAGAGAGAGAGAGAGAGAGAGAGAGAGAGAGAGAGAGAGAGAGAGAGAGAGAGAGAGAGAGAGAGAGAGAGAGAGAGAGAGAGAGAGAGAGAGAGAGAGAGAAGGAGCTGTAAGGAAGAGGATGTGCCAGTGATCCATTTATCACTGACCATGCCAGGAGAGGAGCCATCCGGAAGTACAAAGCCGCGAATAGCTGGCCGTCAGTGTTCCTCTCGTGGAATCCGCTCACCGGAATGACTTAATGACCACTCCAGCTCGACGATACTAGCCGCATAGTTCTACCAGTCCTATCTCAAACAGGCCGCCGCGCTTTTGTTTCGTAATTCGAGTTTTAATCAATCGCTCCATTACGGCTCAATGCTCGCTGGATATTAGCATGCTTAGGAGCTATGCGTACATGTTAGTCAATTACGAGCTGGCGATACGTAATATAGCTGGTGAGAGACTAGTTACCAAAAGAGAGAGAGAGAGAGAGATAGCTATAGATATATGTTATAATCCCATCAGAACGGGTAAGCGCTTTATTACAAAATCGAATGATGTTATTAGAATCAGGCAACGAACACCGGCTACCAAGCGAATGTGAACTCGGCCGCGCCATGAATTTTGATCGGTCGATGTGCGGTATGCTTCCAAAATTAGTTCCCCATCGGTGAGCTAAAGCCAGGCGCACTCGAGAACGAGGGCCCCGTTGTTTATTTCTTCTGGCCCAGGCAGGATGCGTGCAAAATTCTTTTGAGCCGCGATACCGGCCACTTCTTCTTAAAATAGACAATGCTCCCTGATACATGGTGTGCGAGGGTGGTATCTCGGATATACAGGTCGCTCGGCATATGGAAGACTTGGGAAGAGGAACCCCAGGAAAATGGGGCAGAAACTTATTTTCTCGACGAGCGTTTCGGTGGAAGCAGCACACGATCGGTTGTCGGCTTCCGGTACGAGGCGGAAGTCAACGCTAGCGTCCGCTCGGCCGCGCCCGATTTATTTCGAAACTACTTCTTATTATTTCTCTTCGTTCTTCCGCAGTAGAAAAGAAAGAAGTAGAGCAAGTTTTCCTCGTTACTAGTGAAGATAAGAAGCAGCGATTCTCTCGTTTCCACGTTCGTGGGAGTTCACGCTCAATCGCAGCTGGTAGTTATGCCTCGTTATCGACCTCGTAACAGCCTTTGCCCTCTGATATACCTTTAAGTGGGTCACACCGGCCAAACGGGTTCTCTCCTTCATTCGCCGGAAAATGCGATCGGCAGCTACACTGCGATCGCGCATTCCAAATTGGATCCATTACTGCGGTAGCTCGAAGGAGCGCCCGCCGCTTTTTAAGAAATGCTACCGCTACCAGCAGGAACGCCAGCGAAATCCACCGATTGATACGGAAGTAAACGCGTTCAATTGAACTCGTCTTCGTCTGCGAGTTCTTGGAAGTGGAGGCAAAGCGGTTGCTTTCGAGTAGAATCTTTTCAAGGGATCGGCGCGACAGGGATGTTCCTTTCACAGAGAATCTATTAAGCAAGGCGTCGGCGGGACGCCTTCAAACGGTTACACATTTCTATCGAACTACTTCAAGGCTAGTATAAGGAGCAATCTCAGCGTTGTTTAATTAACGAGTATTTCACGCTCAGTGGATGCCGTGTTACTCAATAATGGGTCTCGTAATGATTTCATTCTGCCGGTTCTCGATAACTGTGTGAGAGAGAAAGAGAGAAAGAGAAAGAGAGAGAGAGAGAGAGAGAGAGAGAGAGAAGTGTATTGGCTTTTGAAGAAGGTGAGCGGTCTGTAAGGAGTGATCGTGCAGCGAGCGCTCGACATAGTCAGCCGACACATACACCTCCGGATGAAAGTGAGTTCGATGAAGTGGTAACGAAGCAACAGATAAGCGTACACCCATTACGAGAGTCGATCGGATAGGAGCGGCATCGATAATCCCACTCACGTTGCTCCCGCGGATGTCACATCTCGTCACGACCATCGAAGGCGCACGGAATTCTATATTTGTTCGCGGCCACGTATGTACATGTACGTAGTGATTATTACGAGCGGGGGACGCTTGCCGAGCAACCCACCCTGCCAGAGGCAACTTTTCCTTTGAGCGGTTAAGGCCTTTATGTAGCGGCTCGTGCGTGCCTTTAATAAACACGTGAGAGGACAGACGTGAAAGATGAAGCGCGCGAGACCGTTTGTAATCTTCGGGATACACACGTCTTCTCGAGATATTGCATTTGTAGTAAGAGTTTTCAGCTTCGTGCCTGGCCAAACGATGCCCGCGGCCTGTGTATGCCGGCGACACTCTCTCACCGGCCGATTTAATCATCCTCCAGCTTCACATGGGCGGCGTTCTATCTGACTCTGATTAAAATATAAATCCTCCTGTCTACCGGCATCGGATTAAACACTGACCATACTGCTGGATTGTTCCACTTCTACAGCTTCGCCTAGTATTCGTAGTTATCGTATTTTAGAGACACGCTTTGCCAATCGTTTGAAGAGTCCAGGTTTTATAGGACATCCTTTTAATAGTTGCCGTAAGCTCTCTTCGACTTATATTCGTTTGATGTTGCGAATTCTACCTCGAAGAGACCACCGCAGCGTTGTCTTTAATGTCTGTGAGCCATTCGAGTCAGCACGACCCAGTGGGCTCATTAGTCGACGAATTATGTTTTCCGATTGCCACGAATTGATACTGCTGACCTCCTACTGAGTCCTTTTCACTAGATACATGTGTGTACATCCTATGGATATTCACCTTTCCAATATCGGTTTCTACAGGATTCTTAAATCGTGAGAATATCCAAGTAATATATCGATAAGAAAGAAATACCAAGTTTGTCTGATATTCCATTCAAAATTATATGTCGACGATGCATGGCAAGTCGATGATAACTACTGCGAGTTATCTTATCAGAACAGAGGTTTCTCCTTAAGGAGGATTTGCGCTGGGTAATGCGAGGTTTGTTTTGCCAGGTTTCCCAGCATCTTGTATGTATATACATACATACATATGTGAATCTCACATCGCAAGGAATAGCGTTGAATAGAATATCCGACGGGGGATTCTCGGCATGAAAATACATGCTGAGCATGCATGCAGGCTTTCGAGGAGGCATAGCTGATGCGGATCAGCCGGAGCATATTGATGACAATAGATAAGGGCAAAATAACGGATAGTTCCTATTAAAATATGCGTCATTCACAGTGAGTGTTTCACTTGCGGGTTCTTTAAAAGGAATGTAATTCATGAATATATTTAAAATCAGTCTCAAATAATTTTACCCTTTAAACCGAGAATATGTACGTGGCTGTGAAGCGAGAGGTACCAAAGACAAGCCATAAAATCGGTGGAGCAGCTTGCGCATCAGTGTCTTACCCATAAACCTAAATTCGCTCGCGCTACGAGGTACACGCTGGCACAGCCACTCGGTATACAACACCCACAGCCCTCGCAAGTACACAAGAACTTGGCGGCAGAATGCCGAGCATGCACATTTTGCAGAGCCGAGGGAAGCTGGATACCTCGGAGGACGTAAACACCTCGAAAGGAGAAAAAAAAAACCCGACGACATGGCACCACTGTCCGAACATTGGAGATCCCAATGCAAAAGTGTCAGAAGAAAAGATATCTATCGAAACCTGTGGATCGTAAACATAGAATTTGGCTGACCCATATTGCGAATCGAAGAAATTCTTGCAAGCTTTCATATAAAGCTTCTTCCCAATCTAATATGCTCTTGGCATAAACAAATACGAAACACAAAGTGTAATCATGACTGCTGGTAAAACAAGGGGGAATTCCCTAGACAATGAAGGTGCTGTTCGAAGGTGGAGGAGAACTTTGCCGAAGAGAGGTGAGTACTCAGAGGGGAGAAGATGTAAGTAAGCAGTTCAGTGCTCCTGCAAACAGGACGCTGCAGATAATCGGCGTTGGTACTCCTCCACCTTGCGGAAAGCAGGATATTCTGGCACGTACACGCATACAAGCCAAGGCCAACATTGTCGCTATTGTTTATGCGAGTTTAGTGGAATACGTGAGGTGCATTGGTAGCACGTATAAATGTCCGATCGCCATATGTGAAGTTTAAACGAAGATATAGGGTGTTCCATAAATCCAACCATTCTGCAACTTCCTCAACTATAATACAATTGTAACTCTATTATATATCAATTTCATGCTAGACAATATTCGAACTGATTCCTACGATTTGTCTATCGAGATGAACTCTTAATTTTTTTAATAAAAGGTCACCTTGGATTTTCCAGTTTTGCTAATCTCTCTGGCGAGAGGGCGGTTTAACATTGGGCATTTTAAATAGAAGATTTATAGAGGGCTTGCGTTCGATGTCCATGGAGCGTCGGCTCGCCTATTCTTCGGGCGCAAAATAACGCCTACACGGGAGAGGCGTTCCCACGCGAGTAGATCTCTCACACACATACGGTACGGCCGATGCACCAGATGCGTGAGGCCATCAACGCATTGCTCGGTCGCATCGGTGTGCGGCATATACGAGTTTCGCGCAGCCACGGCTACGAGGACGGGCGCATGAATCACGCGCGCACTTAGCCAGCCGCCGGCGGGATAAGCCGCGGCATATTGTTGCAACAAGTGCATCGAGCACATACACATATACACACACAGACAGAGACACAGACGATGCACCGGAGGCTGCAGTCGGCCGCCTTGCAGTCTCGTCGTTGCAGACAGCGCGGCGCGAACCGTTCTTCTATCCTCCCTATTCCCGCCTTCGAGCTCTCCATGCTTCTCTTCCTCTGTCTGCCCGCCACCGTCCACTTCCACTTGCTCAGCTACTTCCAACTCAACTGCACCTCCTGCACACGAGACTTATGCATCATCTTTGAACAGATGTATCCATGTGGAATAATTAGTCTTTGTTGTAAGAAGTAGTATGGTTTTGTAGTGTTTGAAGGATTCGTGATCCGAAGTTGGATCTATTTTATTAGGAAACGATTATTTATTAATTGAGACCAGATTTCTAAGATGTAATAGGCGCGGCAGAGAAATCATTGGTAATGCTGAGAAGCTTGTAGTTCTTTCGCACATGTGCTTGCGTAATAGCAATCGTATGATATAATAGGATCGGTGGGTATCAGTAGGAATTACATCGATGCGGAAAGGAACGTTTACTTAGTATAATCGTTACAGGGGATTGCTCGCTCATCATTAGCGCATAACGAGTGAGAGAATATCGGATTACAATGCCAAGCTGTAATGTCTCGAAGATGTTACGTGCAAATGGCGGGCATCGGTTACAGGCTCTCATGGTAATAATGCTAAAAGTAGGTTTCAGTTTCGCGTGCACCGCACGCTCGCTCGCATTTCTGAAGGCTCGTATCAGCCAGCACGATATTCCTTGCGGGCGCACTTACGACCGCTTTTAGCGAATGCAGTCGTTTACCTTCGCGCATGACTTTATCGTGGAGACGATTTACGCCGGTCACATTTCACCTCGACCCCGGGGCTCGTTCTTGACCGGCGGCGGCGGCTGGGTGGGCCAGGTCCGATTTCGCGGATGACATCATAAAATGCAGGGACACTTTCGAATTTTCAGCTTTCCTCCCAGCGCGCTCATCCTTCCAGAAATTCCTCGCCAAGGAAAAAGGTGGATGGATGTTGAGAAAAAGGTTGGCTCGCGACTGGAAGAGTTACGATGGCAGTGCTTTAATGAAGTCACTGATAGCTCTGTAAGCCAAGTACATTCTCTTTTTCTGTCCTTCCTTTGGGCTCAGTTTCATTCCGTCAACGAGAGCGAGCAGGAAAAGGCATGCGCTCTCCAGATCGCAGAGTTTGATAGCAGCGTTGCGCTTTAATCGAATTTGCAACGTTCCCGAAAACGTGAGACTCCTGGACCACTGGATCCCAACGTTCGTACGCTGGACCACACTTTTTTGCGGCCCCTTCACGTAACAGGACATCCATCCTTGTCCTCGAGCGATGTGGCAATTCCTTTGAACCCGCGGCGCTACGTGATCGCAACACGCCGTGCTTTTTTCATCAATTAAAGCGATCCACGTGAGAACTATTCAATCACATTTGCCCGAACCAAAAGAACGGATAAGAAAGTTTTTCATGCCAGGTTCTTTATTTCGAGAGCAGCTGTTTTAACGAACGGCAATCGATAGTTGAGTCTTTCCTTACTTCGCACAGTAACGTTCTATCTGCGACATTTTCAATAGGCCGCCCACTCTTAACCAGAACATTCTAACGCTTTCATTCCCTGGCATTGACTCGATGTTTGGAATTCCATAGGCTTCTGTGTGCCATCGGACTTAGCCTCCGATATAATGAATTGGCAATGCGAGTGGAGAACTTTTTCTCTTGAATGAGAGTGAGACGTCCGCTAGCGCGGAACGCTTGGAGGATCATACAAAAGGGGGGGTGGAGGATATCTTATTTCTGTTAAATGAACCTGGGCGACCGTGGAAGAAGCGATCTTCCGGTGTCGCGCCCTCTCTCAATTGCAGAACTTCCATATTGTGCGATCGAGGCATCCACCATTTACCATGACGGCCCTTGAAAAGGGCCGAGCCCTTTTAACGAACCACAAAAGCCCCGTCGCGGCAACCCTCGCGAATAAATGACGGCGCGTTCCAATTAAAACCTCTTCTTAACGTATATCTTTTTATCTGTTTCAGGTAAGTTCGTCTGCGCCACCCGTTGGCTCTCCGTTAAAGCCGCACATACCGAAACCCGCCGTTGCTTTATGCAGACTCCGGTGCGCCGAAGATTTCATCACGGATTTTAAAGGTCCTTCTAACGAGCAGTCGATGCTTATACATTTCCAATTACTCCGACTATTCTCTTTCAGCCAGAACATTCAGTCAGTTAAACAGAGATTTTTTTAGTAATAATGCGCAGGAGTATATGCAATGGTAGCCTTTAAAACATTAATTTCCAACAATTCTGTTACGTAGAAAAGTCATTCACCCACTTAGTTCGAGGAGATTTTTTCTTTGCCGAGTTGGCAGCCTTTCTAATCGTTTCCGATATCTCGCAACGCTTCAAGGAAAGATTGCAGTCGCAGGTAGTCCCCGAGGGTTTTGCCAGAATGCAGCGAGTCCGAACGGTATCACTGAGATCCAAAAGAAGGGCTGAGCCGATCGCCCACAGCGTACCCGGTCAGGTTAATTAGTAGCCATTATCTGGATACCGGCCGTACAATTAATTACTGCTTGCTCCAGCGATGCCCCGGCTCTGATTCGATCCCTGCCAACAGACTTTTCCTTTCCTTTCACCTTCCTCTTCGTAGGACCTTCTTCCCTTTCGTGCTGCAGTATCGTGTCGGAGCTACCTCCTCGCACGTACCACGTAATGACACGTGGTCCGTGTCCAGAAAGCATGCATTGCATCACGCTATCCTTTAAACACCATGGAATCACAGTACTAACGATGCAGGCACGCCAGAGAAACTTGTTACTGAACTTCCACTACGGAAGCCCTGCTTTTTTTCTCTCTCATAATCTACAATGTTTCATAATAGTCACGTCTCTATTTCTGAACGGCCGTAAGCGCAACCACTCGGAATTCGCGACCGCTCGAAGAGAAGAGCGGAATAATAATCATTTTCATGAAAACGCATGAGCGCAGTTGTTCGCGCGAGTGATATACACAGGCGAGACACGTATATTGCATTCGAAGAAATAAGAGTGGAAGGATAGCCTAACTTTAGTGGGAGTACTGTCGGACGGAAGGTCTCGGTTACGAGCGGCGGCGCGTCAACGACGAAAATGACGCGGCTGAATATGAATGCAATATTCAGCACTGGCAACGTTACTACTTGCTGCTTGATTTTCCCTGTCCTCCCCAATGCCATTTCTTCTTCTCGTCTCTCCCTCGTTACCCATTCCTCCATCCCTCTCGAGCTTCTGAAATCCTCGGTGTGTCCGTCCTTCGATGCTTGGCAGTAGCACTCGTATCTTCTTCAACCCTTAGGCACTCGACTCGCTTTTTTTCTCCAACGATCTTCTTCCCAATCCTTCTGCATCCCCCTTTTACTATGTATACGAACCTCCCTCGAACATCTTCTCTTTTCACCCCCAACTGAGATACGCCCTTCTTTTGCCTTTTTTTTACCATGTCTCACTCTTGTCGTCGTTTTCATCGCCATTTTTCCCTCTCTCTCTCATTGCTGACACTTGTCCGATTTCCTTGGAGCACGGAACTTCCGGTAGACCGGCTGCCCGCTGTATCGTGCATCCGCGAACTCCCACGGACACGTGCACCGACGAGCAATTACAGAAAATTGCGGCGGGCGTGTGAAAAAGCGTGGCCACCACTCTCGTAAATTTCATTCGGTCCCGCGCTCGCTCGCTCGCTCTCCGATCGGACCGCCGTGATCAACGTAACTCGAACCATTATGTCCCAAGGGAAATACGAAATTTTGCACAAATATTTCTCACTTGTAATGTCATTTTTTGCATATAAGTTGTAAAGTAAAATTGATCGAGCATTGATTTATAATTTATAATATATTACGTTGATCGTAACACCACAGTGGAGGAGTTTCATTAAGGTTACATCGGAAAATGTAATTTCGAAGTATAAATTAATCCCACATTTGTAAGGTAATTTGTTAAATGGTGTAAAACAATGAGGCAGACATAAAGAATAATTACTAATAAGAAGTATTTAACTGGCACTTCTTACTAAAGCTCTTAGACTGTTCATATAAGCGAGGATTCTTTGGGGAATATCATAAGTCACCGGCGGTTACTGTCAAAGGAGGGCTGAAACGAGTGATACACTCGTGGCGGGATCCGTAATCCGTTCGCAGGCATGCGTGCATAGTATATTCCGACGTAAGCTGCTGGCGACGCGGCAGCCGGAAAAAGAAACGAGTATAAATCCCTTAAGAGGATGAGTGCCACCGTTCGAAACAATCCGGTTAATTTTCTCGAGCTTAGCCGCGCGCTCTCATGAGTCAAGAAAGTAATGAGTCTTTGGCAGTGGCGTGCGCGCGCGCGATCTTGGCAGTAGTGAATTTTTGAGAAGTTCGATAATGCGCTTAGTATACTTCCGTTTCTTCCTAATATGCTTCTTCCGCTCGCAAGTACTCTAGCACTCTCTCGGCTGATATTAATCCCGGCTGCAATTTGATCCTCGGCTCACTCCTCATCCAGGAGTATTACACACTCGGTGGCCAAGTGGTTGTAAGTACGATCAACATGAAAAAAAGTAGCGAGGAATAAGCAGGGAGTACAAGTGGTCCTTTAAGAGGGATGAAAGTCCCAGGTCAAAACAATCCCACTAATTTTTCCGGGCCTCGAAATCGGCCCGAGGATTAAGGGGGAGCTAGGGAAACGCGAAAGAGTAGCCGAGAGATAATCCTGAGGAGCACTCGAGATGCTGTCGTCCTTTCTGTCCCCACGTTCTTTCTACCTCTGCCGCTGGAGAGGCCTTAGCCCAGAATGTACGTGGCGGTGAGCAAAAGTGCCGCCAGGGAAACGGGTTCTTCGGGTTACAGTACTCTCCTACAATCCGAAAAATACGATGCTAGTCGACTGCTGACACGTGAATGTAATTATCCACCTTTCTCGCTAGTTTGTTTTGACTTTCGACTCAGCAAACACGTTGCGCCATATTTCGAACCGTATAAATTCCAGTTATAAGGTTCGTTTTGCTTGGATTATTAGAGATATCATTATGTTGGTTGAAAAGTAGTAACACTAATAATTTGGCTAAGGGAGATTCGTATTCCTGATTGCTTTCAATGCACAGGGTTCAAGAGAGAGCCAACAATCGCGGGATCATTGATTTTAATCAGAAATACCGATCGGAGAAAGGGTGTCGACTTGAGGAGCAAAGTGCTAGTAGATCGTATCGCAGGAAGATCCTACGTGACGATTATCGTCAAACACTTCAACGGCTAAGGAGCTTCGACTAGCCTCCTACTATAAATTCTTACCTCGAGACACACATCGTTCAATTTTTCTTCAATTTACATGAATGGTCTTTTAGCTTATTTGGAACCTTCATTTGTTAGGAGAAAACTAATCTTATATTTCCATCAAGACTTATTTCGAACAAATTTTCCCATTTGATAATATTGTATGAACTGCAAGCTGGATATGCATGAGAGAAAAATACTGGAAACTAGCATAACGGGAGAATTCATACATGGTTATTAGTTCAGCGGAGGTCAGTCCTCCGTTCTCAGTTCTTGGATAAATTCGCCCGATATTACAGTAGTCATAGGCGAAATTGCGTTCATTGAGTTTTACGTAATTCCTCGCGCGGTGGTCAAGAACGATCTCGAATTGAATTTCCGCTGGAACGGAATATAGCGGTGGCTTTGACCGCCCTTCAATTGCAATGGGAACTAGCGACTCGTATGACGCTCGTAAACGAGTCGCGTCCGTTTTCGCGGAGCGCGCGCGCCGGCGTGCGCGTACGCAACACCATCGGCAAACAGCAGAAGAGATGGGACGGAACGGTGCACCGATGGAAATTAAAATTTTACACGTTTGAATTGGCGGCGGTTCGTCACTCTCGGAACTGCTGGCAACCGTTTGGAATCGTGCGGGCGAACTACCGTTTGAAGGTTGAAAGGTGATAACTCTTTGTCTGCTGTCACGTACATTGACATTCGATGAATCGAACCGCACGCATTTCTATTTCATTGGAACTTATTCTGAAACACATACATTGTTTCGTTATTACGAGAAATATTTCGAGGTGGGAATCATTGACCAATCGGGAGAAAAATGCTCAGATTCCAAGACGTTGATTTACCCTTGAGCTCTTATTTGATCCTGGGTGTGAGGAATCTCGGGTGGTCGGCACGTATGGACGTGCGTTCTTTTCACTGGAATTACAGCCGCAGTTCTCTCTTAACACTCTGGATCGTATCGTTGGTGGGCAGAAGGCTTTCATTGCTCTTAAGTGCCGCCAGTTGTAAATCTCGCTCGCCACGGATTAACAAACGCTCCGCTTCTCCGAGCACTTTTCACCAGTTACTTTTGTTAAGAGACTGTGAAGGTGTCCTGGTATATTCCGAGGCAGCTGCTTCAGCAACAACTGAAGGACGATTTTTCTTTCTCGCAAATCCAGTTCGTGCGCATGTTAATACCAGCAACCGTGAGATCTCATTTCTCACGCGTTCGTACTTCACGCTTACCTTTTGGGAGCTTAAAAAGCTTGCCAGCGAACACTTCCTTCCTAGTTTCGTTAAGAGCCCTCTAACCTTCTGGACGCATCTCCCCATCGCGCGAAAAAGACCTAGCACTGTGTATCGCTTGATCCTCTCTTCTCTAGACTTCCTCTTTTTCCTCCCCGTCGAGTCATTAATGTCGCCGGTTATTATCTCCGGAGAAAAATTGGGTATTCGCACTTTCAACGCTGCATCTAAAATGCCTGCCTCTCCGCATTCTCGTCATTGTTCCAGCATGAAAGGGGCAAGCCAGTCGTTTTCCCGAGGTGGATTTACGTTTTCAAACAACTTCCAAGGTGTCTACGAAATAGCAGTTCCGCTACGTACTTGGCTCACTTTGCTCGTTCTTCTGACAACCTCGGTTATCGAGTATGCGGTGAACAGGCATACAAGAAATATTCAAATATTTATATTACACGTTCGAAATGCAGGTATATCTTCCGGTACACGAGCAAGCTATGTGTAAATCTTGAATACGAAGAGGCAGATAGACCGCTGGCTGAGAGAAAGAGAACCCTCGACTCGACAGGGTACTGCTGCGGGTTACTCGGAGTAGATACCTAAGAAAAAAGGGAGTCACCGCTGGATTACGAAAGAGGGAAAACGAGTGGATGCGTAAAGTGCTCTTGACGTTACTCTAGGAGATAAGACTCTCAGCTTCCCCCATCCGATAACAGGAGCATGTCAAACCCGAGCCACCGCCTTCCTATTATTCCATTTGAGGAATCTTGAATCTTAAATCGAACTTCCTAAATTCTACCGTCCCTGAAATTTCTCAAACATTTCATACTTTACCTTTCAAATACTTTTTTTCTTAAAAATAGCAGTTCTACTTTGACGCGATAATTGTCTGATGTCTGGCTTATTGTTAGAAGCGGGTACTCCAACGAAATGTCTTGAGACAGTTGGGGTGAGGGAGCTTTTTTAGAAGGGTGCGAGGAGGAGGATGTACTTTACAAATTCCAGGATGCGAGGCTCGTCGAGAGCAGCGTACACATTTGTCCCTATTACAGTTATGGCCACCGAGAGCGAGCAAGAGACTCCAGGATGGTGCGGCTGGAGCGTGCGGTTCTTAAAGCGCACTTTGCGTGCACTCACGTATAGTAACGTTCTCCGGGAGATGCTCAGGAGCGATGCTCGCTTGGGGATCCTTCAAGCCCACTTTCGCGTAGTCCTGGCCGCCCGGCTGCTTTCATGGAAATAACCTGGTGAGCCAGGCAAGGCCTTTGACTTCTTCTTGGTGCGGTGGCCGCTCGTAAGACACGCGCCGCGTGGCAAACGAGAGCCCCCAAGCAAAATGAGATAGCCAAGTATTAACATGAAAGCATCGCACTACTTTCTTAAATATCAGTTGGCATAGCAAGGAAATTAGAGATGGTAAAAAAACAAGGGCAAATTGGAACGTCCGTGTTCTTTGAGATGTGTGTTACGGGTTCAGGAGAGCATCGTTCATCATACACATGTTCCTTTATGGGGCATTTGAAGTCAGAAACAGTTTGAGAAAGAAAAATCTGAAGGAGGCCGAGTGAACGTTGTGGAAAGTACTACCGCTTTCAAGACAACCTGCCAATTCCAGCTGGAAAATTTACAGCCCCTATAAAGTCTAAAGGTAGCTCGGCCTTTTTCCACGCTGCATTCCAGTACCATATCGGCGCCCGGGCACCAGTTCGAGATGCCGCTGCTAGGAGTACTTATTGTCTCGCTGTATTCGAACGTCTTCGCGAGGGGAAAAAAGCTCGACGAAGCCTCTCCGAGCGCCGAGATACGAATGCAGCTACCGCGAAAGCACTTTGTACCCGTTCAAAAAGGACGCGCGTTCGTTCCGCGAGTGTGCAATTGACAAAACACAGGTAGCGCGCTGTTGGAAATTCATAAAGTTCTGGGAATCTCAACGTGAGCGACGGAACTTTCGCAATTTTTCCTCACCTTACACGAATTCTATGTTCACAGTGGAAGTTTGATGTTGAGATGACTTTTGAGTTGCCATTTGCTTTCAAGGATGACGCGTTTAACTAAGTTTCATCCGGCAGATCAACCGACGGATATTACGAGGCCGGTGAGCAAATAGTACGGTAAAAGCCCGAGAGCCACCAGAGCGTCGACGTATTTTGGTAATCGAATTCTTAATTCCACCAAAGGCGACGGAATAACAGTTCCCTCGAAAGACAAGCACACACCAAGCTGACGTAAGGCTTACGCTTTTCAAATTGTTTTGACGACCCGAACAAGGTACGCTTTCAGTGCCTCGATTCGATCACGATCACGCAGAACTTTTAGGAGCCTGTTAAAAATTTGATCCCAACTCCAACTGTTTTCAAACATCGATTATGTATCACTCACTTACGAGTGCTATGTCGCCTGCATTGACTTAAGCATGACTGGGAACAGTCACATCACAGTGAATAAATGTCGAGTAATCAGAACTAAGTGGAGCTCTTAAAACTGTCATCATTCTCGAGAAGTTATCAGCATAATTAACCGGCTTACTACAACCTAGAAATTCATCAGCAGTTAATCTGATATCGATCACAGTGTATACTGTCAACAGTAACTATATCAGTAGCTGTATCAGCTTGTCAGGAGCAATTGGTCGTGTATTTCGACTAAGGACAAACTCCTCTCCCACTCTCGGTCATATACACACATTCGAAGCCTTGCTCCACGTGTCATTACTCTCGTTGAACGGTCTGGTAAGAGTTGAAAAAAGAGAATTAGAGGGACGCGCAATTGCGAGGCGGCATGTCGGAGTTAGCAGAGCATCACTTCATCAGCATAACATTAGAGGATCAAAGCCTCGTCTCGTCTATCCGGCGGCTATCTGGGACGCGCCGGGCTCCATAATAGACGGCGAGCACAGCTTCTCTGTTTATCGGGTGTTCTAAAAGTACCAGAGCCGGAGACACGGGAAGCCGGAAGCGGCACGATTTCCTTCTCCCTCGCGGTGGGGAAGCGCTGATTGCACCGCTCCATTTATCGGTACCAACCCCTCCCCCAGTCCCGCATCATCCCGTATCCTATCCGCCACTCGCGGGAAAATCATTTTCCTACTGCTTTCCCATCCACCGATTTCACTCGCTATTCCCTTACTAACATAGCACACACCCGCCTTCTTCTGATATCCTTCTCATTAATTTCATGATGGAGAACTTACTGTCCGGACACTCTTCTCCCTGGATATCCCCAGCTACGTTTTATCCAATTCATTTTCACACTCGATGTACCACCTTCTGCGGTCATATATCGTCATGTAAATAGTTGTAATTAAACATTTCTATCAACTAATTTTTTAAATTGTAGTTGTATATAAAGTAATTCAGTTTTAAAATCCATTAAAGGAAAGTGAAACATGGTACATTCAGTCATTCCTAATCTCGAATAGTTATGTTCTTCAGTACGGAATTAGCCGAAAGTCAGCAGGTTTGTCCAGGCGGAGTGCGAATTTTCACGATGGCGTGTTTATGCCGCGAGTAAGCACCTTTGACGAGTCTATATGGCTCTGGCGAAGGTGCGTCTGCCACTTTGCAGGCTCCAAAATTAATCTAGTTCAAAACGTGGAGCACAGTTGCAGAAATGAACATTACCAAGCATCTTTTCGTCGCGACAGAATTTCATGACGAATTCAGTGAGATGGATGGGTTGGGGACTAGTTTGGCGGGCTTGAGTTGTGTTTGAGCCGGTGATGACGACATCGTCAGAATCATCGGCATACATTGAGAGGCAGTGACATAACACGCGGCTGGTGTGCAGTACACAGCAATCGCAGCCGGCGTTACCAGCCCGTAATCAATAATTCATTCAACCCGCAAGCCCGAGTACAAACGCCAAACACAGCCGCGGTACATACTGCATCAACAACGCGACTGCACGCGCGCGAGTGTGTACAGCGGCGGCATTGTCAAAAAATCCGCGCAGCCGCTCTTGACGGCTTTATTTAATGTCGCCGTGAGCGTGTGTGGACCGATGCAAAAGGGCTGCGAGAGAGTGGGAAGGGGCAAAAAAAAGTCGGCGACAGGCTTAGCCCAGCAGAGAGCCGATTTCGCACGAGCAAAAACTGCCCGGGGACTCTCGACCAGCCAGGACGCGCGTTCCCCCTGGATTTATTGCATTTTAAAGCTTGTTATACCTTACACGTTTCATCGTACTCGCCACTGTTTCATAGCCGGGTTAAATCGTCCGGTTGGCATAAATACGAATGCAATGGTGAATCGGAAAAGAAGAAACTACTCGCCGACATCAGCATTTCAATGTGGACCCTCCCTAGCTTGTAATCCGTGCGTCTGACGCCCCAGCAACGTTGTTTCGAGTGTCTGGCATTCCTCGGCCGTTTTGCCGGCGCGTAATTGCTCCAGAAAAAAAGTTGGCAGATCCGCCGTATTTCGCCATCCACGCCACGTGCTCGCGCGGAATTAAAAATAGCCCGAAAGGAACTTGCAGCCTCAGGCTTGCGTCATGGAATCTCAGTGGCCGTGCTCTCGCGCCTTTAATTCGGCTGTTCATGGCTGTCCTTCTTTCTCGGCAGGCATTTTCACTTCAATCTTCGCCACGCATCACGCCCATTCGATAGGGACTCGACTTCCAGTAGCTATTATGTGACTCAAGAAACACAAACTTGCGCGGGTGGTCCTCAATTATTTCGTAATAGCTATATTCTTCCGTGAAATATAGAACGCCCCGCACGCCCAGTGATCTAAATCAAGGGACAGCGCCGCTGATAACTAGACAGCAATAACAGCTGTTGCTCGTACGAAAAAGAAGTAATTAGTCTGAGAGCGTGTATATATTACGCAATCAAAGAGGAAACAGGTTTTCGACGGCCATGGACACGATGTAATTATACGAGTAATTTGCTTAAGCAATTCTCACTTCCGTGTTCTACCGCTTTTACCCATACAGAATCACTTGGTTCGTGCGTCCAATTTGTCCTTTCCTTTTCTACGTATCGCTAAAACACCTTTCTGGAATTCCTCATTACCACTAGAGTATATTGTGATTCATAATAATGGAACGAGTGTACAATAGCAATTTGAAAAGGGCTGGGATCGCATTAGCTAATCTGAAATTGCGCGTCATACTGCGGCGGGTGATTGTGCTACGCGCGAATAAACAATTAGTTATTCCTGGGAAAGTGGGACGATATTAGCAATTTCGGACTCGACGGCCGGGTGATATCGTGTTAGTTAACAATTTAATTACAGTCTGGGACGAGAACCGGCTCGCTGACAGGTGCGTAATTGAGCTGGGTGTATCACGTGCGTGCTGTCGATTTTTGCTCCAACACTCGCCACTCGCTTTATGGGTACTCGCTCGTCGATAAAAAGAGGTATAAAAATGAATACGAGCATTCGGTGGCGAAGGGGAAAACCGAGAGAGGGGAAGAACGTTATAATAACGTAACACGAAATCGTCGATTCATCGGGCAGCAATTCAGCGTAGTAACGCGCGTGGGCGCCGCGCGATACCGGAGCTCTCTGTGTCCGTTTAGATAGGAAGCGCACATCCCGGATGCCGGAAAGATAGCACCTCTTCCCCCGCATTTCCTCGTACTTAATAGGAATAGGTATCATGCGCCAAAATTGCGCTCTCGATTTGTTTGCCCTCCATTACTGAATGGCGATCGTTAACTCCAATGAACTTAAGACTTATCGTTCTACTCCAATTAAAGAATGTGGAACAGTTACCAGTTGGAATGCTCAAGCTTATCTTTCATACTCTTTATTTTCTCTTGGTAGAATTTTACTTTTGAATTTATAAACTTAATACGATTCTACAGTGGAATTCATTTGATTGTTTAATCACAGTTTAGGACGATTTGAGCGTTAGTGTTTCTCGCAAGGCCGTGATCCTTGAACCACCTGGTCTTCTCACTCTAAGAGCCTTTAAGGTAACAGGGCTCACCAAGTGGAATTGGGTGTATCGCAACGTACCCATTGCAAGCTTGGTATTAGGAGCAAGCCCTCCGTGAAGTTGGCAATGTTTCGCCTAGTTTGCTCCATTGTTTACGGCGTCTCCTTCACCTATTGTAGCGGATGCCCAGCCTCTCTTCTCGGATTGCCGAGCGCACAGCTCTACCGGATTGACCTGTGCTCCAAAGTCACTGGCATTGAAACGCCACTTCTGCTAATACTTTACACTACTCACTACCCCATAAAACCTCACCATACTTGTATGCTTTATTAAAAAGCATCATTAACTCTTCAACCAGTGTGAAGAGTGCAGATAACACGCTGTTATCGAAACAATTTGCCGCCCACAATTTTTTCTCACTTGCCAGATGCACTCTGTGACATTTAATGTGACATAGTGTCGAAGTAGATCCCGCTGAGAGGAAGATGTGTTTCGGCGGTGACGATTGAGTGATGGTGAGACGAAGTGGAAACCACATGTCTCTGATGTCAGAGGAAAGCCGCCTCTCGTACATGGCGAGGAAAGAAGTACCCTCGTAAAAAGAAGTACCTCCAACCATCTCCGGAAGAAGATTTTAATGTGAGAGTAGTCGTGGCCAAGGGATTCAGAGACTATCTGGACAGGGAAACAGCTTCCAAGCTCGTTCCTGACACTTTGAGATTACTCGGCTTGAGGTAATTGTCAGTGACAACTCTCCGATGCAAGCTGGCTATACTGTTCGGGACAGGACCCTCTCGCCAATCATACCTCACTACTAATTACGAACAGATCTTTCGATAATCCCTGTTAAGGAAGGCTGACGGATACAGCCTGAGCAAACGCAGCCTTACGTAAATCCTTTCAGGATTCAAGATATATACTATGTCCTCAAGTAATATCCTTTCCAAGCTAATTATATAAGAAGCAACTCCTTAAGAATTAATTACAGCTAAATAATAACAACATACAAATTGGAAATGATTCACAAATGAATAAGGACCTGAAGGATGATGGTTCTAAAAATATTCACCGAGAGGACAATCTGAGAGTTAACCATCCTGGACCATGGAGAATGAGTTCTGGCTCAAGTTCTGACCTACTGGTAGAGTCAGAAGTAACGAATTCCCGATGAGGATAGGGCCGACAGGTCCCTTGGCCGAGCGGTCCGAGGAATTCCAAAAGGGCGAGCGAAAAAACAGCTAGTCCAAGTGGCCCAGCAGTTGGATACACGAGAAGGCAGTGAACGAGCGAGAAGTGGCTGGTATAAGTATCTACTACCAACTCGAGTTCCGGTCAATTAGTCCTCGGCCGAGACAAAGGGACTGCCGACAATTTCGGTAGCCATCGTCGGCGCTTTTTTTTGTGTCACTGCTTTCGCCTCTTTCGTTCCCAGGGATAACAGGCTCGATCCAATTCGCAAAGAGTCTACGCATTACTTTACAGCGTTATACTCACTTTTTAGCATGAATTTCGTTCAGTAATTTAGCTGATAAAACGAAATAAAACTCTGGTCTATGTCGAGTTAAACTCGCTTCGCTGTCTTAGGGACGTTTCTAGAGGATGATTCATTAACCTCATTATTTTCGGGAATTTGGCTTGTTGCCATCGATGATACTTAACCTCGTTGTTACATCAACTAGAACAGACTTACTTCCTAGTTTATATCGTCTTAGAGTCAATCCTTTATCAACGATTATTATTTTCTTCGAATTATTACTATCCTATTTCGAAAATTTATAACTTTAGAAAGAAAGGATTGTTCTTTGGAGAATTTATAATTTGCAAGGAATTCGTGGGATATTAATATTAGTTGGGTATGACAGCGTTGTCTCGAGTTGTCGGGTTGTACGGATCTTCAGCATGATTCGGCTTCAGGCGATGAAGAAACCTTAGAAGTCTGCCAGAGGAATCCCCCAAAGGTTCAATCTCGGAGCGCGACGGCGGCGGCTGTCTCTCCATGAGCGCACTCTCTCACTCTCTCTTTCTGCATCCATACAGACGGGACAAATAAGAGTACAAAACCCACCTGAGCGGTGGCTCGCACTGTAGACGAGGCGATCTAACGCTCGCAATGGTAAACTGAGAGTTGCAGGGGAGAGATTAGGTGGACTCTCAGGAAAACCGGCGCATTGTCTGGTCGTTGGTCTTTAACCAAGGAGTCTGGATCCCGAGGGATTCCGGGAAGGACGCCACTCGCAATCCCCGCCAACTTCGCTGAAACTTTCGAGAGTTCGGGCCAAGACCGAACGCTGCGTAATGAATTGTTGGCGAAATGATCGGCGACAACTGGCAGACAAAGAGGACACGATAGACGGAGAAAGGAAAAGGAGACTTTACGTCCTCCACGGAGAAGACGAGACTCTTTCGGGAAGGAAAAAATCGAGAGGAATTCCGGGAAGCGTCTAGGTAGACGCGAGTATCTCCGAGAAGAACGGCGCGCCACGTTTCTCGACGGGAGAAGCATCGTCCCTCAGGAGAGAAGAGCAATGAACCTTTCTTGGTTAACGATACTGTTCAAGGGCTTCGTTCGCCCTCTTCATCAGGATATATCGTACGCGTTACGTTAAATGTACGGCGAGCGTGAAGGTGAACTCCTCGATTTCAACTCCTTTTGCTACAATTTCCCGTCGCCGTTTTATTTGCTATTTCGTTAGCTGCAACACTCCGGGCTATAATACGACTTTAAGTAGACTCTGACGTCTTTGCACGCGAGCCATTTAAAGAGGCATTACTTGAGAGCCGGTGCTAATGGCCTAATGATTTCGTATCTTTTTCCTTTGTTCCATTAGCTTTCTCTCTCTCTCTCTCTCTCTCTCGAGCACTGTGCAAAGCCTTCTGCTGCGACTGCCATTATTCTTGATTATTACAAATGCACAGCGAATATCCTGGCTAGCAGCAGACTAGCGAGCAAGCATCGCTTTGCTCTTCAACGATCCGCGCGAGTCTTTCGCGGGCTAAAGTAAAAAGGTGGATTGGTGTAGGCTGGTGGTGTGTATTTGAAAGCACCGCGAGGAAGAACGAAGAGGGGTGGATGGAATGGAAAGGGTTCATCAACCAGAGTAGGATTGGATGGTGGTGGTGTGGTGGTGTGGTGGTCGTCGAAACGGAGAGATGCAGACACAGAGAAACAGCCGACGGTAGCCGGGCGACGGGAGACGTTGTGTCTGACCATTCTTTCTTACGAAATATCCCAAAAACGTCTTTTCTCGTCGCCCTTCCAGACAGTGTCATATTCCATTATATACAGAATTATTTCTGCCAACAAATTTTATCATTCCCACTTACGAAATCGTTTCCTTATTGCTTACCTCGTTAGTTTTAAACTCAGAGATAAGAGAATCCAGCGAGAAAGCGACTTTTGAGAGAACCGTTTCATCTCAAAGTTTTTGTCTCCAGCGAGGAAGGGAAAAAAGTTTCTATTCCAGGGAATGCAGTTGGATTAACGGAGAAACGGCTTACGGTAGTTGAAGGATATTAAAGTGCGCCGAATCCGAGAATCAAAGCTGTAAGTAATGCGTCGCTAATTACCACTTGATCATAGGTATTCGTTGGTTGAATTTTATTTCTCTCGAGTACCTTTGCGAAGCGTCGCTTGATAACAAGGAAATGCGAGTCAGTGGAGAAAAAGAAAGAGAAGAGAATAGTATGGTTTACGGCGCTCGTACTCGTAGATCCGAAGAGGGTGAGTGCAGCTTGAAGAAAATGTACGATTGGCTTTTACGAGGCTCGTTTCTTTCTGGTTGATCTAATGACAGAACCCACAACCCGCTCAATCCGCTCCTGGCTCTCATCGCGCTCATTAAGGAATTAGGTACGGGTTTCTCGCTGGATGATTAATCGCACGAACCAAGTGCAATCGCAAGTGGCCCTTTAGCCGTCCGATTTTTTTCCTTCCTTCTTTCTCATTTACGCTCTCTTTCTCTCTCTCTCTCTCTCTCTCTCTCTCTCTCTCTCTCTCTCTCTCTCTCTCTCTCTCTCTCTCTCTCTCTCTCGCGTATCATCTTAACGATGCGACAATCGATCTTAATTGCATCGCGCTTAGTTATGCATAACTCGAAAGCCTGCCGAGATTAATTAAGAGGCAGTTTGTTTTAACCCGAAATCACGAAGTCACGTAGTTCATTTACAAACGGACTTCATTGAATTCCCCGTTGCCAAGAATCGTCCCCGTTTACCGGTGAGCAAAGGAGACCGAAATTACTCCGGCACGAACATTCGTAGTGCACCTACGAATCGGCGAAGGCCGACGAACGCAGAGGTTCAGTGAATCAGCAAAACTCGTTCTAGGAATTCATCCGGGCGCAGTTTCGAACTTCATTGTGGTCGATTGGTTCTACTGTTATGCCGTCGATGTGAATGAGAGTTTCCAAGAGAAAATTAGACTTTTTCACAGAATTTATTATAAGTATAAGAACAGAGAATAGTTAAACGATAAGATGATAATCGCTTGTCTTTCTGCTCGAACGACTTATAACTCGAATGCAACAAAGTAAAAGGGTTTCAGATACCTTCTTCGAATAAACTTTATCAAACGTCCGATAATCTTAGCTAGTAGTGATGACGCGAGCGTAGAACTATTCGCAAACATATAATATATACAGGGTGGCATAACATTAAACAGCGGTGAGAAACCGAACGAGAAAACGAGTCCACCGAGCGGTTTCTTCGAGCTCGAAGGACTGGTTTATCCATGGGACACCATGCGCCACCCACAGCGCCAAGAATTCTACAAGTTATTCATGTTCTTTTAGGCATGATTTTGTTCATTGTCCTTTTAATTAAAGTCGTTTTGTTCGCATTCCTCGATCAACTCTAATTAGTAACTGCAAGCTGACTGAATGTACACTCTTGATAAGCCTAGAATCATCTGAGAGAATAATCCTTCGACAATGATCTTGACCCCAATCGTAAGCTTCTCCTTGCAACACCCAATATGCAAGGCAACACCAAGTGATCATCCCGCCGCACTATGATTATTCCCACTAAGCTCGTAATAAGTTACCCTGTGAATGCTTCTATGTTCCCATGAGGATCTGCTCTCCTGATTAATACTGCTTGTGGGATTCTATGTTACCAGTATGGAACTTGGAGTTTGCTTGGAACTCAATAGCGTTTCTTCGGTAAGAACAAGGTAAAAGTTTGCGGTCCAACGACTCCGACGAAATTTGCTTTAAGAACTTTTGGATCGCCTTGCCTCTCCTAGAAGATTAATAGACCACGAAGTTTGCGCGCGTGATAATTCCCTGAGGACAGTGCGGTTTTGGTAAACGGGGACTTGGTCGGCTTGATGGTAGCCGTGACTTTACGAGAGATGATAAATCTCAGATTAGAGAATCCACTTTGGCACCTGTCCAACGGATTGGACGGCAATTGTGGTTAAAGAGTCATTCGTATAGACAGTTATATTATACTATGGTTTGTACTCTCTTACTCTTTCGCATGCCAAGTATAGGAAAGTAATTTTCATGCCAGCCCTTCATTTCATATACAATTCGCAAGTAACTGGATACGCATTTCTGCTATGTAATGAAGCAATTTCATTTATGTGCGATAATACTCGGAGGCCTGTACGAAATTGCTATCGTATACGAGCATTTGGGGGTCCATTTGGATAGTCGTTATGCCTCTGAAATCGTGACTCCCAAATCTGACGTATAAAGTTTATATAACAGCCGTAGTGTAGTCTCTCGAGCCTCCGTCATTAACAAACTATGTCCCTAGAGCAGAACTGCCTTATGGTTCCTGGTATTATCAGAGGAAGAAATTCTACGCAGGGTTGTGTTATACGAACAATAGTTCTTAAAGGTCACCAGTCCATTTAAAAGCCCGAAGTTAACACCACCTGCTGACCTATTTCCCAAGATGAACGAGAGCAATCTCTCTTTTGCATACACGGTGAATGCTTGGTGATTCCTAGTATGCATTAAAAGAAATTGACGACGAGGCCGTCTGTGCGAACGGTGCAGTACAAAGTCGGCAGTGCAGCTAAATTAATCGCAACAGCTTAAAGGAGTGCGCGCGAGCGCGAGCGCGTCGGGCGGAATCCGCAAAAATGATTCTCCACGTGCGGTAAATCACAGTGTGCAATCTGGCGTGAAACGTCGCATTAGCAAGCGAGCAAGCAAGCGGAGAATCATGTGTCCTCGCAAATCGAAAATATCATCCCCCTATTAATTACGGCTGCCAGGCTTATTACCCGCTGGGCGATCGCTCGATTATGATCATCGGGCGGAGCCTCGAAATTCGCATGAATTACCTACCAACATCGCGCCCGAAATTATCCGTGAAAAAGAGCCGCTTGATTTTTTCGTTGGCAGCGGCAAGCACAGTTTGTCCGGGGCGCTGCCTGGCGAGTTCACGGTAATTCTACTGAATCGTAAAATACGACGAGAGGCCCTCGAGTCTGCGATAAAAAGGTATCGATTTCCCGCGTACATTTCCGAAAATTACAGACCGCACCGACGACCCGGCGCGGATTACACTCGTTACGAGGTGCACGCGCTCCGCACATGATCGAAAATCATACGGTGTATCGATTGGGCCACTATCCGGGCCGAATCGCTCGGATCATTGTTGGTGAAGAGGCTAGCCGGCACACATTGTCCGTCGAAGGACTCTCTCGCTGAAATGCACCACGGAGTTACTCACTTTAATGAAAACTGTCCCATTTTGTTTTATCACCGGCAAGGACAGTCATTTCGTGATTATCCTGCACTCATAATAACCGGCCACTTTGGTAATTAATAAGGATGCTGGACTATCATCGCGAGAGAGAGAGCAATTTTTGTCCGAGTGAACATCGCAGCAGGTCACTTGATACTTCATTCGGTAGTGGAAGGAGAGTAGCCTGAAAATCTGGCAGGTAGTCGTTAATTATTTTAAGGAGCCCATTTATTTCTGAGAGCACCATAATTGAGAAGGAACGTTCGACAGGCACACCTATCCATCCTTTGGAGCGGTTACATCGGAAAGGTGGTGCATCGGTTGGGATGCAACCGAGATTCCCTTCGATCACCGCGTGATCCGAATACCGATATCCTCAATCCGATAATGCCCGCATTCGCCCAGTTTATCCCGGTCACGTTCCATCGGCTCGTCGAAAAATGACACTTTAATTACTTGCGATTGTGTGTTCGCTGGAGTTGACTTCGACCCCTTCGACTTCCGCCACATGTATCCGAGCGGGTAAAACGGTCGGTTAATTCACTTAGAGATTCTATATCGAGTGGTAGGCTATAACTCTATCGAATCGAGCTGTAGCTCCGCGATTGGACGTCTATTTCAAGTAAGAAACTAAGAGTAGCTGTCTCGAGTTATCGAACGACCATGGACGTATTCGCCAATTCCAGAGTTTTGGTCCTCTTTTTCCTAGGAAATGAAGTATTAGATACGAATAATAGAGTTAGGCAGGAACACATGCATTGTAAAAAGGGATCGAACAGTTTCGACGAAATTTGCGTGACAAAGTTGGTAGGTGTCTGGGTTTGCACGCGGGAGCGAGCGGGTGTTAAAAGCGAAGTTCGTGGACGATCTCTGGCGCGCGGCTTGTTAATAGGTCATTACGCAAGCGTAATGGAAATCGATAATTAATTGATCCGGCGGGCGCGAGCGAGCGAGCGAGCAAGCGAGAGTGCCGGGTGACCCTTCACGGGGATGCTAATTGTCTCGTGAATATTTATGATTCACGAATTACCGGCGTTGCAGCTCTCGCTCTCGCATAATCCAACGTGATCGCCGGCGTGTACCGCCCGCGCCCGCCCACCTTCTCCACCCACCATAAAAACGACACGACGATTATTTCTTCATTCGGGAGAATTTCGCGCGCGATTGCACAACAACGCAGCGGAAGGCGCCGGTAATCGTTGGTACCATCGAAACTCATTTTTCACTTCGACATGATTTACATCGTCCTTCGCGTTCACGCATCTCGTCGAGTGATTCGCTGAAGTAGCTCGCTTATTTTGGATCGATTGCTCAGCAAGATAGAAAAGTGGTGGTCGGTCAATGAAAAATTTGGTTGGGAACACACCAGTTTCAACGAGAGAGAGAGAGAGAGAGAGAGAATCGCCGTACGATTATTAATAACCGATAAGCCAATTACAATGTTATCGGATTGCAGTTACCTGGCGCGCGGTCACAACCGTAAAAGCCCCGCGGTGCTTTCTAGGGGAATAATCTGATGCGGGAACGTCGCTGGTCCGCATGCCAAAGCGTTTTTAGTATTTTGCATATCACCCGCACCGTCAGCGCACTCTACTAATGAGCCGCTTGTCCAAGGCCCACCATTCCTCGGGATCCACCATCGCGTTTACCCTTCATTATCGATATTTTACTAGCCTCGCCCGCTGCGACCTCAACATAACTAGCAGAGAAAGAGACTCTGCACCGTCGGCTGTTGTAATTAGAAGCCGACTATAGCATAAGAAATAATTAAACTTACAGTAAGAGTCTCTCAAAGGAATTGCTCTTGAAACTTTTTCACATTTTACTGTAAACTTTCGTAGATGAGAACTCGAGTAGATTTTTTCCTATCACCTGTTGCCATTGAAACTAACCGGCTTGACCGGCCGAGGTCCAGAGCGTTTGCGGCTTTAAACTTTGGCCCCATTGCTCTGGCGCCGATCAGTTTAATTGGCCGGTCGAAACCCAAAGTTTATAGAACTCATCCCCTAATGGGGAACCAACCCGTCCTTGAGGACAGTCGCTTCGTTAGAAGTATGTATTCGGGATGCGGCTTCCAGGCTGGTCCAGCGATCTACATATTCATGTACCACCAAAACTCATTTGATCCGTGGCTGCTTTTATGATTAACCGTTTGCCCAAAACGGCAAAGCGTAGAGGAACTTGTACAGAGAAGCGGAGATCTAGCAAAGTTATACGCAAAGGGTTTTTCAATAGAATATTAATAAGGGCTGAAAGTTTCCTCGATCTCCTTTAATCCAAGTGCATAGAATGTTGGAGTTCTCGTGTGTGGTCGATAATTGGACGGACAGGTTAGCCGCAGGTATAAGGGAAGGAGTGGTGTCGCGAGAGAATCCGACTATCGCCTCTGGCGTACACGGAGGAAAGACCGCAGGGCATTTTGCAATTAGAGCGGTGAAAACCTGCGTTCCAATTAACGCCCCCGTATGTGCCATCGCTCGCTCATGTTTTATGCAGCTATCCCGTTTAAGAGCTCGCTCTCTCCGCACCTGCGACCAGTCGTAATAATTACGGTCGGAGGAGAACGAGCCAGAAGATATCTCTCCGTGCTACCGGCTCGCGACATACACTGCCGAAAGCTTTCGCCCCGAGGAAACGAGAGCAAAAGAGCCTCCGGTAGGACCGAAAAAATGCCGCGCGTTCCTCCGCTATCAGACGATAAATTGGCGCGCTTCCCTTTCATCCTTAATGCTGGAAATAATTTCGCGCTGCAAACCCGCCTGCGCTCGCATTATTCATGCTCGGACCTTTTTACCAATTTATCGGCACCGGCACCGGCACCGGCACCGGCGGCGTGCGGTGGTTTGTTGGCGCGCGAGCGCGCGTGCTCGCGTTGCGCCATTAAAACGCTCGCCCGGAACCGATATCTCACATTGTCCTCGGGTGCGCTGGTTCGCCCGAGCGGAGTAGAGCATCGACAAGCCATTTTTCATCGGAAATATTATATTCCACGAGCGATAACAGCAGCTTCCCGGCGGCGACCAACGCCGAGTGCGAGCTCGCATTCGCATCGCGAGAATGGCAACGAACCATCGGGCAACGCTCCAAATCGAAGAACATCAATGACGTTCAGCCAAGGAATGCTTACGCAACCACGCTCATTGACAACCGCGACTGTTCCGTGTCAGTGCTGGACACATCCGTCCTAGACATTGCTCCTCGTCTCAGACTCAAAACGACTAAGATTCTTTCAATTTCCTTTAGAAATCCCTCTAATTATCTTGGATAATAAATCCATCTGCTTCCTTCTAAATCTTAAATATACCCTCATTATTTCCACTAACGCGAGAATGTTCTCTTTGATCTAATATTATTTCCTGATAGAAGACGAATATGCTTTTAAAGAGTGCAGTAAACTCGAGGAAATTAATCAAGAGCGACAAGTTAAAGCACTTGCTCGTAAATTGTATGACGAACGTGACAACGGGGATGGTTTCGGTATGCAAGTATGTAGTGGCTGGGTAATTCATAAAATTTGCCGAGATTTATTGGAGCAACTAGTCGGAGTTCTCTCGGCGAGTAAGCCGTGTAACAGGCTGGCAAAGCAATGGTGACTCGGAAGGCCCGGGACGCGGGAAGTAAATAATTTATTGGCGTCCTTGCGCGCCGCCAATAAATCCTGGCAATCGTCTCACTTACCCAGTTCAAGCCCGATCCAGTTCAGGCACGCGACAATCGCCTGGCGCACCAGCCAATTGCCTTCGTCAGGTGGAAGTAACAGCGAAAGTTCGCTTTGACGTAACGCTGTGTATAGCGCCGCGTGTATTTCCGCTCTCTGCTGACGCAACCACTTGCGGAACGACTTGACTGCGAAACTTTTACCGCACCGGGTGTAACCAGCCGCATTCACCCGCCGATCAAAGTCTGGGTCAATGCTGCCCGACCAGTTTCCGCACTCAATTGATAGGATATTAACCCTGAAATCGAGATGAATCACACCAACCTGTCAACAGATATCTTCATTCCGAAAGAATGATGACCAGTGTTTTTTTTTAAACCTTGCTTTAATGATGCATTCTCATGATGCATATTAATATCGAAGGTCCATAGAGTCATTTACAACTGGTCGTAAATGTCTCTCTAAATCTTCATATTCATTGCACAATGAAAAATCAGATGCTAGTATGGAAGAATGTTTTTTTAGCTTGGAGTTTTGATTTGTTGCAGGTCGTCGGTGCTCCTTGTATTTATTGTCGCACTTCAGGCAGCAGACACCCTTGCGAAGCACGTGAGTACTAAATCCCCGAAGATAATTTAAGCTAAACCTCTCTGGCAGATGCGTTGATCCAAAAGACAAACCTGAAGTTTTGGCTTTCTCGAGGTACTCGGAGTTGTAGCTGCACGAAGGATCATCCGAACTTTATCGGATGGTTCTTGACAATGGACAAAAATTTAGAAATATGTCTGGCGCTGACAACAGCACTCTCTTCGTCAGCAGTGACTTGAGTTCACTGTAAATATAATCTTGGTCCCAAGATAGAAGTGCGACATTCTGTGGTTTTATGCTTTGTCAAGAGAAATTGCATTTCGAGTTCTACAGTCTCGATCTTTTTACTAGTATTCCAGGTATAATATTACATATATTGAGCATTAAATCATTCTAGATAACGTCAATCATCATGATACGTGTTGGAGCGTCGATTTCCAAAATGGAAAATACTGCGACGTGCTTGCCAATTTCAAAATCGTATCCGTCTAGCAAGCGTGACGCGCTTGACAGACTCCTCGATATTTCGAAGCGCGGTGACTGCCTCGGGAAATTACATTTACAAATCCGTCTAGACTCGCAACTTTTTCTCGTTAAAGGGGAACTTTCGAGATGAGATATCAGTGGCATTGCTTGCCAGGACAATTAACGAGCTTTCCCTCGTAAAAAGGCCCGAGACTTATCATACTTTTTTACTCTCATCAAGGAATTCGCGCTCGAGGAAGGCGTCGGTAATCCGAAGATCTGAACCCAACGACTCTTACTGCCCTCGAGAAGAACTGGTGATTCACATCGTTTGCACCACTTTCTCGCGCACCCACATCGCTTCGGAATGCCAAATGAACCTCACGATTTCCCAGAGAAACCCGGGAAATTAAGCGCTACGCTGCGCTTGCTTGCTACGCCTGTAATTGGTAATTGCTAGGAATCAGGGAAAGTCGGAATACAAGCTTCCCTTGCTAATGCTCTGCTAGATAGTTTGATAGGTCAGCATGTTTCGAGATGAAAGCAAACGTGATCCGGTAACCCTTGATTTACGTAGAAAGTGTTTTGCTTATGCAACTCATAAGATTCTTCGCGCTTAGTCATGAAATCGCCGTCTAATCAGTGTTGCTTCAAGTACGTAATGTAATAGTCGAAAGTAGTTCGATGTGAGTTATAAGGAAGACATGACAATTCGCAGGAAGTGAATTGCCAGACGAGGATCGTATGTATGACAATTATTAAATGGAAGGCGTGGTACGTTGCCTTTACGGTTCATCGACTGACCCCGAGCCCGAGACTCGTTTCTTCGAACCATTTAATTAACTCTTCGCCACGCAATCCCGTCGAACTAACACAGGCACACACACACACATACTCGCTCTTTCCTTCGCTTCTCCGGCCGTCAAATTCCATTGCGCCTTCGCGTTTATCCTGCACGTGCTCGATAATGGGGAGGCTGCAATCACGATCACGGAGTGATTCGGCGATGATCCACGATAATTTCTATACGGCCAGTAATCGTACTTATTCGATCGGTGCTTGTATCGACGGCGGTATCGATCTTTCAAGACACGTCGTGTAAGATTTCTAGACATCTCTCGTGTAACAGAATGCGCAATTTGTCTAATTCAATAGCTTGATTCTCATCGTAAACGCATAAGCTCTTACGTCCCCAACCGCAAATGCTTGTCTGTGCATCTTCCGCGTACATAAACTGCTCCGAAAACCAGTAGAGCGGCGCATAATTTCGTGGCTCGTTTTTGCCGCACTTTCAACTCGTTCTTACGTAAGAGGAATCCGGTGCTCGCATGATTAATAGTAACTTTCTTGCGGTGGGAAGTTATCGCCGCATTCAAGGGACGCTCCAAGCAAGAAACATCGAGGCTGCTATCCCGCTGTTAATATCGCAAGGATTAAGCCGAAAAGCAGTGAACGACAATACATAATTCACTAAATACTACCACGAAATGTGTATAACTCACTTATCGGATGTGCATTTCCGAATTTCCGGGCGCATTGGTGAGTATCCAGTCAATCGAATGGTTAACTCGACCGATGTACACATCTGCAATGCTTGATCGAGCAGGTGCGATAGAGATGCGCGCGCGTCAGGATAATTTAACTGACTGTCAGCGGGATTATGTTAATCTGGGTCGCGGAAGCCAGCGGCATATAGTCATCCGATCAGGCACAGAAACCCTCGGGGCGGTTCGTTGCCTCCGGGGATATTGGATTATGTTTCACTGTTAACAGGTTACCTTTCGTATCTCAGCATGGCAGTCACGCAACGCACCGTCGAGCCAATGCCACGGCTAATCGGCCACTGGACCGATAATCGACAAGAATACAGGCCATTGTCCAGGGATCAATGTAGTAACTTGATTTCGGAGCCTCGATCGATTTCGATTAACCGAACAATAGCTTATCCCCTTCGAAGTAAGAGCTATCGATAATAAATACCTCATTTTCCAGTTATAAAGATCGCACTTTAATACGACAAGTGCTTAAAGAATTCTTCTCTTAATATACTGTGAACCTAGAACGAAAGCACTTCGGATTTCGAGGACTTGACGGCGGAAGCATAAAAGGAACATTCAACGAGCGATCGCTCTTCTCGATAATTATTCGTTTCAGACACAAATTTCCAGTACAGCTCTTGGATTAGCAAATCAATAGGTCATCCGGCGGCCTTTAAGCCGGGCGTTTAAAGCGCAACGGGAAGGGGCAGCGAGTAAAAAGTACTCCTCAATTACCGAGGAAAAAGAAGTGGCACGAGCCGCCGGCTAGAGCAATTAGAGCGTCACCGGGTTACGTGACAATTAATAGCGACGCGCCTGCTGGTCTGGGGCGAAAATAGTCGATTATTCCAGACGGTGTCATCCGATGATGTAAACCATTTCGCACAGCTGCCTGCCTGGCTTTACGAGACGGAGTGAAAGAATGTGCGCGGACTCGACATGCGCGACGGTTAGTCACCATTTAAGACGCCGTTTAATTAGATGATTTATCGCGACCTGCTCTTCCAGCATTGCTGTGAGAAGCATCGCGCTCCCAATTCCATAGGATAATCCTGGCAGTGAAGAGCGTGTGGGTAGTCATTGGTCACCCTTGTCCGAAATACTCACAGTCCGTGACGTTCCCTTTAAACCAGAGCGAAAGCTCAGTAGAATCAGACGCCCAAGTCAGACATGCGCGCCACCAGAAATCCCAGCTATGTAATACCTTTCGAAAACGTATAACATTCATGAAGTAGAAAAGTCGTATATGTTTCTTATCAAATAGAATTGCAATTCATTTGAGTTTTAATATAGCATACACAAATATTTTGTGTGCGAGTCATTCGTTAGTTTGTAGCATCACAAATTGCGGTGAAGAATACGGATCATTATGGAAAGTTTTCCTGTACCGTTTCTCGAGTTTCCGAAGAAGCTACATAGATGGACCTGGGATATTGCAGTGCTCGAAACTCAAAACTTATTCAGTACTGACGTATTCACGCCACGGTGCCTTTCGACCACGTGAACCGCGCGAGAGATCATAGGAAATGCAGTGACTTGACTCTCCTTTGAAGCCCGACGCCCGTGAGAAGAGAGATACGCTCTCCTCTAATTACGTTAATAGCGTGCAGCTAGAGTGTAAAATTCGTAGGCGTTCGTGCTAGCACCGCTGATATCGAGAAGGATCATTTTTCGGCACTCTATGCTGACAACGATAATTCAGCGCGCTCCGAGTAATGCAGTTTTAATGAACCTGCCAATGTAAATTGCACACTTCGAGCGGAGGTGAGGAGGCCCCATTTACTAATGAACCACGCGATGAACAAGATAATAAGATGTGTTACGGTGGAACGTCACGGCGAGCCGTTTAACCGGATAAGCTCCATCGGGCATAATTGCCGAGGTGCAATAAATCTGTCACTAAGTACCGTTGAGTCTCTGCTTCGCCTGGGATTTAATCGCGCCTCGCCGTCACTATTAATTATTCGAATACAAATTAGCCGTTAAATACTACATTATTTTTATGATCAACCATTAAATTCACGAATAAATATCCCCCCGTGTCTCATAAGCAACGCGAACCACGAACAAGTGGCTCTCTTTATTGATTCTCAGGTAGAACTTTAACAAAAATTGATACTTCCAGTAAAAAGGAACTTTGTTCACAGTACCTATTTGTAGATACAGTTGCATGCATCCTGGCAAGGAAACCGTAGAAATCGTTTGTGACTGAAACCTGACCTACAAGCGAACTTCTAAAACTTTGAACAGAGATCAGTCCAACTCCTCTCTCCCACTTTCCCTAGAAACACCAATAATCAGAAGCCAGCTAGATGCAAGGGGCACAAGTTTCGCGAGCATATCAAACTTGGGGATCGAGCTGTACCAAGTACTTCCAATCCTGTTATTTCAATGAGAGCCAGAAAGTGCACTACTGAAAACATTGCATCTCAATTATCCGAACTAACGAAGATTTAATAAAATCAGAGTATTACATCTCGAGTGGGGTGGCGCGCGCGCGTCGGTGGCCAATATCTTTATTGGAAAGGGGGTTGAAAGTAGTTTACAGCCAGGAAATGCAAACTGCATTGGACACTCGCCAGAAGGAGGTCGCCCATTGATATGTTGTACGGGTTTCCCCCTTAAATGGGAAAAAAATGGGAATAAACGGCGCTGAAAATCAGAGCCACTACCAGCTGCGTACCATTTATCCGGAAATTAGTTGGAATTCTTCGACCGCGGCACTTTCCAGTCGAGAATTGTTCTCGTTCAATGTGCCGCAGAAATCCTTTATGAACTCTCGAGTTTTCGAATAGTTATGAACTGCTCGATAGTAAATGAAATGCTCGGTAGAAATGGTAAATGGTGAGGGTTGATGATTTTCAGTAGGAGCAGGTAGGAGGTTATTATTATCGGGATGACCTGATAAAAGGAGCGTGACACCGAAGGTCGGATTCGGTCCATTACAAGCGGCTTCAGTGTAAAAGTGAGATACCTGCCCTCTCTTGGTCCCGCGCGAGTCGCAGGTAGGCTGCAGGTGAATAAGGGGGCACTTACGGTGAAACCTTCCCCCTGCGTCCACGTTCTCACGGCAGACCACATCTTTTTCACGACCTGGACGACCCCGAGATACCGCCTCTCCTTACCACCAGCTCCGAGTACCGAGAAGGAGAAAGCCAGAAAACCGGAGTGCGAGAGAGTACGAACGATAGGAAAGGGAGGGGAAATGGGAGTGATGAACCAAAAACGAGAAACGACAGAGTGGGAGGACGAGGTAATAAATTTATTTCTATGGTCCTTGTGTGTGTGTTGCAGCATCATATAAAATTAAGGCACGGAAGGCATCGTCGACAACATGGCGAGAGCTATCTGCCTGGCAGCTACGTGCTGGACACGGACGATGCCGAGAGAGGAATCTGGGGACCCTGGTCGACACCGAGCTCCTGCTCCAGATCCTGCGGCGGCGGCGTCGCTCATCAAACCAGGCAGTGTCTCGATATAGAGTGAGTTCTCTTCCTCCAATCATCAATCCCTTCATCTAATAACCTCTACGAATCCCATAATTGAACTTCCACCAATTCCTTGTATATCATCGACCTACGATTTTAAGGCTCTGAAAACCTATTTGCTTGAATCCGACTACTTACTAGTAGTTTTTATGACTGTCAGAGTTGAAGTTTTAAGCAGATCCTGGCGCTTAAGTCCTTGGCGCAAATAGTGCTTCCCGGCGAGTTTAACCACCGCGCTACTATAAATTCCCAATGTTTTCGGGAATTACACGAAAGTCCCCGTCGCTGGAATACTCTGGAAGAATATCGCTAGCTCGAGCCGAGCCAGCGCCTTATCTCGAGCTGGAAACAATTCTAATCGTCGCCAGTTCCGCCAGCTACTCCTCTCTGCCCCCGATGCAAAGACAATTTGTAATAGTCAGAGAGAACTTTCGGGATCGTCTAAAATAGGAATAATCGGATATGACAGTATTACACAATGCAGGAACTAAGTGTTAATTAATAATGCGATAAGAGAAATAGGATTGAAATAGAATCTTTACGAGCATCTAATGCATTGAATTAATATTTTACATTGAATACATTCTACGATAATTCATCATATCAAATACTGGAAAATTAGTATTCCTTGGAACGTCCCTTACAAATGTACTTAGTAGCATTTCATCTTTAACAAGACACTCTATTTCATAGATACAATTAGTCCAGATTTCTCCGACATTTTCCTAAAGAGAAACGAAGAGAAAGATTGTGTTTTCCAGATTATCCTTTGTTCCAAAGAAACTCGATAAAAGGAAAGCATAACCGGCCGACGATTTAACGGAGTGTAAGTGAGCAATTATAAGATACGAATGCCGGCCTGTGGTTTCACTGGTTTGCCTGCTGTAATAGTGAATCCCGGGATGAAGCGCGGCTTGTAATCGGGATTAACAGCAATCAAGAAATATGCGCCACCGTGCTATGCAGAGATAATGCATTCCCGCGTTACATTATCGCTCGCATACCAGGAATACCTTAATTGTCACCGGGACAAATGATCCAGTTCCGTTCCTATTGCACTAAAATGTAATTAGCGCCCGCCCTTAATAAAGAGACTTGCGTGCGATTCGACTAAACGATTCCCCGCTTCCATTTGCATCCCTGTGATTCCTACTTTAATCTGTGTGCCATCCTGTTTCATTGAAAGGCTTCATTTCCACGGGCTGTGTTAATAAGCGAGCGGTATTGTTACAGCGACAATGGCTACAGTCGGTGTACCGGAGCTGCCAGGCGATTCTTCTCCTGTAATATTCAGGTAAGACCAAAGCAACTAGTAATAACGAACGATTCCTGAGAATGTCTGTGTACACATCTAAGTGCGGTATTAATCTCTCAAAGCCTGCAACTACTTTTCCTCTCCTCTCTTCTCATCTTCGCCTCCTGTTTCAAGGAAAATTAGGCGTTCTAAATTCTCTGACCTGTATTACGAGATGGCGCACTGCCCCTTTTTCTCCCCGGCGAAACCTGTCGAATTGAGAGCCTTGAAAAGCTATGCCCCGTGAACGAGAATGACTTGCACGCGCGCACCCGCGCGCGCGCGGCAATGTGGGTTCGCGCTGTGCATGCCAGTATTTGATTAATTGTCGCATGACGCTCGTTGATTTATGCGATTTGCCTTAATAGATCGAACGACTTGACAGTCTATCGAGAGGCGCTCGAACTCTCGAGGGCTGATGCGGGCTTCAATTATTCGCATCTGTGTCCAAACTCCTACCGATCAATCGAATTCCACAGCTTCCGCTAATCGACTCTGGTGTTGTTCAGAAACCTGACTTGTTGGATGAAATTTTGGCAGTGAGAACTAAGTCAACTTCTATGAAATATTGAAATTAATTCTAAATTTGCCAAGATGAACTTGAGGCTTTTATTTGGGAGAACCCTGGGCGGCCTAGAAACCTTTGAATATATCAGTCAATTGAAGGCGGCCACTTCGAAGGTCTTTAATGAAATGATTTATATCATTATGTAATTGAGCTCATTTGGTATCAGTCACAGCTTCGTTGACCTTCGAACCAGCGGGTTCTTGATCGTGTGACAAAAAGTCGCCTAGTAATTCTATCTTCTTTTCCAAGGACGTTCATAGCTGGATTAAATCTAAGAGATTCGATCGTACTTGGAAATTCTTGACTACCGGTTAAAATGCTGGCCAGGTATTCCCATATTCCTGACCTGCGGGAAACATCCATCGAACTCTCTTTCGAAGAGAAGGATTTTACGAGGGCAACAGAATACCAAAAAGCATCATAAAGTCTTGTCATGGAGCAGAAATATGCCATGCGTTCGCTGACAAGTCATATTCGTCGGCGCGAACCATCAGCTTCGGAGCAACGTTGAGGATTAAAAGTTTACAGTGGCTGTAAAGATCATCCCCCACGAGTGGCCCGTAAATTCTTCTGGAAGCACTCGGGGGTGTCCTCGGGTAGTTCGGCCAACTTGGAACCACAGGAGCTCTGGCGGACAATCGTAAAGTGTCTCGGCGTTCTCCGCGATGTGAATAGCTGAAGGGGATAGATGTTCCGACAGGGAGAGACGAATACTCGAAACTTAAAAAGAACTCCAATCGTACAATACGATGGTGCAAACAGTACATATATAGCTCGGTTCGATTTCGATCGAATTAGCCGCGTGAAATAGATTGCATTGTTGGTAGAACTCTGTGGAAGGTAGAAACAATTTGGCATTGGAATCTATCATTTTTTCATGCGAGCTTGGGAAAGCCTCCACCCACGTTCACGGTACTCGAAGCTGTAGCATCAATTTTTACGAAGCAGCCACTGCTTCCACGTAGAGCCCTTGACCCCTCGGCTTTAATTTAATTTCCTCCAGTCACGAACATTCGTCCTGCCAACCTCCCCGAGCTCGAGAACTACCAGTGGACTACTATTCCCGGTAACAGAACTACTTCCTTAACCCCAGACATATTTCTTCATAAAGACGAACACCCATGAAAGTACACACGGCTGCTCCAAAGCTCACATGGGAATCGTAAAATTATTTTTAACACCACGTCGAAGTAAGGCCACTTGGAATCCGTTTTGCGAATCGTTCACTTAAAGCATCGGATGATAGACGGAGGAAGCTGAAGGAGATATTTGGAGTAGCTTCTTAAATGGGTTGTTAGCGTTCCCGGAAGCCAAGCACCATGCAAACCTTTTGGAAGCCTCTGTTAAAGAAACGCCTTTTCCTTGAAGACTAATTTGGCAATGAACGATCGACATGGGTGGAGCATTATGAGGATTAAGTAGATAAATTAGAGGAGTCGAAGGATACCTTGCCCTCGGGCGAATTCGAAAGAGTTTCTTGCGAAGGTCGATCCTGATACTTAGTCTTCGAAAATCTTCGGAACTGCCCATAGACTTAACATGACTTTCAGTACAGAATAAACCATCGCTCCACTGGGATTCGCCACTAATTAATCCGGCCAATCATGGAGTGATACTGTTAAGTGGCGCGGGTAGTTTCTATTAACACGCGCCTCGCTCTCGGTATTTGCAGGAAATTAATGGGTTTGCGTTTAAGCCCGGCGAAACTTTGATGCACGCCACGGTAATTCGAGTGGTCCTGGTAGCTCGAATATCGGCGTTCACGCGCGTGTATGAGTACGTGTAGAAGAAGAGAACAGGTGCGAGCACACCTATACTCAATGGGTATGCAGAGGTGCGTAAGGCAAAAGGGTCGCCGAGGTAAACCGCGGTAGAAAGCGGAGAAAAAGGACGTCGTCAAAGAGAGACGTAGTCGCACAGCATGAGTGGAAGGTTGAACGAATGCGGGGGAGGAAAAGAAAAAGGCTGAGGTCGCGAGACGACCTCTGATCGTGTAACATGGTAGAAAACGATGTTGCAAAGTACCCGTTACCATGGTGAATTCAATAACACCGTTGCGACATATGCTCTGCGCCCTAGAATTGCTCGGATTCTGCCAGCTTCTACAAAATCTGGGGGAATTCACACCTAACTTCTATGATACTCTGGGCCCTCTGGGATTTTATGCAAATCGTTCAAACAAAATTCTATGTTTTTATAATCCCGTCTGGGTTCATCACTTTTTTTACTGCTTTAATTTTGAGTTAATTAAAGTATGAGCTAATATGAATAGTTTGAAAAAATAGAACCCAAAATTTTATTGATTCGTTCACTGTATTGTTAGAGTATTTATTAGTCAGTACGTTAATTGGTAGCAGTGCCAAGGACTTTTTTTGTTCCTGAATAAGCTTGACAAGTAGCTGGGGAGTGACGGGGATGTTATTAGGGCGTACAGAACGAGGGGTTTCTTTAACGAGGTCAACCTGTAATTCAAACTTTTGTCGTCGTGAGGTTAATGGAAGTAGCTGATGGAACAATCTAGGTGGTACTGTAAAAAAAATGTATTTATTCACACAATGCAGTGTACTATTCCAAATAGAGTTGGATGCTCCATCATCCCTGGTATTCCGTAGAATGCATTTTCACGTGCATTTCTGGATGTCCACTCCGCTTATAAATAGGTTCTCTGCAAGACAGATTTTTCCCGACGACATTCGCCATCCTGCTCAAAGTATATACATCTTCGAATCACGGTCGAATATTTATATTCGCCAAGATAGATATTCCGGTTTCCAAAAGCAGAGATTCATAATTCCACGGATCTTCAACAGTGATCTGTAACCAATTGGCTATTTGTTAAAGCAATCCAGTTTGTTCAGTTTAAACTAGCTTGATAATACTTCAGGAATATTATAAAAGCTATGACGTGGTCGACGATGTCTCTTATCTCTGTAACATCATTTTCTAGTCGTGCTTTTCGCACTCGACTTTTTCTCTCGTGTTGGCTGACCGTCCGGACAGTCCCACCCCGACTCCCTTTTCCTGGCCACCCCATTCCATCTGCAAGAAATCTCCAGCTATAAATCCTACCGGCGTATCCTCGTGCGTGGTTCCAGTCCCGCTGGGATCTCTTTTCTTCCTTTTTACGCGGGTTCCACTCGATTTATCGGCATTACCTGGCCCATCCGCACAAGCTTGCTTTTCTGCCCCGATGGACCACTCGGCTGCTCTGCGATTTCGACCGACTAATTTCTCCAACGAGAGTCACGAAATAATTTGGTAGTGCGTGCACTGCACTCCTACAGGCCAATCGTACTTTGACACGACAAGTTGTATCGATGGTCGAACGATCGTTTCTCCCTATACTGAATAAAACAGTCCGACAGACTTGCTCTCCCACCTGGAGGACGATGAGATTTATCTGCAAACCTTCACGCGTCGACCATCGACAGTATTGTTTTCACCCCACGAGTTTTACGATTATTGTGTTCCATCGTAACCTAGCAGGTACTATCTAAGGGAGGCACTGTGGTCACACGTCGATTAAGTTGATGTAATGGATCGGAGACATGACAGAAAGAGGAGAGCCGTGTTGTGGATGGACCGATCCTGAGAGACAGCTTCCCCCGTCCAACACTACCCCGGCCCGATTTCACGGCATGACAAGACACTTTCTCGTATATCCATCGACGCGCCCCACGTATATATTTCTTCATAAGGGAAAGAGGAAAGGGGCCGTAGTCACAATTTATATACGACCCGTGAAAGAGCAGAGAGAGTGAAATGCACTGGGTGCAGAGGCGGCTCTAGAAAAACAGGCGAACTACCCTGTTCTACCATCGCGCTACCCACTTCTTCCACTCCTTCCAGCCTCCCCGAGTGCTATTGCATCGAGCTCTTTTTTCATGTTTACCGCGACCCAGTAATTACCAGGGCGTTCTATTTTCGAGGGTTCAGCGGGGGAGCTTGGTTCCCTCGCACTTTCGTATTAGAACCAACATTCGTCGTACGATCCTTACTCAACTTTGATCTATTAGATTCTGCATTTTCTGTACCCTTTATGATTTCTCTTCCTGAAGCTAACCGGATGCGATGGAATGATGAGAGAAAACATGGAGAGTTTGCGGTTGATTCATAAGTGTGACACAATTAACGAGGAGCTTTTATCTCATCTTTCAGGAATGTCCAGAAGGCTCGAAGGACTTCCGATCGGAACAGTGCGCCGAGTTCAACAGCGTACCTTTCGAAGGGGTTTATTATGAGTGAGTATCGAAAGACTTCTTTTATTCCACAGGACATCTCGACGAGAAAGTTGCGCTAGCCTGTTCACAGAATTCGTGTATAAGGCGTAAAAGTGATTTATTGTCGAGGACACATCGTTCTCGCCACGCTGCTTCAAGATCCTTTGAAATTCCTAACACGATCTAATGATCTTTTGAGCCGACAATCCGTGGGCGTCCAATGCTACCCTCGATAAAAGGCTTCGCACCTACGATATTCTTCTCCCGGGATACCGCTACTTAAGCCTCCCGATTGTAATCCAAAGATATACACTTGCTTCAGACTTTCAGCTGACAAAACTTGCGACTAAAACCGTCTGACTCTCAACGAGATCTCAACAGGGATCTCGTTAGCGCGTATACAGTCTTCAGAACGTTTTGACATAATAAGACATCCCACAAAAAGACATTAGAAATTTTATAAAATCTTTTGATCATCATACAGCATTGTACGTTCTTATTAAGATCTTTGAAAATCAGCATAACTTAAATGGAATCATTCCTTCGATTACTTCGATAGTTGGATCCCTTACACCGGCGGTCCGAACAAGTGCGAGTTGAACTGCATGCCACGGGGCGAAAGATTCTTCTATCGGCAGAAACTAGCAGTGACCGATGGCACACCATGCGAAGCCGAGAAGAATGACGTCTGTGTCGAAGGGAAATGCATGGTGAGTTGAGATTATCAGCGATATTCATTAACAAAACCGATCAACCAGGATGTGCGCGTGACTATATCCTATAATGCATCGATAATCTCCCATTAACAATGATAATACAGTCTAATTAGCGGTGAAAGCCGCCCGGTAATCGCGTTGGTGCGCTTAAACGAGTGACGGTATCGAGGTAGTCATGAGCAAGCAATAATTTTCTCGCACGATTGTCAGCACGTTGGATGCGACATGATGCTGGGAAGCGACGCCAGGGAGGATGCCTGTCGGGAATGCGGCGGCGATGGCTCCGATTGCAATACCGTTAACGGATTGTTCGATACCGATGATCTTCAAGTTGGTAAGTCATCAGGATGCATAAGGAATTAAAGAGAAAGACTATGGAATGGTTGATCACATAATATAACGTCCGCAGGATACATCGACATCTTGCTCATACCTGAGGGGGCAACAAACATCGTCGTGAGGGAAATCGAGCCATCCAATAATTATCTGGGTCAGTAAATACTAGGCAATTAGTTCGTAACTCGCTCGGACAACACACATTGCACGATAGTAATCCTGATAGTTGAACGATAGTGTTATATGTATGGTATGATTTCACATAGCTATCAGGAACACTTCGGGCCATTACTATCTCAACGGGAACTGGCGGATAGATTTTCCACGAAGTCTGAAATTCTCCGGGACGATATTCCATTACGCGAGAGAACCTCAAGGCTTCTCAGCGCCGGACACCGTCACTGCACTTGGACCGACCAACGAGCCGATATACGTGGTGGTAGGTGCACCTATCGAGGAAATGATTAAATCTCCCCGAAAGAAACGAATCGAGGATTTAAACGATTGCCTTCCAGCTCCTCTATCAAGATCGCAATGTTGGCGTGCACTACGAGTACAGTATACCCAAGCGATTCTCGCAGCAGTCTGATCCTGACAGTTATACTTGGATAACCGATGAGTTCTCCGAGTGCAGCGCAACTTGTGGAGGAGGTACGACCAATATTTCCAACCAGAATCTTCGAATTCTTTTGATTAACTCTTGTTTCTCGATCTCAACATTTTTATTAACGATTAAGGCTATCAATCACGGCGTGTCGCTTGCGTGCGGCGAAGGGACAGCCAGCCGGTTGACGAGAGTCTTTGTGATCCGCAAATGGAACCGGTCGACACGCAAATGTGCAACGCGGACGCTTGCCCGCCCGAGTGGATAGAGGGTGAATGGGGTGCTTGCAGCAAGCATTGCGGTGAGGGTGGTGAGCAGGTCCGAGAAATCAAGTGCGAGCAGGTAATCTCCGGTGGAATACCCACCCTCGTCGATGATAGCCAGTGCATCGAGACGCTAGGACCAAAGGACACCACAACTCAAGAGTGTAATAAGGACGTGGACTGCCCCCAATTCCACATCGGACCTTGGAAACCGGTACGTGTACTTCCACTAAATACATACTATGTAAGAACTTTGTGGGAGCTATAAATCTATGGTCTGTTTCATTTGATAGTGCGATCACTTGTGCGGTCCCGGTAAAGAAACGAGAAAGGTTACTTGCTACAAGAAAGTGGATGGAAAGATTGAAGTGCTGGAGGACGACGCCTGTGAGGGAGAAGTACCTGAACGCGAGAAAGCCTGCGAGATGAGACCGTGTGCTGGGCTTGACTGGGTCATTTCCAGTTGGAGTGGTGTACGTAGCTATCTTGCGTGTACTTTATTGGGGAGTTTATTGTCTCTATAGTTGCATGCCTTTTGTTAATTAGTGCGACGATAAATGTGGCCTGAAGCAAGAAACAAGAACGGCCCATTGCGCTACACAGGATGGTACCGTCTATCCCGATGATAAGTGCGACCCCGAGAAAAAGCCAGAATTAACACGAGTGTGCGAGGCCACTCAGGAATGCGACTTCCAGTGGTACACCTCTCAATGGAGTGACGTAAGTGGCTTCCCCTCTTGCCAATCCAAATCATTTCTTTTTCAACGAGGGTCATTACATGATATCTTTTCTAAAAATTCGACAGTGCTCTTCGAAATGTGGTTCCGGCGTGCAGAGTCGTAAGGTCTTCTGCGGCACATACGATGACGAAGCAGAAACTGTGAGAAAAGCACCCGAAGACAAGTGTGATCCTGAGAAGAAGTTCGATGACACGAAGAATTGTATCGCCAAAGAGGAATGCAAGGGTGAATGGTTCGCTGGTCCCTGGAGCAAGGTAGATCCGAAGAATTTCTTCAATCCTCCAACACCTTTCAACTTACACGTTGATTGTACTTGAAGGGTAAACAACTTTGTTGCATTTCCATTATAGTGTTCGAAGCCATGTGGGGGCGGTGACATGTCTCGCAAGGTGATTTGCATGAAAGATAATGTAACGGTGCCTACTAGCGAGTGCGACGTCGACTCGATTATGTTCTACAAGGAAAGCTGCAATGATCAGGCGTGCGAAGAAGGTATGCAGAACTAAGTCCATACTACATAGCGGTAGATCCAAATGAGTTTACCAATTCGTGTACTGTATTTTCTCAGACGAAGTGATACCAGTTCAACCAGAGAAAATCAAGGATCTTACTGAAGAAGATGAGGAGGAGTGCGAGGAGTACGAAGACGAGGGCTTCGTCACAGTCCTCTCTAGTTTGTCCCCAGGAGTAAGTATAAATGGCCTGGTTTTATTTAATAACTTGAATTAACATCTATTTCAATTTGTCATTCTGTCGATTATTATACGTCACTTATAATCATAAATCCACGAATTTTGCCACGGAAGATGAAGCGGATTGGGCAGCAGCAAATTTATGTTCTGAGTATAGTTATAGTCACCAGACTGAGTTTGGCGAACTGCAATTAAACTCTCCGTAGTTTCGTGTTAGCGAATCGTACACGCAAGCTTAATCTTGACGGGGGGATAGTACTTCTGGTTGCTTGAACGAACATGTTCCCTGTGATATTATCTATATTGTTCTACTACTAATATCTCAACAGGATAGCAAAGCGAGAGGAGGCTTAGCGATCACGGAAGGAACGCCATTAAGCGAAATCTCTGCAAGCGACATGTACGATATAATGGTCAGCGATTCTGGCTATTCAAGGGGTGATATTTCACCCGGAGAAACTGGCAGCGGTGAAGGCAGTGGCGATGAAGAATTCACGGATGTCCACACACTAATAATTGGCTCGTTCACGCCCACATTTGACTCCACTTTTGAAGGAAGCGGTGCAAGTACGGATGAATCAACAGATGAGACTGGGCTCACAACACAGTCTGGAGTCACTGAATCAATGGTGACTACCGAGTCCAGTGCAACTGAATCTGGAATGACTACGGAAGTTTCATCCGAAAGTGAGTCCACCGAGTCTTCCTCCAAAGCATCGAGTGAATCAACAGAGAAATCGAGCGAATCCACTAGTGAATCCAGCGAGATGACCACCGAAAGTGTCTCGGAAGGTTCAACACTTGAATCCACTGAACAGACGGAAACCACTGGTTCGGACATGACGACAGAGTCAGGAATGACAACAGAGACCAGTGTATCCGGAAGTACCGAGGAGAGCGATGCAACCACTGAACCTTCAACTAGCCCGAGTGACATGACAACTAGCGAATTTTCAAGTAGCTCAAGTGACATGACAACCACCGAATCTTCAAGTAGCTCGAGCGACATGACAACCGAAGTGTCCGAGTCGACATCGGAAATCACTACTAGTTCCGAGGACACCAGTACTGTCTCTTCATCTACAGAGCCAACCGAAACTACTGAGACCGAAACTACCGAAACGACCGAATCCACCGAATCAACAGGAACTACATCTTCCTCTGAAACGGAGAGCACGCCTACAGAAGAAACCGGAACAACTGTGACTGAGGAATCCACGGGAACATCGGAATCTACAGAACCCACCACAGAAGAATCAACAACACCATCTGGTACCACCGAAAGCGGAACAACAGAATCAACGGAAGATGAAACTACAGCATCCGGAGAAACCACAGAAGCAGGAAGTACCACCGAGATTTCTGGTTCCACAGAAGTCTCCACCACAGAACAAACCACTGAGTCTGGAATGACAGAGACAACTGTTAGTGGTGAGACTACTGAATCTGGAGCAACTACCGAGTCAGGTTTAACCACTGAATCCGGAGAAACAACAGAATCGGGATTAACGACTGAGTCCGGAATGACGACAGAATCAGGCACTACCGAATCTGATATGACTACCGAGTCAGGATTGAGTACCGAATCAGGACTGACTACCGAATCAGGATTGACTACTGAGTCAGGATTGACTACCGAGTCAGGATTGACCACCGAGTCGGGCATGAGTACAGAATCCGGCATGACTACTGAATCAGGAATGACCACTGAATCAGGAGAAACGACTGAGTCTGGACAGACAACAGAATCTGGTGAAACGACAGTCTCTGGAGAAACAACCGAGTCTGGTACCACAGAATCTGGCGAGACCACTGTCAGTGGAGTGACTGAAACTACTGTGTCTGGATTGACACCATCCACATTGGAAGAAGACACAGATGCAAGTGGAAGATCACATAGTAAGTAATCTTTTAATATTTAATACTATTTTTCCCGTCAAATGTTTTGATGAAAACATCGAACACCTACCGTGGATTTCATTCCAAATGTATACTTAAGATCGTCTATATTTTGATAATAGTTACCGAATTCTGGACAACGATCAGTCCTGAGGAGGGCACACGCAAACAACGCGTATGTAAAATACCTAAGAAGAAGAGCTGCAAGAGCTCGCCATACGGATGCTGCTACGATGGCATCACAGCAGCTGAGGGTCCGTTTGACCAGGGTTGTCCCACACCGGAAACATGTAAGGAGACGAAATACGGTTGCTGCTCCGACGATGTATCACCCGCAACTGGACCCAAGAATGAAGGCTGCCCTGAATCACACTGCGAGGAAACTCTCTTCGGCTGTTGCCAGGATGGTATTACCGCCGCTGAAGGCAATGACTTCGAAGGCTGCGAGAAACCATGCAATGAAACTGAGTTAGTATTCATACCTTTATACTGCCACTTTTAAATAATTAAGTCGAATATAATAAAATCGTGTGATTATAGATTCGGATGCTGTCCGGATAAGGAGACACCGGCGAGTGGGGAGAATAATCTGGGCTGCTGCAATGTCACGGAGTTCGGATGCTGTCCAGATGGAATTAAGTCTGCTAGTGGTGTTGATGGACAAGGTATGCAACTCTACTGCCCTCTAAATGGTCTTTCCTATTTGCAATGTCGCAATTTTTATTTTCATATATGTTTAAAGGCTGCGAAGAAGAAACCACAATCAGTCCAATTACAACCGAGGAATACGAGGGAACGACTGTACCCCAAGTACCCCAGGACTGTGCAAATACCACATACGGTTGTTGCCCAGATGGAATTACCACTGCTACAGGCACCAACTTTGAGGGCTGCGGAGTTATCAACGAGGAGAACTGCACCATTTCGTACTTCGGATGTTGCCCTGACGGTGTTTCGCCAGGTAGAGTAAAAAGAGATCAAAACTCTAGTTCGTCAACTCTCGCGATACGGTTATCTTTGATTCTGTACTGAAATGATTAGCTTACGGACCGGAGAGTTACGGGTGCCACATGCCGTGCGAGAATAGCACGTATGGATGCTGTGACGATAATGCCACACCTGCCCACGGGCTAAACAAAGAGGGTTGCTGCTTATCAACACCGTACAAGTGCTGTCCCGATAATATCCTGCCGGCGCGCGGACCAAACTTCTACGGCTGCGGTTGCCAGTTCTCGAGATTCGGCTGTTGTCCGGACAATAGCACCGCGGCTCGTGGCGCGAACAATGAAGGCTGCGGTTGCCAGTACACGCCTCACGGATGCTGTCCAAATCGCTTTACCCCCGCAACTGGAGCGAATTATGAGGGCTGCTCGTGTTACACTTATCAATTCGGCTGCTGCGCCGACGGTATCACTATCGCAAAAGGACCTCATAGTCAAGGTAATTTTTGATGCTTCACTTCTTTCTCTTATCTGTGACCGACCATTCCCAACTAATGAATAATTATGCTATATTAAATGTGTGTTTCAAGGGTGTGGATGCGAGAATACGGAGTTCAAATGCTGCTCAGACGGCAGGACACCAGCGAAGGGACCGAACTTTGACGGATGCGGCTGCGATGCATCGAAATACGGCTGCTGTCCGGATGGAGTTGAAGAGGCTCAAGGAGAGAACTTCGAGGGTTGTCTCACTGTTCCCTCGACGCCCGGTGCTGCGTGCGCTTTGGAGAGAGATCGGGGTACTTGCCGAGATTTCACTGTTAAGTGGTACTTCGATGTCGAGTACGGCGGTTGCTCCAGATTCTGGTACGGAGGCTGCGAGGGTAACGACAATCGATTCAAGACTCAAGAGGAGTGCAAAGAAGTTTGCGTTCAACCGAAAGGAAAGGACGCGTGCTTCCTCCCGAAGATCACTGGACCTTGCGAAGGCTACTTCCCCACTTGGTATTACGATGCTGGTAGAAAACAGTGCGGCCAGTTTGTCTATGGTGGCTGCCTTGGCAATGCTAATAAGTTCAAGACCAGAGAAGAGTGCGAGGAACTCTGTGTAACTCCAGAAGATATCGGTAAAAAAAGTTTCATAAATTATTACCGCACTAAAAGTCGGATTTTTCAAAATATTTTCTATTTTTTCTCATTCAAGATGAATGTGACCAACCAAAAGAGGTAGGACCGTGTCAAGGGAACTTCACCAGGTGGCACTACAATTCGGAAAGCCAATTGTGCGAACAGTTCCGTTATGGTGGATGCAAAGGCAACGGGAATAGCTTCCCCACAGAAGTGGCTTGCCACCAGAAATGCTTGCAACCCGGACGCAGGCGAGGTACGTTCAATATGCATGACTTCTATTTTCCCGACCGTCTAACTTGCCCGTTTTGCCTGGATTTCTCGTTAAAACCAAATTTAATATTCTCGTTCAATGTTAACAATAGTAAGGTTACTCTACTTAGGAATGTCAGAACAAGATACAAGTTTTAATATTTATTTGGACTTGACATGGGAGGGTTTGCAAAGATCGAATGAATTAATAAATACATTTCCTTTCAAAAATAAAACAGGGGTTGGTTACTGAATAACCGGGGTACGGTCACTTCATAGGGATAAGGTCAAAGGCTACTAAAGGAATAACACAGTACGACTAATAATATTAAGTAACCTTTATGTTTCCATTGGAGTACCGTACAACTTTAGAAAAGGTGACAGGACCCATTGACATAGTTGCGTTGGCATTAACTTATCCCTTCGTTTTCTGTGCGAGGTGGAGTCAGGCCCAGTAATACATGCATTTTCCAGTAAAACTGCCTAACGTGTGCGCCCTGGAGAAAGATGCCGGGCCCTGCCCGGGCTCGGCGTTGCGCTGGTATTACGACGCCAAGCGTCAAGCTTGTAGGCAATTTGTTTACGGCGGTTGCAAAGGCAATGCCAATAGATACCGAACGCGTGCTGCCTGCGTGCAGCGTTGTCCCGTGAAAGGTACTGCACAAATCAGAAAAGAGATCACAACGATTTGTAATCAGAAGCTTCAATGCTTTCGGATATCATTGTCGCACCCACGCAATCTGTATCTGTAGTGGCTCTCAAGCACAAGCGAATTGGTGATGGAGAAGAAACTTTTTCTGCCAATAGTTAGAAGCCAATCATACACGTTTCTCGCATTGGTGTTGGTCCTCCCATCTCATCACGTGTACAGTGCAAGCAACACGCTCTCAGTCATTGGCAACATGTCTTTGCACATAGTATAAAGCCTGGTCGATCATAAATTATGTTTGCGCACCACGTCCAAATTCAGTTAGCACTGCTCATCGTAGAAAATAATACTCGTCTTAGATTTAGATCTCTCATTAGCAAAGCTAGGAAATGTAAGGTGCAGGAACCTGCGAATAGAATAGTCTCGAACGAATAGCTGCGATCCTCCGAGGCTTGGTACATCTTCCAAAAATCAACTTTGCGGAAGACGCGACGGCCAACGAGGATGTGAAAATTTACAAAAAGCTAACACTGCATGAACCAATGATTAATGCGATTAACAGATTCTTGCTTACTGCCACGTGCCGAGGGTAACTGCGAGGAAAAGGAGTCACGGTGGTACTTTGATCAGTCCGAGAATAGGTGCATGCCCTTCTATTACACCGGCTGTGGTGGCAATAAGAATAACTTTGCATCTAGAGAAGCATGCGAGTCTGATTGCCCGCCTAAGATTGGTAAGACTTAGTTTCATACTCATTTACCTAATACTTCTCACAATCTCACTCCGTTATGGATGATCTAATACACAATTAAAAATGCATTGCACTCGCTCGACATAACGACAAGTTTAACACAGCATCTTTTGTGGTGGGTCATTAACACATCAAAAAGTAACAATTTCACTCGACAGATCAAAGATTGTTTTAATCCGATAATATCGAATTGAACATTTCCAATACACGTGAATAAGGAATCATTAAATTCCATTGGTATTCATCTGGCAAACATTCACAACACTTGATCGGAAGGCAAGCATGCATATATTCACGTGAATTTTCCTATGCAATTAGAACAAGACATTTGCCTCTTACCGGCCATTCTGGGTGAGTGTCACAATTATACCCAACGATGGTACTACGACTCGTACGAACAGCACTGCAGACAATTCTATTACGGTGGCTGCGGCGGAAACGAGAACAACTTCCACACCGAGAACGATTGCGTCAACAGGTGCCGACCCACTATCACCACTGTTGCACCACCGAGAGAAGTCGAATTCAGAACTGGTACTTCTGCAAAATAAATTAAGTTTGCTTACAAAGGCTGAAAATATACTAGAACCATATAAATGGTATTTTAGAATTCTGCTTCTTGCCGGACGAGCATGGACCGTGCTCGGAGTATCAGGTCAAATGGTTCTTCGATAGTAGAGGAGGCATCTGCAAACAGTTCGCTTACGGTGGCTGCCAGAGTAATGGAAACAACTTCAATACTCGCGAGGAATGCGAGTACCGCTGTGGAGACGTACAAGGTTCTTAAACTAGTTTAATGAATATGGAATCAATTCTATACTAATTAACAGTTTGAGATGTAATTCGGTACTTGTCCTTTGCGTTTAGATCCGTGCACGCTGCCGAAGGTGATCGGGCCTTGCAACGGTTTTGTTAAGCAGTTCTATTACGATTACCGGTCCGACTCGTGCTACGAATTCGATTATAGCGGGTGTCAAGGCAACAAGAACCGCTTCCAGGATCAAGGCTCCTGTGAAAGCAAATGTAAAAAGGGTACGACTGTCGTCACTACAACCGAACCATACAAGGCTCCAGTTACAGCCATCGCATCAGTCGAAGAAGTCTCGAAGAGTCCAATTTGCTATGTGCCAGTGGAACCCGGTCGTTGTAACGGAGAAATCACAGCTTATTACTATGATGCGGAATCCCACTTATGTCAAGCATTCATCTATGGTGGCTGCGATGGTAATGCGAATAGATTCCAAACTGAAGAGCAGTGCGAGCGACTTTGCGGCAAGTTCCTCGGTCAAGGTAAATAGTAGTATACATTACTACACGTTTGTTTTTTGACTTGGTGGAACACGACTTTAAAGCGTTAGACAATGACATTTTTTGGCAGACACGTGCAACCTGCCTGTTGATCCGGGTTTATGCAGAGGCAGCTTCCAGAAATTCTATTACGATCCTAGTAGCCGTACCTGTCGGGAATTCGGTTATGGCGGATGCGACGGCAATGCCAACCGATTTAGCACAATGCCCGAGTGTGAATCCATTTGCATTCATCACGAAGAACCAGTGCCAGCTGGAAACGACACCAGCGTTTCGAATCTATGTGAGTATGCTTTGCCCTTTGGAACACTTTCCATTTCAATGACCCAAAATTGTAAAGTGGCGAGATGATTTTGCACAGAGCAAATAGATAAAACCAGAAATGTTAAGTTAGTGGTAATAACAATTGATTCGGCAATGATGTAGCAATCTGCCGGGAACCGGTCGACAGTGGCTCTTGTACATCCGGTACTACTAGGCGATTCTTCTTCGACGAGGAACAGCAAACCTGTCGTGCATTCATTTACACCGGATGCGGTGGCAATCGAAATCGATTCAAGACCTTTGAGTCTTGTATTAATACTTGCCTTAGGAGTAAGTCGAGGACACAAGATCTCGCACGATTTATTTCAATTTTTTTGATTACTTAGTTTCAGCTGTATAAACTTATAATAATGCCTTCGTTCTATCCTAATTCCTCCATAATCCTTCGCAATTTTGCATTTACCATTATATGTTTCTACTATTTTACTTTATATGTTAAGTTTTTGTTGTTTTATACTCCGCAATATTAATCGAAACCCATGAAAGCTTTACTACCCTTCGTTCGATACCAACGAGTTACGTGTTGGCAAAATGGAAATAACTCTCTATGCCTATAACATTTTTGGTTTCAACCTTCGCTATGAATTTTTACAATTTATTTGTATCTAAACTTTTGTTGGCTACATCAAATTAAATCGGGATCTTTGCATTTACAGCGAGCAACGAAATCGACGTGGATACCGACAAGGACACGAAAGATCCTTGTATCGAGGTCCACGAGGAATGCAACCTCCTCCGCTGTCCCTACGGCAAGGAAGCATTTGTAGACAATCAAGACTGCGAACGTTGTCGATGCGTTGATCCCTGCCGAGCACAGATTTGTCCTGATGATACCAGATGCGCCATCACTCTGGTTGCCACCAAGGATGGCACCGAGTATAAGGGTGTCTGCAGATCAAGTAATATCTTCAACCTCCAAACTACTAAAAAGTTTCACCTCAGTCATTGTCAGAATTTAATAAATTAACTTTTTGTTTTTCCAGCTACGAAACCAGGCCGCTGCCCAGTGGTGTCGAATAGTACAAGGTGCGAGCAGGAGTGTGCCACTGACGCCGATTGTTCCGGCGAGCGCAAATGCTGTGACAACGGTTGTGGCACTTCTTGTTTGGAGCCTGCATCCGAAGAGGTTGTGACAACGACACTGAGACCTGTTACTCTTCCACCACCTGGAGCTGAACCTGCAGCCATCCAGCAACCCGAAGAACCACGGGTTAGTGCTCAGGAGGGTGGTTACATCACGATGAAGTGTGTCGTCACAGGAAACCCGCAACCCATGATTACTTGGAGAAAGGATACGACACTGGTAAGTCAAGGCGTTTTTAACATAAATAAATTGTGTCCAGGAACAAAGAGGTACAATCACACAATTTATTTGACATTTAGATTGGACCATCCGAGAAGAGACGTCGCATCCTCCTCGACGGATCACTGCAGATCGTCAATCTGTATAGTTACGACCGAGGAACCTATGTCTGCACTGCTGATAATGGACTTGGGCCACCAGTTAGAATAGAGTATCAATTGGAGGTGACAGGTATGTGATTACAAATTCTTAAGGAATGCTGAATGATATAGTATAATAGTAGTTCATGTGGTTGTCTCTTCTGAAGGGTTTATCGTAAACAAAAAAGATTGACTCTTTTTTAACATTGACTTGGTTCTTGGAATTAATTGGAAAGTCGTAGAAACGTACTTCTAGTTCTCTAACAAGTAGTAATTGAAATGACATTGGTGATGGAAATATTAACACATTGCTCGATGGTGCATGCCTGTTCTGTTACATCCCTTAGAACCACGAGACCTCTCAGCTGCTATCATAGGCGAGCCGGACACACGTGTGACCGTCGCCATGAACTCTCCGATTATTCTCCATTGCTATGCAATGGGCTATCCGAGACCATTCGTTACTTGGTGGCGGGGTGATCGCATGTTGCCTCTTGAATCGGAACATTACGTACAGGACAACGATTATACCCTTCTAATTCGATCTGTCACCTTAACTGCCCTTGGCGTCTACACCTGCCAGGCTTTTAATGCAATTGGTAGACCAGCCTCCTGGTCAATCACAGTGCAAGCCCTGGGTCCTGTGTCCAATATTAAACCCGAACACCAAGAATACCTGAAATACCTCGTGCAACCCCCTAGAAGACCCACTACTGAGAAGCCTCAGTATCCTTATAGACCCACTAGAACCCAATACCCCGAGTATCCCACTCACCAAACATACATTCCTGCCTATCCTACAAGGCCACCGTATGTCCCTGGCGTGGTTCCTCTTGAAGAAACCACGACCCCAGAACCTGGTAGCGCTAGATATAAAGGTGAGGGATTGCTGACTTGTCTTTTGCATGTGCATTAACTTGAGCATTTTTACTGCAATGAATTCGCTTTCCGCTTCGCTAATACTTGGTGCGCGCAAAACAATGATTTGTTACTAAAGAAGTACTCTCTTCAGATGATCCATAACCAGGTAAGTATGACTTATTTAACAGATTAGCTCGCAGAACGCAACATTTTTTATATTTTTCTATTTGGGCCCGTGGTGACTGACATTTATAGTAATCTGTGAATCATTGTGCAGTTCCGGTGAATGTCAACGTAACTATCGGTCAGAACCAGTTCCCTGAGGGCAGTGATATTAGTATCGCCTGTACTGTTGATGGCTATCCCATTCCTCGAGTCTTATGGTACAAGGACAGCGAACTAATCGAAACGAACAATCGAATTAAGATATCTGGTAAATATTGTAAATGATGGAATGATAATTGTCTTTTATTGTTTCGACAAGTGATTCATTGTGTTCCAATATCCCTCTATAGAAGTTAACAGACTAGTAATTTCGGATGCGAATCGCGAGGATTCAGGTAATTATCGATGCGAAGCTTCGAACGAATTCACGTCAGACTCCGAAAGCGTGGATATCCAAGTCGCAGGTATGACACGACTACTTTCATCTCGAATCATTATGGAGAAATTAATGAGCTTGGGATGTAATAATTTTGGTATTCGATAGGCATTTTCATTCACCCGAACTGCCAGGACAATTCATTCTTCGCCAAGTGCGATCTAATCGTCAAAGCGAAGTACTGCACGCACAAGTACTACGCCAAGTTCTGCTGCCGATCGTGCACGGAGGCTGGCCAATTGCCATCCCGGGGCCCACACCTTAACAACTCGAGGAGGAGAAGGCGACACATCCTGAAATCACTCGTTGTCTAAAGCCACAATTTCGACGCTTAGCTACTTCCGACGTGTACGGGCGTGTTACGAGTAGAAAACGTACCAGTCGCCATAGCAAGAGCCGAGAACGAAATTCTCCCGAAAACGAGCAGGTGAACCAAACGCGACGCAGGCAGGTAAAAAGAAACAGAGAAAGAAAGGATAAGAACGCTATAAAGAGCATCCAGAAAGAGAATGTGTGTCGAGGTGGCAACTGCATCTCGAGCACGTTGAAAGGATCGACATTGATTTCACTGCCAAAGCCTTAGAACGTCTATACATAGATATCTAATATATTAAGTACCAACGGGACGCAAGAGCATCGGAGTATAGTAAGCCCCGCGACCAAAGAGGTAGCAGTTGGAAGTTGAACTTCCGCTCTCCCTCGTCGAGCTTTCTCACACGTCGTGTCATCCATGTATATACGATCTGACGCTGAATCCTAGTCCGACGGAGCCACATTAGACATGCTTTCTGATCAATCTCTCCTCGCGCACAAAAGCTAAAGAGATAATTCACTTGGAAGCACCTCGGCGGGACCACCGGCTGAGCATTCTCTTATCCATGTGGACCACCTAAGTCCTTTAAACCCACGCTGCAGTACGACAGCACAGGACGGGAATGGAGTCAATATCCAAACGAGAATTTATTCCCGACAGCGGCATACCACACTCGAAGTCTTCTGTAACCACGACCTATTTGTAATATATGACTTTCCAAATGTAGCCGAAGTCTGTAGGTCAACGTCGCGCGAGACCAAGCGCGATAATTTCTTTATTTCTGTCACACACCATGGTAAAGCCAGTGACTAACTTCTCTTACAGGCGTTCTATTTAGCAATGAGAATTTCAAGGTACACTTCGTCCCTTGTTTCTCGTTCGATGTCACTGGCTCCACTGTGCCGCGCGGTTCCAAACAAACCTGTACCTATTTGTATTAAGCATATATAAGGCACGTTACGTTGTACAATATAAATAGTTTATTACAAAGTATGCCATTTGTACCTTATGATACTGTTATTACTTATTCTTCACCGACACCCGGTCACATATCACGCACACCTCTACAAGAGAGACACGCACAGATACACACATACTGTTCTTCTTTTTTCTAATATATTGTATACCCTTTAGAATTGCCCTATGTATAGGATTATGTACAGAGCTATTATCTCGTAACAACTCATTAGCAACGTATAATGTATCGCATTTATATTTGTTCCTGAGCATTTAGTACTAATGTTAACAACATGAATGTCACACACTATGTCATATCGAGAGCGTAATATCACTAGGGTATACACACATAGTGTACGTCGGAATTCCGAGGAGAAAGGTACCAAACGCATTTATACCACGTAAGATTAAGTCTCGAAGCCGCCGTTACTCCGATTCACCTTGTCACGCTGACACCAGAGCCAGAGAAAGAGAGAGAAAGAGAGAAAGAGCCGACACTTCTGTATTTTTAGTCGATTCAATCTCAGTAATGACAGTGCCTTATTAGATGACTCGTCGAAAAAGCATCGGGGAAAGAGTGCTAAATATAAATTTGCATATTTACTAATCACTAGTGTAAATACCGTAGTGTACTTTCGGACAGTCACTTAATAGATTTTCCATTAACACCCGATAGTAAGCCAGGCTTCAGAGGTATGTATCGTACCGACACGAATAGATCATTATAATACGCTCTGATAGTCAGCGAAAACGGAACTCTCTCAGTTCTTTCTCGACCATGTCTCTTTAAATTCCGTGATTCAAGGAATAACTGTAAACTAAAGTAATTCGATGTTGTTAGGAGTACTGGACGAAAGGTATATTGAGTACTCTTCCTCTCCGTACTTCTCTAGATACGACCAAATCAATAGATCTACGTGGATAGCACGTTTTCTTCAACAAATTCCGATAAAAGAGAAAATCGCACTGCATTTGTAGAGTCACTCGAACCCTTATCCCTCTCTTATTGTAACGGCACGAATGTATATACGTAGTCCTTATTAATATATTCGCGTACTACTTCTAATGATATCCTCACCAGGCTCCGTAAGCAGGCGTTCACTTTGGCCACCGTAGGTCCGATCGTGACACACCCTTTAGTGCGTTGCAAATATCTGGAACATACCTCGCGCAATACGGATTGTCATTAATGACCGATGCCATGTCAGATCAGACTCGCGAGCAGATCGGCACCTTTCCTGCTCGAGTTTCGAGGACTCTTGCTGGAAAACCAGTATACACTATCACGCCACGGGCATTGGCTGAAGGATCAAGCGTCCTGTTGAGAGGGCATCAATTGCCAAATATAAATTAATCACTTACCCCATATCTTGAGTACGTAGTGCATAGTTCGCCGCGACGAGTAAAGGTTTGCGCGGCCCTACTTGTAAGTCTCTTAGGTAATGATTAATATGTCATACACCCATACGCAGACAGAAGCACACAGTCACATACACACACGCACGCACACACACACACGCGTTTCTAAAATCAAAGTAGCCGAAACTGGAATGCCGCTATGCAAAACATTGTATGGACAATAATAATATTATAAGGTCCTTAAATATATGGTTAAACGAACAGCGAACTTCTTCTTTCGCCAAACACTCGCGAGCGACAAGTCTCTAGGATAGACATACTTTTATTAAGATACAAAAGTTTTAACAATAGAATTAGACCACAGGTCTCTTATAACTACTGAATTATCTTGCTTAGTGTTTTACTGTTAGCTCACTGTGCGCTATCCTTCAAGATTGCAGGAAATGCTTACGGATGTCATCCTGAACGAACATACTGCCGCGCATCATGTGACGTTTGTGTTCTTCCTCGACAACGATCGCACGTTCTACTCTCTCCGTAGCGATTCGCTCGATCTTAGCAAATAACTCGCTGTGAACGGCGATGCACTTCCGGAAGTCCTTACGATCGAGCCGATAGATTTCGCATACTTCAATCGCAAGAACGCTTGCCACACGTCTTTGATCTGGCACTAAAAGCGCCACTTCGCCGAAATGAGCGCCATCCTCCAAATGACAGATCTAACATTTTTTTTGAAGAGTTTAATGTCTCAAAGTTTCATCGATGCTTTACTTGTAGAATCTAGTTTATCTTGAAGTATACTTTACTTCTTTTCCCGTGGGAGTTAATACGGCGACAGTGCCGGTGGATAAAAAGTACATGCAATCTCCCTGACTTCCAGCTTTCACTATCACATCGTTCGGTAAATATAACTCGTACTTTAGATTCCTCACAACAGATTGTAAAATCTGTTTCGGAAGATTCTTAAAGATCGCTGCATTCTCAACGAGACGTCGACAAGAATCGAGAGCAATTTCCATTCGAAGGAAATCTATAAAATAAATGTCCTTCGTAAGAAGCACATGGTATTCATAGAAGATTCAGCACACCTGATAGGCCAGCTAAAATAACCTTCTCGCGGAAGTAGCTCTCTTTGAAGCGATAGTGATAAAAAGCCAGAAGTCGATTCTTCATGTGCAAAGGCAACTGTTTTTGCCTCGTGTAAGCATCAACTTGATTAACTATTTCCTGGAACTTTGTCTGGGACGCTTTCGCGCCAGCCTTTATTTTGAGGAGGGTTACTGGAAATTCCAGGATGATAGAAAAAAATCGAGATTTCTTTTAGAACTTTGCATCTGACTAAAATACATACTCATTATATAGCCTTCGATAAATCGGCCGACAATCATGAGAAGTGCCGCAACGGTGATGTGGCCATCGGTTCGAGGGATGAATAAACCATATCCACTGGCAGACATACTTTCCAGCACTATAAAGATTGCATGTTGAAACTTGAAGGCGAGATTCTCGCCTTTGATATCTTTTATCCAACAGCCCTCGCATTGCTTCAATTCAAAGTCCAGATAATCAATTATAAACTCATATCGAAACCTGAGCGTAATATAAAGTACTTACCAAAACGGAAATATTGAGAAAGTGTATTATTAATATCGGTGTTAAATAACAGAAGCAAGCGAACCAGAATATCAGATATCCTGCTAATAGCATTGTCGTGTAAACTTCGTAGCTAAAAGTGTGGATGTTAAAATACTGAAATCACAAGAAATCAATCCTATTAGATCATCATACATAATTCGAAGAATAAAAGTTTCACTTACACTGCAAAACTGTAAGGTGTAGTGGCACAAGGTGGGGTAACGGAATATTTTCAAAAGAGGCAAAGTGTTCATGAAACTGATTAAACTAGAGGAGTTATCACCAGGAAGTCTTCGTAAACTTAGTGTCAAGTGATCGTATGGCAAAGATGAAAGCACATCGATCAGAAAATAGCCTTTGACATAGTTCCTGTGCAAGTACATTGATTTATCATCAATTTTATTACATCAATCATAGTTCCACAAAAAAGCATGAAACACCAGTACTTCCAGATTTTCACTGGATCCAATTCCACCTCCATCTGTTCCACATCATTATATCCAGTAATGCAATTAAAAACTATATCCACCCAGCAAACAGCGTATATCGGCAAATTAATCTTATCCAATCGAATCCTCTCATAATCCATGATAACGAAGCAGATCATAAATGGAATGGTGATAAGAGCAACCGAATAAATGACTATCATAATCATCTCCCAAATGAATCTAGAAGACATACGTGTGATTGAGATGGGGGTTGATTCTTATTTTTATACCTTTCTCGGATGATACCTGACGAAGCTCCAAGGATGTATCACCCACCAGTGAATATATCGACTGTGTCTACGTCTTTCGGCCTTGACACCTGCCATACTATCGATATACTTGTTGGTCTCGGGATTATGGTTACTGACCGAAAACCACATCGACCAAGTATACCCTCGAGTCACCACTTTTGGTGTAAGAAGAATAGTGAAAGGGTGCTGGTAGTCGTGTCTCATCGGCAATTCACACACGTGATCATCCATGATGATCTATTTCCACAGCAGGCAATTTTCCTTAAACTCAACCTTTCGATATTTCTTAAAATATAATCTACGATGAAAGACAAAGAGGAATAACATACACTCGCAGAAAGGGTAACGAGTTGGCGTTTATTAAAAAAGTCCTCGACAATAAAAAATATACCCACATTGTGTCTTACCGCGGAAATGCGATAACCATCTAGCAACTAAGTGACATGTATACAAACAGGTGCACCCTAGTTATTGTGCAGATCGTGAGGCATATACCGCAAAACGAGTCGACTTGCAATGCAGTAACAACCACGGCAACGACAATGCGCGTTCGTAGCTTTCCTGAACGAAACGAATCTCTTGAGCCCAATTGCGATTTGTGCGTGTGTTCTCGCGCTGCTAACTGACAGAACGCAGCAGTCTGTTGGTGACAGAAGAAAGCCACCGATGCATATGTATACAAGTGAAGAAAGCGCATATCGATAGTTTCGCGCTTGGAAAGAAAGGAACATTTCGCATCTGTCCAGAGAATCTCGAGGATGCGCATTCGTTTAGAGGGAAAGCCAGAACACTTAATTATCGTTCCCGCTTTTAGACAAGCCGTATTGTTTCTCGCGAGGAATCAAAGCGCTTTCCTCGCTCTAACACTTATGATTACGTATGTTCGTACAGTACACGCGGCAAAGCACATACACGGCAGGCAAAGGATCGAAACGAGAAGGAATCATCTGGGTCATTCACAGAGATCTTGAGTATCCGGTTCGGAGAATCTGGGTACGTGTCTGTGTGTGTTTGTTGGATTTGTGTCTGTGTGTCACAATATGACTAGCCCGTCTAGAAAAACGCGTTTGTTAAAAAAATAACAACTACCCGGCTTAATTTAATTTCAACTATCAGTCTTCCCGGATATACCTGTTTTCCGTTAATAAATTGTCCACATTAAACCGTGTGCCCTTTAAAAAAATACTACCTCCGGATCCCGTAACAGTACACCCATTTGCGCAGGTCTTAAACAACCATCCCCGCGGGGTTATACGGTCTGTGTGACTTTCGCATTTTACATGCTATACGAGTACAAATATTGAAATGCACATCCAACGATTACACTAGTGAGGCCGGGGTATTGTTCTCTCGACTCGTGATACACTCATATGTTAATCGGCATACGGGGATATATATTACTCTCTGGGTTGCATTGCGAGAGCGTAATTTCTCTGTCATCCTTTGTAATTGGATGTGCCAATGTAGCATTCGCGGAACAACAAGTATCCTAGATCATTGCGCAGCCGCGCATATACATTGAAACACAGTTCTCGGAGCCCGTAAACGAGTCCTTCTCAACTTGGTAGCGTTCCAAAGTCTATTCGCAAAGTGTAGCATATACACACATTTTACAATACTGGCTTTGCTGTGATTTTGCCTAGCATTTCATCAGGGGTTTCTAATAATATCGTGATTAGTAACTCCTCTAAATCGATCAGCCGCTTTCCCAGTCCTGAAACTTCCTCTCGTACGACCTTGCTTCGTATCAATTTCCATCTGAAAATCTTCGTCTTAAAAAAGGAACGATCGTTCCAACCTGCGTAACGCTCAAATTCGTCAATTCAATTGGCGCGTAGCAGTCGGTGTAGTAGTTTCGTTACGCTTTCCTGCGTGTGCGTGTGTCATCAGTGATTATCTCGGTTTCCCGGGTGGCGTTTTTGCCAGGCCGCGATACTGATTAAAGCCAGGATTGACGTTGTAGACGAAGGCATCGATCCTAAACGTCGATACCTAATAGCTCTCGGCTGTCGGCTCTGGAGAACCGGCGGCGTAGACTTCGACGACGGAACTCCCTCCATCAGACGGATGCGCGTTTTACGCGGAGGCTGGCCGAGGTCGACGGCGGCCTGTAGCCCTGGTATCCTGAGGGGTCAATGAGCTCCGAATTCCCAGGGCCAAGGCACGTACAGGAACATACGCTTACGCAATCGTCCGTATCATGCACTATTGGCACGTGGCCCGCTAGAAGCTTTCCATTCACAGCAACCACCTCGCCGTCTAAGGTCAAAACGTGATGAGAGGCCGGTTGCAACTCGCTATCATCTCGACGCGCATCACCGGTGTTCCTATTCCAATGCGTAAAAAACAAATAATTATTAACAATTCATAGAAACTTTTTATAAATTTTACCTTTTATTTACGAGTTATTACGAAAACTACTATGTAATATGCAGTAAAGAAAGGGTAGGAATTGCTGAGAGGGTGAGAATCAAGCAGCGATGGTTTTATGGATTCACGACTGACCCACATTCGATATAAACCCGAGAAAAGATGAGAGAGGATAAAGGCGTAGATAGTACGGGTAGGGGCACCTCTATAAAAGGAGTACTTACATGGTCATAAAGCGCAGTACGAGCAAGTTTATGCTGGCGGCTACCACGGCCAGGCCAAAGAGGATGAAGACTAAACTTAAGGCCACGTATCCCGGTTTATTGGAGAGTGCTTGATCATTCTGCAAGACAGTGCATCATTAATTTAGGATATTCGCATCTTTTATTTTACGACTACTTCAAAAGATTGAAATACACGAACCTGTAGAGCAACGTAGTCACCGAAACCAATGGTTGTCAGGGTGACGAAGCAATAATAGAAGCTGTCGAAATAACTCCAACCCTCATATCGAGAGAAAACAGCCGCACCAGTGGTAATAATAATGCTGGATAAGAGACCAGTCGCTAGCATCAGATTCATCTCTGTAGCATCTGTTCGCTGGCATCTCATGTATGTTTTGGCACGACGGATGACAACCGAGGCAAATTTATTCAGACGTTCACCGATACTCTGGAACATCACCAGGCCCAGGGGAATTCCAACCATCGCATACGCCATGCAGAATGCTTTCCCGCCTATGGTGACCGGCGTCGAGTGACCGTACCCTCAAACACAAGTCCAGTTCTTAATCAATTTCAATGGAAAAGAAACAGGAGAACTTTAGTCAATTATTTAAAAGTTACTTGTTTCCCACCAATTGATCGGGGAAAATACTTACCGATCATCGCTAGGACTAATGTCGCAAAATAAAAGGCACCGGCGAATTTCCACTGTGGACCCGCCTTGTGTGGTTTGTTCTCGATGATGACGATCTCCACCATCCGATAATCCTCTTGCGTGATGTTGTACTTCTTCATCATATTCCGACGAACCTCTGAAGTCACAATTACCACCGTCAATATAAACGCCCACCCGGTTCTTCCTTTCATTAACTCACTTTGTAATTTACGCTGATACAAGTCACTCGCAAGCCAGTCGATTTGCTCTTAATGACATTACCTGACAGGAATTCCCATCGTTTCCGTTCGGTGTCGGATTCGAGTGCATCGAAGACTGCTGCTCCGATCAAGAGATAGGTGAAGGTGCACACGACGAGCGAAAGAGTCCTCACATTCTGCCTCTTCATCTTTGAAAAGGTGAAGGGTGTACTCTCACGGTGTTTGGTACGCTGACAGCTTGATAGTCGGGATGAGACTTATTTTTTGGCAGTCGAGAATCTTTCCGGGGGTGGTTGGCTCCTCCTCTCGATGCGCCAGGACCTCAGAGTCCCAACAGTACAAAGAGCGAATAGATGCTTGTCGCCAAATCCTCGACACTCATCCACAAAATTCTTACGACCGGCGAATATACGATACGAATATCACGCGTGCACTACGCGATTAAGGACGACTAGAGCAGCTGCTGGTGTTGGCGACATTTTTTTCGGGCGTGTAACTATCGATCGGCACGCGGCATGTTAGGGGAGAGAAACGTGGCCGGACTCGTGGAGGCTCCACGGCGGGCTGCACCCACACGACTCGTGTGCAGTCCGACGCGCGCCTTCCGTGTCAGGATCTGCCCGTATTGATCAGTCAGTAGTCCGCCAACGCGGGGATAAATTCCATGGAAACGACGGAGGGAGAACAGAACACAGGGAGCACCGAGCTATGCTCGGCTAGCGGTAAGATACGCGCCAGTGGTGCAGGTCGGTCACAGATCAGACGGCACGTCGTCCACTGTTGGGAAGTGGATGAGCCAAACGCATCCAGCAACCGATGATAACTCGGCACTCCCTTTACCGACAAGTCCATACTCACTTTCTATACATTCCTATAGTTAAACTCTTCGTGTGATACCTCTGAATTAACTAGCTAAAGAATCATTCATTAATTCAGAAATTAACTAACTACGAAAATTAAAATGATTTATTGACGCAAGGGAATTGTAAATCGTTTCTTATTATTATAACTTTCTTCTGTCTTGAAATAGTTGAATCAGTCACTGTTGTATTTAAAATTAATCGAGGTACAGCGACTTTTGCTTTTGTTAGAAGTAAATTATAAGTTTATGCATTGCTCCATTAGTACTGTTATCCGAACCTATCCTCACAGTCATGCTGTTGGGTACCGCAATGCTGGCAACAAAGATTGATTCTATCGGGAAGGCATTATCTAGTTCTAGCGAGCAGTCGCTGTCGCCCACGCAGGCAATGACTAATCGCACTACTCCTTGGGCATCGTCATCGCTCATGAATAGTTATCAACGACAGGTGGGAGATAATAATAGGACAAGGGGGTTTATTGATTTTTCGAGAAACCCTGGCACCTATAGATAAGAGGAGGACCTTTTCACGGGGTTCAACCGAATTAAAACGTGACCGATATGCCTTCGATGGAAATCCCCGAGGGGATCTTTGTCACTTGGCACGAATTTTGTGAGACCAACTTTTAATTACACACTTGGGAATAAGCGAGGTAATTTAGAATGTACATTGTTGGTGATGACGCAGGGCCAGCAGGATGGAAACGCTCGGTCACCGGGAAAAAAAAATTGTATGCAAAGCGAAATTTGATGAGAGGCTGGCGTGGTGTCACGCCACCAACAAATCTGTCCTTCTTGCCCTCCTACTATCGCCAGTGTGGGCACAAGGAAATTCTGACGTAAAACACTTGGTTCACGTAACATTCGGGCCGGACACGATGAAGGCGATAGAAGGGGACACAGGAGCCTTTGAATGAGAGGACATAAAAAGCACACCGGGAAAGAAAGCATTCTTAAGCTTTTGCGGGTGCGAAGATCTCCGTCCTCGTCAATACTCCGCGCCTTACTTTCTGACCTTCGGCTGACTATTTGCTGAGGACTTCTCTTGAAAGATTACTTGTTTACCGTGAATCCGAAGACGACGGCACTACTGTCGCGTTAGTCGGCCTTACCTTCGTCGCGTGTACAATCGTTCGCCACCCACGAGAAAAGCCGACGAATCGAGGAGTGCCTTTGGCTGACTGAGAGAAATTGAAAAAAATGAGCGTAGAGCCGCATGAAATGTCCAAGTGACTGTGAAACCTTATACCTTGACCTACTTGTCACAAATTCAACAATCTCGAGATGATGCTAGCATCATTTGTCGATACACTGGTGAAACACCGTTCAAGTGCCTTCGACGTTCCTGATCGAATTTAGCAATATTTGCTCCCAATAATCGACAGGAAAAGGGTCGCTGGTATAGGACAGTAAAAATCTATCGCCACTCCACGATAAAACCTTCCGAGCGGCTACTTCATATAAAAGTGACACTTAACAGAATGAGGGATAATCTGGGGTTGACGGGAAACAAGGGACCGCGCGAACTCACAGTAATTAAACTTTTATGGTTAGCACTTATTCTTACGTATATGCACTTCAGGAAAGTATCCATATTCCAATAGAATAGTCTTTCTTCTTAATATAACAGTAACTTGACATTTTATTTCTGGCCTTCACTCAATATGCCTTACTTACTTCCCACATTGTTTCATAGCATAGATATGAGAGATCGTATGCATGAAATTAGATTCTATGCCGGTTCAAGAGCGCTTCTGGTGCTTTCAGTAGGCTGAATTGACGTCAGATTTCATTGACAAAGTCATACATAATGTATCAAAGAAAAGGACATAAATAAGTTGTGTTAAACAAAACTCTATGAAAGAGACTTTCAAATGCTAGACAGGCGTATTGCTGGCATTGTCAAACGTGTGGCTTGCTTTTATCGGAACTCCCCACGAAATGGAGCGATGTTTCCTCCCGTTACTCTGGAACTAGTAAAGAAAAAAGGTTCGCGTTTGTGTGGTTCTTTTTAGGAGCAAGCTGACGAATCAATAAACCGTTCCCTTTCTTCGAGATTTTTTGCGTGAAAGGTTCGATTTCTGGGTCACTATCTCTCAGCCGAGCTTTTTCCCTGCTCGCACGAGCGGCTTGCATCGAGATATCAATATCAGGCTCTCTTTACCGGAAAAAGGACGCACCCTGTGATCGCGCGCTTACCAGCAACGCTTCGAGGTATACGTGTTATTTTCGCAATTTCCCTGCTTATTTTATTGGCGACCCTCGTTGCGAGCAGGGGCGACCCGAGCCAGACTACCCGGGATATATACTTCAATCGAGCCAATCTGAAATCTTTATCGGACATTTGGTCAATGCATCGTGAAAATTATTGAGTGCCTGTTCTCCGAACGATATTGACAGCCATCCATTTATCCAATGCATATCATCGCTTATCTAAACGAGCCATTACTTAGTTCGAAAAGTTCGTGACAAGTAATAAGCAATTTAAGCGCCACTCTTCCCTATAAAGTCCTAATAAGGAAATTCGATTGCACGTGGCCCCTTGCGATTGTAAACCCAATTTTGCGTGAAATTGCGTGCAAAAATTAGGTCAAAGCCGAACTGTGGTCGGTGCTCCTGTGGTTTCAAAAATCCAGAGTTGACCGACTACTATAGAGACAACCTGACGGTCCTCTTGTCGATTTTATTGGAGTGAAAGCAACACTCGACGGAAGATAATCCGCAGGCTTTTTATTGCCATTCTAAAGTCCTTTTGAATTTGAAAGGACTATAACCGATAATCTCTAAGGATTACGATGTCCTCGGTAATAATCAGTAGTGACTGTACGTGCAATGAATTGCAATGAATATAAAATGACATAGGACTATTTTCACTTTGATTCCATTTCGTACATTCTAGCGAGATTATCTTCTCTTAAATCTTCTACATAAAATCTATCTCATACCAGGAACATCATTCCGAATATAGAATCGACTTTAAATACTACACAAAATCGCGGTGCACAGTCAGAACGAGGGAAAGGAACAATTTCAGTTCACAATTTATGGAAGTTGGTAATCTTGCTCACGAATTTACCGAAATCCTTCGCGGCAGGAAGTCCATGAATATTAAAGGCGTAATACATCCCTATTATCCTGCTCGGTCGACTTCCTGAGAATCTTCCTCACCGTAGCCGCTTAAATATGTACCGACACAATATTGTTGAAACATAATCATGACTGTTATAGCTGGCAGAAGCTAACTGGGGCAGACTGTCATAATCGAAAAAGTATTCCCACTTAATCCAACAGTCGAGAGAAAGAGAGAGAGAGAGTGAGAGAGTACTGAAAAGTTAAACTCTCGCCTCGACGGCCTCTCATTTCCCCCGGATGTACGTTAATTGAAATTGTAAGAAAGTTGGAGCTCGCACTTGCCGTCTGACGCATGAATAACACGGCGACTTTACGGTCATCATTAAGTCGTTAGGTCTGTGACGTAGGAAAAGCGCCGGCCTGCTCGTGTTCGCCCCGACAAAAAACAAGCTGCCGAAGCCCGAGTAAGGCAGTATAATTAGACCTTGTCCCGCCAACTCCCTTCTATCTCTCTCTCTCTCTCTCTCTCTCTCTCTCTCTCTCTCTCTCTCTCTCTCTCTCTCTCTCTCTCTCTCTCTCTCTCTCTCTCTCTCTCTCTCTCTCTCTCTCTGTTTCTCTTACACTCTTTCCGTAGTAATAGCAACGTGGCTGCCAAGTAACCACCGGGTAATTAAACGGACCAGTTTGTAATCGCAATTGTTAAGCAATGACGCTCCCGCGGCGAGCTCCTGTCATTACACCCTCGGAGTTTTGGCCTTTCGCTCGATAATCCGAGGGCGACAAACTTTGTCGGATCAAAGTTCAACATACAACGAAAGATCTCGAATTATGATGGAACAATTCGTCGATTTAAGTGACAAAGTGTTCAGACTTCGTCGAAGCTTGGATCTTCGGTCAGCAATAAAGTCAGTCAGCTTGTTCGTCGGCGTGCGAATAGGTTCGGATGGATAGAAGAGAAATTGAACTTGACTCCGACGATCTATCGACTACCAGCCTTGAGTGCGCGTCGGCCAAGTTCGCGAGACAAGTGCGCCATAAATCAGGGCGACTTAATGGCGCAACGCCAGCCGGGAATTAAACTTACACCAGACGATACTGCCCATCTAAGTCCACGTGGAATACCTGAGGAGCTCGAGTTCCCGCTGATTTAAAAGGAAATTCATATTCTACCAGGGTTGAGCGAGACAACTTTCGATCGAGCTTAAAAAAACAGGCGTCAGTCTGTTTTTAAAGCACTGGAAGTACCTGCCGACGAGCTTGCAAAGTGAAACCCCGGAAAATATCGGAAGATTGGTGTAAAATATAATATAAGTGTACATAGCCAGTTTGTATATGTATAATGGATATTGGATATTCTACTGTGACCCATGTGGAATATCCCATCCGTGTTCCGAAGATAAAAGCAGGCTTTTTGTGAGCTTGTAGAAGGAACGCAACTAAACGAGAATATGACAGGCTACGGAACACAGCGGTTACCAGAGTATTTCAGCAAAATTGTATTTTATTTTCCACTGGTACGTACAACCCTTTTAATATCCCATCGAAGACGGAACTAAAGGATAAATACAGATACACATAAGGGTGGAATGATATAAAGGATGTCGAGTAATCTTTTGTTACGGAAACGTGTTTGTCCTCTAACATGAGACTCTCGATACAGGCATACACTGGCTTTCGGAAAAAGCTCCCCCACCTTTGTAAATGTTACTTTTCTCCCATTACCGCAACAGGAAGGTCCTTAACCCTCCGGCATCTTTCCAGCCAGTTTCGCTCGTCCTTTCCGTGACCGATGTCGTTTACTTTAAGAGTTCCCTTCGAGAGACAAAGCGAACGTTACCACGACGAGTCTGCCATCCCACCAAAGCTGGCAAACTCCTTCACTGGATTTTCAGTGGTCTTCGAGTAACCACGCTGCAACGGAAACGAGTACTCTTCGAACTCACCAAGTTCAGAGTACGCTCGAGGTAAAAGAGAGTGGTTTCAAGGTTGGGTGAAAGCGCAAGCGGAATTGCCAACCAACTAAAACTGTTCCCTTGGTATGATTTCGTTGACGATACGATGAGATTTCATACTGTGGAAACTAATTTTAAACCGGATAGCCGTAGTTTCGCTTAGAGAGTCCCTTTTCAAAGGAGTTTTTCATACTTCCCGAGGGATAAGCGCTCACCGCCTCCTGAAGATGCACTTGCGATATCGGGAATGAAATCAGCCGACGATTACTTCCCCCAAGAGATAGTGGTTATCAGTCGGTTGGTCCTTGTACTGTAAAGTGCTCGACCAAAGCAGAGTCTCCCATGATAATCCCTTAAAACTAGGTCGACCGGAGCTTCACAAATGCCACGACATTCTTTGATATTCTCGTATTACGGTGAATCAGTGGTATTCGGAGAGAACACGTATAACAGAAGCATATGAAAGGAAGTATCTTCCTGGAGATAGGATAAGAGAATTCCATAGGGATAATTAATTCTCTGGATGAAGCCAAGGGCAAGGTTGTTCTAAACACGAGCAGACCAAGCCAACACGCCGTTAGAATGAGAATCGAGTGGGAGTTGGTGATAGTAGTAGTCGAAGGGTGGTAAACGGGCAGCGATGTGTGGGGACGCCTGCCAAATTGCCGAACTTCTGGAGAAGCGATCAAAGTGCAATAAATCGACGGCGCCGACCAGTCGACAAAAAGGCGCCGCCACCACCACCACTATTGCCTTTGAGAAGTTTCGTCGATGCTAGATACGCAGCCACCCACGATACAACCCTCATATCGAAACTTCAATCATGAGTATACTTCCAACCACAAAACACTGCCCACTAAGAAGTCCATTGATTAATTATTTCCTTATTGGACGCTGATTGAATTTCATTGAATTATTAAGATATTTCGTGAATTGATATAAGAAAATTGTTAATACTATGAAGCTCGCTGGGAGTTTCGGCGATTGTAGCAAGCGGTCGAGACAGCGATAATAATCGAATACACGTGCTAGAGTCAGTTTTTTTGCGATTTTTTGGGAGCAAGTCGGGAGGCTCCTTCGCCGGGAAATTTACCGCTCAAGGGAGAAATGCTGTTATCGGATAATGGCGCCAACTGGGACGAAAGCGGAAGCCTGGCTAGAAAAGGAACGAATAATAGGATCGCGTTATTCCCGCCGACCGCGCAGTAAACGCTCAGAGCCTCAGCGTCGCAAGCAGACTTATCAGTCGACTGATATCCAGAAATTGGTCCACAGGCTCCTTAATGTTGGCAAACATAACCAAGGTCTGTCATCAGTAATATCGCACAGACATTAATCTCTAAGAAAAAGAACGGCACATTTAGCTTCCTTTCAATCTTTCCTGACTTCCTTTTAACCATCCTAAGGAAACACTTTTTTTCCTCTCAGCAATATCTTTACATCCCTCGTTCAATCAGATTGACGATCAATATCAACAAATCTATCCTATAAATCGAACTACAGGAACTAAAAATAAGAAGCTGACCCCATCGGAAGCCCGATGGCTTCAGAATCTACCCCGAAAGTATCAGGAGTATATCGAGTCTCAGCAAGATAAAACCAAAAGCTCCGATAATTCGGCCTCTCCCAGTGAATCTGAAGGCACAGACGCTATAAGCCCTTCGGAAATGATGGACGTGACAAACAGTGCTAGGTCCAGCAGTTCCAGAAGTATTGCCAGCCATGTGTCTCAACGTAATAACGCTGTGCCGTCGATGACTCTGGCGCAGTCCATCGAGAACATGCGATCTCTCCTTAGAAGGGAACCTGTCGTGCAAATTATCAACAGTTGCTTTAAAGCTGGCGTGGAAGAAGGTACGATTACTGCATTTCCGATATTAAATATATCAAAAAGAGAAGAAATCAAGCCTGTATTCAAAATTGTACTCGGAAAGAAACAATGCGAGCTTTTAATTGAAGCAGGCATCATGATTTAGGAAAGCGTCGAGCAGAAAAGTACGTCCGAAACGTGCTCTCATTCGGCTTGAGTTCAGGCTACTTGATCCCCGGTGATCTCCAAGCACCGAATCGCATCTCGCCACGTGTCCTGGAATCGAAACGGGCTGATGCGGAATCACGATTAAGACGGCGTCGCGAACGCCGTGGGGAGGATGTGCCGCCAAATGTGAAGCGGAAGGACCTTCGCCGTGGCACGAGCACGTGTACCACGGCGAAGAGTAAAGCTCCAGGGGACGATTCGACGGACGTGGCGAAGAAACGAGGGAGGAAATCCAAATCCAGCAGTCCAAGGACAGGGTCGAACACACAAGGAACAAGCAAAGCAGAGAAAAGGGGTTCGCGCCAAGGACGCAAGGATGAGCAAACCACGAAAAGGAAGTAAGTTTGTACACATCCCCTTATTACCGCTGAAAGATTCCCTTGGAGAGTCGGACGTTCCTCTGAGACAGCGTTATCCTTGCGCAGTGTTACCATTCCGATATGAATGACATACTCAAACGTGAAATGGCCAATCCACTTGTAAAGCGTATCTCGAGCTAGTCCCATGGGGGCCGCTCCGAGTCTACCATCTTTGAGGAAAGTAATGTTACGTTGGAGTATTAAAGTCAGCTGAGTTTCTCTTCTTCCGTGCATTTCACATCGTAATACCACGGAAGTAAATTTCGAAGGTTTTATTTGCAAACAAGGATGCTCTTCTCAGTGTTAATTATCCACTCCTGTAGACCGGCGAAGAAGAAGCGATCGCAGTATAGACGTGAAAAGACTCGGGACGAATCAGCAAGCAGTAGTAGACGAGCTCGTAGTAAGAGCAATCGAGATCGAGCCTCAGAGAACAGGACCAGTGTCAAATCCCCGGCAAATGAAACTAATCAAAGGATTGATAGGGAACGATTGAGATCGTTTTCACGAAGTAAGAGTATTCCTCCTCAGTCAAGAGTAGAAGAACAAAGTGACAGTGTCGAGAAAGTGGACGAACAACGAAGATTAGGAGGAACATGCTGCGAGTGCGAGGAGTGCCAAATAATTGGAAATGATGCTTGAGAACACAATTATACATTGCAAGAATACTTGATTTAAACAAAAGCGATTAAATTTCGACAGGATTTTTTCCTTTTTTGACAGTGATTTTTTGTCAAACGAAATGAATTTACGAATGATCTTATTTATAATAAAAATATATGTATATAGCGATTGAATTGAGTACCTCCTTCATTTCCAAATCGGGAAAAAGCATTTGAGTACAATTATTGGTGTCTATTTCGTGGTCTTATAAAATTATTAATTTGTATTTCGCGTCCGAATAAAATGATTGTGTATTACTAAATTCGCCCCCTGAACCCCCATTCGTCCAAGAAGTTTTTAAAACTATTAATGTGATTTCCTTAGAGAATAAAATTATTATTTTTAATTAAATTCGCACACTGAACCCCCATTCGCCCACGAACTTTTTAAAACAATTAATGTGATTTCCTTAGAGAATAAAATTATTATTTGTTATTAAATTCGCCCACGAACTTCATCCATGAATCGTATTTACAACTTGTTAATACTCGTGGTGTGGCTCGTGTCAAGAGTGATTCATTATGTTCGATGGCTATTAGTGTCGAGTCTCGTTTCATTTAAAGCTGACGTACAATGCTCCATTAGGAATTGTACTGCAAATGTGAGTATCCTTAAAATATCCTTGCGAGCCACAGCAGTCTAAAAGCGTGCCGTCGAAAAAACGAGGCTCAGTCTCGCCTTACATCGAGGATGATACCCGAGCTAAAAAGCTCTCAAGCACACATACCGTCACGTACTTCATCGAGCGCCTTTTCTTTTATGTGACGTATGCCCATTTCGTGCGCCAACCGAGCGAAGATATGTATGTACGCGAGATGGATATTTATCGTCTTCGAGCAAGCTCCCCATTTTTTTTCGGGCTTTTACGGCCAACCATTGCTGACCGGCTGCTGTTCCAGATTACTGCTACGATTGATTTCGATTCTAGTCTCTTCTCTCTCCCTCGCCAGGTATTATCGAACACGTGGCGTACCATTGGCTTGTTCACGTGAGATCCTTGAATTCCGAATACCGTATCGTTCCTATCTCGCTCCACCGAAGCATTGCAAACGTCCTGATCTTGCATATTTGAGGCTGCAAGATCTGCAGCCTTGTATCGAAATCATTCAGAAATATCCTGATTTGCTTGGTTATATCAAACCACTTGTGATCTAACAATTATACCATAACTGCCTGGTTTTCATTCGATTACAGTAGAGAATAACAATTCCATTTTTCGACGTGTGGACGAAACGAACGTTTAATTTTTTACCCACCAATTTCAATTTAATCCCCTGTTTGTTGAATTATTTGTATACCGCGCGCCACATGACTGATCGATACTTTGAATTCTGCTACTGTTTTCGCTGGTTTACTAGCCTGGAGCGCAAGCTATTTTCTATAGATTATTCGGTTCTGCTTTAATTCATCGGTGTTCGAAGATTACAGCTAGTTATTAGGAGACTTTTTATGTATCACAGGCACATTGATCAGGCATAGTTTGGGAAGGGTAAAGATTTATTGGTTATCTGTTATGGCCAGTGCCGAATAAACTGTCCCACATACTCCCGGCATACGTACACATAATCGTTTCTTCCCAGGTAACACTAACCCTGTTTATTGTCACTCAGGATCCGCTGCTTTTTACTCCCCATAACGCGCCTGTTAGCTTTCACCTTGACCCAGTGGATCTCTATCTTTATGCCTCGAGATTAATTTTCGTCTCTCCATTACGGGAAAGCCTATCTACAATCTTCGAAAACACGAAAAAGCTCGGACACGAGTCAATTAAATCCAAGAGAAAATCATATCGACGCATTATGACACTGCTCTTTTATTCACCACTGAATTACGTGTACATGAATCACACACCATTAATGATGCACACCAAAATGGACCGGGACTGCACGCCATAAAACATTGATACGGATACTTCAACTGCGAGGTCAGCAGTAATTACTGCGGTCGCAACAATTTCCAATACGATATAATTTATAGTTATGTATCTGTGGGAAACAGGAGTCCACCGAGTAGCATATTGCCTGGATGATTTAGTGATTTAGAGACAGATCTTTAAATTGTTTTTTTTTTTTCTATATACACCATTAGGATTTGGTTGTATCATCGTCCTTTTTATCTTCGTCATCGTCGCTCTCTTCTTCGGCAGTGGATGATTCGGAATCTTCGTCAGCATGCTTCTTAACGCTTTTCTCACCGTCGGATGTATTTCCTCGCGTATCGTTCAGATTTCTATCAGCGTCTTCAGCCGTTTTGCCATCCTCGACAATTTCTACGTCGAAATCATCGCAATTGTCTGTTGGCTGCTCTGGAACCTGTGACCTGCAAATCATTCCGCAATGGAGCGGTTGACGACAGTCCGATGACACGCATCGTTTACTATGCCCGGGGTCATGCACATCCATTTGCAAGGTACGCGAACTCGAATTGCGATTCGTTCAAACGATTGTTATCCACGCTCCGTCAAAATGCACTCATTAACAAGGTATTAGCAGCGACATTAATTACGTTCTCTGAACAAAGCCACGCTACATGAATCACGCTTTTCAGCTGAACATTTCCTCATTACGATTACTGGTGCCTGCTCGACTGTCAGATTCTGTCTAATTAAGAGTGATACTTAATTGTTCCAATATATTCCGAATTTAAATTAAAGGATTTTGATTTCAGGGATTAAGGATATTATGGAGTTTAAAATTAAATCGCTGCGTGAATGATTCCGCAGAGAATGATTATACCTGCTGTGTCTTCTGTGGCTCCGTGATTTCCTTCGACGCTTCTTCGATCCGCTCCTTGACCTTTTTCTACTTCTTCTCCGTTTTTTATGTCGTTTACTCGTTCCATCCTCCCGATATTCATTCAATTTGCTTGACGTTCGGAGAGGGCTCCGCTCTCTTTCCTGAGACACTGTTTTTTCATCCTTGGCGACTTTATCCTCGCACTCTCCGTCCATTACCAGTTCGGAGGAGACACGCAAAACACGTTGCGAGTCGTCCTCGGCGACGAGGTATCCAGAATTCACACCGAATTCGAGAGCCTTCTGGATGAAATTCTTAATTTCTGTAAGGTCTGGAAAAATAAGAATAGTTTGAAAAACAAGCTATCAGGTGTGAAATAATAATTAGACACCTTCGGATCCATGTGCTTTGTGAATTGCCGATGATAGTTGTTCAGTAGCAGCTCGTCGGCGTTTTTCCACGCGAGACTTTCCACTCGCACGGCGGAGATCCTTGCCTCGTCTTTTCGGCATAGTTCTCCGTTGGCTTTTCCGGACTACCGCAGAATCCGAGAGCTCTCGCGGCGGTTTCAGTAAACCACAATTCTGACAGGTATCCTCCGAACTATGCCCGACGCCTTTGGCGCCACGTAGAAACTTGTAAACGAGCCGGGGGATGTTCGGTCTACCTCGCCGGGATTCTGGAATGACGATGTCTTTGTTGGTCCTCAGCATTGCATGGATTCTCGGTCACGTTTATTCAAGCACTGTTGCTTGAAATTAATCTCGAAGACCTTGCTCGCGTCCTTGGTCACTTTGGTAATTGGTACACGGAGCAATTATAATCGAAGGGAAACTAGCTCTTTCGAATTCTCTATTGGCGATTGTCCAAACCTCGCAAGTGCAATATTAAGATACTTGGACGAACTGATGCCAGTAATAATAAATAGAGAAACCCAATTAATTATTAATGCTACATAACGTTTCGATCCTTTCTACTTCCCTCGTGCAAAAACACCCTTCACCTTCCCTCGTATGTGTACTTTACGAACCTAACCGGAACCCACCCGGAACGCATTGTACCCAGCAAGAAACAGGAATTCCTCACGAATATTGCTGGAAACTATTTCTGAAGGGATGAAAACTGAAAGGCATGTATGAGCATGTCAGGGTTCCGTTGTGAAAAAGTGTTTATCAAGTTTCTGAGAGTTAAGACAGAGGTCCATGATGGAAGAGAATAGTTGTCGATGAAAGGAGGACGCTTTGTCATTGGGAGACGCGATCAGAGGATCACTCACTCATCGTGTGGTGGCTTCGCGCGGCAGGACGCCTCTTTACGGGAGCCATTTTGTGCTTACTATTGGAAGATCCGAGATTTCACTCCCTGTGGACTTCCTCCGCACGTCGCCCTCGCTCTCGTATTCCCAGTGGTGAGGTTTGTCGCATTCGTCCACCCGGTCAATTTGTCAGTTGTTCGATCGTCACTGCCGAGTAATTTTGTATACGAATTTGCCAGAACATCGAGTGGGAAAGGAGGTGAACACACTTGGGACAGAACGGCGTGTCCGCTCGGATACCTTGTTGATTGGAAACGCGCTACTCTTTCGCTCTTCTTTTATTACACGACACTCTTTCCTTTTTCCAACCAAAGCTTCGCGATAGTTATCGCGGAGAGCCCGTTAGAGTATGCCAATCGATTTCTGATAAGTTCAATAGAGCGGAAAAATGTATATTTCTATTGCTATATTAGAATCTCCTACTATCTGCAATATGCTCTTCAATTTTCCTTCATCATAGCGAAGCGTATACAGTAACATAAACTATCGAACACAGCTCGAAAAAGATCTAGAAGTAAATCAAAGAACTTAGTTTCAAAAAGTTGACATTGATTATAAAATTCTTTAAACCCTCTTTTTGAAAAATGTGAACTCTCCATCAATTTACGTACAGATGGATCAGAGTTCAAGAGTGAAAAAAAAAATCGAGCAATGGTAGGGCAGGTACGGTGCTAGGTCTCGGTTGTTCCTGACAAACGGTCATAACCCACGATCATTCGAACAAAATTGGCCATTAAGCAGGCGATACCGGTCTCCCATGGGGCATTGGAGCACGGCACACGTGTCACGCATGCCAAAGGCCCCGTGCAAACGACCTCATGGAACCGGCAGGATCAATGGTCCTGGTATGCGTGGTCTTCCCAAGAGCAAATAAGACAGCAGTACTATCAAAGCGGAAAAGCGGAAACCGCAAAGAAAGTCAAGGAAGAGACAAGAGGAATAGAAGAAGACGAAAAAGCCAAGGGTTGCTCGTTTCGTGACCCCCCTAATTGGAGCAGGGATCCCAGCCACTTCAATAAAGTTCGCCCACGTGCATCCCGTGACCACACGCTCAAACCCTAGCTGTCATCCTGACTGGCTTCAGAGCTTGTTGTGTCTCTACTATCATTCGTCCTCCTACGTCATCGTTGCTTACAGACGTGCCATTTGCCACGTGTCGCCGCCGGGCTATACCTAACTATCACCTCACTGAGCTCTAATAACTAGTTTGGTATTCTCTAAATAGCTATGTCAAAATTGATCACGATCGTGTAACATACAAGAATGCTAACGTTATTCGAGAAGACGTATCGTTTATCGTACATTTTGATAATGATCCAGCTTCCGCTGGAGCAGCCGGTGCACCAACGGCCAAGCACTTGACCTTGCCTCGCCCGTGAACCAAGCTCCAAAATTTACGAGCGGACTCTCTCTCTCTCTCTCTCTCTCTCTCTCTCTCTCTCTCTCTCACTCACTCTGTGCAACCCCATCCCATCTCCCACTCTCTGTGCGAGGGAGATCGTCCTATTCGACTATGTCGAGTATGTACTCTGTCGCGCACATTATACCAGGGCCGCACTCCGTCTCTTTCACTGGCACGGCTACAACATGACTTTCCTATTCCGTCGAGAGGATCCCGGATGACTGGGGATTTTTTGGGGATTCCAAGAAAGTCGCTCCACTTTACAGATTTCACGAAGGGTAGTGGATCAGTGAATTAAGTGAACCCCAAATACCCACGCGAATTACTTTAACAACGATAAATCATAATCAAACTTCATCATAATCCCTCACAAACCAAACACAAGTTTCTTCAATTCTCTTTTAGATTTCTACCCCGAAATAGAATATAATTCCTGCCGTAGAGAATTCGAGAGGGTGCGATAGACGGATCGATCGTCCATGCATTCTAGAATAAAAGGACTGTGGCGAGATTGGTTCCTACCATTCAGAGAAAAAGTTTCCTAGCTTTGTTTTCATGGGAGAGCCTTTGTTCCTAATGGTTGGTGCGCAAGGGTTGCGCAGCACGTGTTACCAAATTTGCGAGGGCAAGTGATGCAGCAGGAGGGTTGAGGGCCGGTGGGGGATGCGCTCCCCAGGAAAGCGTTGTAGGGGAGCAGCGAGAGAAATGTAGGGATACGGGAGAGGACGTGGGGGCAGGGGTTCTAGGAGTAGAGTGTTGGGGTGGTATGAGCGTACATGGGTAGAGTACGCTCGGCGGCCACAGTTAGCAGACGCACCACCCTGACGGCTTTCGTCTCGCCCGACAGAGCGCCGGTCCAAACTCCAAGAGAGCGCCTTCAGTCGCCACGCGACACCGTAACGCATACCACGTACCGCATTCGCGCTCCTATCAGTGAACAGATAACTACTTCCTACCAAGGATTTTTCTCATTCTAACAACGATTCAATTCATTCGGTATAAACGATCAAGTAGAGAGACTATTGAACTGGAAATACAACGTGTCAACGCTACTGTAAATCAATGAGTAAAAAGGTATGTTGTATGCCTGTGCGTGTACGGGTGAACGACTACCTAGTTGAATGAATGTGTGAACTTGTTTCGAGAGCAGTGACACCCGCCGGCGAGTGAAGGTTTGTTGACTAGGCGCGCGTTTGGACACGACCTTCCACAGTGTCAGTAGGGACAAGCACGTAATGTACACTAGTCGCTCGAGCCGTTCGTGTGAATGCGAATTGTCTCTACTGTTTGCGGGCTTCGCGCTGCAGTGATCACAGAAACAGCGTTTCCTTTGGGAAGCCTTTAGATACCCATTGAAGTGCCGAGTATTGTACCGAGTGTCGTTAATAATTGATCCGAGAGGAATGAAAGTTGCTCTTTCAGAGAAAGCAATTCCTTCCGAGTGCAATCGCACAGTTTATAGGAATATCGGAACCTTTTGCATTAAATAGATTTAGATTTGATGTTTCTATTTGGAAGTTTCGTTGATTCGACGTTTTTGGCTAGCTGGTATCCAATGCACTTAGATAAATACATACTCGCTATCGGTTCCAACTTATTCCGCGACCGGGACACACGGGACTCTCGACGGTACGGTTCTAGGAACGATCCATTTACACAAATCCGACCAACTTCGGTTAACGAAATTGCTTAAAAGCGTAAGCAGGAAGTTACCGCTCGAGCGAAATGAGATTTTTCCAAACGTGGTTTACCAGCCAGCTTCTTTAACAAAGTGAGTCCCCGTAACTTCGCCAACGTTACTCCTGTAAATCGATAAACCGCACTGTCTGCATTCCTCTTTCCTTCTGTAAAATTTCCACCGGAGCCGTGTATTGGAGATCGCGGATACCAGACATTTTCTTCGTCGATGGACAGTTTAATCGATTACACAGACGGTCTTTTGCATAGGATTACGCATACATATCAAGTATTTATCATTTGGATAAGATGAGACTTTTAATTCTCTCTTAATTCTTCGTGGTAAATTTAATAAGGGGAAACTTTAAATCGATTATACTCTGATATAAATTAATGAAGATTTTCTGGTCTTAGTTAAAAATCAATAGAACGACACACCTTCCGGGATTTACTTCAATAATTCATTGATCGATCCACCTACCATCGGTCTCGCGCCCTTATATCCTTGACTAGCGCCAGCTTAACTGATTACTCGAAGCTAAAACGCGATGAAAAATTCAACGGGACATTCTCTTCCTGACAAAGTTGAGGATGAGAGAGAAGCCCTCTCCCGGGTACATAGATCTTCAGGGGCTGTCGGCATGTAATTTCTCGGCGGTCTTTTCCTTGACAGTCAGCCCCCGCCTGAATTAATATTTATGCAGCCTTGCTCACGCCGAGCCACCGACAAACCCACGTTCAATAATATGCCGGTATAAGGATGAGACACGCTTCCTACGACACCGTTTTCGGAAGACTTCCCTCGTTGATCGCACAGCCCGATTAAAATATTAATGAAAACAAGAGGTACTACAAATCATGTGTAATCGATATTAAGTTCCATATTAACGGAAGTGGAGTTCCCTGGAGTGCGGAGTTAAGCGCCAGTTTCATTAAGTTACTTTGAGAAACTTTCAACGGTTGAAGTTAACTCGGAATTCAGTAGAATCAAGCGGCGTAGTCAGACACTGGAAGAACAGTATTTAGTAATACAAAGTTTCACTAAAGTGATAATATAAGATCATAGTTTTTTCGGTTAACCTTTCATTCACCTTTTATTAGATACTCTGATAAAATGAAACTGACTTTAAACCAAGAAGAATAATATCGCTGTTTGTAGTCAAGCACGCATAAAAGTTGTTGACTTAAAAATTGGGTGTATCGGTAATTCAACATAGCCACATGCCCTCTCGAAATACAATTGCTTGTGAAGCTCTTGCATCGTAAGAGATGAAAATCGAGGCAAAGTGGTTGGAGTGGGTTGCGTTGGCCAAAGGCCCACTTACATATCGAATCCGTAAGTGGCGAAAGTACTTTCGCTCGAGTAACCTCATCGATTTCCATGGGTCAATAGCACATTGCTATGAAATTTAGCAGCTTGTATAATATATTGTTAATCTGGGAGGAAAGCTGATAGCGTTCACTAATTAAACAGAAGCATGTTTCCTGCTAGGTTGCCCGTAACATTGAGCTTTATCCGACAGACCCGTATCTAGTCACTAATACCACCTGCTCACTTATCTTTTTCGGTCAGCTCTTAACCTGCGCCAGTGGAAAAGTTATAGTGAAACTCGTCGCTCCATTATCAATACGGTGCCAAGAGAATGAAACGGAAAAATCATTTGATACTGGCAATATCACATACTGGGAGATTTTACCTCTAGAATCGAGTATAACAAGTTTATACAGCTACTGTTCGGACATTGCCCGGTAAATGCATCGGCAGTATTTCGAAGCGGAAGTATAAAATAGCGGATAAAAGCGCGACCAGCGAAACTATCCGGGCTCCCTTCCGCCAAAGCTCAGAGACGACAGCCAGCAATGTGTAATCTAATACAATACGCGACCCAACGCTTTAATTCAATAATATTCCTATAGTAGTTATAGATTTTCTGGTAAATCGAGAACAGAGTTAAAGTCGTTATACGTATCACTTGAAAATGAAAGATATAAGTAATGCGAATAACAATTGCCAGTTTCTAAATACTTTTTTAAAAATATTTCAACGTGTGAAGTCATGCGAAATTTTCTATTGTTCTGGCAATCCATCGCGATAGGTGGGAGAGTTTTTCATGGCGACGATACATTTTGAAAGCGATTTACCGTGAAAACAATGGACTCAATGGCCGAGCAGCGAGGTCAAAGGAGCTTTCCCCGGAGGCTCAATGAGCATTCAACGCTTTTCCTCGCCCCATTTTCCGTAGTTTGCGCGCGACGATTCTGATGACACGGTTGGGAGTCAATTTTTCTCTTTTGCCAATCTGTGAATGTTCTGATATTTCACGCCGGTAAGAATAGTATTGCATAACAATAGGGTGGAGCGTCTCGAGTGCGCGGCGCGATGGCAAATCTAAAAGAACGATTGAGGCAAAGGCGCTTGGTATAACTACGTCTCGGTGGAATTGGGAAAAAGGCAGTGGTGGAATAAAAGAAGCGAGGAAAAAAGCTAGCGCTCTTGCGTGAACGACGGGAACTTGGGCTGGGACCTCGTTGCTTTAACGCGAGTCTATCGTCGGCGACGGTTTTTTCCAGGTCGGATTTAGAAAGAGGGGCAGCAAGCAGGCGGGTCAGAGCGGCATACAGAGATATGGTATCATGGAGAATGTCGCAGAAAACTTCTCACAAGGAGACTGAGAAAGAGGACGATTCGCAATGGTGTCGCAATTCACACTAGGAACGAACTGTATGATTCGAGGGATGTCAAGGCAGTCGCTAACGAGATAGGCACTCACAGATAAATCGTCTTCTCGCTCGTTTTGCCGATTGTTTATTCGATTGCCGTACTCGTCCTCTGCTCTCCAATTTCCCAGCGATGCCGGTGAACGCCTGAACCCATCGACTCTCGTACCTTGCTGAGAATAATTGCGTCGTTCGCGTTTTCCAGTCGCGTGGTTTCTAAGAAAGCTCGATCGAGAGAGAGTGAGAGAGGGTAGAAAAGGCAAATAGAGCTTTCGCGCGGACAACTTTCGAAATCAAAGAAGCCGTCGTGACAATAGTGCCTAGCAGCAAACGGGCTTTCCATCGAACAATCGATATAAAAGGCGGTCATGAAACTTTCAGGAGGCAAACATCGCCGGGCGTTCCTCTGAAAAAGAGTTCCTCCTGGCTGCCGTTTATTACAGTCGGAGTACATACACACCACCACCATGCAAATCTCGGGATAACAATACTCTACCTTTGGGATTAAAGTGACTGCTAAAAGGAGGGCAGGGATCGGCTATCCCCTTATCGAAGAAAACTTCCGGGTAGCGAGTGCACATTAGGAGCGTTTGTGGAAATGACCCGTGGCACGAGCTTCCTAAAGGCACGAGAGCAAACCGGATGCTGGAAGGAGCCGCAAACTCGCGTGAGAGGACCCAAACTTTGCGGTGGACGCAGCCTGAACATTCGCTAACTTTGTCAAACTACTGTCTGGAAATTAGGTCCTGATTTACGCCACTCCCGTGTGGGCCCAGAACTTTCTTTTCCATCTCAACAAATTTGTGTTATAGTCGAGTCTCATGATTAGGTTCGAATCTCGTTCCATTGCATGTTTTTCAAGTATGTTTTGAATATATATAGATATTTTTTTCAGAAGATGTGGTTGTTCAGTTTGTTACGAAGTGAGATATTCTGTGAAAAGTTTTGCAAATCGGGTCACATCTGAAAGTGTACGTGATGACTGTGCCCTAAAGACTTAGTGGTCTTCCTTTTCTGTAGGGTGGAGCTTTGTATTACTAAACAGCCGCTCGATGTACCTCGTTTCGCTATCCTTCTAGTCGAGACAAGTTCTAGCAGCACGTGCCGCCTCTCCTCCAATTCTAACTCGCTCGAAACGTAACTTCGTAATTCGCTGGGAAATACGGCTTGCCTCGATGAAGTGCTCCTCTTAAACTAGACCACTTTGGATATTCCATTATTCTAAACCGTACATTATCCGTCTGCGCCAGGTATTACAGAAGTCACGAGAAACATACTAGCTGTGCGGCTATATGCTGCTTGCATCATTCTGTTACGCGTTTGAATTTCAACTTCTACCAAGAAAGTTAATTAGAATCGCAAACGGGAAAATTGTTTCTTAATACAATTAAATTTTTATCAACTGATAATGAATTTTTATCGATCTTCTTTCATTCTCGGGTAATTAGAAATTTGAACGAATCTTTGATACTGGATCTTTTTATAGTACAGAATTCGAAGGAAAGTAAAGTTTACAAAGTTGCATATTAGAGGCACCGTGATAATATTGCTTCCGCTTTGATACATCAACCAGAAAGTTTATCCTAGTGATTAATCTGCTCTTCAAAGATCCGATGTGTAATTAATATTTCCTACGATGCCGCTGGATTAAAGTAGCAGCCTGTTCTGACCAATGGCTGACCAATACTACTTATTCAATGGTACGGCAGCTATTCTCGCCATGAGAATCTTGCATTGGCATTTCTATGTTTTCGAATTAATGTTTTTTGCTCTGAGAACGAAATCGCAATCTCATTGGCAGCAATGCGCGTAGGAATGCTTTCACTCGGAATTCAATTTGCTCGGTTAGCCAGCGTTTTGATTACATAAGTTCAAATATCGCTGAGTAAAGTAAACCGAGCTTGTGACCGTTCGATATTAAATAACTATTGCGCTGAATCATTTTCCATTTTTACCAAGAATTAATTTCGTAGCGCTTCGAATTACGCTGCCATTAAATTTCCTTGAATAATGCTCGAGTTTCGTCATTAGAGTCTTTAATTGGTAAGGAATACCTAGTAAGAAACACTCGACGGTAAAGGTTCTTACCGAAAATCTCTTTTAATCAATACTCGGTAAGCTTGGAGCATCAAGACTAGGAAAAACAGACCAAGCAACTACAGAGAGGGAAATCGGGAAGAGGAAGAAACGAAAGAGCGATCGTAAAGGGTAGAGGGGTATACGTTCGATAGTGAAAGAGGGTATTGCACCATTGTAAACTGAGATTCTATTTCTGGTATTCACTACCTCGGACTTTAAACACTACTCACGAGGCCGACCTCGAGTGCAGTCTACCATTTACAATTCTTACGCCTCTTGCCAATACTTTCTCCGTTCAGTCATTATCAGAGAACCCTCAAGAAAACCCCTTGACAATCCTTGCGCTCCCTAATGTTATTTTTAATCATCCCTACCGTACTTCAACGTTCCGCACGCGTGACAAGTTCTCCGCCGATACTTACCGTCCGATTATGAAAATAGATGGTCGGGTTAAATGTGTCCTCGCGATACTTGCTCGCTACTTACCCTGCTTAAAGGAGAATTATTACAAGAACTTGCGGAAGATGTATGCGCGTTAATGAAAGTCTACTCTTAAGACACATAAGATACGAGTAAAGTTTTAGATAAAATTACACATATACATAACAACATGTTAGAATTTCGCTGACGGATTTTCCTTCATTCCCAAGGACAATAAAAGCACATACCAGACTCGTGGAAGAGATACTTGAGTTGGCCCACGGTTTAGTCTCTACGCGCTGGGTTTGTACGCGATTTTGCATTCAGAGAGACGCTACTCTAAAATTATCCGGGGTCCGCGCCCAGTATAAAGAGCATTCGCGCGAAGAAAAGTCATATTTTATTGAAGAACCGCGAGCTTTCCTTCACCGCAGTGTCCCTTGGGAAAGTAAATCCATTTTCAGGTCTAATCCTGCAGGAGACTCCTTTTCTACCCCTGTAAGCTCCGCGCTCCTCACCATCACTGTGCGGTAGTCCACTCGCTCACCTCTTCTCTCTCTCTCTCTCTCTCTCTCTCACTGTCTCTCACTCTCTCTTCTCTTTCCCTTTTGATCGTATTAGCAGCATCCCGGATAGAAAGTTCACTGCACTCAATTCCCGAGATTATCTATCGTTCTTACAATTCCCCCTTCACCCGGAACTCATTGAACAGAACACTGGAATCACCCGGCGACCTTTCTCACAGTCGAAGTTCGGTGTTCCTATCGATTTTCAAGCGTAGATTTGCCAATCTCTCGAAATAGAAGCGAATAACTAGAGTCGAAACTTAGATAGCAATAGTAACAATGAACTCCGAGTCTGAGGAGTAACGAAATTGGCCGGTTTCGCTTGCTAATTCTGTAATAGAGATCGGCGGATCGAGCGAATCAGGAGCCACGGGAGTCGAATTAAACGTCTGGCGAATTGAATTCTCGAACGGTGAATAGGAGACGTGTCTGTCGCTTCTTCCTTCCTTTCGACCGAATTGGCATTCCTAGAACGAACGGGTAAGGAAGCAAAGGAAAGGACACGATCGATCCTGATTACCGCGAAGGATTCGCGATGACGCAAATCGTTTGTAGCGGCGAGATCACATCCTCTAGCTCGAGCTTGTGAAAAGGAACTAGAGAAAGAACGCGAAAGGAACCCCTGTGGCTTCTGGGTGGAAGGGAAGGATTACCGATTCTTACTTGCCGAGTCATTCGACGCGTTTTCCTCGTCGCTATCGGTAAATGATAGGATACGACGAGCGCGCACTACCATTCACTGCAAGCAATTCTGCCAAGGATTTGTTGCAGGAAACGGGTGTAAGCTCACGGAGAACGCCACTGGCCTATAAATCTCTGGATTCATGCACTACGTGCTTCAATACTGAGAATATATTTTATCACGCATACGATCATTTCACCCGAAGAATCGTGTCCGATTGTTGATCCCACGGGTTTTTCACCCGCTCTGTGAACCATGAATCGAATGAACCATATCGTGTTTGCATAGTAAATTCATACCTCTTCACTGGCCTGGTGGGCTTCATGGGTCTCGTTAATCACGTTTCTAGCTTTCAGTAAACAGACGCGCGTACACTCTTGTCGTACTGTATTGGGTGAGCGAGACTCTAAATCGTACCAAGTGCATTCGAGTTCGCAAGCTCAATGGAATCCAGACGTAGCCGAGTACGTGCGATGCTAATTATAATTCAGTATTCGAACGCCTAAAAGTCACGTAACTGGCCGCAATAAACCCAACGAAATTGTACGTTGACAGAAATGCGCTTCAAGCTATGATAAATTACGATAGTTACATGTCTCTTCATACCACAGCAGGAAAAGAGACATAGGATATTTCATTTTCATTCGTCCCAAGTTCTACTTTGAAACTACTCGTATAAATCCCTTTTAATTATTCCAACTGTCCAGCCGTTAAATTTCCATTCATTCTGGATTCATCTCGAATTCGGCAATGTAAAGTTCAATGCTGTAGAATTCGATTTGAAGTGAATTTAATTTTGCTGCTAGTCCAATTCTACCGTCAAACATTCGTGTCCTCGAACTTGTTCCCATGTCTTGTTCTATGTGTCGAAGCCCTGAGAAGTATACGTTGCCACGAAAGGTAGTTTCGATCTAATAGGATTCCCTTGCCGATCTCTCCGATTGTCAGTCTGAAGCTTAGATTAAAGCTCCTTGGTGTCTGTAATCTCCGCGCTTTCGAGCAATGGGAAACCTATCATTGACGTCTTTCAACATCCAAATAAAAAAGCTCCTTATCACCGGCACGTCGTCGTCGCCGGTGTAGAAATAACTTGACGTAAAAGCTGACGGATAAAGTTACCATGGAATACTCGCTTAAAGAAATGAAGCGGAAGACAGTCTTCCGCTTATGTTTACGAAGCTCCGAGTCTTTTCCACCTCTAAACTCTTTCTCTCCATTTGCTTCGTCTCATTCACTCCGGTACATTCTCTTTCCCAGTGGAGGACTATCTCTTGGTAGTAGTCGAGAAGGAAATATTTAGTTCTTAATAGAATCCTTCCGAGCATTCGGGATTTAATCGGATCCCTTGAAAAGTTTTACGAGCCGCACTCCAATTCAATTATTAGAGACGTCGAGCAGTAGGCGGTGTGCGCAGCGGCAAATGGCACACGGCCAGTCTAATTTGCGAGGGTAAATGTTTGCACGGTCCCGATGCCAGTGCACCCCCGGTCTGCGCCCAATATTTGGCTTGTCCAGTGCGCGCTTGCTAGCCACGAGAAAAATGATTAAAACGCCATTAACTACAATCTCACACGTGGGTTTCACTCTTCACTGCCTTCGGGCAAAAGCTACCTTTCCCTCGCTCGAATAAATACCGACTAAAGCCATGTTAACGTCGAAGTCGAATTAACACCGAAGCTCCATTTCATGTCTTCGCTCTTCAATGAACAGGGTTTTGCTTCAATGCGAGTGTAAGTGAAGATTGTATAGAAATCAGTGCATCTGCACTTGCATATGAAATGATTTATAATCCTTGTGCCGAATAACTCGGGTGTGCTAAGCGCACTTAGAATCGGACTTAGCGCTAAGTTGATGATAATCCAGGGTACAAAAGTAGCACTGATGATTGATCGATCGCAGCCCGTGTACAGTCTACGATATGATTGAACGTTCCGATCACCAAAGTTCCTCTTGCTTGCTTCATCAACGTGAAATGGACGCTTCATGTAATGATGCATTACTCATCACGATGCTTTCCCTTCGACTGCCAATTGTACGGAATTTGCTCCTCGAATTGGACACATATTTAACATTTCGTTGGATGAGACCATTTTACATTAGCAAAACTTGCATTCAAACAGTCGATTGCCCGCGGAGCAAATGGAAATGAGTGGGCAAAAAATTGAAGAGCAATAAATCAACCGATGTGCGCAGTTCCACAATCCAATAACAAAGGGAGGCAATTACACGAGTAAATAATTTTCAGCTCGACTGTTATTCCAGTGAATTTACCAAAGCTTTTGAATTACGCAACCAGTGCAATGCATGGGTAAAAGACAATTTTGAATAATAAGTATTACACATTATAAAACATTGTGCTTGAAATGAAAATATCATTTAGTTGTTGAATTTTGAAAGGATTATCGAAAGTGAAATCGCTTTCAACGCTTGTTGATCGACCAGGTGATTTCACCAATCGCATTGAAGGTTGACCTTGAAAGCTTTACTACTAACAGTATCAGGTCTTAGACGCTGATCCAGAAGGAAATTCGATTAAACTTCGGCAGACCCGCGAGACTATCGAGGACGATCGACAACCGTTGGCCAATCTGTCGATAATAGCATTTAAGCCGACGGCGTTCGTGATAAACCAGTGACGTGAACACCCACTCCTGATGTTTACTGATTAAAGACATTATTAATTTATCCTTTTTCCAGTGTCTTTTAAATTTGCATTTTAAAGACACGTAGATATTTGTCTACATTTAAAAATGCAACCTGTTAACTGCGTTCCTTTAGTAATACAGATACATTTTGAACCACGAGCTGTGAGAACTCGGAAATACCTACTGTATTTATTCAACCAACATAGAACGTGTAGTATAACAATGGATTAAATTCAACATAGCGCATAGTACATTTATTACACTAGCTATTATTATAGCACTAGATTATGGCTGTACGTTATTTAACATGCGTGCATTAATCCTACTAAAAATTGCAATCAAAAGTCATCGTATTACGTGGTTAATTTAACAATGCGTGATTTAGAGCTTGAAGAGGATTAATCAACAATCCGGACACAGTAAAATATGCGACAGAAAATTGCTTCCTAGGGGGAAAAAAGACAGGGTATGTGAGAGAGTTTCCACGTATTGGATGGGGAGTTTCGGTCTGGTGGTGTCGATATCATGAATTTAGATTAGAGTCGCAGCCGATACCAGGTTGACCGAGTACTCGGAAACCGAAATTCCATGTTACGGTGTGGCAGTCTTAGGGAAATTAATGGCAGCCAACTCAGAATTTAAATTGCCCTGACAAGTTTCCCATTCGGCGTGGCCGTCCACGAAATTTCCGGTAGCAACCCTCGTGCGTCAGACTCCCTGGTTAAAGTTGTTCCCCGCTACAGGAAGCCGAGTTCTCGCCCTCTGTTGTATACCACACATGAGTAGAAGTTTCGCCAATAGTCTGCTTGAGACATGCGGCCGAAGCATGGTGCAGGTAATTTATGTGGGTTCCACAACATGCCTACTTACTCATCCACGATGGAAGATATATGTCCAACTAGACCAGTTATCAGTTAATACAAAATACCTAATCCTACCCTTCGGTAATCTAATTTGGTAGATACTGCTCCCTACGGATCGAGGTAAATGAGAAAATGTTTCGGGAACGTGTTAACAAGCTGCAAATATACAAAGCTTATTTACCTATAAATAGCAAGCTATTTGCACGAAATGTAGTCGTATTGATTTCGCCGAAAACATTGAAACTGTTGGTCCCATGTACTATTAGCTAGTATGAAACACCAATTTCGTGGCAATTAGAGACACATTCTGAGAAGATAGGTTTAGGTGACGGAGAATCGGTTTTACCTAGCACTTGGGAGTCAATTCGAATTGACAGAGAAATAGGTCGCAGTGCCGCGACGGTGGAATCGAAATCCGACGCGAACCATTAACGAAATCGAATCGCTACGGGTGAGCTAACGAGGACTGTGTATCCAGTATACTCGATCTGTACGGCTAGCTATTTTTATTTTCCTCTTGCCTCGCCGAATGGTTTATTGACTTAGCGATTTTTTCCCCTTTGGACTGAAGCTCGACGCGCGCCGCGTCGAGTAGACTCCACTGAAAAGTTGAGATTCCAATAACCCACCAACCCCCGCCTACCACGCTAAACACAATGCAATTTCGAAAGACAAACACTCCAGCTTTTTCCTACTCCAGGAAATATATCAGCAAGCTTTATAACCTAACTTCAATCTTTCCCTCGAGTTAAATCTAACCACTTGGTCAGGGTGATCGTCGTGGCCGAAAAAGCAAATCAATATAATTCTATTAAAGGCATCGGAGCCCATCGGTGACTGGGCATCTCACCAGCCCGGCGGCCGATGGCACGGAATTAATCTTCTGACACACATTTTTTACCTGGCCGGTCTTGATCGGTGGTTACCGGGATCAGAGTCTCTTCACCTAAGAGAGCGGTGATAAAATATAAAACCAAGCGAGAACGACCCATACATGCGGGGCTAAGCGAGGGCAATCACATAGCGTTCCCATTTTACTGGAGGAATGGGGGTGGCTCGAATGGGGAAAGCTCATCCCGTGAAATGGGGATGCAGCGAGTGTCGAAGGTAGTTCCAGGTGGGACACACGCTAGAAGAGAAACTGGGCTTACCAGTGGGACAAGACCTCGGTGTTCTAGAAGTCTAGAATGAGCATAGACACCATGGGAATACGTGGACGTATTAGACGGTAGAAAGGTGGATGCAGGAAAGTAAAGAAAGCAGTCAGGAGAGCGTCCCAGGAAACAGAGCCCGTTGACCCGAATAACGTGACCTGTATTTTCCCGGCCTGCTGCTCGCAGGACTCGACCTCGCCCTGCGTATCTGCATCTCTCCCTCTTTCTCTCCCTCTCCATCGTTCTCCCTCTCTTCCTCTAACACATTCAATCCCCCTTTTCCCAGGCTATGTGTGGGTGTGTCTGTACGATGAGGCGCCTGCCACCACCTGGCTAGGATGCCGACGACCTGCGTGGGCGGCAGAACTGTACCACCTCCCCACAGCTCTCCCATAGGAACTCTCGGGACACGCTTAATTGAAATTCGTGCGCTATAATGACTCGCGTCGCTGCAGCTCCTCCTGATCTTTCGCGCTCCCGTCCTCTCGATAGTATCGCCTTCATTAATCGCGTCGCTCGTGCCTAGCCAACGAAATTAAACGATCAACCTGAAGAAAGTGCTGTGCCACAGACGCTGATATACTTTGCCAAGGTAATCGTAAACTGCCAAGCGAAATCCAGAGTATTCTCACAGCCACAAAGTGTGTGCTGGCCAGCTGGTCGAAAGGGAGATCGTGAAATGGAGATTTATCGGTGGAAACAATTTGCGTTGCGCATTTCGCCTGTCCAGTGATGCTACTCTTGTGTACACTTTGCCATTGTCGGATGAGAGTATAAATCGGCGCGAGTGTTGCTGTAACGGGCAATGCTTCAGTGAGAAAATAAACATCAGCCCTTTATGCGCAACGGTGAGCTTGATGTTTTGTGCTCTACCAGTTGAAAAACTGTCCCCACACTGGAAACGATGCAGTAATTCGTCCTGTTGCTATTTGCGTATGAGACGCCTTGTGAAGAAAAGAGCATTTTTCTCTTTGGTGTATATAGTACAAAGATTAGAGAGTAGAATAATATACTTTTGTAATTGTTGTGTTCTGACGGCTTTCAGTACGTGCGTTTCTCTTGGGTAGGATATTTAATTGGCAGGGAGACCGTCCTCCAAATGAGACGACCCAAAACATTATAATGGAACATTGCGCTGTTGATAATGGGCTTAAAAACATGAGAATCCTCGTATTATAATAGCCTTCAACGCGAGATGAATTTCCGCCCGCGATTATGAGCAGTGCGGAAAATTCATTTCTCCACTCAGTGAAGCGTCAATTAAAAGCAAATAAACATTTGCTGAATATGAAATTCGTAAGATTTGTGTTTAAAATATTAAGTCTCTCATTCTCGTTTAATCCTTTGGGAGGTGGCATTCTTTGTCGAAGCACCGGCCACGAGCGTATTGTCGCAGCTTTTCTTTAATGCTCCCCGGAGGGAAAAGGGATCGAAACTAAATCAACTTTTTGAAAATCTCATTCCATTCCGCCAATTTTTTGAGTGGCCGTCGGCTTAGTGCCCGCCTGCAACGAAAAAGCTTGGGTGACGCGTGTGCTTTAGTGAGCGAAACAACAATAGGAGTATATGATCGTTGGTGATCGAACTCCGCCGACGACTTTTCGTCCTCGAAGCATTGCGAGGCCAGTGCCCGTCGCGACGTGCCTTTTTCTCCGTCGCCGCCGCCGCCGCCACCGCTTCTTCGGCTGCTCTTCTTCCAAGAGATTTATCGCAAAAATCCCACCCTCCCGGCGAACAGAAAAGCTCTGCTCGCGCTTTGTCCCGCCGGGAAATATCTCGTTATCGCTCAGCCACGTTAAACGCGCGCGCGACCCAGAAAAAGAGTCGAGAGCACTGCTGAAATTTGATTTACGCTTTGTCTGATTGCACCGACGACTAAAATTAATCCTCCGTCTATGTCGTCGGATTTCACTAAAGCGCTCTTTATTTAGCATGAAACTTTTAACTCCAGCACCTCTTTCCACTTGAATTAAGACTTAGCAAATTCTATACGAATTATAATTCTCACTTTGACGAGCCTAAGGGCTTACCATTGTTAGTTGTATTATTCTTGTAGATTTGAATGCAATACGGAAACTATTATTAAAGTTTCTATTACTCGTAACACTGGCCGTGAATTAAGACTGATGAAGGACTCTGGTGATTTAGAAGCAAAAGTAGACAGAAGATAGACGTAGACATTAGTCAACTCTGAGTGATAACGATTTTCTTTTAGCTCTTACGAGATGGGTGCGCCCCTACGATGCTTCCTTTGTATCGGCCACCACCCTATCCGGTAAACCATGCTTCCTGTGATAGGTTCGACGACCTTGGCCGATATTCTTCCCTTTTACAGGAGAAAAGTTCAGCAACAGACCTCCGGTAAGGCCGTCAACATCGAAAGTGTATCGGAAAATGTTCGAAGGACAACTGTGAAATAACTAGTAGTAACAGGCCGCTCTAGCTAATTCGGAGAGTAGTTTAGCAGTCCTGCGGATTAGTTTCGATGTTGAACAAGTATCGCACTGTGGTTGTTTCCCGTTAAGCTTAATCGAGCGATATTAACTGCTGCCCTAAATACCGAGTGCACTTGTACTTATATCGCACACCACGAATTTTGATGCTTCTCACAAAAGCTCCAATCAGGAGAATTTCATTCTATTACTAGTCGAACACCCTTTTATCAATTATGTAGTAATTTTTACAAAGGAATTTATAATTGAAATGAAACGGCAATCTAATAGCGATTAACAAAATCACCGACGAGAGTGCACCTGCAATCGATGACAATCTTGTTAAACTTCACGTCGGCCGTGTCGTATAGTTGTCAAGGGAAACATAGCTGGTCGGTTCTCACGACATTGACCGATTTTTCTCTGACAACGAGACTCCATTGTCAAGCTAGTATGATTGATTGCCACCCGCAATGGTGACCGGAAAATCGGAAATTCCAGGTGGTCTCTGAACACCAACCACTCAATGATACACTGGACGAAATACGAATTAGTTCCCGTCAGTAACAAATGACTCTGTCAACCTTCAATTTACCGGGTGGTCAGCTTTCACGATTTATTTCTTAATTCGAGAGACAAAGTTTTCCTTTTATTCAGAAAAGAAAACAAAAAATCTTGTGGCACTTTGGTGTCAGAAAGCAGTATCGGAACAGGCGAGATCGAAGAAAGAGTTTTTACCGAAAGTACTTCACTCCACAGATCGTAGAACGAAACTATAACTTCGTTGAGTCGTGTTTCAGACGTGAAATTCGAAGTACGAGAAGTTGCAGCACTCTAAGTTTTTCAATGAGTCTTTTCTTCGTAGTGCAAAGTGTACTTCGTCTGGTTTTGTCGAGTGTTTCAAATGCGATAGTGCGGCATCGTAGTGTGTATCGGCCTGTAGCATATTGTACGGGAGATTGCTTCTGTCTAATGCATGGTGTCCCAGCTTAATTCAGTAATTTCTCCGAGCCTTCCAAGCTCGCACAAAGCCCTTGTCTGCGTTACTGGCTCAACCACTCGCCGGGAAACATCGCCCTTTAAGTGATACCTTGCTCATTTACCTATATCATTACCATACTTGGAGCAAATCCCGAACACACACAGCTTTCCGCTCAAGCCAATTTACACTCGCGCGCTATGTATTCCACATCCATCATTCGGCTTCATTGGACTTGCTCCTGAGTTTCTTTAACCCATTTTGCCCGCGTTAACTGGCGCACGTAGCAACAGCCTTCAGTGCAAAGTGCAAACAAACCTGTGCCAAGATTAGAATGGACCCGACTGTTCCCGTATCGTTTGCGAAACATCTGACGGGAATTTTTTTAACTGACTTAAATTCCATGCCACTGCACGATAGGAATTTACTTTCAAACCTTTTAAAAAATATTAAAACTCATACACAGAGACTGCATGATTTAACTCCTCTTGGTTCGAAAATTAAACAAATTTTTCAGCTGCTGAAAAAAAAACAGTAGCGCAATTAGTTAAAATTCTGTTATGCCAGAAATTTCTGTATTCTGATAGGAATTTCTCATACACGTGAAAGGAATGTATCGGCAGATTTAAAGGGAGAAATTAGCTTTGTCCGAAAGCTGGTCCTGAAAAAACTTTAAAAGGTCAAAGGGTAGGGGAAAATACAGGGGAACATACTACAAACGAGGTTTCTATTTTATTTGCTACACATAGGGAACATACGAAGGTCTACTTTGTAGGGCTACTTTGAAGGAAACTTCAAAGCATACACATGCGTTAATAGCAGGCTAACTAACGTAAGATGTAGAAATGTATGTTCCTAGTAGTTGCAAGGAGCTAAAAGGTTTCTCTAACGGGGCTGATTAAACTCCAACACGGAGTTACGTAGATGAGACGACTGGTGTGTGTGCTAGGATCACGGCGGTTTACACGTGTACACACGGGACCTTTTCACATTGCGTGGAGAGCCTGGGTTGCGCTTCTCTGCCTACCGAGTTGCTAAGCCATGTGTGTCAGGGTTATATCACGCGTATTGCTACGCGCATATACGTGAGAGATTCGTCCGTGCACGCAATGACGCACGCGTGCAACTGACCAGACTCGGTGCCGAGCTCCCTTAATTCGTGGATTCCATTTGTCCAAGATTAATGCCCCGCGTGCTTCCAGGTACAATCGCATTCCGAATTTAGCCACGCACTAATGTCGCACCGGCCCGGAATAATGTATTGTTTCACCGTCGCGCCCAGCAATATGAAATTTTACGAAGGTCCTGTAAATAACGCCCGCGCTAACAATTATCCCAACTGGTTGCTCGCTTTTATCACACGCCTACAGAATTGGTGCGATTTCGGTAATTGCAATTTATGCGTCAACAATGATCTATTGTGGCGATTCGTATAATTACATTTTTATTTTCGATGTGTTAAAGAATTTCGAATTTTCTCTATAACAAAGGAAAGTAAGGAACAACGGATAGTTAAGAGATCTGAGAATGATTTGTTAATGAGAAACAGTAGGGAATTGAGGCCGATCAGTAATAATTCGCATCTTCGGTTAGTAGGATTTAGCCACAGGCTGACCTAGTTCGGAAGCGTACAATTTATAGACAGTCGCGTCAAAGCTGGTACAGATCGAATTTGATATGGAGTACTTTGCACCGAGCACCGCGTTAAATTGAAAGGCCATAATATGATCCGGCTCCTCTCTCTCTGTGTTACCCTCTTTGTCTTGTCATGAGCGTGTTCTACTGTTCGTACTGGTACACAGCACTTAGGCGCTTCGAATTATTTAAGAGCCATATCACTCCATTCATGTAGAAACCAATAGCTTCTTCACTCGCCTGTGATTTTTATCGGGTCTTCTATTATGTATTATAAACGGAAATCAGGATCTGAAATTGAACAATTACACGTTTACCGTCGAATAGAAATCTCTACTTTTATGAACACGATAACTAACAAACTGTTCATATGATTGACGTTATGTTTATATCAGTTATTAAACATGTCAAAAAGTGAGTCCGTATTAATTTTAAAACACCCTTGAAGTGATTGAATTGTAACACTTAATCTAAATTTGAAGGAAACTAATTCTGCATAACGATTTTACTTCACCCAGATTAACACAGTTCTGCTCTACATTCTAGTCAGGATGAACGATAATCAACGAGAATTAGCGAGCCTTAACTTTAACAGACATTAAATGACATCTCCGTGTTCTGGATTCTGTAACATGAATGAAGCACCACTTGGAGAATGACTAATTCATATTCAACCAATTTCATCGTTCCCATCTTCGCGAGGAGTGTCAGCCGCCGGACAATTGTAGTCGTCGGAGGAACACCCGCGCCAACTTTCACAATGGAAAGTTTCGGAAGGGAACATCCATAGAAGTGGCTGACAATCTTGCCTATATTGTACAGAGAATGTTCCTTACAACCAAGACGGTATCATAGCTAATGTAAAAGAGCCTCTTAAAAAAGAAGTTCTCATTTAGAATAGCACACAGTTAAGGTGAAAAATGATCACCGGCCATGCTGTTGCTAGTAGAAAAGGTTTGCTGGTAAGGGCAGTTTGAAAATAAGAGTCAAGGCTGCTCTCGGATCTTCCAACGGAAACAGCGAAAGTAGGTGTGTAGTTCTCGGAATAGCTACAGTGCTAGCACTGTGAAAAGTTATGTGCCAGCCGGGTAATACGGGAGACGTGCTTGCCGAGTGGCAAACTTGATTATTGAAAGCGGCATTCGTCGCACGTAAGTCTTCTGGGAGGTCGCGGGACCACCCTTCTTGCGGAGGAGTTCGTCAAATCCCGACGGAACTTGCCGATCCAATGTAAAGTCCCATGAAGTTCTGTCGTCATTCTTCCCACACGCACTAACAACCCCCATGTCTGCGCCGAGTTAGCCCTGAACTAGATTTTCCAAGAACAGTTATGTAAACAGCCGAAGCTTACAGATTGCCGATTGACTTGATTGGCTTACGAAGGGTAGGCGATCACATTCGGGATAAGTAACAAGGGCGGCGCTGCTTTAAACGTCGATCAGACGAGTTTCTTGATTTTATTTCGCCACTTTCACAAGCAAGCGGGTAAGCTTCGTCAGCTGCTTCCTCCATGACCATGGACTACATTCCAACCCCCTGGTGAAGCGAGTTAATCGTGGCTGAGCAAGGTCTCGCCAGCTTACCGCATTTGCTTCTCGTTATGCATGCAGTGACACAAACTTGATTAGGTGGCTATTTGTGAGCCCTTTCGATCGGCCACCCTCCAAGAGTATTTTTGGCTAGTCGAATACATGAAATCGCACACTGAAACCTTCTTCCTCTGCACGCGGCAATTACGTGGTCTCGGTCAGGGTCACCAATCATACACGTGAAATCCTATCAGATTCTGCCATATTCATTATAAGCTGGCCAATTGTACAACCTGTATGTGGGTATCACTTTCGTATAATGGCGTTCGACCATATAACTCGAGCCAGGTAAATCATAACAAGTTCATATCAACATGTTTGCGACTCCGGGAAAGCTCACTTCATAACATGTTTGCCGCGGAAATTCATTTTACTGATGACGCCTATCGAATTTCTTGGTTTTCCCTAACTCTAATAAAAAAAAGTCGTTTCGAGAATAATGAAATACGGGCAGATGGTCATCGATTTGGAAGATTCGATAAGCTCGTGTGCGGGTTAGCCCGCATACGAGAAGTAACGCACAAATGCATCAATGATTCCAAAAAGAAAACCTGTGTGGAAAATATCTTCGCAAATCTACTTTATTAACATATTATTGCACAGTTATCTTGTGTAATAATATTTGTGTCTCAATGGCTATTTTCGTCATTAAACGTAAATATTCATAATGCTATTTGCACGGAACTCATTTATTTACATTATTCAATTACATTCCACGATAATCGTGTTTCATACATTTCTCTGCTTCAATATCTGCACAAGTAGAATTCATATAGAAACACGAGTAATCGGATGCCTGGTCAGTGCCTTATTAGGGCACTATTAGCCGATCTGAATCTGAATCTCACCCTTCAAATTTCTATAAGTAACTCAAATGACCAACTCCCGAAAAGTCACGTGACTACTCCAACCTCTTAGTAGCAAGAGTCAAGCGCCAAGAATTGGAAAAAGTTTGAAAACACGGCCAGTTAGGGGCAATTTGGAACAATTCCAAAACGAGAATGGCTGTTAGTGGCGGAGCTAATATCGCTGCTGTCATAAACAATATTTATGTAAGGAACATGCCGCATCTGCCAGTTTGTGTGCTCTTTGCCGATGAAATGCGGCGAGACTTCTTACTCTATTAGACGTCTGTGATCTCACCGATATTGATACCAACGACAATTCATTTTATTATATCAGCCGACGGGTGAGCAAATATGTCGCTGTTGACATATGAGCAAGAAATCGGGAAAATATGGTAGTAAATGGGTACGGTCGTTTGTCCGTTGGACGATGGTGACATTATTCTCTTCGGCTATCGGGCTATTTATCCTGGGTTATGTTCGCTTCACCACCGAAATTTCAAGGCCACGTTCTCTCGTAACCTTGGAAAGATTGCTCGCTCGCTCTATGAAAGTTACATCACCGTGAAATGACTATCAGGACTGGGTAGATGGCCCCAAGCCGTACTATGGAAACCTTGAACGATACTGGGTAGCGTGTGGTCAGGGGAAGTCGTTGAATTTCGCACGGAAGTCGAGTATGACTGTCACGTCCGCATAGTATCACGGTGTACCACCTGCGTTACCAACAGACAAATGTCAGAACTCTGATATGCACCACTGCAATTCGATAGCCTTGATGAAAAAAACAAGCAATTCTGCCGGTGCACGTTCGACCGTATTTTTATTGACTTATTAGCATATATGTTCGACTTATCCGTTGCTGACAATAATTCTAGTAGAAATTTCATAGAGTCCATTTCGGAGAGTGGATTTCCGCCCACGGGTGACAAGCTCAAGGAAGCAAGTTATTCTTCCAACTGTACGCTTTCGTTCATATTGCGTCTGTCCGCGATCAAGTATCGACACGTCGTCGTGTTTGCTCGACGAACTTTTTGACGCAGCGAGGAACACGAGGATTTCATAGCGTGGGCGGAACTCCCTACGCTCGATTGCACGTGATTCTGTTTACCAGCTACCGTCGGCCCTAATCTCTCCTTCGACCGCTCTGATAATGGACAGGTCGCGTCGGAGGCTCCTCTTGTTCTCGTCATATCGAGTGTTCGTGGGAAAAGCTTGCCATGGTCCATCAGAAAGCCAACACTCTCTGTCTGTTTGTCTCTAACAACACAGACTGCCAGTCTCGTGCTTGTAATTAAGATTGTTGCGTTAACTCCACCGAAACTCACCCTCTTCCTTGCCAACAAGTTCGTGAGTGTTGCCGTCAGATTAATAGTCTGCGGTGAGACTATTAGTAGTTTGGGGGATGTTGCAACAGATTCAGAAAGACAATGAAACTATTACTGATATTGACATATGCTTACCACAAATTCTACCGCGTATGTCGGATAGATCACTGCAGGTGTTAAAACAAAATGTGATATCACAGATATGTGGGTGAATCTGGTTTTGATCAGGCTAGCACTATTTGCCGCTTAATACCATTACATTCTAGATTGGCGCAATTACAGCAATACGTGCTACCGCAATTAGACGAGCATTCTCGTGCGAGTATGAATAGTACGTGCGCAGTCCAAGTGAAGCGAGGGACGCCAACACTCGCTCCCCTGACTCGACAAAAACATAGATTGCGGAAGCAAATACCTACGCTTTTATTTCTCGCGCGTAAAACTTGTCTAACTAGAACTTTTCTACTTACTCGTTATTAGAATCCTAACTAAGCTCACAATACATAATTTTCGATGTATGTTTTAGCATAATTACGAGTATGTTTGATTTACGTCACTAGATAAATTTTTTTTATCAAACATGGTACTATCACTAGTCCGTGATTAGTAATCCGCAATTAAGCCTGTGACAGAGGCCGCTCGATGCGGGCTCGATAATCGGTATCGATCCTTACCGTGCATGCTATTCCCCAATTTCTGCTGGACAATCGAGTTAAAGCCGATACACGTAACGAACCTATTTACTTCCAAATCGCCGGACACGTTCTCCCTGTTTACTGATTCACGTGAGCTTGCAGGGACAACAAGCTCATATGCACGAGACTGAAGAGTTGAAAAACTGACAGAAATCAAACAGAAAGTAAAGTAAACGTGGAAGTTTCTGCTAACACTGGATAGATAAATTTCATCTTGTTCTAATAACGGCAGATAGTGTGCGCTCCGTAACAATATTTGCCCGAAGAGAATATTCACGTCAGTTTTGAACACGTCGAATGTCAGCCAAGAGATGCGAAATTACTCATCCGATACTTTACACTAGCCTGAAATTAATATGTTAGCGAGAGTGAGTTAGGAATTTCCCCCGGCTTATCGGCGACGCGAGCAATTAATCTCTACGAGATTCGTGGGGAAAGTGCGCGTGTGTTGGCGAGCAAGCTTGTTTACCGAGGGCGCAAGCCATTATTAAGTACTTTGCGGAAAAATAAAAATTTCAGACAGCAATGCCGACGAGTCACGCTGATTCACCTTTAACCATTGGCACTATTTTCGACGAGAATCTAAAGCCAGTGAGTGGAAGCAGGGTGAAATCACGCCCGACTAAGTTGTCCCTGGGTGAATTTAAAATCAGGGTCAGACAAAAACTTAATCGATCTTTCTCGTCTATTTCTCCATGTATGAGAATCGCGTTCTCACACTACTCTGTTCGCTCTTTACTATATTCTCTGTTGGAACGAGTGAGCAATAAGGTTATTTTGACGCTATCAGAAAATCCAAATTATGCGGCTGTACTTTCTAGTTACATCGCATCACGCTCGATAAGCAACACGCAGGCGTGTTAATGGTAGAACGACCGTTCCGTTAAATCACCATATCAGCCCTATCCATAAAACCTTCAACTCTCCGAGTAGCCGAATTTACGAGCAACCAAAAATAGAAATGACTGACACGCGAAAGAACTCTTTATTTCCCGGCATGCTATTCCCACGAGGGATTTCGCCGACGTGTTTTCCTGGACGTAGCATTCTCTCATCTTTCGACTCATCTTAAGCTCGTCCTTAATTATAAGGGAAGGAGGAAAAGGAGGCAAGAAAATACTGGGCGCTTGGAAATCCGTAGACAAAATAAATAAGGTTTAGCACTTGAAATGTTTGTTATCATCAAGCCCTTATAATCGATACTTTCATCCACGATTCTCTTAAAGATAGAATATAAATATGATGATCCAATAATTCAAATTTTACTATTAATATGATATTATTCCATATATTACTCGAGTGTTTTCGAATCAAAGAAATCGCGTTCCACGTGCAAGATTACAATGGGAAAAGGGTAGTGCTAGGAGGCCATCAAATGAAATTGACCGTTCGACGCGTATGTATACCAGTTTCCCTTTCATTTGGCGAAACTGGCGAAACGACCTTGCACAGATCGCCACCATAAAGACGATGCTAAACGAACTGTACTTTATGATTATGCACGCGGTACGCACGATTGAAGAATTTTCAAACGTATACCCTATATTTATATCCGCGTAACAGTATAACAGAAGCTCGGATCAGTGAGTTCCATCTTATTCAGTATCAGTGATGCAAGCATCTTCGATCGGAAATTCATTGCTCAATGAAACAGATTTAACGGGAGGAATTTGTGCATTATCTCCAATAAGAATATCAGACAGCTTATGACATTGCATATAAAGAAAAGTTGGAACACAGATTGCAAGTGCTTCATTGTTAGAATATCATCGGAGGACGATTGCAAAGCAACGGCCTTGTCCTCGTCAATCACGTTACTATGTAGCCACTTTTGTATCATTCCACCGCCACGGTATCGTGTTACAAGTAATCTCAGAGAATTCCGATAAGGATGGCCCTTTTTCGTTATCATAAAAACAGGAAACCTCATAGCAGATCCTGGTACAACATAAAGGCGCAAGGATCGGTTTTCCCTTTGTTCCCAGTTGAGTCTGTCTACTGTGAACTGTTGTATGGCTGCTACTCCATTATTACCATATATATTATTTAAAGCTTCCTGGGCTGTAGTAACATTATACCTATTTTTAAAAATTCCTGTTAAAACAGTTAATTTTTTTATATCATAATACATAAATGATTACTCGCCTCTCTGTTAATTTCTTAACCACTGGATCGGTGGAGTCGTTTAAATAAGATGTGATCATAGCTGGTCCACAGACCGATTGGCCGGATGCTTCTAAATCGTTGAGACTCGTGAGTAGGTCTTCGGTCTCGACTTGAGCGAGGGTGCTCGTGAAAGTGCTGTTGTAAATGATGCTCAAGTAGAGCGAGAATATCATCCAGAGGAGGAGGACTAGTTTCAATGTAAATTTCTTAGGGAAGGTCACGCTCTGGCCCAGCATTATAGCCCAGATTTGCATGAGTTCCAACCGTTCCTTTAGCAAGCCCCTATCGGCAAGCTTTTGCAAGCCGAGTATGAGTAATACGTAGAGAAATGTAAGGCAAACTACGTAAACCCAAACCATGAAATGAAAAGGCATAAGCATCTTCAAAATATCGTTGTCGGGTGATCGAAGCTTTACTTGGGCGGCAAACACTATGGTACGATACATATACCAACAAACGATCTCCAAGCCTTCCATTTTACTCGCATCATCGGGCACCCTGGCGAAAGCTACATCGATCTCGCCATTCAGGAGTTTCTGAGCTGCTTCCGTCCAATTATAATTGGTCCCAACTTTCACCGCTTTTATTCCAGTCATTTTTGCGAAACCTTCTAATATAAGACTCGCAATTGTCTTTTTCTCAATTTTGGCTAATCAAAAAATGTCTAACTCATTATCTGTTTGAAAGAATGACATCGGAGTGGATAATATTTCCATTACCTTTTCGTTTCATATTATCCTCCGCGCGCCAGAAAAGTACTGTTTCGTCGATGATACCAGCATAGCGAATTGTGCAGTTGCCAGTACAAAATCGATGTATATTCGAAGTATACTGTCACATCTTTCTCAGTTTGATCTCCGAGGACGAACAGATTCCCAGAGGTTTCAAATGAATTTCGCCATCGAAGTGCTCCGGTCGTAGTACCTGCCACTTGCGATCGGCATCCATCGTAGAAAAGGCGATGTCACGAAAGCCGAACTGCCAGAGTTCATTGCTGTATTCGATGATCATTTCCTGGCTGGAATTCGTCACGAAGAGATACTGCAAGCGACTCAAGAGTCGTCGAGCCTTTGCAGGTAGAATGGTGCGTGAATACGAGAAATTACCGGTATAGTCAACGACTATATAACTCGGCACGCGTTCATCTTTCAGACGCATTGGTTGATTGCCAATAACAATCGGCTCGTTTTTCATCAATGCTCTCGCGATTGCACCCTCGACACCCTCGAGTTGCCCGTCCCGGTACACCACGACAATTCGATGCCCCGCACTGAATAGACTCTTGGCGGTGGCGTACGCGCAAGAAACCCCCGTTTTGATATCCTCGTCCTCGTTCCGATTGAAATCCATACGAACTCCAACACCAACCGTCCATCCTCCATTGTATGCGAGATACGCAAAAATAAAGCAATATCGTCCAGCCAACATTTTGAAATACGTCCCTTTTACCGCAGCACGAACCTTTTCCACTGCTGTAACCGAGTGCGAGCATTCGCAAAAAGTTTTCACCCACTGTCGCAGAATGGCGAAGATCGTGGATTTATACTGCTGGCCGATAACAAATCTGGGCCGAGGTGTGAAATACCATTCGAGGAATTTGCTGCTATAAAGTATTTGTTACGAGTGTGCTGGGATTGTTATTCGATACTTGTCGAAGAGAGGATCTCACTGGACAAAACGATTGGTGTATATGTGCTTGCTGAGAATGGACTCGCTACCGAGAATTCATGAATCATCGTGGATTTATTACGCGATTTGAATAGGCGCATTTACAGTGGAAGGACAAGCGAGTTGGCGAAGAGAAAGAGACGCGGTACGTGGAGCATAAAATCTCTGCATAGAAACGTTTTCCTTCCTTCCTGTACTTACGGTATCGCTCGGTCGTTCCGCCGAGGGTAATACTGCATGTATAAGCACACAGAGAAATTTGTATCGTAGAGAGAGTGAGTGGTGGGACGCGCGGCACGTCTCAGTGAGTATACACAATGCATTCACCCTCTAAAAGCCTAGTAACGTGTTGTAAGCATCTTGAAGCCGAGGGACGACAAGTCATATGCTTTATCCTGGGGTTAAATCCTACGGGAAGGTTGCTATCGTCCCCGGTCTGTGGGACGGTGGCGCCCTTAATACGCTTAATCAATCTACCGAGTACTTCAACAGTCTCGCCTCGACGGCCGAGACTACCAAAACGACCCTCTTTAAACTCTAGAAAACAGGAAGTTTACCCGGCGACGCGTAAAAATCCAGAAGGGTCTTTCTACCCCTCCTGGCAAGGGAGGTGCTCGCGGATAAAAAAATTTTCAGACTATGTACGTGTCAGAGACTTGTCGTCGGGATGAATCTTTTCAGACGCGCCCAGTCGTACCAATGTTGCGGGGATTAGAGTGGTGAAGCAAGTTGTCACTTTGTCTTTTGAATTATAAACTCTTGGATGACGAAATATAATATCCAAAATGAATATTTGATGGTTTGGATTTTTGTAAAATATTGCTTTCTTTCATATGCAAGGTCTGCAATTTAAATTTTGTTTAAGCTATTATCTAAGATATTATAGTATTTCCTATCATAATTCGAAACCTGAAATAAGTGAATCGGAAACATGCTTTAAGCTATAATGCGTGTACAGAACTATAGCATCTAATGCTCAGCATTATTCTCCATGCAATCAGATTAGTACGTAATGACATTGGCAATATCATCATTAGCTACTCTTGCATTTTAATCCGTGGTGAATACTAATTAAAGCTTTCCCCATACCACTTGCGGTAGAATACACGTGCGCCGGGTTCAGGTGATCGCGAGTAATCAGCAGCACGTGTCGGCAGGCGCGTGTTCATAGTTCCCTTTCAGTCTATGCCTGACGTACAAGCAAATGCACTTACTTTTCGATTACCGCAGTTCAGTTTAAACTGTCTTGCATAGAATTATTATAAAATTCTAAATTATCTAATAATTATAATTAAATACAATTTTTTGAACTACAGATTCTGAATTTCAATTATAATATTATACTAACTCTAGCATGCAGATAGTATAACATATTTATAAGTACAAAAGTGGAGATTTAAATACAACTGAATTATCTTGTACATTCTAATACATACATAGCTACTCTGGTGTTCCTTGGTTCCTTCTCACTTGCACCATGTTTCGTCCGTGACCCCTAACAGACGCCGCCAGTGTGAAGGCGTGGCTTTTACCGGGTGCAAGTGCAGGGTCAAGTGCAGCCGGGCAGCCTGCCAACTGTTTGCATATCCAACGCATTCTTCTTTCGCATTGTGCAGTTGCCCGCGCCACCAGGATTCCTTCCGGTAGTTTCCCGCTTTTAAGAGGCACCGCAGAAGATATACTATCCGACTTCCGTTTCTAAGAGCATTTCTCAGGCAGCACCAACCACTTCTTTCCAAACATTCGCAGCCGAATTTAATATGTGTCTATTGAATCCCGAATTTTATATAAAATAGAAACTAATTTCTATTTCTTTTATTTCTGCCCTACCACTAAAATAGAAATAGAACCTAGTTTCTATTTTATGGACATATATGTTACAATTCATGTTTAGCATAAAACGTTTTAAGGAATACGACTTTCCTCATTTTAGTATTCATAAAAGATCAATAATGTTTGCGCGAGATATGATTAATGATGAATGCGGTTCAATGTACATTCCTTAGAGGAGCGAAGGGCGGGTGTGGCGTTCGATAATCGAAGTAGGAGTCGTCGTGACTGCTAGCCTTCTGGGAAATCGAGGAAGCAAGCTGCCGAGAAAGCTTTCTGGTGGTGATAGGTTCAAGGGCGACGTCGAGGACCGCGATGCCGGGCGACACTCTGTCTCCACGTGCCACCGGCGCGGCGTCGTTCAGTTTAAGAGCGAAACCAGTTTACAATCGCTTACCGGATGCAGTTCGAGTACACACAGACACATACATCCAAGAGTTCGGGTACCCTTAAACCTGTCGTACGTATTTTCCGTAACCGCTCTGCCGTAACACTACGCTGCGCTTGGTTACAAGGCGCTCAGTATCAAGTAGTATAGGTCGGCCATAAATCAGACGCGATTCCTGCACAAAGCATTTACGTGTTTACTCCTGAACCACCGGATAATTCGAAACGTTATAGCTACTGCATGCTTTACGGTTCGAGCGTGAATGAATTACCGTTACATCAGCTTCCCAAAGCGCGTTCATGTGCCGCTCATTTGATACACCGCTTTGGGTATATCAAAACAAGTTTATTTCCGAATAAATCTCGAGCCAGTATTTTCCAAGGCCGGAACGGTGTTTTTGCCTGGTCACGCTGGATGGAGACATCGAATTTACTCCGAGGCTTACGTATTCTCAGGATGATCGATACATATAATGAACGCATGCGAACCAACGGGACTCACTCGGAGCCCATTTCACGTGATGTTCGTTGCACGCGCAGGATCCTCGAGTGTTTGGATTCGCAGCACACTATTTATTAATGCTCTCTCGCGAAACATCATGTCTCTGTGCTTTTACTTATTTAGGACATCTGTGCCTTTTGAGATACCATTAGGCTTCATTAATTTCCAAGCGCACATCTGCAGGATTATTATTGTAGGTATTTATTGATCTATTATCAGTATTATAACAGAGGATGATAATATTTTTAAGTTCAATCCGTCTCCCGCTGTAAATACATTTTTATTTAAAACTATCACCAGATTCTCTTTGAAGACTTTACACCCGTTCGAATCGAGAAATCTGAACATCAAGGATTGGTCATTAAAATTCGACGAAGAATCTCGCCGCATTACGTCTGCAACCCTTTAACGCCCAATGCGCCCGTCCAGTAGAAATATTCTTCGCGTTCCTCACTCGCCACTTCTACTTCTGTATGTGTACACAGCAGCCCGAAGAACTAACAAGAACTCGCATCCACCAACGGCGCTGATAATGCGCGGAGCTACGCTCCATTAAAGTTCGACTAATAAGGGTCTAATTAAAAGTTTCTGACGCAGCGACGCCGACAGCGTTCTCCGATCTCTTGTGTCCGCCTCTTGTTTTCATGGTAAACTATTGACGCACCACGTGAATACCGCTTGGCTGTCTCACTCGACTGAAAACGAATTGACGGAGGGGTCGGGAAATATAGACTATAAATCTTCACGTGCCATCAATTTAATTCAGCAATATAATGAATTCAGAAGGCGAAGGACGTTGGAATCCCCTAGCACCATTAATAATGACAAATTAAAAATTCCTTTTCTAAAATACAGAGCGCTTATGCATCTTAAGTAATCAAATATAAACACGTCCCTCCGTTATCTCTTGAGAAGTACTAAACTTGAGATGTTTCACAGACGCAGTATCATTATGTTAATACACACGAAGTTTTACACTTTGTGAAACGGCGAAAAAAGAGGAAATATCACGGAGGAAAAACGAGCGAGTCGTGAGATGAGAGAGAAAGATAGGGTGTAGCGAAGTTAATTTGTAGGGGCTCTGCAAGTCACTTATTATTCTGGAAAAGCGTATTTCGGGGTAGAGAGGAACGCGGAGGTCGATCGGCACACAAATAAATCTGCGATGCGGGTTGGAGGATGTGTGAATTTACTGTAGCACAATGTCCAATCACACATTGGAGGGAGCGCTCGAGCGGCTTCGCGGCACCGTAGCATGATTGCATCGTCAATTTCCAGCCGGATCAACGGCGATTATTTACGAGACGCGTTATTATTATTCATGGGACATGCGTGCCGCCGGAATCGCGATGTATCGTAGGTGTTTCCTGGCGCCGGGAAGCCCGTCACGTGGGCGTACAGAATCGTCGAGAGCAACCGTCCACCGGGACGCAGGGTAAACCACAACCTTAATAGACTGTAACGAACACATACTCCGCTTGCAAGGGATGGACATGTCCTATTGACGTGCATTGTTCATTCGACTGCATCTGCTTGGTTATCATCGACCTACATTCCCTTTCTTTTAAAACGTCGCTCTCGACTTGGTAAACTTCCAATAATGAAACTTGACTGACTCTTTCCGAGTGGGATGCAAGTGTCAATGAAGAAGTTTAAAACTAGCTTTTCATAAAAGAAATTCAATGATTTATTCAGTAATATAATAGACCGTTTATTTTGAAAGTGATGTAAGTCCAGTTTCTTTAACTCGTTATAAATAAAAAGTTTAGACTGAATTAAACATAAATTACATATCTATTTTTTTTTTAAAAAATGGATTTATACCACTTTGAAAATAAACGGTTCACTTGAGTTGCCAAGAAAGTAATTTCAGTTTGCACAACTAGAATAGACACTAAAAAGCCGAAATTTTTTTGTCCTGCCAACCCAATAAAATCAGAATAAAAAGATGGGATTATACGCTTAATATCGTCGGTACTTAATCCAAATACGCATGACTGTATTCCCAGGGGAAATATGTGACGCGAGTCCGATTAATCAGCACACGGTCGACAACCGCCCATGGAGATACATATGCATTATACGACATCGAGCCCTGCACAAATTTGAAACGACAATCCATATCACATGAATTGCCCTTAGCCGAGGATTGTGCCTGAAATTCTCTCCGAAATTCTCGCGGGATCGATGGACGGCCGATTGATTAATTACGTCTGGAGGGCCCGGCGTCCTAAGAGCCCTCGAGGGAAGAAGCCCTGATAAATCATAATGTCGTTCCCCATCTTTTGGATTCAAGCACGTTTACGAGATTAAAATATAATCAGCTTAAGTGCTTTTCCCTTTCATTCGTTTTGTGTTCTTTCGGCAGTCTTTCGAATTTTTGTATCGCACACCACCGTCCAATAGTAATAGCTCCTCGGTTCAAAGAAAAGTCTGGGATTAATTCAACTAATTGTAAGAGGTATCCCAATCTACAAAAAGTGAAGATAAATCCTTCAGTTCGCCGACAATCACTAAAATGAACTTAAAGAGTAAAGAAGATTTAGAAAAAGATTTCGATTTTCTAAGAGCAAGTGAATGGGGTAGGCTGTGATAAAATATCACAGTGTGGTATATAAGTCGATAATTAGACTCAAGTGATCTCAGTTCGTTAGTGGACGTTAAACGAGTGGAAGTCCAATCCGGGTAAACGAGCTACGCGAGGTGGATGCAGCTGTCTGAACCATGGAATAAATCACTCGAAGGTAATTCGATTTTGCCGCCACTATCCCATGCCTTTTTGTCCTCTACACAGTCCCCGGAGTTCTCCAGGCCAATTAGTCCGCCAGGGAGAAGAATTTATGGATTCCCAGACGTTATCGGACATCTCGACGCGTCTTCCATTGCTATTCCACCCTCACCCTTCTCGCGAACAATCCTAGAATTCAACTTTCAAGTAGTAATCTCGCAGGCACTACCCGCTTTTTCTGAACGCCAAGTTCCTCGATTCTGTCTCTAACAGTTCGATCGGCAATTAATTGATTCTATTGACAGACAGTTTTTCCCATCTAAAGTCTCAATTGTCAGTTTCTTGTGGCTAAAGTGCTTCGGAAAGAGAATTGAAAGGACAGTGTTTGCACATTATTACTGGAATAATAAAAGACCGCTGGGAGTATCATTATAGACATTACTCTTTACGATGACGAAGAACACGTTTCACCGACGAACAAAACCGCATATCGTTTTCAAGTTATTCCCAGCGGAGACGTGAATATAATGGCAGTTTAAATAATAAGAGGAATATCGTAAGATCAAACGGAAATAGCAATTATTTCCAGAGACACCTTGATCGTGCTGGGATCGTTACGTTGCTCCAGTTTCACGTTCCGCGAAAGCCAATGTAATTGGTCCAATAAGACGCTAAGATAAATGTAGAATTCCAGGTACAAGAATTGGCCAAGTAGTACCAAAGTAGAGCTTCGGAAATTAGAAGCCTTCTGTATCATCTTCCATCGCTTTAAAACTTTTTTCATTTTTCTTTAAAGAAACCTTGCTCGTGCTACAGTGGAATATAAATTGTTATACTTTGCTACTATACGAGAAAATAGTGTGTCCATGGTTCATGCAATTTTCATGCTCGAAAGTTTTCGTAGCGCAAAATTCCATCTATGTTTTAATATGTGGGAAGTCTAAAAGTGTCGGTAGGCTTCAGTAGTCGTAGTAGAATTCTCTTTCCACTTATTGCACCGGCAGTGCCCAAAGGTGCCGTTCGTTTGATCAGCGGATATGCCGTTCCAGCGTATGCTGTCCTTGACGCGAGAACCTATGCAGTGCTATTAGAAATCCCCTAAAGGCCAGTCTTTGTGCAAGCGAAAAACCGCAGTGGTTTTGCAAGCATTCGAGAAAGGTCCAATGCAGGCGGCGCGCAGTGCTGAATTAGCAATTACAACGTTTCTCTCCCAGGAAAAGTTTTGCACGGAAATGGGATCATTTGTCATTTTTTCGGGGCCTGAAACTAGCAAGGCAGGTCACGGAGCCGGGATTTCCTCGACGCCCACGCGCGACACTCCTCACACCCTAAACCTTGCATCAAGGCCGAAGCTTGCAAGTTCTTCCGTTAAAAATGATTAATGCTAGGACGCGCATACTGTTGAATGCATAAAATAGCGCTTGCTAAGATTTCCTAGCGATCAACAGTGCATAACGGCGAATAATGCGATAGAGTGCAATAATGACTTTGTACTTGAATCTCTATGCATTGTTACTCAGCGAGAATTTGTTCACCAAGCGTAATTACGCTTTGCGAACTGAAATTATTACTATTTATCTTCCGTAGCCGCCGCTTCAGGAACGAGCGTGCCAAGTTTCGTTTTCCTTTGCCACTTTAATTAAAGCATAATTCGAATCAGCCGGGTACTCGGCTGTACCGAGTGAATGACATTTTTCTCCATTTGCCCGGAAGCTTTGTTCACGTTCCTCAAATGGAATTCACATCACCGACGACTGCAGCTAAATTGAATTAAAATTCGCTAAAGGGACTCGGAACTCACATTTTCAGAACGGAAAGCCTGTTAGATTGAAACATCTACCTTGACACCAGCACGAACGATAAACTTGTTATGCTCCTTCACATAATTCTATGGAGTGCCAGGCATTTTTTCTTTCTTACGCCACCCTCCGGCATGCCGAAGCAGCTTTAACTTGGATCTTGACACCCAAGTTGCAAGCGTAATTTCCGCATGTATTGGCAGTATTTACCCGCCAGACTAGACAAAGAGAGCTTTGCTCTTCTCCCCAAGGGAAAATTGATCTCTTCGACTGCTCGGACGTATCTAAAGAGGTCAATCTTAGATCTTCAAAGAAACGGGTGACGGCAAGTATAAGGTGTCAACGCTGCCTTTTCTCGAGGAGTTGATCCTCTGCTCGTGAAAGGTATAACCTTCCACGGGAAACACGACTCCTATTAAAGAAACGCGAAGGAAATAGATGTCATGCATTTCTTGGGAAAGAGATTCTCGCTGCATATAGAACGACGAACGTATTTGCTTTCCTTCCCGCTTCCACTTTTTCTCAGCTCCGGACCACTTAAGATATTCCCTTCTACTCGCCTCACTCTTAAAGTGTGCGCGCGTGTCTGCCTGTTTTCTTCCGGTTAGAAGAGCGCGCGGGGAATTTCATCGCCCGCCATTTCCATATGCTTCTCACCAAGATAGAACCCTCCGAAGAAGTTCACCTGGAAGAAGAGCGTGCACAACTCCTCCGAGGAAAGTTCTCTGCACTTTGCTTTCGCTGTATAAGCATGGTAAATCCAGGCAACCGTGTTATCGAAGTAAGCGGTGAGATCAAAGTCTAGTCTGATCGAGATGACATTCGAGATTGTCCAAGAGAAATCTCTACCATTTCTTTACTGATCTTTGTAAATCAATCGAGAGAGTTAGTTTCTGACGCGGTTCACTTATCACCTTGTACGATGCAAATTTCACTGGAAGAGCTTTTCTCAGAGAGAGTTATAATTCCGTTAAGAAGATGACAGCATAATTGTGTATATTCATTAGGCGCGTGTCACTAGCAAGATTTAAAGTGCCGAAATGAATAAAGGATGTCGTACCTTTCATGTAAAGTGAATTGCAAATATAAAGGAAAGCGGATATATATAGTGTAGGAGTCACGCTGATACGGTTGGCCCTGTCCTCGCAAACGGGGAAACTCGATTAGCGATGCATGAATCATAGCTGAATATTAATGCAACCAATAAGTAAAGCAACTCACGAATTCATAAAGATTCATACCACGCATATGCACCCTTGCAGAGAAGTGTATATTGGCTGCTATTTCTCTTTCATAAAACAAGATAGGCGGAAGTCATAACCAAGAACGATGAAGCTCAAAATAGAGGAAGCACAAAATTACATGCTATCTTATTTCCATCTCCAAGCTACATGATACCCTCAGAAATTCCCAAAAATTCTATATTGTTTGTCACAAAAAAACAGTTGAGAACTTTTTTGTTAAAATGAAGAATTAACTGGTTCTGTAAAACACAGGGCTGGTGAAATCAAACTGAAGTTGATGTCTGGACAAGGTGTACTGTAGTTTTCGTTGGCTTTCAATGTTTTACTAAAGCCTGCCTAACAAGCGTATAGGTCAGCTGTAACAGAAGTTTTCAGTATTCCATATCCCTCGCTGCCTCTGGCACGCCATTGTTGCTGTTAGCTCAAATTGTTTGCCTTCATGCGGAATGGAGTTTTGCTAGAGGCGAAGAAAAATGGATGGGAAATCGGGCTTCCGTAAAATCCTGACACTAGACAGTTTTGTTTGATTTGGTCATAATGGAATACATTGGTTGCCGCGCATTGTATGTATTGGTGGTCCAAAGTACATGAGAACTGTTCTACCCACTCCAGTCGCAGGTGACCAAAAACAGATTGTGGGCGACAGAAATCTATACAGCTGCAACTGTCGGTTTCCCATGGAGCGTGCAGTATACGGATGAAAGTTTCCTAGGAAATCAGCGTCCGGTAATCCTTCTTGTTTGTTGTTTAAGCTCCGTTTGCCGCGGAACCGCGCCACTGGAGTTCAGTAATGTAAAAGTTCACGAGTTCCCATGGCGCGTAAAATGGAAGATTATTGCCAGAGAGGAAAAGAAAGGAAAAGAGATGTGGCGAAATCGATGGCCAGTCGATGGGAAATTGGATAGTGCTCTTATAAATGTACTTTACCCTTGAGATTATCGAAGGATACGAAGACGATTATCTATGAGCGGAGTGGAGTAACAAAAGCTCTGTGAAAGAGCTTTGCCATCCTTTACTCTTGCGAAAAGAGCATTAGGAGGCCAGATCGCGATTATTTATCAGTCGGTGAGACCGTGCCAAGATTAATCGGACTGTGCCACTGCTCGGAATGGTGGCTCCCAACGAAAAACGAGCCACGCGATCCATTTTGTCCCTGAACTCGGAAGCAAAATTTTCGCCCAACCACGATGAGGATATCCGACAATTTAATACTGTCTTTCGATTCCAATATATCTCTCCTACTTAAGTTACAAACTTTTTGAAAATACTTCTGATGAAACCTCTTCCGTTCACTTCAGGATAACATAAAGGGTGAGGAACAAATTTAGAAAGGCATGACTTCAGGGAATTAAACTGGATGTTGATCATATCATGAGGAGTAAAACTAACTAAGTAAAGTCCTGCGAAGAAAGGACTTCTCCGAATGGAAATAAATATATGTATATACATATATATACGTGTGTGTTTAAAGTATCATGCAAGCTACAATGCTTTGTGCTACGTCGCACTGGCGCAACGTAGCTGACAGCGAAAAACAATTACATACATATCACTCTCCAGTCCCGAGAAATACTAACGAGGAGGAGCTTTTTCTTACAATTCTTTTGACCTGTAATATCTTCGAGGACACCGCTCCATTTACGTGTATCCTATTTAAAGAAAAAAGTCGATAACGCGCGATGGGATTGTCAATGCGCTTCGCTGTCAAAGAGACTAAGCGAGCGCAGTAGAGAGGATTTAATTACCACTTTCAGACACGTGTGAGCCCGCAAATGCTCTACACAGTGCAAGGAACTGCAGACAGCACAAAGAGGACTTTTGCGCTACAGAATTAATTAGACGATCAATGGCCCTGCGGGATACTGCGAGCGAGACATGGTACAGCCAATCACGATCACTCGCAGTGAGACTAGGCAGCCCTTAAAACGTCATAGTATGCGGGATATATCACATACTCATTGATCGCCCTCACCAAAGGATTAACTGTAACAGTTATAGCATCTTCGAATTGCAAATGCGAGGGCAACGCGAGAGAAGCGTGCGAATGCATTGAAACGAGAGTGCCCACTTAACAATCCAACCCTTCTTAATGTTGGACGAGAACGAAATCGAATAGTGGACCGCGATTTTCTCGTATCCGACCAAATCTTGTTAAATATTGGATCGACATAGCTCCGCTCTAATCTTCCCACTCTCATCTCCACGCTCGAGAATGTTACATCACTCTCAACGGGCTGTAAAAATCGACAGAATTCCGGAGGTAGTGGTTAATTGGATGTGGCAGTAACAGACCTCTCCAGGTGCGGAATATTCCTTCATATCCTTCCCGTTTTCGTTCTCTATTTTTCTCCCCTCCGCTTCCTCTCGTCCACCATGTTTCCTGGCTCTCTACCTCTCCGTGCTCGTTTACGGTCTGCTCTGCTTGTAATTACTGCTTGCGACTGTAATTGCCGGCGCTGCAGATGTATTCTCGAATGCTAGAGGCACATTCCGCAAATTCTATGCGTGTGTAGAGCGTGAATGCGTAGGTGCACAGCTCTCTTTATTGGCATTGTTCAGCATTGCACTTGACAAGGCATTGTCAAGGTAGCGGATGCACGTCCGGCGTAATGCGAACATTGCGACTGACCATTTCGAAAATTCGGATCTTCCAGGGAAGGATTCCAAGGAGCGGTCACTGAATACTCGTGGGACTGGAAGTGCACTGTGTGCAGAAACCGAAGGGTCAAGGTCACGAAGATTGGCATCCCCCTCGGTGCATCTAAATCGAACGATTGGCAATTGCCTTCGGACCATGTAGCACTTTGGTCGAATACTCGTAATTTCTCGTTGGATTAATTCGCTTCGTTAACTGGAACCACTGGCTTTTCGAATTTTGACCGACCATCACGTCAATAACGGAACCTTAATCATCGAGTGAAACCGGTGGCGCGCAATTATTATGACGCTGACGGAATACTACGATCGCGTGAAAGGTCAGGAAATTTAATCGCTGTTTTAATAATCATTCTTATAGAAAAATTCATTGGCAAACGACAACGATGTTTATGGTCAGTGGAACGAAATGAGTGCACTTAGTTATGGTGAAAGAATGACGCCGTGATATTCAACCGTGTTACACACTTTTCTCCTGGGAGGCTGTGAATTTAGAGGGCGAGAATTTTGTTTCACCTTGCGTTTCTCGCTTTATCGTTGGTAGTAGGCTCCTCTCGGGATACATGGACTAAAGTAACTTTTTAAGGAAACGTGACATTACTTCCCATTTAAGTGATTGAAGAGCGGAACCTACAAGAGCTCGCACTCAATTCGTACCTAATCCTGAAATGTGGCTGGAAAATATGAAAAAGTACACAAAAGTTTATTCATTCCGTATAGCACGAGCAAACGGCGAATAAAGTTGTAACCCAAGTCACACCCGTCTCATATATATTTCTTATTACTAACTGACATTGAAAAATGTCGTATTCCTCATATAACAACGTCTCGTAATACAATCCTATTATACAATCTTTCTCTAAACTTTTCTTTCAGACTACTTCCTCAGAAATCAACCATTCAAGAATGCGAAAGTACAAAATAACGCAGCGAGTAAAAAGTAAGAGTGAGTAACTCTCTCGATCGAAGTAAGAAGGAAGCAAGTGATTCGATCGGTGCGCAAGAAGTGTGCCGATCTCGAAATGTCGTCCTACGAAGGACGAGTATACGAAAGAAATCTAACTTGAAAAGTAGAAGCTTGCACAAGGTGGTCTCCGAAGAAAGCCACACGAGTTACCATGTCAGCAGCAGGGGCAGATCCGTTGTCGTCGACCGTCGTCAGCGGGGAATTGACGACTACCAGTCTGATCCCGACGGTGACGCGAATCGATACTCGACTTGATGTCAATCCTGTCTCAGTGGTTTTGGCGGTGTCGATAGTCTGCATCCTGTCGCCGATCACCGTCACCGAGAACTCTATTATCCTGGCTGCATTCTACAGGTACAAGAGGCTAAGGACTGCATCGAATTGCCTCCTGGTCTCACTGGCTGTCAGCGATTTCGGGGTGAGCTTCAATTCCTACTACCACAGATATCCCATCGAGTTCGCCCTACTCGTATTCTCCAGGCAGCCTGTCATTTCATCATTGATTGCTTAATCGCATTTACCCCGGCGATCTATTCATTCTGTGCGAGGCCGCATGAATGATTACTCTTATGAGGGATCCACTTGTTCCGCACCGTTTCAACCCAGAATAGCTTTGCGCACACAGCCCTATAAAGTTTTCATTTCTCCGGATATCCAAGGTCCATTCGTTTATAGTTTCAAATTCATACAGCGTTCAAAAGCACTCGATGAATCTCATATAACGATGTACCAAGCACAATGTTGTTTGCTTCCAGGTGGGATTGTTTATGCCGTTTGGTATGCAATTGGAACTCTCAGGATTACCAGAGAATGGTGTTTCCACACTTTGTATCGTTCCGTATTGCATTGTCATTGCACTATGCAGCGTGAGCGTCCTGGTTACCGTGGCGATTGCGGTCGACCGACTGACATCGCTCGCCCAACCACTTAGATACAAGAACATTATCACCCACAGCAGTATCGAGAAATACATCGCTGTCTTCTGGATCTACGCTATTGCTGTAGGACTCTCGCCACTGATCTACGTACATATTAATGGCGACATCCAAGCGCATAGGTAAGCAAAGTGATTTTCTAGAACAATTGGTATTAAATATTCATCGGTTGATGTAAACTACGTATTTTCACAAAAGAATTTCAATAAATTCTTGGGATATATTAGGATTATCAGTTTCGTGATGGATGCCTCTCAAAAGATTCGATAAACATGTAAACACAGTGAAATAACCGTAAAATTCTCAATGCCTTGTGCACGTGCAGATCAGAAATGCCAAACACTGTTCAGCCTTGGCACGCGCATCGAAAATTTGATGTGAACGAAGAACGAGCTCATACATACAGCCGATCAATCTCATCTGGAAGCGAGTGACACCAGGTGTCAATTGTATTTCACATGTGCATATCACGATGTCGAGTCTACGTAATTGCATTGGAAAGGACGGTCTAAAAATTACTCAATTCAGACGGCAGGCCTTGACAGCCATTTAAATAAATGCAAGCGATAATCGAGGATGTCCGTAACGAACGCATTACAATTAAATCGACGCGATAATTGATAGCGCAATATGCTCGTTCCATCAATATTTCATAATTAAAGGAATGTGTAATTCGCATACGTCAGTGGACGTACAATTCCACCAGGACCATCCATTACAACTCTTAAAAGCGTGAGAACAAACGGAATCTGCAATGTGGCGCGATCATAACTAACAAAAAAAGTTTTCAACGCGTAGGAGTGTACATAAACTTGAAAAAGTTGGAACAGTTTTGACATGTATTAAGAGAAGCGTATGACAACAGAAGGATTTCATGTCGCGAGCACAGAAGGTTGACAATGGATTTCATTAATCGTTCCGGGTTATCCAATTGTTATGGTTACACAATGGATTCGATTAAACGTCGAAACAAATTTCCTTTTTGCATAGCGGTGGCAGCTGCAGGTTCGGTGCAGCCGTGCTCCCTCCGGTGAGGGTGTTCCTGGTAGTGGCAGTGTGGGCGCCCAGTGCACTTGTACTTCTCGGATGCTACATGTACGTCTATCTAGTAGCACGTGCCCATGCACGTGCGATTTATACGGTCGAACTATCGTTCAGACATGAGACACAGACCCTGGCATTACCACGTTATGGCCAGACACTGGCAGTCACGGTTGGAGCGTTCCTCATCCTCTGGCTTCCGTTCCAGGTTCGTATATGCGCTTTTCACACTATCTCTTTCACACCTATTTACATTTACACACACACACACACACAGAGAGTAGGATCATGTCCAGGAGAACATAAATATCAATTTGCCGTGCAGGAAACTCGATTTTTCCGTATTAACTCGGACGACCTCCTGCTGGCGCCGGGTACATGTGCGCACTCGGATATCTCGTTCGCCGGACCGCTAATGTGCTTATACTACTTACGCGCCCGGCATCCCTAATACGGTTGCCGCACACTGGGTCGACATCAGAAAATACTAGGCATTTGGCAGAAAATATTACTGGTCTTCTTTTATATTGTATATGTGTATAAATATATAATTATGTGGAATTATTATGTTATTATAAACATAATAAAAATTGGGGATGTGGCAAAATTTCGAAAGTGCAGATAGTTTTCTACGTATTGTCTGCATATTTGTTATGTTTATTATGTTTATTATATATAGTATATATAATAATGATAGAGAAGAAAAAAGTAATTGCTGTTAAATGCCTGGTATTTTATTGTTTCGACCCACTATGTACAGTTAGACGCTTTATCATCACTAACTTTCTCCGCCGGGATTTGCAAAGCCCCGAGCTGATATACGCTCGTGCCGGAAATAGCTTTGCAGAGTTGCATGAGAATGTCCGTGCTTAAATCGTGATAACTTGTTTCAAGTATAGTGATCGGATTTCTAAAACTCAAGCCGGAAAGAATGTAGGAAAGTTTGATCGAAATTCGTGTTATCAGAATGAGTTACACTAATTTAAAATTTTCTTTAGTTAGTTTTTGAGCAGTTAACTTTTATGGGTGATCTTTCTGAAGAACTGTCATTAGTATGCAAGATAATTACGGAATAATTGAATAGAAGACAAACTCTCTTAATGAAAGGTGCTTGGTTAGAATAGTTTAGTTATCAGTTTTAACCGGCAATTTTGATACAATCGAGTACGATAATTGATTGAATAGAGCTTTCATTAGATCTTCTGAAATACACAAAGAGATTTCAAATAGGAAATACGATGCTTCGAAGCAAGGTTTCCTTCATCCTTAGTTAGTCTCGCAATAATTTCAGTGCTACTAACACTCATAAGCCATTATTGAAATGTGCGATGTTTGCCGGTACGGGATTATAAATGATAGCTAGGCGTTACATCGTATAATGATTTGTTTACTGCCCGAAGCGCAACACACCACGGGCATTTCGCTCCGAGTCTAATAACTCTGGCAGAGCGGAGCAATGCGAAATTACCGGAAAGACGAACACACAACAGCCGCGAGCCCTGATACCAAGTTAACGAGTTTCGAACAAGGCGAGAATAATTTGCAGTGTGATTCCCTCGCGTTTAATATTCATTTTTTGATTTACAATAACGAGCGTTAAAATAAACTCCACTAAAGTTTGCTGTTTTTACATACAATAATACAATCAACCTTCAATAAGTTGTAATAACGGGAGCTTTTTCAATACATCTGTTTCGAGTTTCTCGTAACGAAGTTTCGACTTCTGTAAAGTCCATAAGCTGAGCGACTCGCGAAATTGCTAGGAGATCGAGCTTAACCGTGAAAGTCGCTGAAACTCACTCGATTTTCCCTCTTCCACTTCTTTTTTCGTCATTACCAGTAACCATTGTGCAGGGTGCACTAGCTGGAGCTCGATTGCGAACAATTTCATTGCGCAAACAATTGAGTGCGAGTAAGTTAATTCCCGGCGGTATCGAGGCTGTGCTACGAAAGTGCTGCTCCTCCCGCTAGTAGTTACGTAACGTAGCGAAGAAAGCTAATGAAATGACGTTCATCGGGAAAAGATTGTGCAATCTAAAAGTCCTCGGATCTTCCGGTTGTTGTACACCGTGCGAATTACGTAATCGTTGCTTCCTGAGGAACGTGTTTCCTCTGAAAGGCAGGTAGTGTAAAGCACAAGAGAATTCCGAAGATAAATAATAAAGGATCCCCGTGGCGTAAAGAATTTATGGCTCCTGCCCGGCAAGGGAAACACTCGCCTTTCCTGCACCAGTATTTACATAGACACACCCCCATACAGATATAAATACTAAAGTAACTTTAGCGTGCGCAATATTGCGATAGGACCAAAGGAACCATGCTGTACACATTTTCTTTCAATGGCTTTCCTTCGCTGAGAAAGCTCTATAACGGCAATTCCCATATTTCACAGCTGGGTAGAAAAGTGGATACCGAATATAGATTTCGATGTCGTGCATATATTATATACACGGTTAATGAAGTTTGTAGGAAACTTTCAGTATTCGAGTCGATAACATAAATCTTAGTAGAGTGCATCACACTTCGCGAGGCATTCTCTTCGGAAAAATCATTGGCAAGCTCACAGACTTCCCTGTACTTCCTCTCTCACAATACTCGACAGTTTACATACTCAGAATCCTGCTAGACAGTTGATAGTATATGTAAATTTGCAATGCATACTGATCGATACTTATAGGAAGTGTAGTGCTCTCGACTGTCTAGTATAATGTTCAGATCCATAACTCACTCATGGGAACGATAATGGTTTCTCCTTGCAGACATGTATGCTGGTCGACATATTCTGCGGCACTAACATCTTATCAGAATGGGCTGTGGTATGGCTGGGTTTACCAATCCTAGCGCATAGTGGTGCAAACCCTTGGATCTACGCGTTTCATCACGGTGAAGTTCGACTTGCAGCAGGAAAGATCGCTGAAGACTTAGTAGCACTATTCGGGGTGAGTCCCAGTCGCTACGGATGTTCTCCAACAAGGCGAGGCTCGAACACGAACATGGAGCTTGCGCAAGTAAACAACAGCACCGATGGCAGAAGGCGTCCTGTCGAGAATTGCTTCGCCGTGAAGCAGAGTACCGGCTTATACTCGAGCAGGAGATGCCTCAACAGCTCGAACAAGAACATCGACATCTCGTCGGAGCGTAACAGCCCGGACAGCTCAGCCTCTGACAGCCAGCAAGGTGACATCGTAGAAGAGGATATCCATGATCTAACGAAGATGCTTGATCCTAAGTACATAATTGATCGAAATCACATGATCGACTCTAATCACAATATAGACAAGATCAAGAAATATCTGTTAGACCCGGCGTTTAATAAAGTGCGACATCTTGGACGAGTTAGTCACAACAGACTCACCACGAGGAATTCTCAAAAGACGACCGAGCCGAAATTCACTTCGTACCAGAATTTGAAAAGCGATGCGACTTTCAATCGCAAAGTACAACATATGAATACTATGTCGGATCCAATGTTAAGTGCAGACAGTCCGATAACCGACACGAAGGATTTCAATGGTGCGATCACTCACAACCCGATGACTTCCAAGATGCGAAATTCGAATCTCTCGTCGATGTCGGACCCTAATATTAAAGCCGGCACGAGACCTACTTCCGAGATGAGTCTGAGGATATTCCCGACAGCAGGGAACGAAAGCGGGGTGCACACGTATTCCATCCAGAATTTGAATCACAATAGAGGCGAGGCAGGATTAGCCAGGCACGTTATGCTCTGTCGACAATTGGAGAACCAAAAGCGAGTCTACGTTTGTGCTCATCCACAGACAAGAGGAGCATCGCCAGCCGACAATTATGGACGCGTCACACCGGCTTTGCATTTGAAGCTGCAGAACAATTACACGTCGTTCTCCACACCAGACAGCACGAGATCGAGTTTACTGAGCAGTCCGAGGCAGAAAGTATCGCCGTGTCACATAACTATTACTTCGAATAAATTGGCAAACCTGCCACATGCAACTGGAACGATAATGGAGGCCTCGAGCCGGTTACTGCAAGCCCGAAGGAATCTCGAAGCATTGAAACACTCGGAATCTGTTAGCACAATAGAACCAATGACTCATATAAGATTACTGGAACCTTCAAAGATCATGGATACCCTGACAGTTCCAACTATTCATTCGGCACCGCCGAGTCCGATAGATCCACTTCCATTAGCTTCCCTGGAAGAGGAGGATTGCAGAAGTGTAGAAATCCAGAATCCTTGCGTTAACACAGAGCGAGCTAAATCGCCATTCGGCAACAGGAAAAGCCCTGTTCGACACTCTGATCCTATAATTCCATCCGTCTTGCTCAACATCGAGGACTACACTGACCGAGAGAAGTCCAACGAGAAATACTTGGAGAATACTTCTCCAAATGGCATACCACCATACAGGATGAATGGCATTGAACCCATAGACTTGTTCGAAGCACTGCTCAAGAACTCGGAGAGATCGAAGGAGTCCAGACTCCCGGAGCCAATCTTCGCGGAGCACGATTCTACTAGATTCAGCTCGAGAAGACCCTCGGATTCTAAGTGGTCGGAGTCCTCGAGAAGCCAGGAAGTCCTATCGAACGTCACTGAGTACCAGGCATTCCCTTCGTCTTACTCGGTTAATAATATTCAAACCTGCAACAGTGGCAGCGATCTAAATGACATCACATCCTTGGATCCATTTATGTGTCCCGATGCATTGACCTCATCCTTACGAGAGTCAGTTTTCAATGCGCCATCTGTTCCTGATTCCGACATCTTTGCCTCTTTCGAAGAAAGTGAAGAGTCTGTCTTTACACCTGAAATCAAGGAGAAAGCACCGGTCTATAATTCCATGTCGACTATAAACCCGAAGAGATCAATGGGCGAAGCTGATATACAGAGCAAGTCTACGGAATCAATTTTCCGTAGCAGATATGGATACACGCCCTCGACCAGATCGTTTACCCTCATCCATCTGGAGCCGTCCAAGAGGAACAGATGCCTGGCACCTCTCGCAGCAGAAACACCCACCGAAATCTGTACGCCTACCTTTGAAGTCTCGGAAATTGGCACTGGTAATAGTCTAGGTGTCCGTGTATGAATATCATCCGCGATGAATTAATTCTACTTGCTGAGAATTCGATGATGAGCAAAACTGATCCGCTTGAATCTTTCTTTTCGAGAATTCTTCTTCGCACATGTCACTGTCGATTTATTATAGTTGTATTTTTGTAACAATACAGGCCACGGTATACATTGTCTGGGACACTTAGGAAGGTAGTTGGGCAACTACTACCACTCGAGAGCGAAAATGTTGGACTGTGATAGTACGGCGTGTCTCAGATATCCTGGACTGATCGTACGTGAGAGACATAGTTCTGCGAGGCTAGTTCCAGCGACGGCTTTATGCCGTTTGCTTAAAATTATTAATTAGTGTTTGAATGACATGTGCTCGCCCAAGGTTGAGCGGAGATACTGATCGGTTACGTCTACCAGATACTAACTAATTGTACGTATCATAGCTAATGAGCATTTACTGGCTGGCACGACTGTTAGATTTCTATTCACTGATACCAATGACAAGTATAAATCTATGGTAATGATTAATCTAAGATAGTGAAAGGACGACAGTGTGCTAGTTCCATTTCTCGATTCTATTTGCGCTATCACAGTTGTTATAGCAAATAGCAAATGGATCATGGTGTACTGTATCGGGCAGAATACTTAAAATCTCGATAAATATGTCCCGCGTTAGTCTTACTGTTACTCAAAACTGTGCCAAGTGATTTTACATGAGAGGAAAAGCAAATTGCGATTGACAGTAAGGTGCGGGCTTTCCGTGCGGAGTCTATAATTGCTTGTGTACCTGACTTAAATCGATTATAAAGTTGTTGAAGGGAGTGCACGCGCCCGACTAGGCTTTCTGTCACGGAGAAATGATGATTCAGAGAAAGTGAATGGAAGTAGCTAGTCATTTGGTCGATGGTTGATCCTGCACAGCCAGCAAAGTCTATCCTTCTTCCTCTTCTTCTTCTTCTTCTTCTTCTCAAGTTCTGACTTTTCATTTCCCCCTGCGGTCATCGTAGATTCGCGCAGTTCGGATGTAAATCCTATTCATATCGTAGATATTTTAGCAAATGGGAGGTTAATTGAGCCTAGCATAAATCCTAGCCGATGATTAAGGGAATGTTAATAAGAAGGAGTTTTGCTCTCGAGAAAGAGTTATGGTCTAATTAGTACCTAATCAGATTCTGAGTCGCATGCCGACGAACGTATATTAAAAGTGTATGCAGTAGGAGGAACGTAAGGACCAAAAAATTAGGAGAATCGTGCATTGATCATCATTGTTAGGGTACCGATGGTGTACTATAATTATCTTTTTTGTAGTCATCAAGGATGTGGAGACTCCGATCATTATACTTCAACTATTTTCCTCGGAAATCTCTAACTCTTCTATCAGCTCTATCCATAGTGTAAATCTCCTTGAAGAAAAAAATCGAAACTGTCTAGATAGTTCCCTCATTGAACAATGCCAATTATGTATTGAAGTACCTTTGTAAATACGTAAGTCGGGGGCGAAGTACTCTCAAACGTAAAACAATAATTATTTTTCTCGTACTTACTCTATCCCTAAAACTTTTCGAATGAAGGATTTTCCCATGTGCTCCTGTATTCACATGAAAATACCTGTATTTGAGTTAGTGTAACACTACAGCAAACTGTTGGCTTGAATTATTAATAAGAGCAGTAACTTGAGAAAGCGAATAATACGTTTTGATGTGCACGCTGATCAATAGATTTTGATCACCGCATTCTATTTAAGGGTGAGAAAACATTGTCCATGCTTTAATAGATACTGATTTGTATTTAAGAACGTTAGTGATTGCTTCTAGTCAAGTATCATTTACTTTTTCGGCAGAAAAACATTTCCATTGGATGCCGGCGGTCATCTCTTTCCGTAGAATTAAGTTTGCGTATTTCCTTTACCGCAGTAATAATTAATCTTACGATCTGTCTTCCAGTTCAAACACTTCTGGCAATTACAAGATGTCTTTCAGTATCCGTACATTGATTTCACGGATTTACACGGGGTACCTACAAAACATGTCCTATCCAATAAACCTCAATATTCTTAAGAGCGACAGGCACTGATATATTTTTATGAACTGAATCAATCATTCTTTTAGACGTTAACGAGGCAGGATCTGCGAAACTGGACGCGGTGTGAACTAATCTTTCGTAGTCACTTGACACCCGTTGTAAAATAAGCTGGATATACGCTTCTATTTTTATGTGATTTACAAGCAGATCTCTCGATATGATTACTCGAACTGTTTCAGGATACTAGTGTTTCTTGGACAACCATTAGAGGATAGATTTGTATATAATTATTTTACGACAGTCTATCGGGGTCTATCGCAAGTCAATGTAAACAAAATACATAACTTAGGTACCTACCAAAGCCTTTATTTCTGGCTCCATGTATACTTTCTTTAACGGATCATAGAACATGGTGTGGACAGAATGGTAATTATAGGTATATTATGATAAATGCGGTGTCAGTTATATGTTTTTGTATATATGAAGAAATATAACATATTAGATCAACTTATCCTGCATTCATTCACCTATAATCACAAATTCCGTGACAGAATCCACCTAAATGTCGAAAGATAATTAGCATTATAAAATAAGTTCAATGACACATTACAGCAGGTACGAATGACAGTCGGTACACCAGCACCGCCAGCAAGCATCAGAACGCATTCGGCGCCTGATTGGCTGGCACAGTAGTGTGGCGAGCGGGGCGAGCACGAGGCAAGGTCGCCGGGAACAGTCGCACTTGTCATTCAGCGCGTAGCGCTCGATCGGTACGAATGGGGGTAATGCGTTGCTCCTGGCGCTCTGATTTTACGTTATTAACTTTGCTTTTAGCTATTATCTTTGAACAACACACTTTTCTAATATAAAATCGCGATTTATTTAACGATTTTAATTGTTTTTAGAAATCATTGTCATACTTTCCCGAGATTTTATGTATTATTACAGAGCCACGCGTTGTTCTTACTTTCAGCATTAGCTTAACAGTATACATATTACGCATTTCTAATACATCGCGAATAATTTAGACAATTTAATTGTTCAGAAATCATTTCTCTAGGATCTCGTTATTTATACGATTACCTTTTGGAGTAACGTGTGAACGCACCCATTCTGGCAATCGATTGCAGAGCGAGAATCCCTGTCTCGACTGTACTGTTTTCTGCATCTCGTCTGTGACACGAATAAGAACAACGTTTTCGATTACTTAACTGTGAGATTAGTGTGGTGTATCCCATTGAAATGTCGACGTATATATACTAACATGGGACTATTTAAAAAACAAATTATCCCTGCACACTTTGCAATTTTTTCAAGTATTTATAACGATAAATATATGGCGTACGCCCGCGTTACATTAATCCAATTACAAATATAGATGTAGTAGTTCAAAAGAAATGAGATCCAACTGTTGCCTCAGTTTCTGCTCTTGCTGGATATTGTCAAACCACCTTGACACATGAACATACCGTGCTTGCTCTTGATGAGTTAATTCCTTCTACAATAGAGAGAAGCGGGTCAGACAGATTAGATTGATCCGGAGAATTTACTAAGGATTCTCAAATGCCAATCATAGGTCTTACCATTATTGAGTACAGAGCATAATACAGTGCAATGTCAGCAATAGTCTTCTGTGTCCCAGTTATGTATGTGTTTGATTTCAATGCTTCGTTCAGTTCCTGTAGAAACAAGTATATTTAGTTTATTGAACATCTCACAGTTGTTGATTGCGAAAGGAGGGATATTACCTTTAATACTCTTTTTGCGTTAGTTGGAATGTTAGCGTAATTTACGCAGACCACTGCGTATTCCAGCCATTGCCGGGACAGTGCTCGAGTTTCTTCATCCGCACCTAGCATATCGGAGTACTTGGAGTTCGACAGCAATGATTGAATAATCGTGCTGAAACCTTTAATAGCATGATTTGTCTCTGCCTCCGAAGCAACGACAACCTGGTTAAAGAATAATAGTTCAACGGTATTACAAATGTAACAGACTGACACTCATCGTAGCTACAATGTGTCTCGCGTGCAATCTTATTTTAACTACGAAATAGGTATTTACATTGTTTTCGGAGATCTCTAGTTTCCCGGGAGAAACATCCAGATAATTCGAAATCCTTTGGAGACACTCCACGTTACACAGAACCATTTTGCACCGGTTTTTTGACCCTCCACTGTGTCGGATGTTTTGTCAGTTGTCGCGGCGTTTTGAGGTTAGAACGGAGCAACATGATTCCTGTATACGACGCTCGAAAGCTCGAATTTGCGACGCAGTCTCCCATTGTTTTATTTTCTACGTCTTTCCGTAGTGGATGAGTGTATTTTGACGTACAGGATTATTCACGACGTGTATTTTAATTCACCAGACGCTTAGATACGCTGAAATTTCAGATAGTTCATAGTTACGTAGCCCGGAACATCGTTTAATGATTTGACATTAGGAATTGGAAGGAAAAGGAAATAATATCAGCACTCGCAGTTAATCAGGGGTTTATTTGAATCTCACAGTTCATTATAACAAGTTGTATAAAATTTCCAAGCTAGAAAGAAAACGTAATAATTTCGGAAGTTTCTCATTAAACTGTGATTAGTCCGATCAATTTCAGATTACAATTTGATTGATTTTGTACCAGTTAACTGTCGTGGGTATCAATATGAAATCAGAGCTGAAAAAATATGTCTTGTTAAATTATGTTAAAATACATATTACAATAATGTACGAGTTACATAGATTTTGCATTTATCACGCTAGTTCGGGAATGGACGATCGGTTTGTAAATATAGTTAAATTGATTAGTTTATACATAGATATCTTGTTGCTGATCCCACAGTTTGGCAATTCATTTCTAGTTCTTTAATTGGGTGCAAGCCTTTCATTTATTGAACCTTCCGCATATGAAGATTCGAGACACGAAGAACAAAACATGAAACTTAAAGTGCAATAAATGAATGGCTTCATATAATTACAGTCATAGTTTGGCCTTTTCGAGCAGTCTGTCCGAACGGTAATGCTATAAAATCGATTAAATTATATAATTCGTCTAGAAATTAAAAGAATTATCGCTAACAACTGGACATATTACAGAATTGTGGGAAAAGATTCTATATGCTATGGAAAGAAGCCAGTATCTTGCAAATGGCTATATGTTTCTAAAGCGCATGCTTAGTTCTCTTTTGCTGTAATTACACAACTATATCGCGCGTGTATACGTATATATAAAATACATACTCGTTTGTCAAGTCACGCAAGTACATACGGAACGAGTTTCAAATGGCAAAGGATACAATTTGAACTATAATTTGTTATATATATATGTACGGCAATCATGATTTAAATCATTTGTCTAGAAATAAAGTCATCTTGATGCTATGCTGCTGGCAGCAAGGAAATGTATATCTGTAAATCACAATTAGACATAACTCGTAGTAGGTCTGACCATAATATAGTCATATGCAGTTAAATGCAGGTACATGGTTCTTGAGATGTTCATTTGTTATCTAATCAAAAAAGTCTCTTCTCATATGAGAACAAGCCGTGAACATTTCCTTCTTGCTGAGCAGAGTGTGTCCTTCTTTCAAATTTCAGCTCGCCACTGTACATCATGGATCTTAAAGCTGATAGAGATCTAGCTCCTATATCCTGACAACCATGCTTAATACCACATTGGAGGTAAGGCAAGAATTTCAGAACAGTTCCCTTGTCAACTATTGATCCACTAACACCTTGGGCTACTTTCAGTTTATCCATTTCGTTATGGAAATATCTATCCATTGCTGAGCCATTAGCATCCTTTCTATTCATTGCTTCTAATGAACCCATACCCCTATACTTCTTAAGCCTCACACCATCACTGAAGAAGTACTCTCCTGGTGCTTCCGAAGTTCCAGCTAGCAAAGATCCCATCATAACTGTGCTTGCACCAAGGCTCAATCCTTTGATAATATGTCCAATAGACTGAATACCGCCATCGGCAATGACAGGCACTCCAAATTTCCTTGCAAATTCAGCAACCTTGTACACAGCTGTTGCTTGTGGTCTCCCTACAGCCATTACTTCTTGAGTAATGCAAATAGAGCCAGAGCCCATTCCTACACGCAATGCATCAGCACCAGCTTCAATGAGATTTTTGGCTTGCATCGTTGTAACAACATTGCCAGCAATTACTTGCAAGTCTGGGTGCTCTGATTTAATATATTTAATCATATCAACCTGATACTTAGAATTGCCTTGAGAGGAATCTAAAACAATAACATCCACACCAGCTGCAGCAAGGTGCTGTAGTCTTTGCCTGTCTGCATTGCGTGTCCCAATTGCTGCACCCACCAGCAATTGTTTGTTTTCATCTTTACTAGCATTTGGATAGCTCCTGTTCTTCTTTAGGTCTGTTCTTGCCATCAGAGAGATCAATTCTCCCTTCTCATTGATAATAGGAAGCTTTCCCTTCTTTGATTTTTCTAGGATGACGTTAGCTTCCTGCAGTGTTACACCAGCTGGTGCAGCAATTAGATTATCCAAGTTTGTCATTATTGATTCTAGCTTCGTGCTTCTCTGACTCGGATAATCTTCCAGGAAATCAATATCCCTTGATGTAACAATACCCAATAATTTTCCACCGACCTTTCCATTGTCAGTAATAGGTATACCACTAAAGCCATGCTCCTTCTTTACACCCAAGACATCAGTGACTGTATGGTTCGGGGATAAAACAAGTGGGTCTCTAATGAAGCCATGCTTGTACTTTTTCACCTAGAAGTTTAAAAAGGATTATAAGAAATAGGTCGGGACCTTGTCTAAAAGTATTCGCGACATTTTCAACTCTAAATTGAACGCGATGATAATTTAATTCTTAGGACGAGGACAACATTATTGAATGAACAATGCAAGTGGAAGATTAAAATAGCCGTCGCCCATGCTCCCGCAGAGTCGCGGAAACTTCGAAAAATCATCGAGTGTGCATTGTCCAAGTGTTCTTTAAATTTCGAAAGTAACGTGATTCGCTAGTGACCGGTTTCATACTAAATTGATTGAGATCGTGGCGGTTGAGGGTCCGTTATACGTGCGGGGAAAGAATGCAACGGAAACAAGTTGGATACAGGATAATGAAGCTGGGGTGGCGAAGCGTGAGAGCGGGAGTGAAGGGTCACCGCCGGTGAAAGAATAAAGTTGTCAGGCGGGCAGTCGAGAACGGTAGGTCGACGGGTAAAGGTACCTTGTGGACTTCGTTGGCTTGATATTCCGGCGTGCAATTATGATGTATGATACCAATGCCACCGCACAGAGCCATGGCAATGGCCATATCGGACTCGGTAACCGTGTCCATCGGTGATGAGACGAGCGGTGCCTTGAGAGTGATTTTCTTGGTCAACGGCGAGTGCAGATCGACCTCGTCCGCGGTGAAGTCGATGTAGCCCGGCAATATGATAAAATCATTATAAGTGAGTCCATCACCGTTGGCAAATAGTTGTGCTACCGAAAGGCCGTCTTCGGGCAAAGCGACCACCGCCGGTTTGGATTCACTGATCACGTAGTCTGCCATAATTCCCGATTTCCCAACGGTGATCCTGACTACCTGACTACTGATCGGCCCTCCTTTCGTTAATTGGATTTCGTGCTGCAACGTGTTCACTAAGCCGTTGTCTAAGCCACGCTCTCTCTTGCTCTTGGCACCGACTCCAGTGGCCACGTGTCCGTTCAAAATAACACCTCACAACCGCCAAGCAAAATGACCGAAATCAACGTGTGCACAGTGGTTTTGTAGTTCACCGGGAAACGTTAATTCTGTTGGTTCCCGCTTGAGGAGCTGCTGTCACTTCCAAGGAGCTTCTCTGAATTGCCGTTAGTTGCGGTTGTGTTGTTGTCTTAAATCAGTTTGAAAATCATGTGCACGGGGGACGCGCGCGTTCGGTTGCTTGAAATCTTTTTGTTGAGAAAAGATTCTTGGCAGTGTCACGAGAGTGCAGTGGTAAAATGTGCGTGCTAAAATATCCAACGCAGTGATCGGTGGGATAGCCACGGAAGCAATTAGATTCCGGTAAATATTCCAACCGTTTACTCGTTAATTTGCGTTCTACGTTGGTCGAAGCAATATGGCCTACATATATATAGCCTATGTAATGCATTGTAATTATGTTTTCGAATATATTGCTCTATTTCCGAATGCTGATCATGTCTTAATATTATAATTGGAGAGATCTAAGATTATTTCGAAATACTCAAGTCTATTATATTCCGGACATAACAATTGATTCAATTGGATGCTTTTCTTTGTTTGAATTCCAAAGTAGTTTCACACTGACAAAGAAGCAAAGCATTGTGCGAGATATGTCATATTGCCTGTAGTATAGGAAATCGTGTAAAAATTTGATTAGAGAATACTTTTATTTGCCAAGGAATATGCGAGTAAACAACTGTTCGTGTATATTTCTATATAAAACGTCGATTAGTGGCACAATGATACGAAAACTCAGAGGTTATTCACAAGTAACACCACGGTTTGGTGTACCATTTGGCAAGCATATTAGTAAATTAATTAGAGATACGTTGCTTTTATACTTCTTGCGAGATTGCTAAAACGGTTCATGAATACTCAATAATTATTGTAGTCTGTGACAAACGATTACATTTTTTAAACTTACGAAGTTCTAGATTGCCATATCATCGAAAGTTTCTTTAAAGGACAATGAAACGTATTCCAGAAGCAAGTCCGAGTAACTTGTACTTTCGTGATCATTGTTTCACTTATGAAAGAAGTAGTCGAACAGCAGCAGGAGAAGCATTATCAACAGGTAGATCATGCTACCTACAAAAACTGGAAAGAACAATATCCATAGTCTATAATAAATATAATAAATGGCAGTATATTATAATACAAATAAACGTGAAAGACTTACTCAATGAGTTCATTTCTATCACAGGTTTATTATTTGCGCTTTTATTATTGAATACCGATGGTTTGATCGCACCATGCTGTCCGTCGCAATTATCCGAACCAATTTTTCTCGCTTCTGACGAAGAACAAACTGTTGATTTAAACTGTTTATTAATATACATCTCTTTTATTTGTGGAGCATCGTGTGTTCGAAGTGTTGGGTCCCTAAGGAGAAAGGACAGAAAGCTTTATAGAAGTACGTAAACTATATTCAATTCGGGAGTGGAGTAAGAGAGTCATACAATGCAGTATTAATCATACTGGATAAAGCCGAGCATTGCCGGAGTGTTTGCATTTCCGAGTCAATCTTTAAAACACGACTCATCGCTGCGTCGCAAAAAGTCTCGGTTTTCTGCCTCTTCGCTTCAGGTTGACCCATTAGCAAATGGCACAGACATTCCGGTTTCGCATTTCCTGTGTCTTCGATTTTTTCCCTGAGTTTGTTGTAATATCGCCAGTAGCTTTTGCTTAGTAATTTCTGAGTCTCTAAGGGAATACTTCGCGAATAACTGGTTGTACTTCCCATCCCCATATTCGTCTTCGGAAAGAAATCGCACTCGTAGCATTCTGAAGTGCACGAACCATTGTCTAGTGCTTTTTGTAAACCCACCGATTGATATTTATTATACGTTTGTCTTTCAATTTTCGATGACTTTATATAAGAATGACGCCTTAGAGAGGCTCGATTGCCTAGTTTTCGCACATTTTGATAGCTACGCCTCGGTTTGTGCTTTGAACTGTCGGAACACATGCTCGTTGAATCAATCATTGCCAGGCGTGAATTCGTCTCCAAGTACGACTTGATTTTTTTCAAAAGTTTCACAGCGCCGGAATTTCGATGATTTGTAATTTGAGGTTCAGCTTTGCGGGAATGCTTTTTACAGCGATTTTGATTGTCCGTGCAAATTAAGTTCGCTTCGACCTTCATCTTTGGCTTCTTGTTGAAGATAAAGATTTTGTTCGTTTGTGAAGAACTGGATCGATGGCTAGGTGTACAGTTTATAAGTGGCGTGGATTGGGAGAGTATTTTCTGATTGAGCCTTGTCTCTTGGGACTTGGATTTCTTGATCTTAAGTAACGTTGTAAAATGCGTAATTAGGATATTATTAGAACTTCACATCTATTCTGAATTAAAGTTTCTTTTATTAACTTTACTCACTTCCACGTTCTTTTTGTCCTCAACGACAATACTGTTTGATTTCTCACCTTCCTCTACCTGTTTTCTAGAAAATTGTATTAACATAAATGCAATTATGTAGTAAATTTCTCATTAAATATTTTAAAAAAATATTATGTACGTGGCATCATTTTCCTCTAACACCGGTTTGGAAATTCCTCCAACATCGGATTGTTTTACGGAGATCGATACTACACTTGGAAATGTTTCACCTTCTGGACTTCTCACTCTAAGCGAAAATAGATTGCTGATGTTGAAAAGACCTTGTGCCGAAACGGTTAAAGGAACGAGGATACTTTTTGAAACGAGGATCGGTGTAACTGGGCTTTCTTTTCAACAGATATGTGCAGGAGTTTCTCTGGTAAGAATTGTGGGGCTCAATTTCATTCGGGGTAAATGATGTTGCTGATCTGTATACAGATTACACAACTGCGTCTTTATTTAATTAGGTGAACGCGAGGCTAATCGTATGAAGGACTTACCGTTGAGACGGCGTTTCTATTGCAGTAGCAGTTTCTTTTGTATTGACAATCGAAGTATTAGATGTGTTAACCGTACTATTTTTAGTATTCTTAATCGTCAAATTTCGTTGTGGAATTTTAGGCCAAGAAGGATCGTCTGGGATTCTAGGATACCGGATATTTTTTATTTAGAATTTCGGCAAATGCAGAAATATAAAGTTTTAAAGACTGGCTGCAGTTTTTTAGGGTATACTGTGTCGTATTTACCGCAATGATCCCACCTTGTACTTCGGCGACATTAAAATATTGTTTCCGTTATTCACTGCAATTTAAGATTACAAATTTATTGGTTTCTTGGCAGTGGGATTTGTACATTGAGTCCCGCTTTCAATATTACCTTTGATGTGTAATTGTAGAGCATTTCGATTATCGTCGTATGCCATACTGAAATCAACGGACATTTCAACTCCTTCCTTTCTTTAAAATCCACGTCCTAGTTCTCCCATCACTATTAGTATTTTCGTACATTAGATTTCGTATAAACAGAAATGTTTATACGAAAATCTGAAATTATTTAGGTTTTTGATTAGTTAGATAATCGATGAGTGTGATTACTTCCATACTTCATTCCAAAGAATTTACTTTTGTTTTTAGAAAGAATTGCGGGATTGCGGAAGGATAATAACGTCGCTCGGCAAAGTTGATTTTTGTCATTAGCAGTATAGGATTTACATAAAGGAAAAACAGAGAAATTGACTAAAGCTGAGTCATTAATTTTTTTCTTTATTAATGACATATTCTGTATTTTGTAGAATGTGTATATAATTCTAGGCTTACCTTTAAAATACAGTATATACAGTAAATATACAGCGGTAAAAGATACAGGAACAGTTAGCTACTCTACATCCGTCACATTTCGACATTTATCCGCTTATGCGGATTTATAATACACCTAATCGGAAATATTACATTTTTGCGCATCATCTTTACCATATCACAATATATTATGCTACTCCTCAATAACTGTGTTCGCATTACAGCTTGTAAAATATATCATTATAGCTTTTGCCAATCAAGCTGGTAAAACCTATACCTTTTGAAACTCAGTATACACTCGGCAAATAGTTGTCAATGTATTGACAAGTGTAAAAATTAGGATCATATGTTCCAATAGACTGAAACGTAACAACGTTGTGCGCATTAGCCATTAGAGTAGCAAAATGTTTTGATGTTTGTAGTCTTCGCAGATGCAGTGTATTAAAAAATTCGGCGACCCACATATGTCTTGGAGACTAAACTTATACACTATTCTATGTCACAATAATATGCAAATTATACTCTGATAATGGAATGTAAAAGGGTACAGTGGGTTTTGACTAGATTTCAAAAGGATGAAGTAGAGCTATGCTTATCACGCTTTCCCAATATAAAACTCATGCACCATCGTATCCATGCATAATCAACAGTTATCGCGCTCAAATTTGTTTATCTTTTTCCGTTCAATCATCAGATTTCGTAATACCATCAGATTTACAATTGGTCCAAAGTACGCATTTTCTCGGTATTTCTTAATTTGCCGTTAGAACTAGAACTATATCTCACTGATGCTGTCATGATTTAGTGCGCGCCTAGTTTTCGTCATAACAAATAAGTACAGGTCGTTTCCAACATCTTATGCAATCATCATACACAGTAATTCTTTCAGTATTATTATTTGATATACTTGCTTGTAATTCGCTCTATCAAATAAGCTCAAGTAATAATGAAAACAGCTGTTCAAAAAGCAAACTCGCATTGAAAAAGAATGTTGATACAGAGAACGGTTGCATCGAGATCGCAGCAATAATTGTTGTAGAAGCCTTACATAAATATGTCGATAAAACGATTAGCATTCATTTAGAAATATTACAAAACATTAACAGTCACAAGGGGTTTCCTTTACGCGGACTTTGCCCACTTATCTATCTTTCTGTTTGTACATATATAACACTGTTTACTAATGGACGATAGAAAATTTCCATATTTATCACTGGGAAAATGAATACAATAGTTTCAATCGAAAACGTAACATCATTAACAGCGTTATCACAATCTACAAAATGTATTGCACAAAATACGACAACTAATTTCTTAAACGGCGCTATAATACATTTTTTTCTCTTTCTTTTCAAAAGATAACATGAATATAAAGAGTGAGTGTCTCTCGTGATAGTCTTGGCCTTGTATGCTTCATATGAAGGATATAATGAAACACATTTGCCACTCTTAGAGCTAATGTCGTGTGTATCAATTACCTTCCAAAGAAATAAATTATCGAATCGATATCTCAAAAAGGTATATCCTCGAAAAAATTTCTCTGTGCCGTAAATTCATAGGAAATGTTTGCGCAACTAATGTCTCCTCAAAAAATCATGTACATGTAGAGAGGTAGTCACAGTGTGCTTGGACAGATAGAGCTCACATAATTTCATTTCAAATAAAACATTACCAACAAGCGCCATAATCATTATTGTCTGGCAGCTTAATAATGCTCTGAGCTAAACAAGCTTCGGCAATTTTATGGCAGATCGAATGAGTGCTAGATTATCAACGCAGAAAAAGGAAACTTTATGCGATCATAGCTTGCGTTACTTAACACGACACGTTTTGCCAGTATTCATCGGTCAGTTATTTTCTTGGCTGGAAAATATATACAGAATACTCTTACGCAGTGTGTTCCTATCGACAAGGCATATGCACAGTATATTCACGATTTTGTATGCACTCCGATAAAGCATCAGTGACGCTACTCAGTAGAAATATACATAAAACACCGTTCTTATTTGGTGCTATAGTTATTGTCAAATTAAGCTTCATGTTCGCCACTGTTTATTCCTATAAGTGACTCGGTTTGCTCTGCTTCGAGATCCGGTATTCTAAAATCAAATGACATCAAATAGTAACTAGATGCATCATTTTCTTAGTAACATTAAAAGATTACTGGTATACCGTACCTTATAGACCTATTCTTCCTACATATCCAAACATAAAGTCTTTTCATTAAATCCATGACAGGATCCCAGTTATCATAATAGGATAGCAGAGACACAGTCAGAAAAGCTAAGAGCATTGGAATTGTTCCTAAATAGAATATACAGGGATATTCGACTTTCTTCAAGAGAACATCGGCTATCATTGACATTGGCATAGTTAAACTGACGGCCATGGTTGCTACAAGCGATGATGTCAAAAAGCAGCCCCTGTTAATGTGAAGCAGTAGCATAAATTAATGAGTTTCGAGGATTATAACAACACAGTAGCTATATTCTTAGTATTTTACACATACCAAAGCCACAATACTTCGCTCAATACGGTACCGATCAGACCATTAATAATTAGAAAGGTCCATTGATGTGTATCGGGCCACTCAAACTCCTCCCAGCGACCGTAATGAAGAATAAAGAACAGCGGCCACAACAGAGTTAAATTGAACAATCCAACAAAACCAAAGAACATTGGTATATCCATCTTATCTTCGTGATCAACCTTTCGCTTTAAAAATACAATGTACGCGGCATAGAAAAACGCACTGACTAGCGCTAATATTATACCCGTAGGTATTCTAGTAGTTTCTATCGTTAAGTCCGACAGACCGACTAGTATCTGAAAATGTAATTAGCCCAATTGATAAATTATTAGCTGATCGAAGCTTTAGAGATTATAGGTCAGTTGAATACCCACTAGTCCAAAGATGCTGACTGACACAGCAATTAGCTTAGACAGTGTAAATTTATCTCCCATATTACTTGGGAAGAAGGCAGCGAGGAACAAAGTAAATAAACTAGAGGTTGACGACAATACTGTAACAACTCCCATTTCAGTTTCTGCTGACGATATTTGATACGAGTAATTTGCCAAGAACCACTGCAAACGAAGCAAAACAGTTGTTTATATATACGCGCGCCAGCATAATTAGTCACGACTTTGATATACGATTACATACAAGTAGGCAGAACATAAGTGCGATTTTTGCCACTTTCTGTACAGAAAACTTGTTGGCCTGTCGCCGTGCATGTTCACCGGCCCTCACACTAGCTTGATAGCTAAGTCTCGCCAATAATGCTTCGGTGGCATCGCTTTCCGACATGTGTCGGACTTCCGCCAATTTGCTAAATCTTACAGATCGTATTGAGGAATCATCACTCTCAGTGCCAGACGAACGATCACAGTGGTCTGGTGTTTTTATTGGAACGAACGTTGGGTCGCTCTATAACAATTAAACTTTTCATTTGCTTCGATAGATTCTTCAGCTTACTTTGTTTGTCTTCGGTGGCAGATATTTGGATCTCTAGTATAGACTTCTGTCTTTTTAGGGATATAACAACAAATATTCCATAAGTTTACTCACCAGACTTGTGTTAGCTTCGGAATAGAAATTATCATCTTCCACATTGGGATCTATAAACTGTAAGAATATAGCCATTTGAGAGCGTTCCTGGTTCCAGAGAAATTATACATATACTTTCTAAAACTTACCATATATGTTGCTGGTTTGTTACATTGGTCTCTCCAAGGAGGCCAAAAACACAATCCAAGTAAATAGAGTGTGAACATTGAGGTCTTAACATATGTGCTAAAGAATGGCTTTTCAAATGTAGCTTCCCTATAGATATACTAGAAGGAAAATTTGTCTTGCTATAGTTTGTACTTTAAAGTAGAGTGAACCGTATAATTCTATAAAGCATAGATGCATACTTTAGTCAATTCAGAACTGGAGACCCAAATAATGTCTACCAAGAGTAATACTAAAAGTCCCAGCACCAATCTCTGAGACTTGTTCATCATAGCAGCGAGTCTATGAGGATCCTCCGCCATCCCCTGCTGTCTGCGTTGCCTCAGTTCTACAGAGCAGCTCATGATTTGATCACTGCTGTTTTCCGCTTTTTGCTTATGGCATCGTGATAGATTTATTCACTGTAAGCATATTCCATTCTATCTGAACAGGACAGGATATAGATGCATATGAGTGCGAATGGTATGGTATATTCACAGAATGAAGAACAAAATATTTAGCGTAAAGAGGTTTTTATTAATTCAACAAATAACGTTACTCTTGCGGCATAACAATTCTAACCAGAGGTTTGGATGAGAAGAGTGACGAAAGCTGGCCCAGTATTAAAATAATACAGCATAGAGCAAATTAAAATAGTATAACACTGAAAGATGGAACAAAGATCCAAGGTGTCATTTAAAGTGAGTAACAATTCTTATTGCGCCGAAAGCAGCACAAGGCGAACGTTATGCGTAAGTCCAAGCCGGCCTCTAACACCTCGCCACCTTCTACTTCGCGAGTTATTCTAATAAAAAGTGCCAATTGCGCAAACAAAAAGCGGCGCGAGCGGGGCGAAAGCGGGCTGCAAAAGCGATGTGTCCACACATAAGGATGACAAGCCGCAAAAGAGAAGACATAAGCGGGAGTGAGAAATAATCATCAGGACATCCGGAGAACAAGTGCTATTTCAGATTGGCGTGTAACGAATTCGTTAAGGGCGAATGTGGGTGGATGTTGCTTGATAAGAGAAGGCGGCATGTCGCTGTGGATGTGAGTGTGCGAGGATACGATGATAACAGGTGGACGATAGAGCGTGTCGAGAGAATGTGAGAGAGCAGAGACGGTGTCGGTGGTTAGAGCAGCATAGTAACCTCTAATGCCGTATGAGTTGCGGCCTGATTTACGCGTGAATGTCTAGGTGCTAGGTGGACGAGGTGCTAGTTATGATCGAATAACGAAGACGCGTAGGATCGACTCACTCGACGAGAGAGATAAGCCTTGATCTCGCGGCGGCACTGCCGTGCGATCCGTTCTCCGGCTCAATGGATACCCTACATCTCGAAGCTTTCCAGAAAGCCGTTTCCCTCGTAACGCAGGACCTTCCGAAGCGTGTATCCTGCTTCCACGCACGTACAGATGATCTTCGAGCTACAGTTTTTCTAACGCGCCACACTCGTCGTGCCCGCAAGACTTCTCGCGCGCTCGCAGCAGACGCTCAACGTTTTCGCCTTATTATCGTGCTACAACAACTGCCCGTAACCATGTTGACTACGCTCTCGCTCTCGCCGATGATGACGTCTCGTGCTTTTCCTTATCGCCTCGGTGGCGCTGGTCGTGACTGCCACACTGCCGAGGTGCTTTTTAGCATTCACCAATCTTTGACCACCTGCCGATTCACCCTCCGACAGATGGTTGGGAAACCGATTGCCGAGATCTTATTTAACTTGACATTAGTTAATATCTTCCGAACTCTTCCCTCCTTTTCATTATTCACTGTGTGTCAGCTGTGCGTAGTTGATATTCATGAATGAAGAAAAGTTTATGAATATATTGGTTCTTTGATTAGAAATCGAAGGTGCAGTTAAGATGTAATAAGGTTTTATCCCTTTAAAGTTACTTTCTAATCAAGGTGAAGGTCTTGGTCTTGTTTTCTAGTAGATAGCAAAAATAGCATGAAGGTGGTATCGACATTGCTACCGGAGGTAATAATCAATGCGACGTCGAAGTTTCATATACTTCTATTTAGTATAATGTTATAATTATAACAGGTAATTATAGCCTGCGCTTTCCAAGCATTTGGCGAATGATATTCATCTAGAAATTATATTGGATCTTTCCAACAATAAATAAGATCGGCGTGCAATGTGTCTGATCAGCCGTCTGGTTGTCATGACGAAGGTCGGTCATAACACACACCAAGTATCCCCCGAGTAGTATTAAACTAGTAGTACGATGAAGCGTGCTGGCATTTGGGAGGTATACACACTTACAGTCTGACAGTTTTCTAGTTCGAGGGATGGCGAATAACTCTTTAAGTAACGGTCGGATTCAGCAGACAACTGTTGCACAACCTTTGCGAATCGATAGAGGGAAAAAAGGTATTTCTCGAATGTAGTATTACATTAGATTTCGAATTGAACTCGAGTGACTAATAGTTATTGGGCAGTAATAGTCTATGGGATTCAAATCCAATCATTCTACGTTCATGACGGAATTACGTCCCCCTTAATTGCTATTGTGATGCAGTCCCAGATATACCAGCAATCGAAACCAATAATTGGTTGCTGCATCGGCATTACACACGACACGAATATGATATTTGCAAAGTTTTCATCGACAAGGAATTGGCGAGATCGAGTGGGCGCAGCGAATACGCTAATTACTTGAAGGTAAACCACGTACTCTCGAGAAATCATATTATCGTGGAACGCCTTAAAAGGGCGTACTGAATCCAGTAACTTTTGTAGGGCCTGATATTACGAAAAGAAGGAAAAATTCAAGACTCGCTCGACTGCTTTCAAGTCGCGTACAACATCAACACGACGAACGTCGATAATGTGAAACAAATTGCAAAGTCATTGTGAGTAAAGGAACAATTTACTGTACCAGGTTTCTTAATGAAGCCAATTAATGATTCCATTTTGCCAGTTTAATAATGGGCAGTCACAAGCGTGCCGTCGAGGCTTATTTGGAAGCAGAGAAGATATCAGTTACACCGGATTGGGAAATTTATCAATGTCTCGGTGAGCCATGTGAAAATACCAGCAGTTCCAGCCGTGCTTCGTTGATATTTGCACTACTCGCTACATATTTGTTTTTCAATGGTCCTTATTGATTGGTTTTGAATATCGGGTATATGTTTCAGCGGATCAACAATAATTGTTAAAGGCAATGTTTTGCTATAATTTTAAATATTCTATAACACAGTCGCATCTTTTCATGATTTTCACGTATTTATTAAATTCAATTTTCCTATTCGCTGCAATACATTTTGTATGAAGATTCTTACCTGAGCCGAAGCCAGGTAGTTTGGAAGGTTTTATAACAGATACCTGCGTAAGGGTTCGAGCGTACGTATTAGCGAAGTGTCGGTCATATAAGGTCAAGTAATATTTGAAAAAGCGAAGGTGCGAAGAGCAAACAACCCGACGGCTGCATTGTTTTTCTTAATTATCTTGAACTCTGGAATTTAGTACTTATCGGTTCCAACTACGAAGTGGGGAAGACAGGGTTGCTTTCTTGTAAGAGGATTGTGAAGGACAGTACGCCACTTACCCTTGAACCGTCCTGATGTCAACACTTGGATTCCTCCGCAATACATATACACTGACTAGCCTTTTTCCAACGTACCAAGAGCACTGCCAGTTCGTAGCAAGCTTTTCATTGAATGACAAATACATATAGTGCCAGACATACAATTTGTCGTTCAGCTGGCGAAACTTGTGTTCATCGAGTTTTATCAAGTGTAGTGGCATTTTATGTAGTGGCACGTGTTTTAATTACAACAGCTGGCACGCAGTATTATTGTCATACGAAGGTCTATCGAATCGAGCAGGAAGATAGTTAGTTAGCTAAACGTTTCATCGGAAGGGAAGCTGTACAGGATATACTTAGTGTAATTAATATTATCTGGATTCGTGTCATTCAGCGGAGGCTTACGCGCGGCTCAAGCAGTCCCAAGCGGCGAAGAAATACCTGAAGAGGTCGACCGAGCTGACAAAGAACGAGATACCGTATCTCACACTCGCGCGGATCTATCTCCTTGAGAATCACGTTCCAGAGGCTCGAAACGCTTACGCCGCGGCTCTGAGGTAAGCAGCAGTACATGTGCACCTATGCATCGCTCAAGAACATCAAGCAAGCCGCGCACATAGTTGTTTTTTTTCGCTGGACCATTCGGAGCATGCCTGTAATACGCCAACCGCGTAACTGCTCGTTAAGCACCTTCCATGAAAAGATTTAATTACACTAGCTAGAACAGAACGACACTTTACGCTCTCTCGCTCGGTTAGCGCGTTGTATACACGTCTATCTCGCACCAGTCTTTCTTTTCACTTGGTCACGTAGCGATTGAATCGTACAAACGTAAAAGAAAAGCTGGGCATTTAATTGGAGGTACGACACGTCCGGGTAAAAGCAATTGCTTTACTTCACGTTTCATGCAGCTATTTAATATTCTTGCATAGACGCGCTCGGAGAATTCGGGGAAAGAAGCACTGTCAATGAAGTGCTGCGCGCTATATTACTTTACCGGCGTTAAAAAGGCTTCGTGAAAGATATCTCCTGCACACTCCAGGGAAATATGACGAAGGTGATGTGTAAATATGTCTCACGCTTAGAAGTATCTTCTTTCTCCGGGCGCCATTACGTAACAGTTCCGTTTTATGCACGTAACATTGCATGCATGTATGCGCTTGCCCAAGCATTTTACCGGGAAACAGAGCGTGAAGATTAGAACCTTTTATATTACGTCGCGGCTGTTAGTTAATCAGCATCGAGAAAGTGGGCATCAAGTTTTCTGCGGACACGTTGAATTTATGCAGAATTACGTTGGCTTTGTACAGTTCTTTTAAATTCACTATTCCTAAAGTTTTTTATGCCACATATATTGAATGTGCGAAATGCGAATAATTGCGTGAACAAAAGTCAGTTTGCCGGGCAACGGAAACGCCTTAAACGCGGGCGAAGAAGGCCTCTGCCTTGTTTACCCTGGCTCTCCGATTGTAAATTTATTCAGGCCTTTGCCGTACCTAATTCGATTTCCCGATCGTGCCTTTCGCGATTCACACACCCACTGGGGGGGCCTAACGCGATTTTTGCCTTTTCACTCGGTCTTGCACAGATGACTCCGTCGCGCAATGAGTAAACTTCGTTAGCAACGCTCGAGCTGACTCGGTTGCGGAATCATTCGAGGCAACAGGAAAATCCGCTCTGTCGGACAATCCTGGTTTTGCATTTCACAATTTACTGGTGCATGCAAGGAGCGTCGGTCTTATTGCGTAAGAAAAAGTCAAGAATCTGGCATGATGAGTCCTGATTAGCCGACAGGTGTTCTTATCATAGAAATTAAGGTAAAACTGAATGAGATTGACGAGCCATCGTAACGAAAGTCAAGCACGTGTCGAGTGAAGTCATGCCACTCAACATTGAAGGGGGTTCGAGCCTTCAGCTCGTAAAGTAGACGTGTTCCCGTTTATTTCGACTGTGCTCCAGCATGCTTCTCTGCTTCGCAACGTTCTCCCTTCGTGGAGGATTGAAGCAACCTCGTCACGTCGTTACTTCTTGCCAATCTCACAAAACTTCCACGGCTATGTCACGGAGAGACATGTGTATAGACAGGCACAGGTATCCCGGCAACATCACGTTTGCCCTTAATTTTTTCTTTTGATGACTCTCGTTTGAAGGCAACGACTTGTGCTCTTGCACAAATGTCTCATTTCCAGTGCGGCCATTCATCGCTACAATTTTTCCTGCTTTAACCCTTTGGCTAAAGATCACTGGAGCAGTGGTATCATTGTACAGAAGAGTCCTTTTTAAAAATATATTTTTATATTTCGTATTATTATTTATAAAAAGGAGAAGAGAAAAATACAAATAAATAAGATATTTCAAATATTTTAAAATATGTATAGAGTTGGCATCGTGGAAGTTATCCTCGGATATCTTTCTCTTTCAGAGTTTATACTTCAAACCACGCAGGGTGTCATAAACTCCCCTCTACTGGTGGCCACGCTGGCAAAGGTGACCTGGGAGCGTGGGCTCGCCTACAAAGGCACTTTTACTTTGACTGTCATAGTGACGACATTGTACAATTTGTAGCATTGTACGCTCCTTGCATATTCATTGAATATATTCTCGAATTGTTGCTTTAAGTCTGTCGAGCGTAATTTCGTACTATAATCTCATTTACTAGAGCGTGGTATTGGTATTGTGTATTTATTTAGTGTCAGAATTTATGCTTTTGGATGGACTGCATAGGTCACCGGGCACTGAGCACATGCATTTCTATCGATAATTGAAGCTATAACTCGGAAAACCAATAGGGAACGTGCGGAAGACCCCTGATACTTTAAATGCATGCGGAGACACGCCGGTTGAGTACTAAGCTGACACGTAATTTCACAAACAATCCTCAAGCGGTAATCTGTGGGCGAGATACGTGAATGGAGGACCACCAAACCTGTCTGATACGAGGTTTTTTCCTGAGATTGATTGAATAACGGCGGTCTTAGCTCGAGAAAATAAGAATACGTCTTGCTGAAATAAGTCCGGTTTGAAGTGAAAATGGTTTAAGCTGGGAATTATTCGGTGGCAATGGCAGAAGTTGATAAATGATACTTATGCAGAAGTTATATTCCTTTGTTTAATAGTTTATTATAATTTGAGAATTCAATCGTGAATGGGTTTTATATTAGGTGATTGTCAGAGTGTGGATGTACGTGTATCGAGTTCTCCAAATGTATCGGCTTTTATCGCTAATCCTTAGAGAATTTATTCCTACGTTAAATATTCTAGTATCCAATAATTTTATATATTAGAAAATAAAAGTATTTAGTGCGTTAGATTGATTTAAATCCAAAAGACTCAATGTGACGTAAATATGTCGAGAATTCCTTAAGACATTTCGAGCGAAAGCAGGAGAGCACGCGAACGATCAGCTCATACAATATTTATAGCTCGGCAAGGCTTCCGGGGAAAAAACATTCGCCCCACAAGGGATGGAGGCTGCAATGTTTACGCTATGATATTTTGTTCATCCATTATTCACTATATCCATCGGATAATAGTCATGAAATTTATTTTGCTGGTCACATCTCGAACCAACTGATTCCCTCGCTTGAAGCGCTCACCTTTAAGGACTAGCACCCTAGCAGTAGGCGTGAGAATACCTTCTTGTTTTCTGGGTAATTGAGTCGAGATTATAATTAGGAAGCAATTGATTTCAGAGCCTCGCCAATTGTGGTTCTATAGAACTCTGCGTGTGTAAGATTCAAAGTCTAAGGGTAGTTTAATGTTTTTTAATTAATAACAGTCGTTCTTTTCATTACTGTTTCATTTTGTTTCGGTCGACATACTTTTCACAGGATTAAAATAGATTTTACTTTCAAACAGAAAATGTGAACTCTCGTGAATTTCATTACTCTCACATTCTATACTCGTTGTCAAATGGGACGTTCCGCAATATCATTCAAATTTTGGCGGTGCAATAACGTAAGGTGCTTGAAATGCAGGCAATACTTTCTCTCGTAACGACTGAGTCTTTTCGTATTTCAGTGGGAACCCGGAGAGCGCCGAAGCTGCCACAGAATTGGGACTTCTCTACCTTAAAATTGGAGACGTTCAGCGAGCATTTCAGCAATTTGGCGCGGCCCTCGCATACTCGCCGAATTGCACCAGAGCGATTCTGCCAATGGCCTACGTAATCCAAGTGAGCCTCTGCATCTTCCATGTTAAGTGTGTCACATTGATTCGCTGGGATATGAACAGAGATTATCCTGACGCAATCGATTCCTTCGCCTTCACCTACCTTCGTACCTAAATCTTCCGCATAGGCTAATCCCTGTCGACCATACTCGAAAAAAGTAATAATATACAATTTATGTTCTTTCAACGCTTGCCTCACAAAAGGGTCGTGCGCGCCCTAAATTCAAACTTGATTTAATCCGGAACGATATAATTCTTTTGATAGATTATATTAATTAATCATTTTTCAAACATACATTCTTCAAGTTCAAGATTCGTCTTTACTTTTCCATTTCACATTCAGAATTTCAATGCTCCGTGATACTCGGATTGCATGTTCAGTCTTTCATTCTTCAGGCGCTCGGGAAACCGGAGGAATTCGTCCTTAATCATCTAGAATCCCTTAGCCAAGCCTTTACAAGAACAAACGTGTCTGTTACAGTCGCATCAGGAACACGATGTGGCATTGTCGAAGTATAAGCTGGCAGCGCAATCTCTTCCTGAGTCCTGCGCCCTCTGGAACAATGTCGGGATCTGTTTTTACGGGAAGCAGAAGTATGTCGCGGTGAGTGTTCCCTTTCACAGAGGTAGTACATAGCCAGTAGCCAAGTTTTCACGTCTTCGTTCAAGGTTACACGTGCTTCGTTTGGTGGTGGTAGTGCGGACTGTATAAGTCAGAGGAAGATAAATCCTGGGAAACGCCCGAGGCGTATAAATCATCGCGCCTCCACGCTGTACAGCTTGCCGTCGTACAATAGAGATGATCCTTGCTTTATTCCTTCACTGTCAACAACAATAAGCGTCTTGCTCTCGCTGAGCAAGACCAAGTTTCGCGAAGAGGGATGCGACGTCATTCTCGTCAGTTGTTTGTAGACGCCGCGTACAAAGAAGAGGACGCGAACGGTGTTAGAGAGTAGTCTAAGACGTTGAATGGAAGACTGAGACTTTGAGAGTTAAGAAGCATGTAGAAAGATTAGTCTTGCTACTTGCTGATACACGATTCTAACCCGAATTAATTGTGTTCTTCTTACCTTGAAGCTTCGCAATCTCCACGTGCCGTGATTATCTCTCTTTGACGGGAACCTTAGTAAATTGAAATAAATCGATCTTGCTATTAACTCGCTTTCGAATGTATTTGCAAGATTAAATAGGAAGTATTGTAAATTAAGTATGTTACACGGAGCCAAGTCTACTCGGTTGAGACACGATGTAGCAAACGACTGGACTTCTTTTTATCGCGCGGACATCAATTATGCTCATGCAGCACACTTCTTTTGATACAGGACCCGGAAAATGCAAATGGCTTCTTCATTCCTTTTTCTCGTGGAGGGCAATTTGCTAGGAAACAGGGAAACATGGAAACGTTACTCGCGTGGAAAGAATAGCTGCCTCTGTAGAATATCTTTAGACAGTACTTTGAAAATATAATGTTCCCAAGACTTTCTCCGTAAATGGTACTTTATAATACTTGTTTCATTTTTAGACTTATTATTTTATATCTGTTATATTAACATTCGGTAATGGATCATTGCATTTTATCTACGCTTATATGCAAAACTGTTACTATTGATTTTCGCGCATTTCACAGTATTTAACATTCTTTTTTCTTTTTAAAGCTCGCCTTTATAGTCAAAGAGACTGGTACATTTCTGTTTTCAGGGTAAATATGAAAAGACGTATAATCCCGAGTATTTGCAACACACTCGCGCAGTCTGGGGGATTTGTTTGATCTGAAAACTTGGTAGAGTCTCGACGCTAAATAGTTTAAATACATGTACACCCGACTTTCTTACTATACTATATTAAAACCCGCATTTACAATGCTTTTTCATGAATTCTGACATACTCGGCAACTGTTAATATCAGGGAATTGTTTTGAAATAGTATTACAAATATCAAATACATTTGATACATACAATTGTGGTTCAAACATTCGGCTATTGAAATTCAATGCTACACCATCTGTCGATATTGCAAGACAGATTCAATTGAAAATGAATTGCTACGAAATACGTATCGAGTTGAACTAGCTGAATGACATGACGTATCCACAATATACATACATATATCGGAGTCGCATGTTAACAGATTGTGCGAAACTTTCCTAATCTACTTGCCAGCAGCTTGCGTCCATGGCTATCTCGTTAGTTGTCTCTCTCTCACTCTGGGCATAGTGGAAAAGGGATTTCAGTTTCTAACTGTCGGACTCGTCTGTCGTGTCTTTGTTTACGAACGAATTAAGAGTGACATCTCTGTGAAAGCATCGGCAAATTCTATTTCACTAGACCAGACTAGGTTCTCATGTGTCTTGTTATTCTAGTTTAGTTCACTAGCCACAATGTTGGTGGGTATTCTATTTATAGTGGCAAAACCATCGAAGTTTATAAGTTCTAATGAAGTTCGGACAAAGAGTTATCTTTATAGCCGCGTAGCGGCGAGTTTTGCGATCCCTTTGTGCAGGATCAGCACTATCAAAGAGTAACACGGAACTCTTGTTTCAGGCAGTTTGATAGTGCGAAGGCTAAACCCGAAGCAAGCGGTGGTGGTGGTTGGTCGTCTGGGCTGACGGTTGCGGTATAAATCGATTTAATGCTCCAATTGTTTTTAGGCAATTAGCTGCCTGAAGAGAGCTCACTACTTGAACCCGATGGCCTTTCTACCGGCTTGTAATTTGGGAATGGTTTTCCTCGCCACTGGTCAACCAGCATCCGCTGCAATTTACTTGTGTGCCGCAGTCACCGCCGACCCGAAAAACCCCTTGCCCTATCTTCTGCTCGCTCGTGAGTAAAAACGAAAGTCTCAGTCTGTTCCTCTACCATTTATTCCTTTCGCGCACGTCATTTTTCCTAACACGCTTTTGCCTCCTCTGATTTTCTGTTCGCGTGGGTTGCAAGATCAGAGTGAAATTGTCTTTTATAGTAATGAAAAAGTGAGGCTTAGTGTTAGGCTTAGTTGTTAGTGGGAGGGAAATATAAGAACTATAATCTGTAGAGAAATTTGTGATTTCCATCAGAAAAACGTAAATAGCGTATAACAAGTTCATTTAATCCTGTCAATTGAGAATATTGTAAAAGTGAGAGAAGAACGTATTGTCAGTCAATAACATACATTCGATTAATTGCAGTACTGGAAATTTAATTAAAGTGCGAGTCACGCGTACGTCTTTGTAGTTTAATTCTGGTAAAACTTGATCCGCAGCAGCCGCTTTGTATACCCATTGAAAGGATTCCAGAAGTATTGCGGGACTTCAGAGCAAACAAAACATGGTTCTTCCTAATTGTACTAGAGCTCTGTAGGAAGAAGCTTTTATTGAAATTGCATTCTTCATTTATTATATGACTATCGTCGGATTAATTAACACTTTTATAATTTTAAACAAGTCGTCACACCCAGAGTTAACGTCTTAATGGAAATCATTGATCGGATTAGAAAAAGATTCTTTTATTGTCGGACGCACAAGGATAATAATAGCGCGGATCGCTCGTCACGTAGGTAAAGGAAAGTTCAGGGGCTAAAATTGATATTCATAAATGCGTTCGCCGCTTTCGGGCACAGTCTCCTGTAACAATGTAGAGCGAGCATGAGAGGTGTGGCGGGTGGAGGCGGTGGTAGGCGCGTCGAGCACGCGGTAAATTTCATTCCGTCGTATTTCGGGGAGAGCAATAAAAAGCTTTCGATATTAACGGGAGTTATTCCTTTCCCGTAAGCCATCCCCATAAGAAATTATAATCACGCCTGGCTCACGCGCCCTCTACTGTTCTTCTGCTTAGCCTCTCGCGTGACACGGACAAATAGCGACAGCAATTCAACAGAGAGAGAGAGAGAGAGAGAGAGAGAGAGAGAGAGAGAGAGAGAGAGAGAGAGAGAGAGAGAGAGAGAGAGAGAGAGAGAGAGAGAGAGAGAGAGAGAGACAGAGCAGCAGCACCCTTGCATTCAAGCGCTCGCACGCTTCTTTAGGAACTTGATCGGGCGTGGCTCCCTCGTCTTCGTTTTTCTTGCAGTGGCCTTGAAGAGGATGGAGGATCTCGAGGGTGCGGAGAAGGCGTTGCAGAAAGCACACGCCCTAGCGCCGCAGGATCCCTTTGTCCTCATTAATTACGCGATCGTTCTCGATGCACAGGGTAAGGGAAGCCCGGCTCTCGAATTCCTGACAGCGCTTAATGACATCATGGCTGTTATAGATGTCGATCACCAGGTGAACCTTCTCTTAAAAGTCACTCCCTCGAACTCACCTTGAGTCACATTATTTCCTTTTTTTCGACCTTTAACCAGTTGAACGTCACATCGTACATGTTGTACTTTAATTTAATGTTTTAATGACAGGCTTCGGAAATTCAATAGTGATTTTCGCTGTTCATTTATTTTACGCACTTCTACGTAAACGCGAACTGCCGTGTAATTTACGGCACCAATTAAAAACAGCATCGTTAGAAGTAATTGGTTCATGACGCGTAGCAACAATCGGAATGGAAGTACAACAATTCAATCTCTCTTGTTATCATGAATTTTGTCATTAGATCGATAAGGACGACGGGCAGTTTCGTAAAAGGTCAAAGCTTTTAGCAAAGTTTCGTCAAAGCACATTTGGTCAACAGGTTTTTGTCAAGCATTACAACACGGTGCACTCGCCTTCTTTTTTTAAACATTGTCGTGGATAGCTCGAATAGCTAGCATTCGTACCTTTTCCTCTCTGCTTTGAACAGATAGCGCAAACGGCGAAGAGGTTGTCATCGAAGCTACAACAAGAGAAATTATCACGTCGGGAGCAGGAACAGAACCTTAGCCCTGATGAGGTTTAATGACATCGAGCCAGAGACCTGCATCCTCACTTTGAAACCACACTCTGGAAACTCTAATGTATACATAGTATAGAAAATAATTTATAAGCAGTGAAACCATTGGTTCCTATTTAAGACCCAATATTTATTCTAGTGTGTGTGGGAATGGTTTGTCTAGTGTGAACTGGTGTAGTATAATTCGTAGTTGTATGGAGTTTCGTATTTACGAACATTTTCGTTCCATATGGTATTTTATGATTATTAAGTTTCCTTCTAAATTCGTTCTAATGATGTTTTTGTTCCGTGCAAAGCCAGTCGCGCATACCAAAGGATTTTCCATGTCGTGTCAAGAATGCTGCAACGTTTTCAAAATGAATGTACTCGAATTAGTACTTTAAATGAGTCGTGCAAAGTCACACGTTATTATTCTATTAAAGAGTTTATTATTACTTTCTTGTGGTTGTTTGTCTCGCACAGAATAGTTTCTTCCCAATTAGTACACTTCAATTCTCATACATTGCTCGGAAGTGACTTGCAAAGAAAGCTCACCGCTTTTATTCGAGCACTCGAGAAAACATAGAATTTTCCTGACCGCTTGGCATTGTCTTCTTGCCACGAGAATTTATCGATATGTTTATTGTCCTTTCATGAGGTCTTTTCGAGTGCTCGTTAAAAGTTCACTTTACGACGCGCCACTGACACGGAAGAGTTACGACTATCAAAGCGGCAGCGAACTTTACGACGACCCTCTGATAAGTTCGTTACTCGTGTTGCTTGATCGTCAGTGACGAAAAGGCCGACGGTGCGAATTCGAAACTTCGCTTGGACATCGCGTGATCACAGATGGAGAAATAAATGCGGCTGGCATTGAGGATTTTGGCAGTTTGCCACGAGTATTAAACACGTTCTATATGGCAATTCGAACGGAATGACAGAGATTTATTGCCGAGATTATCGTGGATATAGAGGCAGTTTCTAATGACGTAGAAATTTGATGCGGAATTTGCATTAGAGTCCCTCTTGCCTTTACTGCACACTATTATTGATTCTGCCTTTCATTAATTTTGCAATTATTGGTTTGACCCAATTCACGTATGATGTACATATATAAACTTCAGTTTGCTATTTCTTTATTATTCTTATACACTTGCGCATTGGTAGAACATCTCAAAATTATCTTTCATTTCGTACATGGTATTTTTCTTTTACTGTTCTTTATAAAGTCTACATTTTTCATGTATCTACAACATTATCACGGGTCGGACGAGTCATACATATGGTTCAGTACATTGCGCTGGTAATCATACAAATTTTTGGGGGATCGGTACTTTCTTTTATTGAAAGAATAGGATCTTGCACGGTAGCGGGTTTATACCTGTGTTGAGATTATTTGCGACTCGACCCCAAAGGAATCGTGGGTACTACCAACCACTGAGGTTTCTGTACACCAATAATAGTGAGAAAGGGTAGCAAGGAATACTAATCTTATTATTTAAGAGGATGGTTTATTTGAAACCTTGAAATATAGATTTTTCTTTGTTAGTTCCCATCATGTTGTTAGCCACGGATCTGAGAAGAGGGCTGTCTATTGCCACCTGCTGGTTTAACACCGCCTGACCTTGTTGCAGGCTTTTGTGTTGATGATGCTGTTTGTGATCGTGTTGTTGGTGATCGTGGTGGTACTGCTCGTGGTGCTGGTGTCGGTGGTTGCGTTCTAGGTTTCGGTTTTGGCACTGGGGAAGGCGGGCCAATTTCATCCTGCACAAAATTATTTCCATTACATTTCGGTAATATATTCGAGTATCTTTAATGCATGAAGACATATATTGTGATAAATAGTTTTTTTTAGAATTTCATTATTATGAGTTAGATTTTGATTGATGAATTGATTGATTAGATTGATGAGTGAAAGGCATGAGTATACCGTTATTTCTGGAAGCTCGGGTTCATCTCGATCCCGTCTAGAGAATGGCTCGTTGCGCATTCCGTAGGATGCCGTCACCACGAGGAGAAGAGTAACGAGTAATAGCACAGTTCCTCTCATGTCGTATTATTCATAAAGCAAAAGTCTGCTCTGCCAGCAGCATTTATACTCTCCTCTATCATATTTCGACATCGACTTTTAAGGCTCTTTTACTATTTTCCTGGAACGAACCTAGAATTCTCTGCGTGATACACTCATTTTCAGCGTATCACTATGAATCATTCTTTCTGTTTTATGGTTATAAAAAGTGCATAATCGTGGTTGACAGTTCTGTTTGTGCATATTTCTCTATTGCTTTTCGAGGGAAATTGTTTCCTGGCACTCTGCTTGGAGATAATACTGACGGAGTAATCCATGCTTGTCGTAAGAGGCCACTAAAAGTTGCGGTAGATCCTTCCAGAAATATTATAGAAGAGTGTTCTCGAGTTGTACTATTACTGTGACAAGAGCAAGTCGCAGTTTGCGACGAGCTGCCTGTGTGATGAGAGAAAATGGCAAGTTAATTGTTAATCTTATTTTTTTTTTTTTTTTTGTAAATATGAGACGCAGCATTCTTATATGTACCAATATTTAGTAATTGATATGTCAGCCTTTAGTTGGCAGTACCACTCGAATAAACCTTTTTAAATGAGTAATGCGACCCTTAAAAGGTTCGCTGTTCCACTTCACACGCTATTCGCGGTTCACTTTCCACCCCCTCGCAGTTATCGGGTTGCTCACTGGAACTTGTAATGGTTGAGAGGGACAGCGTCCATTTCAGATAAAAAGATGATTGATTCGATCTTCCAACTGAGCGACGATCTCGCTAATGTAATGATTTTAGAGGCAACACGCTGTCATTCATTAAAACGATTTTTCAAATTTGATCAATCTGCCTGACTCATTTTCTATACATATGTCTCATTCAGCATCGGGTTTAATAGTTTGCTTTAAATGTTTACATCACATTACGGAGAAATGTGTATGTCTCATTAATTATTGATTTCTCTAACTAGCACCGGGTGTTCCGATATTCACGATCGCTTAATTGAATATAATGGACAAAAGTTAATTCATCATTCCATTTAGTGTTGACATTAAACGTGAAACAGAAATCTAATGATTTTTATATCTTCGGAATTCGTTCAAGTTAGTCCTTGAGTTAACTGCAAACAGGAAGTTTACGGCGCGAACGTAAATTTGGTGAAGTACGTTATAAAACGGAGGCCCGAGCACGAAATTAAACCGTGGCGGAAAAAGTAGGAATGCACGATATGGAAAAAGCACGATATAGAGAGAGAGACGAATATAGTTCTGACATCCTCGGTGAAAAAACCATGCCGGTTTTACTGAGTTACTTATTACAAAAAATTGGGTCACATTGTGCTGCAATTAGAGATTGCGTATGCCTGGTTAAAAAATATGACATCTAAGTAGAGTTATATTCAGCCGGGCTTTATGTCGATATGGGAAGTGAACAACTATGTGGATTCGCCTCTCGTTATAAACCGGGACAGTTAAAATGATTGTAGAGATGAAAAGTTCAAATTAATGCCGCGGTAAAACATATTAACAACTCAGCTAATTTCATTTCGATCTAGTGCACTCGCAGTCTCATTTATACTAATTAGAGCTTACGGGGAATTCACCGGATGCCTTTCACCGCTCGCTAATCCTGTATTTTAATTAATTCCAAAAGAGTATCTAGCCGCGAAGATATAATCTGTTGGATTTTAATCGAGCAGCTTTGAAATTCAAATAGTTCAAAACAATTGAATTATTTAAAGGTTCGATGAATTTGCGTATCATAAGTTGAGTCTAATCATTCGCGAAGAATTACATTTATGCGTTAAATAGAATGCCGTTGATAGTATTAAACAGGCTAATCGATGGCCAAGCTTGTGTATCATGTTTTCACGCTGAGGCTGCGGCAATTTCGTGTTTATTGTTGAAAAACGGAATGTTTGAAAAACATATCATAGTAGACGCCTATCTTGACAGCTCTTATTATCGCAAAAACTTCACAAGCAGAAATACAACTGTCTGACACTATATTTGTTTTCCAATATACCCTTGATGTTTGTTTTCCATGCGAAGGGTTTAACTTCAATCGCAAACAGTATAGTTAAATTTGTTTAAAGAGCGTCGGGTGAGTGAGTGGTATTGAATTTTCCCTTATCCCGGAAGCGAGCAAATAACGGAGAATCTAATGCTTCTAGTCAGTCGAGTCGAATAATGTGGTCAACGGAGATGTAATGATTCATCGGAGTTTACTTTCATCTGCAAACAGACTATTTGCGAAAGTCCAGGAACGAATCAACATGCATGTGCATACTGTAAAGCTCGACGCGACGGGCGTTGTCTGTTGTCTATACAAACATACATACATACGGCACTTTGCATTTGGCGACCTGCAATGGTCCTCCATTTTCCGAATGATCTTATCGCAGTGAACGTAATTACTTTCTTGTACTCTAATGAGAATATCCTACGTTGCATAGTATATGAATATGACCGCGGTTGTAATAGAAGTATAAATGAGAACTGTAGATTTCAAGTTTGTTAATTCAGAATTGAGTCTTTCTCATTTATTCTATTTTAGAATTCTGTTCAAATACGCAAGCCTTTGAAGGACTATTATTTCGACTTTACAATAGGATCAATATTGAGGTTTCATCAGCGAACCTGTTCACCAGATGTTATTACAACACCGCGCAATTTTCAGTACATTTTGAAGGACTTACTCTACCAGGTAAATTTTTTTTGAAAGTGTAGTTAGCCGAGGAAAAGGCAATAAAAAATCCGCTGAAGAGACAACGTGATACGTCGTCGCTCAAGGGTCTCAGGTATATTTAGTACTTACCCTGTACTTCCTCGTTCGCCTCCCTCTTCTATGCGGCAAGGTGGGTGGGTATGCGAAATTTTTCAACCAATTAGGGAAAATATTTTAGCATAAGAAGTTAGGAAGAGGATCGGTTTTAGGTGGGGGAAATATCTATTCCAAACTTTTGACGCTTCGGTGAACAGTCAGTCGGAGTTAGTGCTTAGACAGGAACATATGTATCGAATCAGTCAGTCATTTATTTATCAGATTTTGATCGTCAATATACAGTGGATAAAAAAAGTATTTGAAAATATTCTACTGTAAGAACATGTATTTTTACTTAAAGAAACTTTCTTCTTTAAGAAAATTTATTTATTCTTCAAAAGAATTTTTCTCCATTATGAAACTTTACTCGAAGAGCATTTGGGTGTGTGAACACTTTTCTTATCCACTGTATAACTTTGTGGAATTTTGTATAAAGTTCAAACCGTGCAAGAAATTTAGTACGCAGCTTAGAAAATACTAGCATTTTCTCGAATGTGCAAAGGATATTAAAAGTAAATTGCGTACACATCAGCCGCAATGCGTCGTATTCAACGTACTAGATTATACCACGAGTATTTGACAAATATGGGACATTCGTGCTCGATTAATTAATAACCAATAACTGCGCCTCGTTTAACGGCGATCTTGATAATTGCTCGGGAACATGACGTGAATCATTGAGGGGCTTGCGGTCGACGCGTTGCCTATGCACATGTAGCAGCTTGAAACGGTATTAAATGTCAATCAATAACACATCTTGCCGATCTCATCACCGCTAGCTTTATATTCTTTTTGTACATTTTATTTGATAATGTTTTCCATTTATTTATTCACGCGCTTAGTTATTATCGCTGTTCTTCATACTGCGGAGATAGGAAAGACAAGGTTTTAAAGTAAAAACAAGTTGATTAATATCGAATTCCAATTTTATTCATAATCTATACAAATAATCTCGTACATGATCAGCGATACTTCAGCTGGGCTCAAATACCGAAGGACCGCAGAGAAAATGACGAGTAGTCGTAAACTAATTTCACTTTGGAATTGTGTTAAACGTTTGTATTCGATTTTCACGAAATATCTCTTTGTTAATTACAATGATTCTTAATAACTAGTACGAACTATAATCATTCTTGCAATAAATCTTGAGGCTTAACTTTGCATGACTTATCTCGACTATATCGTCGATTACAAAAATCGCCTTGGAGCTTATATAGACTAATTTGACGGCTGTTATTTTACGCCTCATTTAACTTACAATTACATATTTTAGACGAGTGTCCGTCGTTGTTTACTGTAAACGGTAAGCACGGATTAACGTGAAAAACTCTACTTAAATCTCATTCGAATAAATGAAAGCTCGGTCGTAATATTGAATTAACAATTCAGTCTTAAAAATATCCCCTTGTGAATATCACGGTCGCATTTCATTATTCGGGCTACCCATGAGTACGCGTGGGAGATTTAACTTTTTATTGGCAATGATTATTTGAAAGCAACCTTTCATAGTGTTACGAACACTATGGGATTAATTGTTTGTTGCCATTCACTCATTACATAATTAAGATTAATTTATTACTCATGGGTATTCCTGATATTTGTCATCTCGTTCTTGCATGCTGTGTATTATCGACTAGCTGAAACGTATAGCTCAAACTTCAATAATTCCTCGTATATCTACTTTCTATACACCATCGTCTTCGTATTTACATTCCGATTACTGTAACCTTAGCCTAGTTTGCACGCCTAATTACAGGCGTTAATTAATTACAAGCGCTCCATTTACAAATCGAGGCTGGATGTTTATCATAGTTCACAAGAGGAAAAAAAGAAATGGTCAACTTGCTTGTTATATAAAAAGTTCTCGACTGACGAGGCCGGTGAGGTGCGAAAGGAGATACATGAAGTACTCTTCGATTTATGCTTGCCATTTACTCAGCTCGTTACAGAAAAGAAAAAGATAAAAAGGGAATCGGGACTCGTGTTCGAAGTTACGTAATCTTTCCAGGACGTTGAACAACGTCATTCTTTGGGAAAGGATTGCGCGTGGCGGTTCGTCTTTAAAACGTTCAAGAAATATCTGTCTCGTCAGAGTTTTTGTATCACATAGATGACGGAGCTGTAGTTTATAATTTGAAAGTAGAGATAATTAGCAGTAGTCATTAAATGCTGTTCAAGTTTGCATATCGAACTGACAGCATGCTTGGAGCTTCGGACTTCCATTGATCGGATTCAATTGATTAGTGGCTAATTGTGTCATATGATTTAGCCGCGTCAAGATAGGATTAATTCCCATGCACCTTTGATGAGAGAGTAACATGAAGGACTTTGCTTTCAACTAGAACTGCTTCGACACTTGTATCTCTTTGGCAAATTTCTTGCCGTCAAGCAAATATCCTTGTTTCTAGGAAAATCAAGAAGTGAGTAGTACCGAGAGATCTAGCGAAGCTTTTTGATTCTGTGCTACTTAGGATTAAATTAGCAGGGAGTCTGATTATCCTAGAAACAGCCGCTCTTCTCCATCAGAGAGAATAATCTACCTTCAAGTCGGATAGCCGTTTCACCGGAGAACGTCTCCCACTTCCACTTTGAAGTGGATTAACGTGGAATTAAAGTAGTTTGCTTCAGATCTTCTGAACATTCACCTGACTTGGGAAAGGTACTTAGCTGACCCTTAATTGCCTTTCGAGTGCTAGATTTCCGATCGCCATCGTGTCTTATAGGATATAGCAATCCTGACATACTTTCTTTCTCCTTGATAGTTGTGTATTCTCGTTTTCTGTAGGATTAAAGATTTACTGGTACACTCGCTTGAGAGGAATGCTTTTTATCGGTCATGGTGCTTGATTCCAGGGTTTGTCTCTAAAAGAGAACTGTCGCGACAAAGGTAGATGAAATTGCATTGATGAATACCGACCACCGATGAAAAACGGCTTGCTTGCAAAACTCGTTTCGAAAGTAGCGGAAGACTGTTGACTCCGATACGCAGTGATGGAGATTAATTCACATCGTTTATCTCGTTCAATGCCGAACTGCGGTGAAACCTTCTCGTTTTATACGCTAAGCGCTTAACTGCTCCCTTTTGTATTACATTGTAAAGCGAAACTCTCGTTACTCGAGTGCAGTGCGCTGTATGCTTCGTGTCTGAACAACGGATATCGGATTATTATTGTTACATCAGATTCCAGGCCGGCAGGAAACGAGGTAAAAGCCAAGGGGAAGTCCATTAGTCGTGCACAAGTCAGTACAATAAGAGGGAGGTCGTACTTTGAGTTGCAGAACCAAGTCACAATATCAAGGATACAAGTTCTACTGCGAATATCTCATAATGAGCACTTGATATTTCGTGTTATGCTATTTAAGTTATTAGCATTGTTCTGAGCATATTTTTTCTCGTTGTACAAGCCGGGAAAAAGGTGTCCACAAGGTCGACCTTTCTCGGTAATATGAATATTTGTAATGATAGGGTTTAATCGCTAAAAGTCTTCTATTGACTTAGAATAATTTCATATGATTGGTTAGTATCTGCAATTTAATCTGCCGTGTTGGAGTTCAAGTGGCAGAATTCTCGCGTCTGCACGACGATTTCTCTTCACAGAATCGTATGAGTGATGCATTCGTGGAATTGGTCTGGGGAGTTTCATCTAAAACACATCCGAGACGATACCGCCTCCATCGGTCCTATTGTTCTTGCAATTTATCCTCTGCGTTTTCTCTCTCTTTCTCTCTCTCTCTCTCTCTTTCTATCCTTTTCGTATGAATAGAGTACATTGTATACATTTTACTTTGGTCTCCGCGGGGAAATGCGTGCAAAAGAAACGAATGCCGGCGAGTGCTTCGGGGAAAAGAAAATTGGAGATATAGCAGGGATTGTGTATAGAGCGGAAAGGAACACAAACATCGTTTTAGAACGGTCCGGGAAATTTTCTTTTGGTAATTCCGTTTCAAATATTATGAAGAGCTTTAATGTCTGCCCGGGAGCAGTGTAGGATCATGTCAGTGTAGTCGAGTACGGTCAGCAGTGCACAGTCGACCCGAGTGATTCTGAGACCGGAAAAATTGGTAGTGCAACAAACGTTATTAAGGATCTCTCAAAGTCAAAATGAAAAGATAGACTCTTTAAAAATCTTTCTCTAAAAAAGACTCTAAAAAAAGATAGAAGATTAAATGAGTGCACTTTCCAATTTTACCTATGTGTCAGAATCATTTGTAGAATCAAGGATTAATTATTCTGTAATGGGGATAAATTAGAATTAACAGTCTTTAGAGACAGGTGGTCTCCAGACCTTTTAGCCTGCATCATACATAAGTACTTTGTACCTCGGTCTGTTGGGTAGCCGGGTGCCACTTTTTCATGATCTTCGGCTTGAACAGTTGGCCGAAGGTTGTGCGGAACTGACGGGACATTGAGCAGTAGAGGATAAAGTTTATCGCGCCGTTCAGCAACGCCAGTATGTCCATGATCTCGCCGAAGTTGTGGTAGCAATTACGGAAGAAACAGTCGCCCAGCACCCCGGACAGCACGCTTAGCACACCTTGGGGAATTTCGGTGACGAGGAACAGTAGTAGTACAGCAACGAGCATTCGCGTTGTCCTGTCCGCTCTTCTTTCGGATCTGCTCGCTCTTCTGGGAGCTAGTAAGCCGTTCCCTATCGTAGACGTTGGTGCCTTCGAGGACGCAGTGCACTTGTTATAGCCTTTCAACGCCTGCTTTCTTCCCTTTGCCCTACATTTCGTTACGTAAAGAAAGTGATGTGATTATTGATAAAGTGAATGTATCGCGACGTATTAGTGATAGTGTAGTTTTGAGAGATTTTTACTAGATTTCAAAGATTATATTTTAACAATTTATACGTTCGATGAATACGTTGTTCGTTTTTTAGTTGGAAAGTGTAGAGCGGAAAGGTGCGTTAATCGAAATAGAAATAGCTTCCGTATTAGCAAATCGATTACCTGTAAAGTGCCTTTATCAGCCAACAGCTGATAACCGTGAGGATGATACACGGTAGAAGTTTAACCACCACCGCCAACACCCAGAAATTGAATCGATAGAGAAAGCCTTTGTCTCCCGTGTGATCGGTGTCCACTAGGTACAGGATTTCCTCGGTCCCATTCTCGTACCATGTTTTCTCTTTTATCTGTCAACCGAGCCAATTCTCTATAGTCTGCTTCGCTCAAGATTAATGTACTTGTTGCTTCGACAGGAGCTGTTCGTGCGTAGTACGTCTCCAAACACTACTAACTTTGAACTTATCAATCTCACGCGATCCAATCAATTCTCCGGGATCATAAATTATACGGAATTAGTATCGAAGGGTGTTACAAGGGTACAAATGAGTTTGAAGGTATTTGAAGTGAGAAATGTATTAGACTCAATAATTCTTGTGTTAGCAGGCACCTAGCCAAAATCTCGTTCACTTTTATTCAAAGGGATTTTCTCTAAATTATATCAGAGCATAATGAGAGACGTGATTAATCGATGTGAGAAATATTGTCGGTGGGAACTTACACTGAAAACAAAGTAACTTGGCACGCAAGTGAGGACAGGTGCCAAAATGCTGAACCACAGTGCCAGTTTACATCGGGCTGCGGTACACCAAGCGTGATTGTGCTGCGGGAACCTGGAAAAACAATGGAATTTCCATGTCAATTTGGTCTCCTCATTTCCATTACAAATCAACACCATTTATTTAGACAGCTTCTTGGAGTCCTTCCAAAGTATCAATTTTCGTTTATACCACTTCATATCATGTATCTTTTGAACTTTTTGTCATAAACACTTGTTAGTTAGTTTATAAAAGAAGAAATTCTAGAAAAACTGTCAAAGACTTGATAGAGATTTTACTCGTAATCTGAATAATTATTGTAGTTTTGTTAGAAATAATATTCTCGATCAGTTTTAGTGTAAACGGTTCATAACAACTGAATTAGACACTCGAGTTTTAATGGAAGTTTTATACCAAGCATAATTTAACAGTTAGTTTTGATACGCTGGTATACATCCGAGTGGCCGGTGCTTTATGTGATAATCCGGCGCTTCTAAGCTTACGCCTTCGCGCTTGAGAGTTATGCAAATAGTTGCCGTACGGAAATGGCCACCGCACTTTAGGATACACGGAGATAAAGGTCTCGCTGTATTAGAGCCGAGATTGTACGGATAGGATTTTAAGATGTGGGAGATCATTTTCGTATCTTTGTGCATTTCATTTCAATCTCGAGCAGAAAGAGATGTTTTTGTTTTTGACAATTAAGGGAATAACATGTGATATTAATCCTGGAATTTTTGCAACTTCAATTCCGCTGCTGTGCAAAGCCACTTAATGAGAAAGCTTTAATTAAAACGTAGAAATCGGCTTGATATTTGTTATATCATCAGTACAGTTTCGAGATAAATGAAAAGTAATCAAAGTGAAATAAAATGTTTTAATTGTATGTATGTATAAATGAAAATGCATTAAGAGCATTGTTGCATACCGTATTGAGGTATGCGAATTAAAAACAGCACTCGTAGTAAGTTGACAGAAATGTTCAATTAATATTGCCTCATTTGAAATAAATTTATGATATCTGACGGATTGTAATACATGACATTCGACTCGCCTCACAAACTCATTATTTATAGTAATAATGTAATGTATAGTAATAGTAATTTTATAGTAACCAGTGATAAATTACGGAAATGCGAAAGAATTCAATATTATAACGTGATTGGTTTTACGAGGAATTCAATTTCGGTCAGTGTTGCAGTTTTAATGGAAAAATAAATGAGACAGGGAATAATATCGGATGAAAACATTGGTTCTCGCATTCATAGCAATATCCGAATAATCTTCCGTGAGAAATTCTATTCTGCCTGACAATACTTGATTTACTTAACAAGCTAATCCCTCAGCTACTTAAGTAGGAAAGCTGTTCGACGAGTTTCGCCGAGAGAAAATACCGCCGAAAATGTTGCAGCCCACCCTTGGCTACTTTTAATAATTCGGAGCTAAAACTTGGGACGCTTTTGACTAATTAAAGCCAAGGCAGGAAAACTGAACATTTCCATGAGTATCCGGTTCCTCTAGTTAATAAAAGTCCAGAGTTGTTCATACATCGTACATATGAGTTTAACCTGTCCAATTCTTCCTTTTTCTGTTTGATGATACTCATGTGGCAGGAACCGTTTATTTACACACCACGGGCAATACGGTTATTACTATTTTCATTAATAACATCCTGCTCTCCCGCCTATCCATTTACTCGCTCACGGAAGAGCCGGACCAAGGATACGAATCCGAATTGGTAAGGTAACTGAATAGAGAACCCAGACACGCGCGCTACTGTTTTCTAATGACACAGATTCGTGCCTGTAGATATTGAATCCTCGAGAGACTCGCGAAAAGGGAGAAGAAGGCACGATCTCCGAGGTCCTGTAGAAGTCGATGAAAGTCCTCCTTTGTTAAGACTTAACGAGTCAACGATGACGTGGCAGACACATTTAGGATTACGGGTTCCAGGGTGTCATCGAATGCTGTTACCCTAGTTTACGAGAGCACAGCTGACAAAGAAGCGGCTGTCCGATATCGGGACAAACGAGAGGAAACGAGTGCTTTTCTTTTCGAAGCTTCGAAATAAGCCGATACTTATTCCAGATCGACCAGGACCCTTTTTTCCTCCCTGTGACATGCTCGATCAGTCGGAATACCTATTACTAGTTGCTCCCTTGACCTTTCTTTTGAAGCCGGTTGCCGATATACCACGACGAGCGCAAAAAAGAGCATTGAAAAATAGCTCGTGTCAACTGTCACTCCTCGCGTGTTACTCTTTGTAAAGTGGGAATGAGAGAATCCTCTTCCATTTAGAAAGGAAAATACCCGGAACAATAGAACTTTCAATTGCGATTTTTATTTCGAGATTCTCTTTTATACTATTTTATCGTGTACATTGAAATAGACTTTTCGGATATAGTTTTCAGCGATTTACCAAAGAGAATAGAAAACAATTTCGGTTTGTATGAATGCATCCACTTAAGGATCTATTGTTGTTACACGCGCTCCCCCTTTTTCCGCCCTTTATTTCTTTCGGAGCCCTTTGTCAGTATAGCGATGAAACGTCCTTTATCCTAAGACCGTAGAAATCCACTTGGAGCACTATGTTTATTGGCTCCCAGGCCCATTTGGCGAAGGAGCTCTGCCTTAGAATAACCGACGGACCAAAACCAATTTTCGACTAAATAGAGTTGTCCTGCAGGAATGATATCTCGGAATATGGGAATCTAACATCAAATACAGTGTTATTCAGCGTGCTTAAATATAGTTCCTCGAAGCTGTTTTTGACGGCTCATTTGCCAATACCATTTTTCTCTATTGGGGAAGCCAAGTTTTCCCGCTTCTGTTGCTTGCAATCTGTAGTTTGAATGCAATTCTTCTATTTGGAGTGCTAAAAATCACCGTTTGATTCAGAGGGTTTGATAAAATCGATTCCAATCGAATATCGTGGAAGGCGCCGTTACTGAATTCCAATCAAAATGAAACGTCGTGTATGCACTGGCTGTGTCAAAATTCTTTTCATAGCTACGAGCTAGTATATTTACTGTACTTTTTTTCGTGAAACAGTGAAATCCTTTTAGAAATTGCTGTATCTGGAGTGAAATTTGTTTATTCTCTATCATCATAATTCTATTGTAAATAATAGCTTTGTCACAATGAAGGACAAATATACGAATAAATTTATTATAACATTTAGAATTTGCAAGGACGCAATTTTTGAGGGTATCGTTCGAGTTATCTCTTTCTTTTCCGACCTAGGACAAATTCCAATCAAGTGTAGGAGGACGATCTCGCGCACCAATGGTACGCTGGCAGGTGGTGGTGGGGTAGATTCTAGCTGGCGAGCACGGAAGACCGTATTCTCGCCTAGTTCAGTTGCTATGCGCATGCCAACTGAGTAGGGTCTTTGTTAGGTTTGTTCCCAAAATAATTCACTACGACTCCTAACGCTTTCTCGAATTTTATTGATAACTTAGTTCCGTTGTACCGAATTCTCTTCGGTTTGAATTTCTATTTCAATAAAAGTTAGTAGTTTGCAGTAACACATACAAACTTTTGGATTTTTTAATACGGATTACATCAACTTCCTAACGTCATCCTCATTCAAAATCTCTCGTGCATATTTAGTATTCATCAAATCTTTCACTGGGTAATACAAACGATACTGTTTCACGGATTAATTGATCAAGCCCGGATAACCGATAAATTGGACGAACCGATTCGGGAAAAAAGTTTGCCGCGCAATTCACATAGTTCTTTCATTGAATCCATCCCTACTCACTGTTCTTTCGTCGAATTCGAGTTATACAGAGTTTTCCGTCGATTTTTTATCAAAGGCTTCACTATTTTTACTCGTATTCTATTTACATTCAACGTAACTGTATGGTTTTGACTTTTGATATCTCTCGTATGATTAATAGAATATGTATCTATAGAATATCGCAGGGCAGAATTAAAAAAAAAAAAATTGGTATAAAATAAAAGAGGTGGTTGAAAAGTCGATGGTTTATAGGTCGAAATATAAATCAATTTAATATAAAATGTTGGGCGTCCTGTTTTCCTTCAATATGGCGCATATCGTCAATAAGGTAGAACGCTATCGCTACCCGGCAAAATATTTCCTCCCCATCTGCTGTTTTCCTTTTCGCGCTTCTCCCTTCGCAGAAAGAAGGAAATACTTTCTCTGTGGACAAACATGCCGCCGGTTCTTCTTTTCTTCTAACGCTCTTTCACCCTCTCAGTCCACGTGTATAAGCGTTCCCATGACAATGGGAAATTGAAGATTTAAAGACACGCGCCTATAAGGAAATCCCTCGTCGAGATTAAATACCAGGAAGATCGATTTCCGTAGTAGTGTGAAATCCCTTCCGCTTGATTTCTACCTTTTAACATCGCGCTTTTTTTCAACGCGCAACTTCCGCTATTGTAACTGTCATTTCTATTGGTACATAAAAGGTACTACTTGTTTCCGAGAGCTTCTCATTCAGATCTACGTGAGCTTACATTCAGTATCCGTTTCTTTTTATGGCCGAGCAACACGCGCTTCCAGCATTCAGTTGGAATAGTGTACTCTCGAATACTTAGAACAAAATTGTTTATAGAACAAGTGAAAACCTTGGTCTGTGTGGTTGGCATACGCGTCGAGATAACCAGCTTTGTTCTTGCTTTCGAAAACTTTGAAAGGGCGTCTGATGTGTACTCTCGCCAAGCTCGGTGTATCAGAGTTGTTCGGATTTTCGGATAGTAACGTGTAACTTCCTTTGTCGAAAAAACAAATTTACCTTGCTTTAAAGTGCGTATATGGTGTTAATGTTTAGTGGAATAGTGAATAGAAATGTGCTAGTATTTCGGAGTTAGCGTCAAATGTTAACAGCTGTCTGTGCTTTATTTTTAATGTCACAAAGGGCATTTGGAATTAGGGTTGCGTGATGGGTTTCTAGAAACGCGTCATCACAAATGTATAACAATTCGCCGCAGCCAATGACAGTCTAGCTACAGGACGCTCGTGGTTAACTTCAATTCGCAGTAATACTGTGGTAACTCCAACCGCAGTCCCACGTATCGGTCCATAATGTAGGAGTGAATGCATAATTTATTTTCCTGTCGACACACACGTACATTAATTCTCAAGAATGTATACATCGGAGAATCTAGGAAAATGTTCTCACGTTTATTAATTTGAAGAAGACGCGCGTGGTTCGATCTTATTTATGCTTCGGGCACCGGGTTCCGCTCACCCAGCCAATTAGAAGCCCTGAGTAAATTTATCGCGCGCAAACCGTATAAATCCCAGCCCGGTTAACGTATTATCCAGCGATCTACCGCTCGTGCTCGGTAAACTCCGGCTATTATAGCAATCGATCCCGAACTTCTACCAAGTAAAAAATACTACGAACATCGATCAACAGTATGAACCACCCCAGGCTGTCACATCATTAATAAGAACTTTCGTGTACTTTTTCTCCATCTAACTAACAAAAGTTAATGAACTAGGTGTCGAAGGATATTTTACATATTTTACTTATCTTCGAATTAATTTGTTCATTTAGTTAAACGGTATAACGATTAGTAATAGATTCAACGTGATTTAAAGTGTTTATTATTTAGTACTAGAAAGTCATTCCTTGTCATTTCCTATCATTAAACACGAGGTCAGTCTTTCAATGATAGCCAAGATTCTGATAAATATTGAACAGCAGCGGCTAAAGCAAAGCGGAAGTGATTAGGCGGTGAATATTCGATGTCGGGAAGCAAAGCGCATGCACCGATGAGCAAACATAATACCTCTCTTTTGCCAGGCGGCCACTCCGCAAACGCCTTTTGAAGGAGATTAAAGTATCCTAGAAAAGCGACTGAGGGAGAAAGAGCGCAGTTAATATCGGAAAGTATTCCTTGCGTGTAACATTTGCCGTGGGGGATATGAAGATCGTACTTTGGAGAAAGCGCTAGCTTTCTGTCGCGAAAGGAAGTTTATTCAATAATGGGGCCACTTTATTTCCGGGATTTACTAGCATTAGCCTGTGAATGTCCAGCGATCTGTGAATCCCTGGAATTTAATTCAGACTTGGTCGTCCTTCTTTTTTACTCTAGTTCAGGACTTTCTTTCCACATGTTCCACATGACTGTCACTATCGATTTGCGCACTTTATCCTCCGGCAATATCCAATGTGCACACTTTACTCATCCTCGCTCACTTGAAAATCAAAATGTATATACACGTTTCTTGAACCAATTAATGATCAATTAGATGTGGATAATACGTTCTTTGAGATACTTTTTGTTAAACTAATTCGTTTTGAGATAAGATATCTCTTGAATGTCTATCAGCTTCAAAATGTATTAGTTAACTAATGCGGTCTATTTACTCTTGGAAGATAGATCTCGCGTATTATGGTTAGTGTACTTTGCATAATGATAGTTTAGATCAATCAGAAAGGTAGCGACGGTTAGCTTTCAGAGCGCTCAGTCTATAGAATCATCGGATATAGAATTCCAATTATCGAAGATAGCATCAGTAGGGATGAAACAATCGTACGGAGAGCATAAATTCAATATTCCGTAGATTCAATATTGAACCATTCATTCAAAGTGTTGTTTTTACCGTCAGGAAGTGTCACCAATTTTACTCGTTTACTTTGTCAGCTACATCTTTATTTTCTTATCAAATGATTCGCTCTGCAATGTTAGACTTTAAGCAAATCTGCAGTTTCGTCTGCTTTGACAGAGTGTTCAATTGCGCTAGTGCAAGCGTATGACTTGTATACATGGAAGGTTTGTAGAATTAGCATAGAAATAGAGGCACCTATCAACTACGCCAGATCCTTTGGATGTACTTGTTGACGGAAACGATCCAGTAGCAACACACGCCCCAGAGAATTCAACGTTTGTCCGACTGTGGAATCAGTTGCTCGCAGTAAATAGCAAATAAGCAATTGGGTCGCATCTAGCTTTACTTGTCCGTAACCTTATCGTCGCTACTAATTTTTTAACATTTTTTAATTAGTCGAAGTGCTTCTACCAACATCCAATTCTTTGAGTCCTCTTTTCAGAGAGTTACAGTAACTTTTTCCAACATTTACTTTGCCACATAAAACAGTCGGACTTGTAATTATAGTCAATGAGTTAAATGAAAAAGTAAAATTGGTTTTTGAATTCAATTACTATGATTTACTGTCGGTATTTAAATATAAATTAAACCAGTTTAATATTAAAACTAATTGGTTTTGCAATTTCGATGGTAATTCAAGTGGGACGGCCACTACGTCGTTGATATGTAATGGAAACACCGGGCTTTTGTCCTTTGATTTAGAAGGGATATCGATTAGCCATTGAAGTTTGACTGGCAATGCATTTAGGCAATTCATTGGCCGAATTTCCTGCAAGCCCATTGAAGTCTAAGGAATCATGAATACCCACTCGATATAAAGCGTCATCAGCTGTTTCTGAATAGCACTAAGAGACTTGGTACTATTCAACCTGCGGGGTTTCAGGACTAGTCAAGGGAAATGTTTAACGCAAAGGGCAATTACGACGACTAATATTGCTTCATAAATTATTATTAATACCCGATCGTCCGTTCTTGATACAATTAAGCAAACAATCGAGATAGTTCTATTCTGATTAATTAAAAGTATAATAGATAATTTAGCAGTAACTGATAAAGCCTGCCAATATTAATTCCAACGGTTAACGGTTAGACATACCTGGAAAATCTCCAGCATTGTTATCCAACTTCGTCATTGATATTCGTCGTGCGCGGAATCGATTGTAAAGTCATGTTTCTTGGAGTACCGAAAATTTCACCACCTTATCGCATATGCTTTATTACGACAAGTGTGTTCGTAGGAGCTTACATAAATTCCAGGCGTATCTAGTAAGAGCATACACAACTATCGATTCGATCTCGTAAAGCTTGGCTGTTGCGGCAGCAAGCGGGAAGAGTTATTACTAACACTCGGTAGACTGTTCGCCAATTTACGAGGCGATTCCAGATTGCAAGCGGATAAAACAGTGGCAAACACAGGATTGGTAGTTAAATGCAAATGGAATATGAAATGTGCAGCAAATACCAGCATAAACACACATTCTATTACATTATATCCACTGTTCTTTTGATTACCATTTAACATTTCTATGCTTTTCAAACACACATTTCTCTTTTATATTCCACTCGACATTCAAAAGAAAATTAACTGCATTAAACAATAATAACTATTCAGATTACGAGTAAAGTCCTGAAAGAATATACGAATGGTTGACGTTCAGTAAAAAGTTTTACGATCCTTTCAAAGATTCTTCATACAATGGAAAGGGGTAACAAGAGCAGAATGTGTTCAAGTATCAAGGCTGTCGACTCCAACCTTGCAAATGGGAAATTCACTGTGGTTAATACTCACCTAATGGCGATGTACCTCCAGACAGCGAGAGTGAGCGTAATGGCGATACTGATAGTATGCAGCAGCTGAGTGAAGTGCATGTGCACCAAGACGAAGAGTGCCCAGCCATATGGGAATATCTGTCTTTCGGGTAGGATTATGTACACGTAAATAGCGAAAGGGATGTAGTCGAGCATGACAAGCATGTCGGCTGTGGCGAGACCTGTGAGAATTCGGTTTATAGGTGCCGCGACCATGTCCTTTCGCGTTAACACGACAATGTTCAGCATATTAGCGATGGTACCGAACAAGCAGACTACCAATGCAACATATCCATGATATTTCTTGTACTCGTTCGCTAAATTACGCACTGCACCGTTGCAATAACACGGTACCGGTGGTTCCGTACTTTTTCCTACGTTAGTTAGATTGTTCAAATTGAACCAGATTTCGATGTCTTCATCGGTGAGATTGAAGTTACGGAAGATATCCGTATAATTCTCGAGATGATACATTGTTGCTATGCTTTGTAAAAATTGCTCGAGTTTTTCAATCGTTACGTTCAGATGCATATGCAAACCGGAATTCCCTTTGTGCACGTGTCGCAGCATCGCATTTTCCACTGCAAATGCATGGTGCAGTTTCAATCTTGTTTCTAACACAGGTGTCAACCCCGCAGGAATGCTTTGGTATTTGATTATAGAAGAATCGACCAGGACCTTCTAATAAATTCGATTTTAGATTCGTTGGTCGTATTAGGAATTCTTTGTGTTAGAAGGTCTTTTCTACCTGAAATCTCCTTGACCTTTTTCTACCTGCATCCTTGACGACATTGGTTCCCCTCTTCCCTTTTCCTTACGCTGCCATTCATTCTTATTGGTTCCTTTGATGTTTCGATATTGGCAGCGAACGCTAGTCAAGCTTTCACGCACGTACTATTTTTGTCGGTCAGTTTCTTTCGGGTCTCGAAAGCGATCGGTGAAAGTATCAATTGGAAAAATGTGCCTGTCGACTACATCTGCGACTATTGCATTCTGAGGGTTCACTTCCACTAGCTCGTTTGAGAGGACTGTTCTCGATGGTATTACTTACAGCTTGAGAATACGAGGGGTTGGAAATGGGAACGGTTGGGTATCTTCTCTCTATGGTATTTGGCAGGAAGTTCCATAGCACAGCTGTGCTCTCGATACCAATTCTCGTGTTCGATTTCGTAACAGGCGTGTGCGCGATGCGAGATGCGGCTGATTCCATTAAGGAAAGATTTCACCAAGTACTCGCATCGTCATTCGGGCTATCGGCGATTGCAAATTCCACGTGGCGAGGCTTTGCAGCTAAGCCAGATCCTTGGTATTACCGGACTTGCATTGGTAGGAGATATTCTAGCTAGCAATGTGGTAACGAGTATTATCGGGAATTTGTCTCGGCTCTAAGTTCTATCGTATATAGCAACGCGAGTGCACCCTTGTTCTCAGGATGAAGAGCACTCGCATACAAGAAAGCCACACTCGAGAGTGCACTCTCGGAAGCATCCGGGTAACACGATACTGTTGTTCTTACTTGCGTTGAATCTTCCGTCACCCAACCCTTCTTCCTATAGTTCTCTCTACGGTCTAATTCGTTTTAAACCACTCACTCCTTGAGAATCTTCCTTGCAGAGAAATAGTTTCACACGAGTACTAGTGCGATGATTGCATCATTATGGCACTCATTAAAGTCGCCTTTGTCATAGTCGAGTTGCCTGCATGCAGAGTATTATCATTCGGATGAAATGCTTCTTCTCGGAGAGAGAATCTCATGTCAGATATTTTCACGTGACTGACAGTGCGGTGCGTTTTTACTACTGAATAGCAAGCTAGTTTTTAGGATGTCCTCGAATTTATATGTGCATCTAAAGCACCGCGGATTGCCCTCGAGTCACCGTTGTCCTTCAAGAATTAAATCAGTCATCCGAATTCTTCGGCGAAGTTTTTTTTTTTTTACCAGTCTTCTTCGGCGAACACCAGTTTTCATGAAGCCATTCTTTCCCCTCTTCAAGATGTGCTTAATGATCCGTGCAGCATCGAAAGAATGTAATCCGCAAACTTTCCCGCCGAGTTCAGCCGCACTCTTTCACACAATCAGAATTGACCCCGTTCTTAGAATCGTTGGATTAATCGAACAATGACAATACACGCGTAGACATAAGACACTCGAATTATCAAGTCCACCGGATATATCCAAACATTAGGAAAATCTTATCCACCCTCTGATTCCATTAATATTAATTAAGCCGTGATTCCTTATGTCGCGCAAGTTTCCTGTCTCGGAATATATATAGCGTCGCCCACTAATGTCCGAACAATTCATCCGCGTCAGTTCCACTTCTTCAAGACGCCTATATCCTAGCAGCCACGTGGAACAATCCCTACCCTCGTCGCTACCCTCGGAGTCACCCCAATTCCTTCGATAGCAAACACACACGAAACTAGAAAGAGGGAGGGAGAAAGAGAGAGAGAGAGAGTAGATTCAGTCAAGTCGCGTTAGTTCATCCATCCAGTGAATTCTCGCTCTATGAAGTACACCTAATATCACTGTTCCTTATCAGAACACCGACGGGATAGATCTCCCGACGGTGACTTCTCCTGATGGATATCCAATCGTAGGCGTCGTAGCATCACACGCACGTGTCGAGATCCATGTGCCCGGCTGATTATCGTCCTTCTACCCCATGACACGTCTCGCACGATTCCACAGTCTGTCCTGTCGATACTCTTCCGCTGCGACTTCCCACAACGAAGAAGAACACTTCTCTCTTACTGTCTCTACTCTCTCTTTTATTCAAGCTATAATCCTCTATCTCACTCGCTCTCTTTCGAACGTGTCTCGTCTTCCTCTTATCGTCCACCCTTGACGAATTGCTTTGGGTATGCCGCACGACGTTTCATCCCGCGAGCATCGATCCCAATGTCCGGCATTCCTGGCACTCCTTCGCTTCTCTTCTCGTGTTCCGCTTTCGGCTCCTATCCGATATCCGATGTCCTCGATAGCAGGGATACCACCTCCGTTGAAGTCTAGAACTATACCATCTACTCTAGAATCCAACTTTAGCCACTCGATATCAAGAGCCAGTAATTGTCAAGTGATTAAAATGTCACGAACGTGTCTTCTTGTCGGCTTGTGAGTTTGTCTTTAATCGTGTTAGATATTGGATGTTTCTGTAGTGTTAAAGGTCCTTCACGAAGCGAGTAGAAAATCATTGTAGCAAATATCTCGCTTGTACAGGGTGAGTCACTTGCCTTTTAATCATCCCCTTCACACTCGAGTTCCAATTATTTCCATTATTGGTACAATTTGATATTATAAATAAATGTCAATGTGTGGAAAAAACTCGGTAAATACTCCATTATATTAAAATTACTCAACACCGTATAATCATACCATTTTCAACGGCGTATATCCATTATTGGCGATTCAAAGGCAAGTGAATCACCCTGTACATATCCATACATGTAACTAGAATTCTGATCACTGCAAATATTTTATTCGTATTGCGAAGAAGCTATTTAATAGTTCGATTAGTATGGTAGTCTCTTTTTTGTTCAATGACTCGGAATAATTCGTAACTAAACTGTCGGATTGACTCGATGGAGGATCCAATTTTTTCAATCACATATGTAGGCGTTTCGAGCCGAGCGATGTAATGTGATTACTCGGCTGAATCTGATTTAGTCTGGATACCCGTTGAGCTTTAAGTGTATCCTAACAAATGGCATCTCCCAGACTTTCTTTCACATATTCTCTTTCACGCGATGGCTCTTCGGCGGAAGTCGCGTTCCGAGCGGGCAATCGAAAAAGGTCTCACCGAAGGTAGAGCAGGATTGCTGAGTGGAGCCAGTTCCTTTTAGCGGCTCGGAGGCTATTGAATTATAGGTGATTTTCCGGCTGTCCTCGTCTCTGCCCAGGGAAACTGACTCAGCTCACGTAGCCATCTGAAAGACGTTATTTACATTAGGGGATGCTTTTGCGCACCTTCCCCAAGACACCAGCGACTGTGTTTTAATCGGATTAGGAAGGATCCAGCTAGATTACTTTGATTTGTCGATGGGAGCTGGTGGAGTCGCGCCACTGCCTCCGCACAGATTAAGAAGGATTTGCGAGTGTAATATGGGAATTTGCTCTGCGAGGACTCTGCTTCCGTCGCATTATTAAGTGGAAAGGCGATTAATAGAAATGAGAGTGGTCTACTTAGGTGTGACTAGAATTAATCATACTCAGGGTGTACGCTGTTATTTGTAATGGAAATGTCTTTATATCTCATTAATCGTAGTTAATTTTAGACTGAGTTGCGACACTATTAATAAAATTTTGGTAGCATTAGAGTTACGACAATAATCTTGCTGGACCAGAACTGCATCATCAGAATACAGATATCCTTCTCAACAGTCACGAAACCATCTCTCTTGTAATTTATGTATATTTATTCGTCTTGTAATTATATAACGTATTAAATTAATATAATATCTACATGTAACTGTATTTAAAAACTGTGCTGTCGTAGTTACAATAGTTTCAATACAATAAGACTCAAAGGTACATGTATTTTTACTTTAAAGTCCTAATTGTAACTGTTTCCAATCCCCGCTTTCTCGGAATCTCTGGGAATTCCTATGATGTTATAAAATATCTGATGTCACAGAAATTCCTGGAATTGTTGACGTCACGAGAATTCTCGGAATTCTGACACCATGAAATTTTTTGGAATTTTGTGACGTCACAAGACTTGAAATACCTCCTCGCACATTCTATGTTCCTATTACAAAGTTGGAAATTTTCCCGAAATTTTCGGCCAAAAATTGAAATATCTTAACAGGAACATAGAATGTGCGAGGAGGTATTCGGGACCTATGACGTCACTGAAATTCTAGGAATTCTCGTGATGTCACAAGACCCTAATACCTCCTCACACATTCTATGTTCCTATTACAAAGTTGAAAATTTTATCGAATTTTTCGGCCAAAAATTGAAATATCTTAATAGGAACATAAAATGTGTGAGGAGGTATTCGGGGCCTGTGACGTCACTGAAATTCCAGGAATTCTCGTGACGTCATAAACCCCAAATACCTCCTTGTACATTCTATGATCCTATTATAAAGTTGAAAAATTTTCCGACATTTTCGGCCAAAAATTGACATATCTTAACAGGAACATAGAATGTGTAAGGAGGTATTCGGGGTCTGTGACATCACTGAAATTTCAGGAATTCTTGTGACGTCACAGCATGGAATACGTCCTCGCATAGTCTATGTTCCTATTATAAAGTTGGAAATTTTCCGGAAATATTTCGCCAAAAATTGAAATATCTTAACAGGAGCATAGAATGTGCGAGGAGGTATTAGATGCTGTGACGTCACGAGAATTCCTGAAATTCTATTGACGTCATAAATTCCGAGAATTTGAACTTCGAAAACTTTTCGACCAAATTTATATCTCACTAGGAACTTAATGAAAAACACTGAACTCTTTCAATTTTCTTTATTGTAGCAATTTTTCTTATTACATACTTATTATATATAGATTGTATATCATGTTACAAATTACATAAGGTTACAAATAAATATAATATACATGTACTATAAGGTCTTTACATTCGTATGCTTATAGTACTTATTTATAAAATAAATAATTGTTACTTATAATTATTATACACAATGTAGTTGTACATGACATTTGCTTCCTGATGTCGCCGTCCCCCGTTGATCTGCTGTTCGACTAAATGTTCGTACCTGTAAGGCCAGGATAGAATGTTAAAGGGTAAATTATCCACTGTTTTAATGCTTAAAGAATCAATCTATGAACGATTCTGGAAAGTCACAAAAATTAAAAAAATCGAAGAAATCTGAAGGGTCCTTGACGTTTTTTTTGGCGAAAAAATAAACTTGGAGCGAGGGCTCTGGAACTTATATCGTCGATTCCGGACTGAATACTGAATCTCTGCTGCAAATCACAGCCCTCAAAACGTTCGGCAAAGTTGGAAAACGTGGGAGGGACTGTATAAGCCAGAAATGCTAAGTTAATCAGATAAATCGAAAATATAACAAGGCTTAACCCCTTGGCCTTTCTATGATTTTTCAACCGAAATAGAAATACCATAACAGGAATACATAACATGAAAGGAGGAGTCGCAAGTTTTCAGTGCAACCGGGGGCGAAAATAACAAAATTGCGCTTTTGGTGAATATCTCTTATACCGGTACATATAAAAATCAAAAAAAAATCAAGGACATGTCTATTGAGGAAACGCACGCTAAGAAATTATTTCAGATTTTTGAACCCCAGAGCTAAGCTGTAAAAAATCAAAAACCGAGAAAAATATAGTTTTTGCTCGATATCTTTTGTACTAGTATGCCAATCATCTTGAAAAAAATCAGAGAAAATTCTGTAACATGCAGCTAGTCAGCAGACATATCTCTGATTTTTTTCAAAATGATACATGCATTGGTATAAAAGATATTGAGCAAAAACGTGATTTTTCTCGCTTTTTAATTTTTTACAACTAGGATGTTGGATTGAAAAATGTGAAGTAATTTCTTAACGTACATCTCCTCAATAGACACGTCTCCGCTTTTTTCAGAATTTTATATATTCTGGTTTAAGAGCTATTCAGCAAAATCGCAGTTTTGGTATTTTCGATCCCCATTCGCACTGAAAATCTGCGATTCCTTCTTACATGTCATGTATTCCTATTATGGTATTTTTATTTCGACCGAAAAATCGTAAAAACGCCAAGGGGTTAATCTTGTCATTTTTTTGATATATTTGGTTACCTTAGCATTTCTGGCTTATACCGTCAGTTCCACGTTTTCCAACCTTCCCGGCCGTTTCAGAGTCTGGGATTTCAGCCAGAGATATTCGATCTTTAGCTAGGAAATAGTGGTATAATTTTCAGAACCGTAATATCAACGTCATTCTTTGGCCCAAAAAAATGGCAAGGGCTTTCTTATTTTTTCTGTTTTGCCACAAAATTAAGTACTCGGCAATGCTCTGAATTTTATACTACTGATTCCTTGTTGAATACCGACTTTCTACAGCAAATCTCAATTCGCGAAAAGTTCCGGAGGGTTGAAAAACGTGGAAGAGACTGTATAAGTCAGAAAGGGTAAATTAACATGAAATGTGAGGGTGGAGCGGAGAATGAAATATTCAGATTCGAGGTCAGAAGACGCGAATGCCGGGGCGCGCACGTGGTTCGATTTGGATCTTTGGAAAACCTTTTCTAAAGATACGACCGCCGCAACGAGGGTTCGATTTAATTATTCATGAGAGCACATTTCTATATTTCCCGAATGAAACATATACAATTTCCGAGCAGAGTGAGACATGCTTTGGCGAGTTTTGCTCATCGAAAGGGAATGATAGTAGTTCCCTTTCGATGTTTCTTTCGGTGCGAATGTGTTCACCATGGCTTTAAAACAGGAATTCACCATACGTATTATAATAATCGCTTCTTATAAGTCTATCACTATTTCTATGCGATTTATTAAATAATATATCATACCCTATCAATCGCATATTCTGTATGATCCTTTTTTTACTATGATATTCCTATCACACGAAAAACATCCACAGCAATACCATTCCGTAAGATCAATCTTCATTCATCCGGTTGGTTTGTGCAAGGCCAAAGTAAACGACAGGAAGGAAGGACGGCTAACGTTGAATTAATAAAATCGGCCGACATAAATTCACAAACCCCCCCAAAAATGGGACAGAACCTTTGGCTTCAAGACGCGTTCTATCTCGAAAAAAGAGCCGAGGGTCGACGTGACTCTTTATTCACGGACTAATCTTTCCCGAGTGGTATCCTGTAAATCAGCAGATTTCGTGCCGAGTGAAATACCAGCACCGTTCGCGACTATACTGTACAAATTTTTCGTTATTACTCTGCTGGATCCTCTCACCAAGAGGAAGGTAATAAAAGGAGGAAGCAAGGTGCACGGAACGCAATATGCTTGCATTCGCGACGCTATCTTTCGTCGTCCTATATTCTTGCTCGAGTGGAAATCGTCCCCGGAGAAGCAACTCGCGCGGCACTAGACAATCTCGCTGAAATTCCTTGGTAAACAATTCGGTTTTCAGTAGTGTTGCCTATTTCCTTTCGAGCCCTGTAACACTTCACATTTGCATACCAACGTCTCAAAGGATATTGTGACCTGTAGTTGTTAAACAAGATATTTGGAAAATGTGAATTAATCCTAAGCGATAAGTCAGAACACGAAATGAAAGCAAAGCCTGCTCGAAGAGGTTGAGCGACGTGTCATTTATTCACGTAACGTATGTATTTCCCATGGGAGGACGTCATTTCCTCACGAATATCCCTCGAAATACTCCTATCTGACATTTTAGTCACCAACCATTTTTCCTGTGCCACTGTCACTTTCCCACCTTTTTTTCATTTGACGAGGATGCACTTATACAACACCATTAATAACTTCTCTCATAAATGTCGAATGTATCAAGTTCAAAAGAGAGAGTTAAGTCTTAATTTTTACTGAAACAAATTCCTTACAATGAAATGCAATCGAATTCGAAGGATTATTTGGACACTAGAAGATAAATGTTAACAGGCTTGTGTCTCATGAATGACTAATCGTTGCACTGACCCCTGACCATGTTAAAAGTGATGGGACTGATTCCCTCTCTTTAAGCAGAGCGAGCACGTTTTTGCTGTCGAAGCTTACGAAGCCCCTTTTTCCCTCCACTCAAGATAAGCGGCGGAATTCTCTGGCGGATAACTCCGAGAATAACTGCTAACGATGCACGACGAACAAAGTCTTTTGTAGGTATGCGACCATCTTTTTGTGAAATTACATACTCTGGTATTACGATGAGCTAGAGTGTCCCTCGTTTTTTCAAGGGGTTCCATACAGCGTCTGGCTGAGGAAACAAAGGGAAATTCAAGATTTTTTGGTTTAATGCACACGTGATATTGAAACCAAAGTTGTTTTCCATGAAAAGATACGTTCTATGCCCTTGAAAAGATAGTTATTATATATTTCTTCGAATTTTCAGGATATATTCTTAAAAGTTCAGTTTTTTTTAACTACAAAGAGATGTATTTTTAGTTACCCGTTCGCTGTATGTAACTTTGCAAAGCTTTAGATTTATACGAATGACTAAGATAATGTAAAGATATTCAGAATTGTCTCATGTATCACTTGAATCAATAAACGTAAATTACAACTTGAAAGATGAATAAAAAGTTAGGAAGTTCTGGTATCTCAGTGAATACGTGTGTCCTATTAAGAATCCTAGAAAGAAGTCCTATAAAGTATCCTCAATATTCTGCGACCATCCAATCTTCTCGTAGACGTGATCTACTTTCCAAGTAGTACCTTTTACGCTAGTTCCTTCTCAGGTGCAGGCAGATTGAAAGTGAGCAACTCTGCTCGTTCGAACGTTAATTCGAAAAAAATCAGCTACTTAATCTTCTGCCGTCGACAGCTGCGGAGAAGAGAATTCATTGCCGTCGAATATCGAGCCAACGATCTTGCCTGATATTATTTTAAATTAAACTTCCTGATTCTTTTGGTAAATCCATGGCTCACCATATTGTGGCAAGAAACTTGGCTTATGCACTGAAATTGCTTTCACCCTGATCGATTTTTAATAGCACATGTAATTAGCCCCATGTTTACTAGAAAGTGCGGATGACAGCCAAAGTGAGAACTTGCACCATATGTAAGTAGATTATCATACTCGACATGGTTTTCGATAGAAACATGATGGTGTCAGGACTTTTTCAGAGTAGCACAAGTTCTGGGATGCTGGGGGCTAAGCTAACTTTGCTGTACTTATTTCCTCATTTTTCTTGGGTTTCCTCATCCGGCGAAGTAAAGTCCCCCGGATGATTATGACACCGATTTCCCGAGGAGAGTTTAAGTGCGAAGTTTTCCTAGCCGCCAGCAAGACACGTAAATATTCCAGTATATAATTCTTTGTTTCGGAAAGAACTAACTACTTCTACTATCTTAAATCTACTGGATCTGAAAGTTTTCCAGTGGTGAGCATGCATTGTCCGAATCGAACTTTGGAGGGCATTAAAAAACATTAAATAACGTTACTCTGAGTGAAAGCGCATTAATCTTCGAGAAGAGTAAAAAGAAAAAGGTGAAATAATATTTGCACTGATGTCTTTTCCACTCCTACGTTTATATACACGATGAAATGGTGGTTTCTATTATTGAAACGCGTTTCTACTTCGCTCACAACGAGACTGGGATCTGCCGAGTGTGTGAGGGATCTTTGCACAGACAGATCTGTCCTTCGTTCTTTGTACTACTAACGGGATGAACTCTGAAAGCATCGACCGTCTCTTGAACTACTACTTTATACGGGAGCAGCAATTTTCCTTTGCTTCAGCACTTCGTATTCGAGAACTAAAATCGATGCGACGGAATGACTAACGTCGCTTTGGAAAATTGACGCGTTTGAGAAATATATGCGCGATGACTGAAGCTACGAGCATACTTCCAATAGAATTGACGATGGCGAATGTAATTCCTCCCCCCTGGTTCGACTCTAGTCGCGATTGATTTACTTGACTTTAGAATTCACGACAGATTCACCGCTGATGGCGAAGGGCTCCGTTTAAATCTGATCTTCCCGACGCTCGTCAAACTGATTACAGAATCGACTCAGTTAAGAGTAGTCTGCGCACTTCTCGGAAAACACAAACTCGATTTTTCCGTAACTCTTTTAAGGCGGACGTATATTTGTGCAAGTGTAGTATCGACATAGTACCAGAGAAAACATTTGAAAAGGGTATCTTAGAGGCTGAATAATTCAAAGGTATTTGGTCAAAAAATAGATTTCAATCGAAAAGCCGATAATGTTTAGGCATTTTTAAGAAGGAAACAAACCATGAATCATGGAAATTGCAAAGTAGTAAAAAATAACTAAATGGCGAAACGTGAAAGTGAAAAAAATAGTTCTTAAACAAGAACTTTATTATTTTCGTCGCCAAAAAACCTATTAATTATTGTAATTTTTAGATTATTTTGGTTCACGTTCCACCGTTAATATTATTCCAATATCTGTGCAAAATCTGGTCAAAATCGATCGAGTAGTTTTCGAGTAATCGTTCAAGCCATTTTTTGAGTTAACGAGACCCAGCGTTTTCCAAGTCGGATGCTTTGGATTCTGATGCCTGAAGCTATTTTATATTCCTCATTGTTGATATGCAAACAGTGCCTTATTCCCGGGCATCAAATTTAATATCCTCTTATCGCAGTGAATCCTGTTAATACGGTTTTCCTCTTAAAAAAGAGCACGCGCCAACGGAAGATCCAGGCTCCGCAGCCCAGCAAACGTTAAAAATGATGGATTGCCAGGAGTTTTTCTTTTAGGGATGTCGCGGTGAAATGAAAAGAAAGAGCGGAGGAACCGTCGACGATACATATCTGTCTAACCGACTGCCACATTATAATTTCGGGGTATGACGAATTTCATCATATTATCAGGTGGATGCCTGTTTCACTCGATAGATGTTACACTTTAAAGGGGCGCGTTGAAATTAAAATAATACTCTCAAAATGTCACATAATATCATTTTCGATATTAAACTTTCATAACTCTTTTAAACGATAACTATTATCAGTTAAAAGTTCTACCAAAACTTTCTTCACGTGCAACTTCGACAAAAAAAAAGGAAACTTTAAAAAGGAATACTAAATAGTTTTCTAAACTTTTGCACTCGTTATTTCTCTCAAAGTTTCTACGATTTCTTGGAATTTCGCACAAAGAATTTTACCGTGTGATAATAATGGTTACTTTCTATCTTATTGAGCTATCGATAGCCATCGGACGGCTTTGTCTGGGAAACAAGAGAGAGAGCACTTCAAGAGAAAATCTCCTTTAGATTTTCGACTTCCGCGTTAAAGCGAGAGCGGAAAACACTTCATCTAATGGAAGTTCACTTGAATTATTAATGGTTCCGTGGATTGATGCTAGTACGATGTATTCTCATTAGAAAATCCTGGCCGTTCCTTTAACGATGCATAATAAAATCCTCACATTTCTATTGAATTAGAAGGGGCTCGGCCCGACTGGTGGGAGGATGAAGAACTGCCCTCGTTATAAGTAAAATGCGAAAGGAGATAATTATCTTGGCTTCCTTGTTAATGAACCGGAACGAAAATAAAATCGAACTCCATTCTTGCACGGCTAAGTTGAAAAACCGAGGATCTTATATATGCATGTATACAAAATAAACTTCCTCATAAGAAATTAATTAATTAAAATTTGTTAAAAAATTAATTAACTAACTCAAGTAAGTTATATACAGCGTCTATTTTCTTTTTTTAATGCAATGAATTTTCTTTTGTTTAATGCAAAGGTGAAATAGAAACCAAACTTTAATTTTATGCAAAAGACTTATCTACTTGGGAATATACCTTCGAATTTTCAGGATGTATTCTTAAAACTTTAAATATGTTTAACTACAAAAAGATCTATTTTTAATTACCCCGCTCGTTGTATCTAACTCCTCTTAAATAAGTTTGACTCAATTAAAGCGCTGATGCCTTTAAATAAATATATTAAACCCTGAAGCTGACACATTACTGAAAATATTACTTATTCTTAGAACGTCACAAGTTTTTCACTGATCGATCACACCTTTAAACTTAAGCTACTCCAGCTTCTGACGATCATTTCAAACTACCCTCGTTAACATCCTTTCAAAGTAATTACAAGGCCCGCGCGCAACCTGCACGTCCGCTTCCTTTACGGAATATTCGTCGTTCGCAATTGCCCTGTTATCCCGACTCAATTCCGAGCTCCGTCATTTCCTTTCGCATAACAAACTCAAGATTGACGAAATCCTTTAACGGGATTTTCTTTATCCTCGGACATAGGAAACTCCGGAGAAAACTGGACAGTCTCTTGCAAATACGACCCGAGAAACGCTATTTTATCCCACTTATTGAAACCTTTAGTGAAAATTACCAATCTTCCCATTTCCAATTATCTACTTCTTTTACAGTACTCAAATGTAAAAAATGTTCGCGCGAATAAAAAGATGATTGCCGCATTTGTGACTTTTCACCGTTTCAACGATATTACGAAACGAAGAGATATCAAACAATTACAACAAATAGGTTATTACGAGATCGAAGATCGAACCAATAGGTATTAAAGTGAAAAATAGCTACGACATATCGCCCGATCCGTTCATACGTGAGAAGAAACTACATTGCACCCGTTGGGAATTATTACCAGTAATAACACTGGGAATTATAGCTAGCGAAAGCTCGGGAAACTCTTGGATCACAATCGCATTAATTGCGTACGGGGATATTGCGGACGGTCGGTGATATACAAGCACCTAGAGCTTCACGTACCTTGTAAAGTCACGACATAAATTAAATGCTCGGCTAATTTCGCCTTCCACCGTGGAATAATGCGAGAAGAGCTTGCTCGAGTGGCTGCGTCACCGTTTAAATTCAGGAAGCTATGGCTCGTCGAACACGCATGCATCGACCGAGTTGAATTTCACGAAAATCTGTTCCAGCATCGAACACATTTCACCATATTACAATGGTCGAATTGTCGACGCGCGTTGGTTATTATAATTCTCTTCGCTGCGGTAAAATAAATTCCCATATTCTCCGAATTTAACAAGCACAAATGAGGAAAAGTTCCATCGTCACGGTTAGCAGAGCGTTAACGATGTTAGTTGTTCTCAAAATCTAGAATTACTATTGTAAAACTAGTAAAACTAGTCAAACGTTCAAAATACACGATGATGAAAATAAGGTTCAAAGACGAGGTGATTAAAAATTTCGTTAAAGGAATGCTGCCGATCGAATCCGCTTTGGAAAGTCACGTAAAATTCCGAAACCCGAGCATGCATCCTTCGCGCTTTTTCCTGGATGGCCAGGTGATAAATTATTCATCGTGCCGGGCGCACTAATGGCGAACGAAGCTATCTACACCGAAGCATCTACATTTCTCAGTGGGATGCTCGCAAATGGAACGACAATTTTGCGAAAGTCCTCGTAAAACACTATTTTACGCGCACCGCGGATAACAACAATTACTAGTTTACATCTAAAACCGAGAATATTGTCTTTTCAAAACTTTCCAGTCGAATCGTAAGTAAACTGAAACTAGAAAACTTCTGACAGATCAGAAATAGAAAGTCTTGATGATCACGTTGACACAAAGTCAAAGACAAAGTGATTTGATCGACCGGGTATTGTATTCTACACTTTCACGGATTGGCAGTTATATTTCTGGGAAACCAAGCGCTTTCGGCGAACCGCGTGGGTCACTGTGTGTACCAAGCCATTACCGATACTCGATCACACGGTAAATAAAACGTTTTACGTGGAGAACGCGTCGTAAAAGAATGCTCGGTGTTTGCAATATGTGTTGCACTGTTCGATCATCCTGGAACACCCGAACAATCGATGGACCGCTTGACCCAACCCTCACTATCGGCCTTGTTTTTCACCTGGGAAACGACGTTGCTGCGTTACAGGTGACAATATCGTTTTTCACAATTGATGTTATTTTGGCTTTTGCGCACCGTGTACTGTGTCGCGTGCATCATGTGTGTAGCGCCATGCTTTCACTGTGCCTTGTTTCCCGATTCACGTGCAACATCCCCAACAGGTGAAAAACACAATGGAAAATATATTAAAGCACTAAAGCAGAAGTTTTAAATGTATTCACCAGTCACTTCCTAATTGATTTCTGCACCACGTAATGAATATTTTGTAAAATGAAACGATCAATTCAAAGCGCGCAACATCTGAATCGCCGATTGTTTTCATTGTTTCGACCACTCACTTGTTAATTTATTTATGAATCGCGTATTGAATATTTTAAAAAGTACTATCTGTCCGAAGTATATAACGAACACTTGCGCTACCACAGTTTTAATTGTTTTCAGCACTCACTAATTAAGTTACGAACATATTGAATGGTGTCAAAAATAAAACTATCAGTCCAAAGCGCGAAACATCTGAATCACCGATTGTTCTCATTGTCTCGACCACTCACTTGTTAATTTATTTATGGATCGCATATTCAATATTTTAAAAAATGCTATCAATCCGAAGTATATAACAAACACTAGAGCTACCACACTTTTAATTGACTTCAGCACTCACTAATTAATTTATGAACATATTGAATGTTGTCAAAAATAACACTATCAATTCAAAGCGTGTAACATCTAATCTACCTGATGCTTTCCCAACACAATTCTCCACGATACTGAATGGTGGCCATTACCAAGCGCCCTATACGCAAAGTATGCAATTTCCCCACCCATTAAGGACACACTTCCGAAACACAACCAATAAGAAACTCCAAAGAAAGACTAATGGTAGGATTGATTTCAACCAATGCCCGTAGAGAGATTCGGTTAGCTGGCAAGAAACGCGAGCGGAATTCAAAGTTCCATGGGAATTGATTAATCCAAGTTGCCAAGTCGCCGTTAGATTATTACGATACAGCGCGTGCGAAATTGGTATAAAGTTCGCCTAATTATGCGCTCGTGCGTATTTCTCCATTCAGTCAAAGCGACTTAGCGTCGCTCTGAATCGCGCCAGCCTTATTACTTAGTTATATGAAATCCCGTAATCGAAAACTTTTCAAGAATAACGTCCAAGGACTTTAAACTCCGCCCCTTCGTTTTCCTAGGCTGCGTACTCATAGATTCCGAGAAAATTGAAATTTTATTCTACGCGAATTCAATCGCGCTTCGGCAAAGTTTTCAACTCGCGGGCGCGTTGATAATTTCATTACGTGTCATAAGCTGGGCGGCGATGAAGAAAACACATAGTAAGAAGAAGGTCGTCGAATGAAAGGACGAAGGAAACTGAAGGCGAAGTTTAAGTATCGAGGGAGCTAACCAAGGTAACACTTGCATTTTAATGCCCGACTATCGCTCCTTAACACAACCCTCTGTCCTTGGGAAAGTTTCTACCACGACTTTATTATACCGCATCCTTCGTTTTAACTGCTTGCCCCTCCCCCACTTAAGGGCGAATCGAGAACCGATGTCTTGCACGGAGAGCAGATTAAAATAATACTATAATGGACCGTCCCACATTTTCTCTCCAACGCTATTAAATGTCAAGATTGACATAATAATGCTGTTGTAATGACAAGGTAAAAATATCGTCTTTCTCACTGCCGGCAAGTAATCTCGAAACTCGAAGATGAATCTGAACAGGCTTTATTTCGTTCGCGTTCGAATCGTACTGGGACAATCGCTCTCGTCAAATTATGGTTCTTTCGAATTCAGGCTGATCTAAAATTGCTAGGTAGAAAGTAGTACTTTCGAGCGGTTTATCTAAATAGCAACCGCATCGAGCATATGAGTAAATGACATATTTATCGAAAACATCGTTTCTTTTATGCAAAACATGTCGAACAGAAAGTAATATTGTAACACGCATAATTCTGACGGAAGTTAAGTAAACTCGCAATGACAAAGGAAGTAATTTGATTCTAGACTGAGAAGACTAAAATCTGACACAGCTTCGATCTTTCTACGATGTATAAGTTAAATATTAAATATACCGTCGAATCCCTGCTAATTAGCAATTAGAGAATTCATAGTTTATCTCCTAAATCGATTGATACCACCGTAAGCGCCGTTTTCCATTAAAGTGGCTTATTGCAGCCACAAACAGCAATCTCTATTTGATCTTTGCCAATACTTCTCTTACGGAGAAATATTCCATGCTCGTTAATTATAATTAATGACTGTTTAATACCCGATGACCGATTTAATGCGATTCTTTATACCCGATGACCGATTTAATGCGGGGAATTGTCTCGAGATTTTTATCGACTGTGATGAAAAACGATAGCTTTTTGCAGGAGAAAATTGCGAGATTGCACCGCGAGTAATCAATGGGTCTTCGAGGTAGCGTAACGTTGTCTTTTTATCGAGAAAAGCAAGCAGTCTCGGGACGGAGTCGTAGTTGAATAAGCTCGATCTGGAATTACGTAAATGAGTATTGCGGCACTGTTCGGTCAACAGCTGCCTTGTATTTAACACGCTTCCTCGGAGAAACGAGGGAACAAAGCGAAGATAATAATGTCCCTTTAATAAGACAATTACCAGAACTACGCACAGTAGGTTGAAATAATAAAATACTAGACATTTGACGGGGACTACTTATTTACTTCTCTATCATTATAATAAACATAATGAATATAAAAATAATAATAATACAAATAATATATACTATAATTTCTGCATGATTTTTATATTTATAATAGTAATAAATGTTTTCTGTCAAATGTCTAGTATTTTATAATGTTGATCCACTGTGCGCCGGTTATGCGTTGCACAATTTAGAAAACATATTTATCGACCTGGGAAAGGTGATCTTGCTCTCATCGGTGAAAGAACAAACCTTTTTTTGCGAGCTGTAAAACAGGTCGTGTCAGGTACGCTTCTGCCATAAAACTTTCTAGACCTGTACTCGTTGAGAGTTTCCATCAAAATAGAAGAGAAAGAAAGAGAGAACGAAGAGTGAGGGGACGCGCGAGGGCAAAAGAAACTTTACGCCACAATCCGCATATTGTTGATTGCCTGGGCGAACATATAGGAAACCCGCAGGCGGAAGACAATAAATATTTGCAAAACTCTACGCAGCTATTTTAAAGGGACCTTTGCGGATTAAGAAAGACCCAGTTTGTCGTGTGTCGTTTCTTGCAACCCTTAGAAACTGTTTAATTGTACACAAATTACACTCTCGCGCGGTTTTGCGGCAAACTTTAGACGCGTTTTTCTCAAAACTCGAAAGATTATTGCAAAAATCGCCGTGCACGATTACCAAAAAATTGTTCGGCCGATTTTACCCACATTTTGCACAGAGGTTCAGGGTTACAGGGAGAGTACGAACCGAAATAATCCAACGGCTTACGAATGTTTTACTCTAAAAAAAATATTATTGCGTATTCCTCGGCTGAGAAATCGTGCACGGCGCAAAACTCTTTCTTTAAAACTATTTGGGCTTTTACAAATAATACAAACTTTTAAACTATGAGACAAATGACGGCATAAAAAATCGTGAACGTTGCACAAAGTATAAATAACATCTGTGGTAAATATCATTTAGATACCATTGTTCGTTCTGTTATCAAAAATTCTTGAAAGTTACCTATTATTTGAGCGTCTAGGCCACAAAGGTCCTTTAAAAATCAGTTATCTACTCAATGAATTTATATTCGAATAAAACTTAGGATTTGAATTCTTCTTATTTGGCTGCTTCTTCCTTAAGGAAATATTATAACAAGAGAAACCAACGCGAGTTGAACAAAATGACTATTTGCAAGGTATACAATTCTCTCCAACCATCTAACCTCGATCGATAGAACCACACGCCTAATACTCTTATGTAATAATATTAGAGCACGATGTAACATGGCAGTCTTAGCTTCCGCACGAAGGGATGTACTATGTATGTCCTGATAATGGAGGGTCGAGAAAGTGAGTAGCTACCCTCTTAATAAGAGGCGACGCAAATTGCAAACACTTGTTTGCTGACTCACTGATCACGAATGCGTCTTCTACTAACGGAGAAGTGGTTGGGAAAGTCGGAGAACTGGGGCGGAAAGACGGACATCTGGAAATGAATCATTGTGCGCTTGGTAAAATCCAACCACTCGTGATTTATCTGAAAGAGTATCGTCGATACCACGTTGTAAGACAACTATTGATAGAAAAACTCGAAGATAGAAAACTGCACATTGATAATCACTATTGTAGTTTCTTCAACAAAACACTGGGATTATAAGAACATAGCTAGTCAAGATTCTCTACTTTGATCCCTTAAATTCATGCCAGATTTAATCGCAAAAGACAATCCTATCAGAAATTAATAAGAAAAGAATTATTTGCAGAAATATTTCAAAAGGTATTTCTGTGATTTTATATTCTACAAAAGCGACCTAATGTAAGGAAAAAGCTCTGTCACGCGTTGCGTAATTTGCTACCCTATTGAACGACGTGGTTACAAGAACGACTGAACTTAAAGTGTGAAAGCTCAGGAACAAGTTAAGGCTGATCGCGAACTTGGAACTGATAATGGGTGTCGGTGGAACAGTCTATTTCACTTGAATGTAAACCTACCCTTCGGTGGGTAGAAAGATCTCAAAAGAGTGGAAAACTTCGTCCTTTTTATAGGCGTATCAATATCCCTGTTATGGGAAACGATATGGTTCTTTCTTCGAAGCATACTCTTCTCTATCTTATACCTGACATTATCGACTCTTGAAAATGACGAGTTTCTCGAGTGATTTGAGTTATGCTGGTTTTATACGTACCACTGTCGCGTCTCGCGAGTTAACGGGACGTGGCACGACACGTTCACGCACCACTTGGGATCGAAGCGACGGATTCACGTGGCGTAACAAATGCCTTGCGAGAAATTAGATTGTACTTTTATCTCCAAACACCATCCGCACGACACTCGCACTCAATACTGCCGTTTTACGTGACTCGTCAGTTCTCACACGCACAACAAAAACTTTTGATTTAATGAGGACAATCTCTATTCGAGCTCACCTGTTACAACGACTAACCATCCGTGACTTTTTCCCTTCTTAAAGCGCTATTATTCAGCAACAGGTTACCACCGCAAGCTCTGCCAAGGGAGTTTCCCAACTATTATTTTGCAACAGTATTTTAGTACATTCCTCTATTGAGAAACTTCGCGGTTTATTACGTGAAAGGTAATTTACTCGGTAATTGTTCGGAATGATACTACAATTACAAGGCTAATCTGTATTTGATCGTCACGATTTCATACCAAATTCAAATAACACGACGCGCACTGCCATGTTGAATCATTTTAACCGCGCGATGATGATCGATATAGAACTGTACGTTTGGAAACGTTCGATCAATAATACATTATCATTGACCGAATTTCTGTCCAAGACTATAATAATCAGAATTTTAAAAGATGGTGAACGATATAAATTGAAATATCCGCTCGGAAGTCAAACAAGAAATAATTCTAAGAATTATCAGACAGATGATCTTCTCTCACAATTTAACTGAAGTTCTGTCAAACTAATGCACTGTTCTCAATTATAAAATGTAAATGAATATCCCGACGGACGAAACTTTAATAGGTCGCGGGAGTGTTATAACTTTCAATCTTGACTGTGTTGAATGTTAATATTCCGACGTAAAATTAAAGATAGAAATCTAGTAAAGACGCGATAGATTTGAATAATAAAATAGATACAAGTGTGTATAAAATCACAAATATTTAGTACCGTGAAAGTAGATGACAGCGATGATCATTTCAAATCTTACGAAGATTACAAGAGACGGGCAACAGGTTATAGCATCGCGAGCTTACGAATACCAGGCTGCAAAGCCGTATACCGGAGTGGTGGTCGCGCTGCTACTGGCACGAAAATTCACGAGGATCCTTTACCACCCTGCCGGCATTTTCCTACCTTGCAGTCTGTGTGCGATGCTGAAGGAGTCTGCGCGATGCTGTGAATCCTCCGCGCAAGCCACAGCATCCGTGATCCCACGCACATTATCCTCCCGCTCGCTCTTAGACTAGCCAACCACATTTTTGAAGTCAACTTATGCCTGACGGGAATACTCGATCCACCAAATGCCACTCATTGATGTTGTCCAAAGAAACTCACTCGAGAAAAACTCTACACCCACTGCTCTTCCACGAATATACCGTTTTCTAATATTTTTAGAAGACCCTCTCTAACGCGTCATCGAAGAAGTCTGAAGGAATAGCTCTTGGAATTTTATACGGATTAGTTACAATTTTGAACGATCGAATTATTACTAGTAATGCTTTTGAAGAATGAAAAGCGATTGAAAGTTACACGTTAGATTTCTACAAACATAAAGAAGTACAGGTAGGTCTTCCAAGTACGAAGCTGAAAGGAACGCAAAAGAAATAGTTTCTGTTCTTTTGATCAATGAAAAACGTTGTGTTGGATACACAGACAGACCCACACACACTGCACACGCGACGTATAAATGGTCGAGGTTACATAGAAGACTTTGGAAAGAAACAGTGTATCACTCGAATCTGTTATACTGCTTCACTCGAATACCTCGCAAATTCCTGACGAACGTAGCGATGAATGAAAAATGTATATAACACGAATGGAAACTGTATACTATGCGTACAAAATATTTACTAGAGCAAGGTTCCTTCTCGCGTGCTCGATTCAAACTATGATTTTTCGGCGAATGTTCGCATTCACGAGACAACACGACGCGTAAAAGCATTTGCTGCGTTAATTATAACTTATTTCATGAATGAACAATCTCGCATAAATGATGTCTATCAGATATATTTCGTTCAAGTTATGTACTGCGAATATTCGTTATATTCGAGGCTACTGAGCATGCACAGAACGAGGCTTGGACAGAAAGTTTGGTCCGATGGGAGATGAAATTCACGTGATGATATCCGCGAGAGATCGCAGAATGAATTCAAGTGCATACGCACCGACGTTATCTCTCCTGTGTCATTAGTATGGAAATTATTGCGACGAGTAAGTCAAATATCAGAACAACTAAATATCCACGACATATACGGCGGACGCGTTCTGTTCCCGCCAACTTTGCGACGAGTATCCGAATGCCCGCCACCTTTTTTTTTTAATAGTAGACAGCTGAACGCGGCAGTTAGTTAAAAAAAGTGTCAAGGATAGCACAGAGTTATCAAAACGTGAGAGAACCCGATTTTTTATATTTCCCAAAATTTTACTGAAGCTTTGACGTTGCGATAGCTTTTAGGATTGATTTGAAATAGTATAAACTGGAACACAGAAAGACACTTCATCCGACACAGCTAATCTGGATTCCACTGGCACTATATTTGCTTTGCAATGTTGATTAGAAGCTTAGAATGAGTCTGGAGCATTTTTGGAAATGTCCACAGTGTCACAGCATTCCCCCAAGTCCAAACATTACTAGCTGGGTTTTCGGTCTTAGATGGAACTTGGAATATCACATATGAAACCGAAGTGAAGTTAGTCAGAAGCCCGGATTTGAGGTTAATTATCGTGAGAAATGCGCCCGAGCGGAAGCCTGCGGTTTACAAAATTCGCCGTTAATTAGCGGTGGGTCGTATTCCCTACCCTAGATCGAATCTCCATAACGAATTCCTTCCACGAGAATTACTCCGTCTAGCTAAATGAAAATGCACAGGATATCTACAGTAGATGAAATTCGTACAAGCGCATTGCAAATGTTGAATATCAAAGTGTGTTTAATCAAATTTACGACCATTTGAATTTATAATTCGAAAAGCTTATACTAATTTCTCTCTCAGGCAACTCTTATTAATAAAAGTGACGAACAGTCAATTGTATTAAGCAATTAATTACTGTTCAGTGCGATATTATATATATCAGAAAAAGACTAGTCGGAATATAAGTCTGCTAAGGAATTTATGTATTGTCAGCAAGACGGTTCTGGAGTAAGTGACATTCTGTCCTTCACCGTCCTCTACCGGAAGGCTATCCCCTCCCTTTCTCACTAAATTCGATAGCTACGAAATTCCTCACTCCAAGACAATTGACACAAACAATGCAGCGTCAGGCACCTTCGGTCTCTCAGATATTACCTAACCCTATTGACGACAGCTGGCCATCCGATAGAAATGGCTCAACAACACCTGGATATCACGTGTGTGCTTGACCCTTCGGTCATAAATTCTACCCTCGATCATAAATGTTACCTGACTTCGGCATAGTTATAAATCACAACCGAATGTGTTGTTGTTAACATTCAAAGTGTATATGTATTTATTATAAGTTAAAGCGAAATAAAGTATTCTTATTTTAAAAATGACCTTGATACGACCTATTAATCGACTGAGTCCACCCATTATTCCTAAAATACTAAGAGCGAGTTCTTCGATAGCTTCGATCATAAATGCTACCTGACTTTAACATAGTTATGAATCATAACCAAATGCGTTGTTGTTAACATTCAAAGGGTATATGTATTTATTATAAGTTAAAGCGAATTAAAGTATTCTTATTTTAAAAATGTCCTTGATACGTCCTATTAATCGACTAAATTCACCGATTATTCCCGAAATGTTAAGAGAAAATTCTTCGATAGCTTCCATCATAAATGCTACCAGACTTCAACATAGTTATAAATCATAACCGAATGCGTTGCTGTTAAGATTTAAAGTGTATATATATTTATTATAAGTTAAAGCGAAATACAGTATTATTTTAAAAATATCGTTGATACAACCTATCAATCGACTGAGTCCACCCATTATTCCCGAAATGTTAAGAGCGAGTTCTTCGATAGGAACGCGACATATAATGATGTATTTGCGTTCACCTTGTCAAGCTAACAAATCTCCATCCCGTCGGGGAAGAAAAAGTGGTCGAGTCGCGAGATGATTTCGTACTGATTGCATAGTGAAGCAGCCGACGGCCGAGCGATCATGGAAAGACACTTCTGACCCGAATCGCACGACCGAGACTGTCCCAATGGATTGATGACGTACATACACTACCCACTTTGCACTAGATACGAATTACTAAATCATCCCAAGACTTTTTTCTCAACAACCTTTTTTTCCCCTGCGGTCTCCAAGCCCGGGCAACTATAGCAATATGAATATTGCAGGACATCAATACACTTTGCCTGACGGACCTCGTATAATTCGCGATCCACTATCTCAGATATCAGTTTTTTCTACACACCGTTCTCTGATACACTGGATTGTATTCGGAGTAAGCTAAATTTATTCATCGTTATTGACGCGTCAAGTGTTTTCCTCTCATAAAAGCTTGGGAATTTATTTAATGTTGGTATATTGTTACATCGAAAATTAACCCATTACGCTCTAATTTCTCGATAACGCTACATTCCACTTGCCATGTTTTTTTGGGTCAATTTACATTATCGTCTTCTGCTGTTTTTAATTATGAGTATGCGTGGGAATTATCAGGATTTGATTAATGATATTTTCTGGGATGTGTTATGTTTTAGCTAGTGGAAGAATGATTCAACCCATCCGCGCTATTATATTCAACTATTTGAGAATCCTTTCTGGTATGATAAGAGAATTCCAGGAAATTCGAAGCGGTTACTGATTCAAGGAACTCCGGTGGTAATTTGCAATTGGGGAAGGACGATCTGCGTAATGAAATACAGATGACTAGATAGAATTTATCCGCGCGCTATCCTGCTGCGACAAATGAGCCAAGTGAATCTCGGAAAAATCGCGTTTCCCGCTGATTACTATTCGGTGCACGGAGTGGCTGTGTGTCGCTTGGAATATCGCATTCTCCGATGGACCAGAACCATTCGACGACGCGCCTATCGAGAAATGATTAAGCACTCCCCGCGCGGTGCTTATATGTAAATGAATGTCAGCGGCAGATTAATTAACTGGCATAAAATTTTCAATTGTACTTCGCTCCGAATGTACTCATCAAGTATTTGCAAGAATTATTTTACACGAACTTCTATTGTAAGATCATTCTGATCTTCATGAATCAATTTGTTTTTTACTTAGACGTCTAAAAGGAAATAATCGAAACCTTAGCCAGTTGTGAATTTCCAAAATAATTGTACATATGAGACAAATGATAAAACGAAGTGGGTACTAAAGACTAAATGAACTAACAGGCATGAACTGGTGCTCGAAATCAACAGAGAATGTTAATTCTCCGGCACCTTTTAAAGAGCATTTGAGCAAACGGACCCGAACCACCCTTTGATCGATTCAGCCCGCACATGCGGATTCCCGCCCTTTAATTGCACTGCGTAACCTGATCGTTCACCATTCCAAGTGGCCACGAAGCGCAGCGGCAATCGAATTTGGTTTTCGGCTCGATTGACCTGCCCGCAATAACTCCGCTCGGCAAAATCTCGACGATAATCAGTTTCCGAACCGCTCAATTATTGATCGCTCCTGAATGACTGGAGCTAGAATCCCTGTCGATTATATCGCCTTGATATATCATCAAGCCAGACAGATTTTTAATTACAATCAATAGCCTGCCGCGACTACCGAATTTCCCCTGAAATTAGTGGACCCTGATAACAGAGGAATTCAATTCACTAGATTTTGTGAGTGATGTTCTGTAATTAATGAAAAGACCGTCTATTCTGAAAGTACAGTTGAGCACGTCAACATAAAAAACCCACTCCTTATTATACGCTTTAATTCCTTCCTTTATTACGAGTGGCTCTTTAATTTTCCCTGCTAGCTAAAAGTCCAAGCCCGAAAAATGTAATATTTTTGAAAGAATGTCTATTAATATCTGACAAATTATACTGTTAATACTTCGTTCAAGCTCGATATTTATTTTCAAAAATTTAATCAACCATCACCCCAACTATACAACGCAGTGTTACACAATGGGAATTAGTGCAAGGAAATCATTTTGCTAGTTTGTTGTACATGGCAGTGCGGCGAGTGATTTGTCAGCCCTACATCGATTTCTATGGTTAGTAATTAGGGAACATTCTCGCGCAATTAATCTAAGTTTTCCTCCTTCGCTAGGAGATCCATAGCATCGGCCGGAAGCTGCGGCATTATGGTAAACAGTGCTCCCGGAGTTCACTGTGCAGCCGGCGTGTGCAAGCAGCAAAGAGGACCGCACAATGCAGACGATAGACAGACTAGGGCCATGGTATACCATGAATAGGTTACCCATACAGGTACACCGTCGCTTCTAAGAACCTGTGTTCTCCTTCAAGTGCACTACCACCCTCGATCGTGCGCCAATGCAATTTGTGAACAGGACTTGAGAGCAGCGCACCCCCAAACGAAAGGAGAGGGAAGAAAGTTCCATACTATGGAAAATGAGAAGTCGGAGAATATGGAGACGAAGGCTAAAGACGAATACCGTACTGCTTATCTAATGAACAGAAGGTATGCACTGAACAATGAGAAACTCCAGAAAAACTTAACCCAGGCAATTCTGAATTCTGAATAAAAGTAGAAAAGAGAAAATAGAAATTACGAAGTTTTAATACTATTATATATACTAGAATGAATATAGAAATAAATATTGAAAAGAATAATAAAGAATTTTAAATTATTATAGAAATGAAACTTATATTCTATTGAAATTGATGCATGCCTTTTATTCCCACATTATCCACCTTCCAATTAAGCCCGAAATTGTCATAATTTTCAGGGGAGGGCTGTGCTCGCGTGTTATCATCGGTGCGATAGATGCTATCAAAAAGCAGGGAGTATCAATTCATGTAGGGTGCTCTGCACGAATGTGTGAGGAATTGAGGGTGAGTGTGAGACCACGCCCTATCGAAATAGTGTACGCAATAGTGTGTGTTTCTCGGTGTGGGGCGCGTATGATCCCGATAACGCGGCCTCTACTTATTGCCTATCATTTAGCTTAGCTCTACTCAACTACACCTGGCTTCGCACCGCGCGCTTCAACGCCATAGTGCTTTTGGTTCTGTCACGTCGCGCTCCAAGAGAATTTCGCGTACCCAAGACTTATAGCATCGCTGATGACCTATTTCTAAAGTTCTGTCAGCGTTGAACGAAATAACCAAGGTATGAAGACGCATATTACTTGTGAATACCAAGCATCACGGACTCAAGAGAAGATTGCCGACTAAAGAAAAAAGGTAAGAGGCCCAATGAATTTTTATTCCAACCAATTGTGATGTCAGACGATAAGCAATGCTTCGACATTTCGTGAAACTCAGTAAGAAATATTATTTATCTCAGCAACGGACTGGTATCTCCTCTCAGCAGGAATTAATTAGGAGGACGGACATGAAATTTCCCGGAATATTTCAGCCGAAATATTCACGGCTAACTTTAATCTGGCAAAAACGGGTCGCAATAATTAAAAGTTAGCACAGCGATGATTAATCATCTTGTAAATTCTTTCTTTCGAAAGGAGTGTCCAATTCATCAGTGACTGATTAATGAAAATTCAATTAATCAGAAGGACTGATACAAAGGGAAGAAATGTTGTCGAGTCAATTATAATAATGGAACAATAGTATTGTCAATAACCGATGGTATAGCAGCGTTATTAATTTGCGAATACGTGAAATACTCGTCCGCAGCAGACTGCAGATAATGAAGGGGAACTAATATCCAATGCTTACGTGAAATTGAGGGAAAAATCTAAAATTGCTTGCTCTAATGAAAAAAATTCCCCACTAATTTCTTTTACCGTCAACAATGAATGCGCACATTTTCTACCGTCAATTTAAATTGCACTGAATTGAGTATTCAGGCAAATACAGCATTGGATCCGGAAATTTCTCGAGATGATTTTTATACCCAAGCATCTTGAGATTGGTCCAAGTGCTCGAAGAGGGGCGGACTGAAAAATATAAAGCGAGCGGCTGTGGACGAGTGCGCCTCAAGTCCTCGTCTCGAAAACGTACGGGTCGCCATAAATTCTGATCTAACGAAGTGCTGGAACGTGTCCGCTGGCAGTTCGTTAACTCTTAAGTGAATTATTATAGCTGGCATGAAGTCTAAAAATTTCCTTGAGCTACTCCAAACGTAAGGAGTATTCGTACGATTGCTAGGACGGCGTGCTTTGCCTGCAGGTCCTGCATGATTGAGGTTGCGATTGAAATAGAGAGGCGAAGTTGAACTTTCATCCCCGTTCTCTACCGCAGAGTGAGGTCGACGGGAATTGGTCGAGGATGCTTCTCCCGCACAAAATCTTCCAAGCAGGCAGAAGAAAAAAGCACATCGAGAGTTCCAGACGCAAAAAGCGTCGAGTGAAGAAAACGGGCGAATGAACGCTACGACCACTTGGCAATACTAGAGAAATTTCTAGTATAGATTCCGTGGGAGGAATATACGAGTTCGTGTATCCCTTTCATCCTCTCGAAGTTCATTAACAAACGAGCAGATAAAATTCTCGAGTAAACTACTTTTGCCCACGCCGAGATGCATTTTGTTATACCTTTATTAATATTGAACTTCTTATCACAACCGATATCGGAAACCTTTCCACTGCGTGGAGGTTTAATGCCGGGTTTCAGCAGTACAATGTTAATGCAAACATTACTGAAGAGCAATATCATGAAATGAAAAGTAGAGAAGCGGTGCGGAACATTTAACGTACTGGCATTTCACGTGGGCGTAAACTGGGCGGCGCGCCTGACCAGTGGCTGACCTACACTACTTACGCGTTCCACTTACTACCCACTTTATTATACTGATACTATAAAGCTTACACTTTCTCCGTGATATAAAACTTTTGTTATTGCAAAAGATTAAATTACATTCTACCAATATCTTGGATATCGACATGTTTACTAAATAACATAACAATGTATGTTGTTAGTTACTTTTCGAATAATAATCGTCTATGAGAAAGTTATACGTAGGTAGCAGAAAAATATTTGTTTATTTTTTTAAGGGAATGCAGATGTTGTTGAAACTGAGAATCGGGAATATTTTCCGAATATAAAGTTATACTTGATATTTATTACGAAATATATGATTTCTAAAAGTTGGTACTTGAGCTCGTTCCAACTGTTCAATACAAATTCTGACAAAGCGCAGTGAACGTCTCTTATTACAAGGAATTCTATTCTAGTAAATTGAACTCCATGCGAGCTGGAGTACTGTGAAGCCTTCAATTAAATTCACGTAGACCAATTGAATTTCCAGATCGAGCAATACACATTGGAAGGAAGTGGTGCCCGATAACACCCGATAATTTTACATCACTGCGCTTGAATTAAACCCTTCGTGAGTCCAATTTTGCGCAACTACATAACAATCCTGTTTCGATATTCCATGCAAATATAAAAATAATATTACCAACAAATACTTTACAGGATGCAAGAAAAGTAATAAAACTGCATCTTTCGAAAACCTATTTGAAGAGGATCATTTATTTCCTAGTTTCAAAATCGAGATAGAATCAATGAAGAACAAAAAAATCTCAAAAGCAATAATACAACTATTAACAATTATACTGTTGATCCTAATTGAGAGCATCGAGTCATTTATCATAAAACATGACGACAATTATTTACCGCTTCGTCCATTACTCCAACATTGGTCGAAGATGAAAACCCATTCACGCAGGATTACGGTGATCCTCCATGATCACGCCAATGATGACACGGATCTCCAGATCGCACCGGCAATTTTCCGGGATCTCGATAGCACCGTGAGCGTAGCGACGTTCGAACACTTGCTGTCACTCGGCAAGAAAAACGAAAGTCTCGATTTTCGTACTGTCGAGAGCGGAAGCTGCGTGATTCTCTTATGTTCGGACATCTCAGACATCGGGCGTGTCCTGCAAAAGCCTCACCTGTCGTCCTTCTGGCATCCAGAGAATTTTTATATCCTTCGAGAAACAATGCGAGACTCAAGCGATTCGAGTATCGGTTGGAATCAACACTTCCTCGAATGGGCATTGGAGCGTCTGTGGCGTTTGCGAAGGATTTACAAGATCGCTGTATCAATCGGTAACAAGCTCATCCGTTATGATCCTTTCAAATACGAGAATCAAAACTACTTATACGCTGAATGCGAACTACCTTGCAAACGTCAATTTGAATCACATAGTATACTTAGCATCGAAGAGCAAAATGACGCTGATGTTTCTCAGTACTGCTACGATTATCGAGAAAGGTTTAACACTTACCCCATTCGCATTTCGATCTTTCGCTCGCCGACTATGGTGAAGATCGATAATCAATTCCGCGGTCTTGACTATAAGTATTTGGAGGTAATCACTCGAAAGATGAACGTAACACCGGCGCTCTTCGAATCAGAGGTACGCTACGGTTGGAAAGAAAACGATACCTTCAAAGGACCTCTCGGTGATATCGTATACAAGCGAGTGGACGTCACATTCAATCAATTCTTCGTGAAGAACTACGAGAACGAGCAGATTGAAATCTCTGTGCCAATCAGCAGCGATAAATTATGTATAGCTGTGCCACGAGCTATGCCGATTCCAGAGCACTTAGTGATTGCGCAGACCTTCTCGCCGGGTGCTTGGCTACTCGTACTTCTCGGTTACTTAGTTCTCTCACTTGTCTACAACCTCATGAAACTCGAGTGTACCAATTATTCTAAGGAGAACATTGATCGAACGAACCACGATTTTCGAGATGAAACTTTCCAGATGAGAGGACAGTATTCTATCGTCTCAATTCCAGAAACTGATAGAACCGATTACTACCAAATAGCACGAACAAGACGAGGATATTATTCCAGGTAAGGTTTAGGATTTATCACTTCTACGAGTGTGATGAGATTGAATATAGCATCTTAGATTGCGTATTCCTTGTTGAAATGATGATGCTAACAGGGGAATATATGAGCTTTGACACAGAATTCTAAGGCTTTTACAAACCACAAGAAAATCAATTTTTGTATAGGACATTTTAATTTGCAATATCCTTTTATAAGTTACTTTTATTTTCATACTATCTATCACGTTATTTCTATCAGTGAAACTAATTCCCTTTCACTCTCTGCTCAAATTCTCTCGAACCGGACAGACGAAGCTTTTTAAACTTATCCTGATTCTTCCTAAATATTTAATTTATCACATGAGTCGTTCTTTATTCACGTGTCATTATTATAACATGTATTTTTAAGTCATAAATCGTAATCTCTGCTCTGAATGTATACGCACCGGTTTAGTGAATTTTGGATTTAATGAGCCTAATTTAATAATTGGATTAAAAATTATCCGAATTATTCTGAGAGAGAACCATTTGTTATGCAAGCCATTTAACTACAGACTTATTGTCAAATATTAACATCCGTCTGTCTCTGTCGTGGCACTTTTAAACCTAGAAATCAAAAAGCACTTTAGTTGCGTCGGCAAACGGGACCGTGAGACGAAAAGCATACAAAATCAATAAATGCCGGCTGGTTCGGAACAAAGGATTTCTGCACCATGAAAATTCATCCTTATCAATGTTTCAATGTCAAACTTGTCCGTGCAAATATACCGAAGCATATTCGCCATACTCGATGTTGACGCCCCATTCATTCTATCCGACTCTTTCGCATTGTACAACGCGGCTTATGAAAAATTCCTCCGACGGATTTCATGAGAATCGCCATGCACTACGTCATTCTATATATCACCAATTTCCTGCTCACACTAAATTCTATTGAAAACTTCAATAGTTTGTTTACGTAGTTGATTCGCGTAGACAAATATGCATGAATTAATAGCTGTCATTCTTAAATTACCAATTATTCTAGTCACGGATCACTGAAATCGATTACCCGAAATCCTCATGAATAGAGACCGGTCATTTCCATCACTAATTGGCATTAAACTACAGGAATTATATTACCGAATTAGTGGCAAATAATCACAATTGCTAATTATGATATTCGTATCAAAAAGGGATTAATCGATGTGTATTCAATTCATATACACGGAGCACTGTCAAATATTTAATGTGATTTCGAGTGGGGTAAACACTTTTCCAGGAAGAGAGAACCCGTAAATGGAAGAGTTTACGATCTCGAAATAAAGGCTGGCGCTCCTTTCCCGAGGGAGAAACTGGATCCAAAACGATCGGAGGGATTTAAAGCTTCGTACATAGGTGCTCTCTTATCCTTGGGAAAATATCTGACGAAAGTAATCCTCCAGCTAGTGCAGCCGTTGCAGGATATTCGCCGGCGCACCTCCGAGAGAGCCTTATTAATTTGCAGCTTAATGATGAGCCTCATACTGAACGGAGTCTTTACATCCGAACTCACTTCGCTTTTCACCAAATTGTCTTACTACGAAGATCTGCATACCCTTGAAGATATCGATCTCAGTGGTACAATGTTATTACTTAACAAGAGGTAAACGACTAATTAATTAATCCTTTGCGATACTCTTTTAATTCAATCTCAGGTAATATCAAAATATAAAATACCCTGCTTTTCTTCAATGCAATTCCAACATTCGAGAAACGTGGTAGAATTAATATCCACGATGAAAAAGTAATTCATACATTTATACATTACGGGGTGTTCTCTCATGATGGTTCTCCATTACACGAGAGCATCCGTTTTGCATATTTGCGATGGTTTTTCTTGGAATTCGAATATGGAAATTACAGGAATCACAAAGGGTTTCTTTCTGAGTCGTCTACCTTTAGAATGTTTTTTAACTGCTTTGATTATTTTTCATCATGAGTGCTTGTTAATTAAAGGTATCGGACTGGTAACAGAATCCCGAGATCTTATGGATGATGCGCTAGCAGACACGGATTCAGAAATTCTCGGGCATCTGCGTGAGAAGCTGCATTACGCGAACGAGACGGAATTCCGTCGACGAGTTTTCGATAGACGCGAGGCAGGCTTTTTACAGAGAAAAGGCACCATGCCTCTCAAATTCACGAAGTTCCAAAAGGAGCTGTTCCACCTGGTAGAAGAATGTCCTCGGCAATATAACGCTGCTTATTTAATCATGAAAGGTAACAAATTTCAAGCAAGACTTTTTCTACTTAAACACTGTTTACAGGATATTAGATGCAAAATTTATTTTGTATATATTTTCCCTCTCGGAAATAACTCAATATTTATAACGAGCTTAGACCAGAAGCATCGCAAAAATGCATTCGCGTGTTTTTAATTTGCGAGATTGCGTAGCACTGAAATTCAGCCTCGGTGATCCTCCGGTGAGGAAGCAACACCGGTTTCTGCCCTCTTTCTAAATTACGTCCACGACTACGATTTCCTGGCACGAACTTCGAAGAATCAGTAATTCTTCGGTAAAACTTTCTAGTAATTCAATGAGAGTGTAAAACTTTGGAGTTTCCAAAGTATACAGTAGAAAAACGGGAGAAACGTTTCGAAATTCAACCAGATTCTGTTATCATTCATAATCTATCCGAGCGAGGAAGCCATTCTACGAAAACCGCGATGCAATTCAATACACACATACACACACACACTAACAACACTGCAATGAATACTATAGTTGCGCGTATAACTTTTCCGCGTAAAGTGATGTTAACCGGTTGCGCTGGAAGCGTCAACTTCATTAACTCCGACCTATAATAGTTCTGCTACTCAAATTACTACATCAAACAGAGCCGCACAAGGTAAACATACGTAAAGATGAAAAGTTACTGAGAAACAAGTCATCAACACTTACAGCATATCTTGAGAAAATATATACCATAAAACCAAATATCTAATAATACTACGAAGAAGATGAAGTGCGTTAAATCTCAAAGAAAAAAAGAAAAGAAAACAAAACAAAAGCAGGTGAGTAAAGTGAACTCTAACGAAGACAGTGTGTATTTCCTTCAGGCTCGCCTTTTTCCTTGCGGATAAACACTCTTCTCAGCTGGTTGAATAGCGGCGGCTTCTACGACAAGTGGTTCCGCGACATGTCCGTCGAACTGAAACGTCTCAGCGAGGACGACGAGATGCCCGAGATACGACTTAAGCTCACCATGCGGCATGTCGCCATCCCTTTCACCATTCTTTTTATCGGTATCCTCTGCAGCAGCGTCGCTTTTATTTGCGAGAGAAAATGCGCCGCTCAGAGTGCGCGCGATGATGCAGGATATCCGAGGACGCAGTTACGAAACTCATATTGTTGCTATACATAAAAAGACTGATTGTCAGAGGAAAGAGGCGGGGTTCGCCTTGATAGCATTTCTGACAATTGACGACAGCTGGACCCGTTACAATATGAGGGATAAGATTGCGATGAAACGACGCACAGAAAAGTAGAAAGCGTCACTCGAGTGATATTAGATGATAGAATCGAATGTCAATATGGATAATATAGAGGAGGAATCAAATATAATTTATCTCTATGGAATAGTTGTATCTCGAGTGGATTTATTTAGAACTAACTAGCTAACTTGTTTTGTGTAAATTATTGTCTTACAAATATAGTGTGGCTCTTCATTAATTTTGATAACTAATTGTTCAATAATTAATTGTATATTAATTTAGCTATTTAGTCGATTGAATAAACGTCAACTGTACACAGTACATATGGAAATGGAAGATAAACATTTGAACATGAGTTTATCAAACATTTAAGTTTACTCTCTTACGATAAACATTGTCTACTATTGTTTGTACGCAGGGAGATTGTAAACCACTCAAGATTAAAGTTGGTAATCACCGCCTTCCAGGATATTGAATTTCCTTTGCGTCAGGCAAATAATTTCACATTGAAAAGGGAGAAGAAAAGCGTCAACGATTGCTATTGAACGTTCTTTCTCATAAAGCTTTCGTCTTCCACCTGGCATTATGTATTCGCGCGCACAGTGAATTAAGGCGGAGCCAGGAAACTTTCTACCCTTGCTGTCAGAATCTACAGGCGATGATCTGAATATCAAAGAGGACTAAATCGATGGGGGAAAAAACTTGTTCGAGCCAATATCTCTTAAAAACAAGGTGTTGGACATCACGATCGACATAAGTCATAACTCGAACGTTCAAAGAAATTTTCATACAGTTTTAAATAATTACGTCACGAAGAAACCCTATTAGTCGCCTCTTACGACAGGCAGGGATTACCCTGGGTGTATTCTGTTCCGCATCCCAGTCGGAGACTTAATTCCAATTATTAATAAAAGAAAATACAAAATAAAATATGTTAGGATTTGAGAAATAACGCAGTTTTTAATAATAAAATTCTTATTAAGAAATTCAATACAAGATACAGTAAATACAAACACTACATATAGGAAAAATACTATGAGTGCTTATGCATACATTGTGTGAAGAATATCTGACATACATTTGACGTAGAATATTCGCTTCGAACCTCGATCCAAAGCGTTACTGTCTTAACTATTTCACTGACTGACATTGCAAGTTCTCCAAGATATAACATGTCATTATTGAACTACTATCTAGACCACAGTATAATCTCCAGTCAAAACGTCTAACGCATAACTAACTTTACTTTATACGTATTACAAATTCGAGTAAATACATATCCCTGAAATTCCACAATCGCATTTGGGAGAAACTGAAGCAGAAATTTGAAACTAGGTTACACGAAAGTGAAGTCAGGCTTTAATTCTGCTCTAATGAAATTTATGTAAGTGATCGGTGTTCTGTTAAGTCCGCTTTACCCTCGATCCCTTTTCGTCGCATTGCGAGTAATATCTGCGAGGTGAACGAGGTGGGGGAAATTTCGCAAGCTCCAATTAAGATAACACGCAGAGTCGCGATCATTCGCATTTGTCAGATTCATCACTGTCACCGAAAAACAAGAAACACACATAGACACACGCTTTACTAAACCTTCGTTTTACCTAAAAACATCCAGACGAATTGATAGATTGTCTCGACTAGTACTGCCAGAAGCGTCTAATCCTGATCTATGATTTTCCGTGTAGACATCTCTGCGATTTCAAAGAAAAACTTGTGATTGTCTGGACAAAGTAGCTTTCCAGCAAAATCCAATGAAGTAATGAGCATACATGTGACAGAGTACCAACAAGGCGCAACTTCTTTTTTACATAGAATTCGGTTGGCTGAGTGCGACGAGGGGAATTTGTCACTTGACAATTTAGATCGGCTCGTTCAATCATTCTACCGTCGACACACATTACCCGTGGGAAAGGGAAACTTGTGCTAAGCTAATATCTCACACACACATTTCGCAGTGATACATATATCACAATTCTCGTAACACTCTGCCGAACGAATGGCTAAATCTATTCACTTCGAGCCCGTTTATATACTGATAAGGAAAGCTACCCAATCTTAATGAAATTTATTCAAAATTCTAGTTCTCAAAGAACTATTCGACACGTATTTTTTTAAGTTATCCAGTTTTACTTTAAAGTGGTGAAAACTGGGGTGAAAGTAAAGGTGAAATGCATACAAAGTTCATATAATGTCGATTATCTTGGAATCTGTTGTTGCTCTTTCTAATCATGCAGAGTTTAGTTTCTAGAAAGAGAGAAAGCCAGGGGAAAAAATGGAAAACTGTCCAACTACTCTGAAAGTCTCGTGCAAAGGGTATTAGCAGGAAAGACTGGAATATATCATGGAAGATATCTAAAAAAAATACTGTGTCTTGCGGTCGAGAAGGGAAAAGTTAGTAATCCGGGTAGTAACGGAGATAGAGGAAACTTTGTCTTTGTTTAAAAGAGCCGAGAACTTTCAGTATATTGACCCGATGTCAGTGCGGACCTCCGTTTGGATTAAAAGTAGCGCCAAACTTCAAAATCTTCGTTTGATTAAGTATAATTCCCTTTCCCAGCAGGAGTTGCACGTGCCGCTTAAGAGTTTAATTCCAAACGTAATGTAATAAATGGGCTTTTACGGTTAAATAACTTATATTTTAATGAATTTATGTCTCCCAAATAATTCATATTCCGCCATCCATTGGTGGACAAAGCCGTAATTATTTAAATCCACTCAGTTCCCGCTCGAAGATTATGAGTATGTAACAAATTCTATAAGTTGTAAATGCAAAATCAGATTTGTGTGACCTTCAATTTAATCCGCAGTACAGGCAAGTGAATTAAATATTAATAGTAAAATAATCAATTAATAATTTTCCTTTCCAAGTACGTTCTCTGATTCGAGCCCGATAATAGCTGAACTTTTTGCAACAATGCTATCTCGATCTGATATGCTGAGGATCGCCGTGTTATTCTCAATCGATGAGTCTGCTAAGCACTTGCTCGGTTCACAGCTTTAATCTTTCATAGAAGCAGGTTTTTCTGCTCCTGCGTTTTATTATATACATCTCGCGTGCGTGACGGGAAAATAGAAATTCACACGTTCGTCTAAATCGAAAAGCTTGGAAGCTTCCACTCTATACAAAATTTACAATTCGACATTACAAACTACCATGATCCGCATATCAAAAACATTCATACCATAAACAAATAAACACCTTTCCAATATGAAGCCATAAAAAACATAAAAACGATAACGATTAACAGACGAATCTGAACAAATAAATAAAACAAGTAAAAAAAACCTCACAAACGGAATTCAAGTAATAAAAATTCCATGAAACACTAGACAATGAAACTTTCACACGTTCCGCTGCAGACAGCAGTAAACAGAGTATCCGTATTCACGACTTGCCCGATGCAGTCTGACGCGATAGTCTCCCGGCGAAATAGAGTTCCCCGAGGAAGACGACGGTGCAACAAAACAGACCAATAAAAAGGCCGAGAAACGTGAGGGAGTAATGCCGGAGGGTTAGTTTGATCCGTCTTTCACTGTGGACGACTTCTCTCCTCTTCATCTCAACGTCGTACGGATATGTCAGATTCCTGTACCAGAGTTCAACGAGACCAGCTTCATTCATTCTTAGAAGGATCGCAGTGATCCTTTCTCGATACGGAGAATACTGGCGTATGGCGTACGAGAGCATATAACTCGCCGGGCATTCTTCCATGATGTGCAATAACTTGTTCCCTTCATCGTCGTAGTAAACAGTGAGATTATCCAATTTCACAGAAGCATAGCGTCCAAGAGCAAGTACATTTTTATTATAAGCTACCATATGATTAGTTGGTATTTTAGATTGTACAACATCGATTCTATCTTTCAAAGTGCTACCAAGCAACGGGTCTTCCGCTAGCCAAGCTTTCAAATTCCAATACTTTGTGACAATAGTCATATTAGAATCAACCACCTCTTCCAGAGTATCCATTTCAGGATAGTGAAAAGGTTTACTCAAACTTGAAACAAGACTACTTTGATAGATGCCTGTGACTATCAATCCGAAGAAGAGAGTACCAAAGAGAAAAGCTTTTTGCGCGCTTGTATTCGCCCTTTGAAGAGGGTAGCAAGCAGTCTCGACTAAATCGAAGCACGATATCACGTACGGGTTAATCTCTGCTGGATCGTCTGCTACCAACGTTTCCACAGTGTTTTTCCTCTCATCTGCCCTTATGAAAACTGGCCCAGCAAATCCAGGGATATAACTGTCGAAGTTGTCCAGCGATGGTGGTTCAAACTCGTTCAATCCTATTTCCAAACCTTGCGACGTAGAAGCGTTACATTGAAACACACGAGTAGTTCTTTCACGAATTCTAATACTATTAGGACTGATAGCTAAAGGCAAAGCGATTGGTTGTTGATTCTGAAATGATTTACTCAGATATCCCACGAGAAACCATAGAATAGTTATGATAATATTATAAACCAAGAGAATCAACCATACATGTTTTTGAAAGGGTTTAAACAACATATAATACTTCGGTACAAGACCAGATGATGGTGCTATGAAGCAGAGTTTGTCCTCGTAAATTCCAGGTGAAAATTCGAATTTATAGTACTCATCGTATGTTTTCGTAAAGAATCCTGTGAGTGCCATCTCAGCGTATCCACTCTCGATGAGTCTAAGAGCATGATGAAAAGGATCACCTCCGGTTTTCCTGAGGATCTGTACTTGAAATTGTACCCTCAATGTACGCTCGAGAAGTGTCATCACATTTCCATCGAGCATAGAAAACTTGGGTTTCTTATTCTTGTCGTAAGTGATGTTCATCATCAAAGAAGGAAAAACTACGACGTTCATCTTGTAGTTCTTTAAATCTTGAAAAGTCTCAAAGAGTGTCTCGTTTCTCTGAACAAGGGAGACCGAGTCAATCTCGTTCAACGAGGTATTTTCAGCTGTCTCATTCATGTGAAATGATGTTAGAGAACTATCAAAACTTTCGTTGAAACAGATACGATGAAGCCCGCCGAATCTACCATCGGAGATATCGAACGGTAAGTATTTTACGAGGCACTGGAAGTCGTCATGGATCGAAGCTCCTAGCACGCGGTACACGCTGTAGCGTTGCCAGAGTACATCGAAGATCGGTCGCCAGAATACTGGTTCGTCTTCGTTGAGAAAGAATATCAAATATCGATTCGTTGGTTTCCAAAGATCTTGCTGCCAATAAATCAATGCCAGGAGATGATGAACATGCGTCGTTGCGAGAACCCACGTAATATCGGTGCGCCATTTCCAGATATTCTTCAACGAAAGATCATGCGCCTTTACTTGATAAAGATTGATATAATTCGTCGCGGCGTACTTCGAAAGAAACTCGGCCATGTCAGGGCTGTTATCCGTCGTTATAATGGATAAAATAAGTGGGGAGAATTCGGGAGAGTTGTGGATGAAATGAAGCATTTCATTCAGGTTCTTCCTTCTCCCTGCTGATAAATATTCCATATTCGAGAGTTGAAATAAATTCATGCGACGCACTGAATCCGAAGAACTACTTGTCGTTACTTCAAGTAATGCGACACAGAAAGACGCATAGATGGGAAAATAAATCATTATTTTTTGATCGAGTTACATCATTGATTACTAGTACGTTCTTCTGATAGAAGAAGAGTGTAGCGTTGCTGTATCTGATGATTCATAGGCTCTGATCTGACGGAGAAACATTTCCTTGCCGAGGAACGCTTTGCAGATTTATTGTACCGTTAATTGTATGTAGGCTTGCGGAAGTTTTTTAATAAACCTCTGAAAAAAGAAAGCAGAGCCCTAAAACGTTATTACAGACGCGTAGAAACTGCAACTATTTGAGTAAGGAAGAAATGCGGGAGATTAAAAGGGAAAAGTTTTGAGGGGGGAAGGAGCAGCCTACTTGTACGGACGATCGATGCTCCGACACCGGAAGGATATGACGGGAGCTTCGTAAATCATGTTTTTCCGAAGCGCAAAACACCGATAAAGAGAAAAAACTCGCCAAGTCACTGCGAAGCCTGAACACTATTTCCCGTGAAAGATCGTTCTCCGAAGCGATGCGCGTCAAAACTGTGAACCTTGCAATTTCACCGATCACCAAACTAGCGATCATGCTGTGCAAACTATTCCCCTAATTATTGGATTGCTTTGACTGACTCAGAATAAGATCGCGTTTTCACTGTCAAGTTAAACCGATGAAGATCTTAAAAGAATTGTACCGAATTACCGATTCTTTCAAAAGCTTATTTCCGAATAGGATGAATTTCTAGTCAAAGTTCTGCATTCGAAAATAGGGATCGTTGTAATAAAGATTGTAATCATCCTGTGGATGAGCCGTTAGCGTGCCCCTAACCGAGGTGCTATTCAGGAAGAGTGTATGATTTATGGAGAAAAATGCTTTTCGGAATTTTTCCACCTGACATTGAAATATACAACTTAAAATACAATATTAAAATACTACAACTGCTTCTTATGAATGAAGGATCGAAATTTCTACTATTACCATTAATAAAAACATTGTTAATATTGAAATGCAATTGATACTGTAAAAACATGGAAGAGAAAATTTTATGAATTGCAAATGGTCCAACAAATAATATCACGACCGCCGTAGCGTTGGTTATGACGATTTTCCATGCGATATTCCAAATCTATTGCACGTTGACCAAATATCACGGCCGTTCATCTAGAATCAAACATCCCGATCATTCCAGGCCGATCAAAATCCACCACCGTCGCGCAGGATTCATGACCCGTGGGAAAATCTAATATACCGCTTGCAATAAAAGCGAGGAGAAATCATGAATCTAAAGCACTTTCAGCTAAAAGCGTTGGAGGAAATGTTTGAAAAGTAAAGAACACTCGTTTTAGTTTCAGGATATCCGAAGTGGGCGAAAGTAAAACAGGAATTGGGGAAAGCTAAGTCGTGTGCGAAACTGGCTACCGCGTAATACGAAATTCATTGATCCCAAAACCACTTGAAAAGTCGGAGCAAACTTAACTCGTGCATGCTAAATGAAACGTCGAGAAAGTTGAGGGAAAGTCCGCGATGATGTTCCGAAGATATGCAGGGTGACTGACGAGAGGATCACTAAGGATAAGCGGACGAGAAGAGTGCGATAAAAAGGAATAAACTTGGCAGATAACTCCCAGAATACAGTGACAAAAATCACACACAGCCTATTTAAAAAAGAGATCACTGAATTCCACAAGTACGATAATAAATTAAACTCAATAACCCGAGAATAATATATTAAATTTCCAATTCAGTAATAACATAAGTTCATACTTCAGTTTAAAACGAATTAAATTAAATTCAAATTAAATTTGATTACCGTATATTATACCATTATATATTCTCCCGTACAATTTCCGTTCTACCATTAAAAAAAAAGAAATCCCGAACAGTACTCTTCTCAACAAGGATAAGATATGACTGGAATAAAGTTTCACTCGGTACCAGGTACTTACAGGAATATTCCGACCACGTTAAAAGTGTATTGCAGAATCGAGTTAAGTCCGACACGACTAGGACTTCCTTCTTTAAAGTTGGCGAATCCCATCCAAGCAAACTGGAATCGATTTGCAAATGCAAGCTGACTCGTAGAGCGCAACTCTATGACTAAAGTAACGTGGCTTCTCGCGTGCTCTTGGTGGAGTAAGGTCTCCTTAAACACGAGCGTCGGCGTGTCGACGCTTCACTCTCAGGTATACTTTCGTCCAGCCAACGGTTACTTTACGTAGACCAGTATTTGCGCCGAGCAAATCGGGGGAAGCTTTACATCGAGCAATTGCCGCTCGTCAGCAGTTATCGCAGCTGACAGGTCGTTAAGGCGCCCGGATTATTACCTCGTCGCGAATAATAACCCTGCCGCTGGCGGAGCAACCGTTTTTCCACTTTTCCACTTATCCCCCTCCTAACAAACGGAGCATCAAAGAGACGACATTAATAAAGTCAATGTAACGTTTTTTCAACACTTCTTTAAATTAATTATCAATTTACACTTCGCGTATTTTTAATTAAAATTACTATTAACGATATCCTCGCTGTCATTTATATTTCGAATTAAATAATGTGGAGGAAAATAGTTCGTTTCTCTAAAAAGTTGCACTACTTTTAATACATTTTTCTCGTACTGTCCGTCTCTCGGCTTTTATTGTGTGAAACCACTATTTGATATTAGTTTCAGAAGAGGTTCTGCAACTTCGGAACAAACCTACTCAGAGTTCTTGACTAGTAAGCGAACGATGTAGAGGAAGAGTTAACAATGCGTCTAATTATTACAGCTTCCACTCGACGCCCCGCAAGGTTCATGCACGGCTAGTACTTCGCGAAAGGGTTGCAGCATACTTGTAACCAGCTATATAATTAATGTCTCGCCACACAGAGATGGTGAATAGTTTCATCGTAAGACCATTAAAGTAAGTTCTAATTAGTCTGCTATCTATTTTGGCTGGTGAGACTGTACTTTTGATTACCAGGCATCCCCGTATGACGCATAATCGATTGGCGTCTGCGTTAAATTACCATACTCGTGTTATGCCAATAATTTTCGATCGTAACACGATAATATTGTTATCGTAATATCCACCAATTATACAGCCAACTATTCCTGACTCTCTTTTGCATTGAAATATCACTATTAACGATTGGACAAATTATTCGAGCACCTGCTATTTGAATTCTCAGACTGCGCATTCAATCGGATTTCTCATTGTCTGAGAAACTCCAACACTGAATCCATTTCATTAGCGCACTTATCCTGCGGATAAAAGTTTGCCCCGCTCACTAATGCCACAGGGGGCGGCGCGCAGAAATGACAGAAGCCTCTCATTGTCAGACTGTACGAGTGATGGCTGCATGAATTATTGGTTTAGCCACGGCGACGTATTTGCAGAGCACTCGTCATGGAATTGAGGCCTAATTACTGATGCTGGATGCGCGACACAAAGTCTCGACTTCACTAACAGAAAATTAAGGGAGCTTTCATTGTCTACAGTCCATTTTACCCTTCATTATAGACTTCAACTTTCAAGTGCTTCTCATACTAACGAAATGCGATTCTCATGTAGGAAATTCTCTTTTGTAATTTATATCTCGCTACCATTCCTCACATTTGCGCTTTGGAATTTCGGATTAAACTGGATGATTGCACGCAAACCCGATATTCACGCTTTTACGTACGCAGCGCACCGGAAATGTTACGGTTATGAAAGTAATATTATACGCTGGAGAAATTGGATGCGCAAGGGTGAATTAGATCCGCACTGTGGATATTTGAATAGCATGACTTGTGTTGGAGTTTCTATTTTCATGTTATAAGTCAGCGTGTCGAGTGGAAGTCAATTTGGAGTCGAGTGATTTTCTTTTTTAATATGTGTAATATAATATAGTGAAGATTAGGGAATATCGATAAATTTCATTATGGTAATATCAAGAGCGTTGCCGACAATGCTATCTGTCAGAGAACTAACCTGACTATGAAATTGATATACTAGAGATCGTAGAGGGACTAACTAGTCACATGTCCATGGCACACCTGTGCCGCCGACATATATAGTCGTAAACTTGGGCTGACTGACAAGAAGCTGCGAAATTAACGCGTGAGAACAATGTGAGCATGACTTGCTCGTCTCCAATCAACTAACAAAACTTGGTGCCACTATTTGATAAATGATCCTATCGTTCAAGAAATATTAACTTATATAAACAAGTGCATTGTAGACTCTAATTATAATATAACGAGAACTCCTAAAAACTGAGAATTTCAAAGTGAAACAACTTGAAAATATTTCTATTTTCCCAACCAATTATATTCCCCTCTCAGTGTGTTACCTTGTCTCATTAGGAAAACTGTTCAAGAGTTTAGGGGAAGAATTAACGTGTTCAGGCAGCTTTGAACGAACAGAAGCGTGGCGCATCTTGTTTAACTAATACTGATGTGTTCAAAGAAGTTCCAAGGAATGCATTGAAAAGCTCAAACAACTTTCACGCCACTTCGCCACCCTGGCAAACTAGTTATGAGTTATGACTCTCCTCCTCACGATGATTGATGAGAGTAGCAATGGGGCTAAACAAGCCCGATAAAAACTAGCTTTATTGAAAAACATGGGGGTCGTACTGAATTTTAACGCACGATATGAAAAACTCCTACCAAATGGTCTGCTCGTTTACAATCGAAAGATCAAAACGGCTTTTTGCCAGTTTTGAAATACTGGATTCTGTACAATATATTCTGATTTTACGTTAACGTTCTGTGTGCGTACGTATGCCGATAGTATTGATTTCTAAGGGAACGAATTTGAAACCTCGCGTAATTTGATATCCAATAGGTTCGAATGTTTTTCGACTAGATTGTTTTCACTAGTAATTCGAGACACAAAGCTGATATTTACAATGACTAACGTCTAATTAAATCCTAATTGCATGTACATTTATCTGTTTCAATTTAATACTGATTTTCATTTATTATACATCTGCCTGTGTTTTGCTACACCGAGTGTGCTGCACATCATTGCATCATATTTTCCAAGCAAACTCGAATACACCGAATACATATGTAAATATTTTCCCATAGTATTCACGTGTCACGGAACAAATTGAATATTGACTTTGTCCAATAAGTGGCTGAATAATTCAAAAGAGCAACCAGCCATGCCGAAACAAGAACAAAGAGCTGCGTTCACAAGAACAGAACTTTCCATTCAATTTCACGGTGCATCGAAGATTACAAAAAAATTCCCTGCACAATCTTCTCATCAGAGTTCAATAGGAAACAGTTTATACGCCAAAGTCAAAGTACTTTAGCAAAATAATGTTAAAAACCTTAAAAAAATGAAATCGTGAAATAAAGAAAACTTTTGCCCTGTTTTACTCTATTTCTCCATATCAATCGAGTATTCACGAAGCATATAGTGCCAAGAAAATGATTCCTACAAACTGAAAATTGGCCTTCTAAATTCTAAATTCAAGGCGGTGTCCAGTGTCGAGGGGTAAAGGATCACAAGCCCCATGGGAGATCGAACGCGTGTCTCTCCGATTTAACCCGATAGAATCTAGCTTGCTATCACGGACCGAGTGCCGTCAATCGTGGCTTAAATATTTAATGCGCATTTCCGGGATTCCGTGTCCAGGGATAGGAAAGGTGACGCTCTAGCTTTTCATCGATGGTTCAAGGGTGAGTGCGTGGCCGCCGGGCAAACCAGGGATCGGACTTCCCGAAAGACGATTGGGGTCACGCGTGGCTAACGAGTCGGACTCGCGAAAGTCAATAGGTTCGAACCCGAAATCGCAGTGTACACTTTGCCGCTGACCGACCACTCGGTGTTCGCTCTACGAGGAAAGGCATTTTCGTTCGCGTTACATCGATCATCGGCGTGCAAACAAAACGACCACGGGTGTAAATAAGACGGACGACGAAAGAACTCCCTGTCAACGAAGCCGCTGGTTACACTGGCATTACACGTGTCAACGGGAGTCGCGAAATCATCGATATGATTAATGACAGTTCCTACAACATCGAATACTGTTAATTTCAACTTGATCATATTACAACTCTAATACAATCATATATAATTAATACTAATTACTTCATACGAAATAATTAATTGTTTAAATATAGTGAACGAAAGTTAGAAAGTACTAACAATCGTAGGAATGAAATTCATTCCAAAGTAATCAACAAGGTGTCTATGATAAACAAGTAGAAAGTTGGATATTCTCCGAGATGTAAAATCTCTCGCGCAGCATCCGTACATTCGGCCGGTTCGCCAGTATGTATCGGGAGAGTGTGCTAACTTTAAATCTAGCGCTATTCCTCTGGGCGTGCTGCTGTCAGGGCCAGAGCGCCGAGCAGAAACTCCAGGCGTCGATTCTGTTCTGGACGGAGGCGATTTGCAAAGTGCCCACCACTAAGACCGTCTATTTCCACGGCATTTTCCGCAACACCTCTACCACACCGGTCAACTATTTCGAGACGCTTTTGCAAGGCATAGGCGACCTCTGCGATGTTACCGTTCTCTCCAAGATGTACAATCCACCAAGTCCTTTGGCAGAGGATGCTCCAGAAGATTATGGTGATTCGATAACCAATGCAAATACGACGATACCGTTCGAACGCTCGACCAAGCAGACCACTATCACCGGACAAGATGCACGTCGATCAGCTTTGCGACGCCAGCTTCTTACGGAAAATCTATTACGAAAACCTCTCGGTGTTCAGAAAATCGCTAGAATCAACTATGGCAGTGTGGTCGACATGTGGAAGATCAATATCATATTCTTTGAGGATAACAGATTTTTCGAGCAAGTCCTCGACGCTCTTTCACCTTTCTCTTGGAGCCGCCAGGAACACTTTCTAGTGTTCGCTCTTTGGAGTAAAGAGTTCGAAAAAAGAACGAATGATACTCAGAGGGTAATCAGTGAAATACTGCGAAAATTCTGGCGAGATTATCAGATACATAATGTTTTCTTCAATGAGCCACTCACGGGTCGTATACACAGAGGATATACTTTCAATCCAATGGCGAAAGTCGATGATACAAGTATAAAATTAATGATTTTTATATAGTCTGATTTACTGACAAGAATTAAAACAAAAGACAATTGTGTTAGAGGAATTAATTTCAAGCACTGATGAATAATTAACTTGACAAGGAAGTCTTAGACATTGGTTCTTATCAGTAAATTCCTATCAAAACCCAAAAACTCGATTACACAAAAAAATACAATTGCAGCCTGGGGAAAAGTGGAAATCATTGACACAAGCTCTGAATTCGAGTTATTCTCCACCCTAGCTCACTTAACTCGACAACGGACAAGAAACTTAGAGGGTCGATTGCTAAAAGTGAGTCTATTCGAAACTGACTCGTTAAGAAGAAAAGACCGGCGAACTCCTTCACCAACCGTGCAGCAAAACTCTCCGAGTTTTAGCGGAATGGATGCTATTATCATGTCGACTATGTCGAAACATATGAATTTCAAAGTGCTCGAAGTTGCACCAAAAGGGGATACAAGATTCGGACATGAGTTGGAGAATGGCACGTACACCGGTGCAATAGGTAATCAACAATTAACGCGTTACTTCTTAATTAAGCATTAATTACGATAATCCATTACCGCATCGCGCAAAGAACGCAAGGTAGAAAGTTGGAGACAACACGCGCTCCGATTTCAGTGGATCCAATTAGAAAATGACTAGACAATTAAAGGAATCAATTAATAAAGGGGCGGAAGTGTAATGGGAGATATGTTAGCAAGGGTTTCAAGAGCGGTAAGGGCTTTTAAATTGGCGAGCTATCATCCATCTTACAGCTGACATCGCGAACCGCGTGGTAGACGTGTGTTTCGTGTCGTTCTTCGTGAAGCGGTATGGCAAGAACATGGACATAATGGAATTCAGCACATACGTGGACTTCGACAAGGTCTGCGTAATCGTCCCTAAGGCGAATAAAATTCCGAAGGGTCTCAGGATCTATCACATCTTTCAACCCTCTGTCTGGTGCTTCGTGATCCTCTCGCAGCTGCTGCTACAGCTCGCTTGGTATTACATTCAGATACTCTCCGTAAGAAGGTTCGAGACTCGGCCAATCTCTTATATCTATTCTCTTATTCCTGCCAGCAATTTCCCTCCAACTTAGTGTGATTGATTTGCGTGCACTCAGCTAAAAATGTCGAGAAATATCAGTCGGTTAGAAAATCATCAAGACTCCTTTCACAAGTCAAGTTAAAATAGAATCCCTTGTCTATCAGATACGCGGAAATCAATTAATTCTGTCGGCTGATTAAAAACACTTCCGCGGCGGAAGGGAAGTGTACAACGCGGTTGATTAATGCAAACATTGCCGGGCGTAAATTACTTTAGTCTAACGTTTGCCCTTTCGGATATCACATAATTGTGCCGTCAAGATACCCCCTCGCGATACCGAGTGATTAACTACCTGATGTTAAAGGACCCATCGCACCCGACATCATTAAAGATTCCGGCAGGTTTGCGTTTCACTACATTACGAGCGCTCTAATTTCAGAAAGGGAAAGGTGGACTTTCAATTGACGATGTTCAATGCTTTCTTGGTTTCCACGGGATATTCCATGAAACTTCCACGATCCACTGCCGAGCGATGCATCCTTCTCGGCATCTTCCTCAGTAGTATTACACTGATGGGTACGTTCAATGGTTTGCTCTACAAGAGCTTTGCCAAGGACATTTACTACAAAGACATGAACCGCTTGTCCGAGCTCGACGAAAGCGATTTGCCAATACTGGTCAGTTCGCCGAGCATGAACGACCTATTCGGGAGTGGCGATGACCCGGAAGAGCCTATCATGAGCAGTCTTAGGCGTAAAATGATTTACGGTCGCAGTTCAGTCAAGTACATCGCTTACTATCGTAACGCCACCGCTTTGATGAGACAGTATACTTTTCCATTGGTGAAAGAGGTCTTTGTAGATAAAGATCGTACACGTTTGCTCCATCTGGTATCGGAATGTCCAGGTAACTGAGACTTCTTGCAGTGGAAATGACCCTTGATTATATAATAATGAACCGAAGATGTACAATCAATGCTTTACACTTTGTATCCATTTACAGGCTACTACTATCTCTCGTATGTTTTGCCGAAGAATTCCATCCTATTTCCTCGAATTGTCGCACTAATTGGTAGAATGAATCAAGCAGGACTGACGGATCTGTGGAAACGACGTACGCTCGTCATACGTGCTCGTAAGATGAAGATTAATATCGAAGATACAAAGTTCGAGGAGAGCATCGACTTTGTTCCGTTTACACTGAGCGACACACAAACATGCTTCTCAGTCCTGGCATTGGGGCTGATGATGTCGCTCGTCGCCTTTTTCTATGAGAAAGGTTGGCTGAAAAGATGTTTTCGGCGCGACGTGAAATCAGAACCCGCTAGTCCTCCTGAGATCTAAGTGCTTTATACAATACAAGATGTTTCGTTGAAGTTGTATCAAATCTTTTTGGAACGCGTGAATGCATATAAAAGCAAAGATATTTAGCATTGAAAAGATTAATGTTTCCACTACCACAGTTTGACGAATTCTTGTTGATGACAAGTTGACTTTACTTATAATATAATCGTCACACGAAAATGTTTCTCGAATTATCTCTGTGTGCTTTATTAATACAAATTGCAATGTAATAAAATCTATATCGCATGAATGGAAATTCGATTGGTTTCAATCGTTACCCGGTTTTCTATTATCCTTGAAATCAATTAGATTAGTAATAAGATTCTTCCGATATTGCGATTGAAACATTTCATTGGTGAAAATTCCAATTTAATTAATGACTTCCTACCCGCGTGTATTGCGAGTTAAAATTAAATGACTGGCGTTATAATTCACGGAATACCCATTCACAATCCTCGACTTTCATAATAACATCGAATAAAATACTAAAGTAATAATGCTGGGCGATCAATTACTCTATTGAACTACTGATTGGATTAATATGGGATGACGCGGGCAAACGCAAAGCTTAATTTTATACATGTAATGTTGGTTCTGAGTTCTGAATGTTCCAGCGATGACTTCTACCCGCGAGCGAGGAAGAGAGGGGGAAAGAGGAGCACACGTCGGCGAGTGCCGTGGGAAATGGTGGTTTATTTTAGGGATATCTGAAAATACGCGCACACGTACGCGTCTCTCTAGCGAAGGAGTTCAGTCGCGTGTCATTACTCGCTGATACCATCATGGCCCTTAAAGAACATTTCCTATTAATGATTCTCGCGAGTCTCCTCATCGGTACGTATCGCTTTCATATCCCCCCAACGCGTCCACCATAATGGAATCGGTGGAACTAAAAATAAATAGTGGTTTCACAATTAATCATCAGCGAATACGTCGACGCCCATATTGTGATTTACGAAAACTGAGTTATTCGCGATAGGAATCTAGTGTTGTTGTTCTCTCGTATTATTATTATGAAGTAATAATGCACTTTGTATTATTAGAAGAAAGAAATTAAATTAATCTTATTGCCTCTATCTTTTTTAATGTTTACCGTTAATGTCAGTGAATTAAAGTCTCTCAAGTATTTAGTATTTTTATTTTATCCTAAGGTTTTTCTTAGCTTTCTACCTGGAATTCTTTAAGTGTCCTATACCTATAAATGGGAGGGCGAACCGTGTAAATAGGACGCCTCTTGTGCTGCTACCGTTTCGCTCGTAATACGGGAAGACTTACGACGCCTTTCTCTTCGATTGAAAATGTGTTAGGACGCGGGGATAAAGGGAGGTAGGACGACATCAAGCGTCGTTAATAGAAAAGATCGTAAGCGTGTCAATTAGGAAATTGCTCGAAACGCCGGCTATTCATACTACGAATTAAAAGGCGCGAGGAGAGCATTACTCCGATCGAGAGCAATCACGTCGCTATTCAAAAAGGATGCTTATCAACTCGCGTGCAATCGTATTAATTGTTTTCAGACTCTTGAATGCGCGAAGCTAACGATGTGAAAAGCAGGAACTGTCCAAGAAATTGTACTTTTTATTTCGCTCTCTTTCAGGTATATCCTCGTCTTTGGCATGGAACCCGAATGCTCGTCGGTATGTATGCATCTAACATCTAAATCTTAGAATACTTGTTCCTCGTAAAATTCAAGTATAACTTGCTCGAATACAAATTAAAAGCTCCAAGTATTTATATTAATAACCGATTGACGTGTACGACCGTTTTTATAAGTGCATTAACTTATGCAATAATTCGAATCGTTAATCTAAATATCTGATATCACTCATTAGTGTTTGCGCAAAATATTCAGTAAACAATTCCACTAATGAAATATTTAACAATATCACATAGAATCAAGAATGAACTTCGACAAAGTTAGCACGAAATTGTTTTGCTAGCATTTCGTAAGCACGGAATTCTGGTGGACCTGGGTATTTTATTCGGACGGCTTTTACGAGTTGCAGGGGCTACGATCTCGAGCGTGGACCGGTGTTCTACGAGGCTTACTATCCCGACAGCAATGAAGAGCAACGATCCAATTATCAAGAGAAGCGTTACTTTGATCGTGGTGCGGTCTTCGAACGAAGCTATCAGATCCCACCCGAGGCCGTCGATTACCAAGCAGAGAGTGTTCTCCGCGTCAACGACTACCAGAATGTGCCCGACAAATTACCACAAACGCCTAACTACCGGGAAGAGCGTGGAATGCCAGAGAATAGCATGCGGTCCGATAGAATGAGCGATTTTCATTCGGGCGAGCAATATCAAGGGCGCGACGGTTTCCCGATACGAATGGTCGACTCCGCGCGTCCCGATAAGAGGTACAATCCTTTCCCGGGACTATCAAGGAACTCCCTGGGAAACGGGCAATCGTTGGGTATAAAGGAGATCTCGAGTATAGCTCGGAGAGCGATCTCTCGCGATTTGGAGAATTGGAGTATGATCGAAAATTATTTGGATCGCGCCGCTAAGTACCAGGATCAGGGTGGCAACTACCGCGGCAGAGAAATCTCTGAAGCCGTACCAGCCGCCTACGATTCGCTCGGAGGAACGCTTCGAGACACGACTGATCAAAGGATCGTTCAGGAAAACGCCCAGTCAGTTATGATGAAAAGAGACTCGCCTCTATTAGGGACACTTGAGAATCGAGCTGCTGCACCCAGCAGGAACTCTCTCGCAACCTACGAAGCAAATAGATACGACAATCAGAGATTAAATGACTGGCAGTCACAAGCTCGATCTGAGAGTATAATAAAAGGACCGTCACCGGTTTCTACCCAACCAATTAATCATGCACCCCAGGAACAAAGCACTATAAACAATTATCCACCAGAGAATATCTTTGAACCACGTCCTCAGATAATCAAATACGTTTTGTCTAAAACAGCTAAGGTTACTGATGCCAAAGTACAGGATACATCGACAAAAGAGTTACCCAAGGAATCTGTACCACGAAATTATGGTGATAATTTAATACGCGAAGAAATAAAGAAATCGGACGATCCCGTGGTAACTTCGATCGAAGTGAGCGAAGTACCTCGCCACAAGACCCGCCACCACCATGGGGAATGGCCAAGACGTGACTATTCTCATCGTCACTCTAATCGTTAGAATTACTTATATCCAATCACCTCCACATATCTTTTTAAACTCCTGATCCAAATACATAAGACTTTAATTAGAAATTAAGGGAACAGTGGTACGAGATTAACTAGTACTATTTCAGAACTGATTTAAGGATTCGGATTGATATTAGGATTAGAATAGTAAACATTTGGATGCAATAGGGTTTGCAATTTATTTAAACGCTGAACAATTACAGACTCTCTCACTCAGCAACATGGTACTCGGCAGTCCCTTAAGATTAATTGAACAGCATATACCAAACACCATGAAGTAACGCATAACGTTATTATAGTTGACGTACGAGTGCATTCTGGATACCGAAAGATCGACCCCAATCACCTTGATTCATCGAAATTAATCCTAAGGTGTTAGAGATAACACAAGTGTATCGATTAAAATACTCACATATACATACAGAGACAATATTAGTTAGTTACTAATTCTATGTACCACTGACCAATTCTAAATATCGGATATCATTTCTAGAGGTAAGAATCTGAATTACTGATATTGTCTAATATACCGAGACACACTGATAATTAATCTGCTAGGTCTAAACAATAACCCTGCCGGCTACCAGTACTACAGATCTGAACTGTCTTAGAGGGTATATATTTATTAAATAGAATATTCTACAACAATAATATAGCCCTTCGCAACAACATCACCACTTGACGTATTCTAAATTACTTAAATGTCAACGCTAATATTAGAAATTAGTTGAGTGCGAACATCTATCGCTCAGACAATACTTCGACCGAGATTAAAATTCTATTTTGTCAGGTATGCTTGATAAATGTAACGAGTCAAAGTATTTTCTAAGTGGCAAGAAGCTTTACATTTGTTCTATAGAAATCTACAATGCGAAGTCATCAAAGGAATTCTCTAATGCGTCTAATAAATACATGCTCTGTGAAGTCTGGAAAATAATTTCCACGATATATTTACACTTAATATAATTTAATAAAAAACTTCTAATTCAAAGACCCGACTAATTTTATTAGTCCATTTAAAAGGAATGTTCATATTTCACTAAAGCCTACAACCCATCACTTGCAGGAGATATGAATATCATATCCCAAGGATATATATCTAAGAATCCGAAGAATTAAATAGCAAGGACAATTTCTTGCGTTTCACTCACTTGCCTTTCATTCAAAGACAATTACAAGGAAATACGAGTATACTTTATAAATAACTTAGTACTCTATTGGAACACAACTTCGTTTGGTGAATACTCTCAGTTGCCTATGCCAAAAAGTCCAACCTGCCCCCCAATCTTTGGAGTTTGGGTCGTTCTTCTGACTTTTTAAAATGCATTCGATCATACGTATTCGATTCAAATCACAAACCTAAAACTGTTCTACTCTCATTTCGCCCAAATTAAAGGGGAAACCATATGTAAAACTACATGCACGATCCGTACCATAACTAATTCTCATATGCTCATTTCAATTTTGGTGGCTTAATTCAATCAGGTATAACGACGAAATATCGCAGGAACTTTCGGCCATGTAAGTAATGGACTGCGAACCATTGACAATGACAATATGTAACTTTTTTAAACTGTCACATATTCAACCTGTCATACTTTATTTATTCAACGATGTATATTGAAATACATATGCTCATACTCGTAACAGTGCCTTACAGATAATGGACCTATGTATAATCAACCAATTCTCTGTAAATATTTATGAAAATGCAATTTCTTTCCACTCTATTGGATGGCGTTAACTAAAAATGCATTCAACATCGAACCCCCGCAACAAATAGATGATCTGTTAAAATTTTGTCGCGTCATTAAAACTTTACAGTCATGAAATTCACGACTATTTTAAAATATCAAAACTGTCCAACAACAGAAATAATTGCTATGTCCTTCTGTGCAAAAGTACTTTCCTCAAACACTATTTGTCCGTCTACGTTCACTTCCTGTTTTATATTTCATTATTTTTTTCCAAAATTTAAAAGTGTCATCAAAATGCATTCGGTGTTAAGCTGATACCCCAAAGACAGGTGAAAGCCTAACATCGGGAAATGCGTGACTACAGTAAGAAACGTACTTCTAATAGGTATAATAATCTGAAGTCAATAGTAACGGTTGTTACGATGTAGAAAATAATCTGTCTAAATTAGGATTCGCGGTTTCTCAACGTTATATTCTATCAGGATTTCGATATTCGTCGGTCGCTTATCAAGCCGATAATTGTCAACCACTGGTAGTCCCACCATCGTGTATAAAAATAATTATAGTACAGTGAGGTATCTATTTGAATTTACTCTTTGGAAGCACAAGCTTAACTATCTGCAAAGTATAACAAAAAATTAGTTAAAAATCAATAATCTATCAACATGCTATAGTCCATTGAATCTATAATACCCATACCTGTTTGCTGTAGCAATCTGATCATAACAAATTCCTTTAATTTCCCATATGCTTTATCAAGATTATCATTCACTATTACCATATCAAAGTTACCAGGTTCCTCACCTGTGATACATAAATTACTTCTATAGCAAGAATTTCATTCCAAGCTTTTATGTAACTAAGAGATACATAAGATATTCTCACCGTACTCAATTTCTGTCCTTGCCATGGATAATCTACGCATTAACGAATCGTCTGTCTCTGTCTTTCTTGCCTTTAATCTTTTCTCTAGCTCAGCAATGGATGGTGGTTTGATAAACACGTAAAGAGGATCGAGTGAACTTTCCTTTACCTGTTTCACGCCCTGTACTTCAATATCTAACACACAAACCTTCCCAGCCCTTTGTACATCTTCAACCGCACGTTTGCTACAAGTATAAATAACACTATTATATATCTGATATACTTCTAATGTTGACTTACACTTTCACAACACTGTCGTGTAACTAGTGTACATCGATCTTGTTTCTTTTAACATATTACCTTGTGCCATATAAGTTTCCACTAAAAGTAGCCGTCTCTAAAAATTCCCCTTGATCTATCTGTTTCTGCATCTGGTCTTTACTCGTGAAATGATAGTGCTTTCCATTCTCTTCTCCTGCTCTAGGTGATCTGGTTGTATGAGAGACAGAGAACCCAAATGTGTCAGGGAACTCATCGAAGAGCCTTTTAATTAATGTACTTTTCCCAGACCCGGATGGACCACACAGCACTAATGGACGTGGACCTTTTTGAAGCATATTATGAACACCTACAAATCAATCTTATTATATTATCTGACTAAACATTCATCACTAATATTATAACAAGAAAGCGATGCAGCAAGACTTCTACTCTCAAAAAGCATATCAATTTTGGGTACGCATATTAGTATGTCTCATACCTAGTCTGAGTGTTCTAAAAAATGAGTATGACATCATATTCAAGAAGGGAGGTTGCATTAAAGCATACTTTTTATACTCAAAAACACTCAAGGCAAAGGCGACTTAAAATCAAAAAACGCAAAAAAGCGAACAAAAACTAAGACTTTGTTATCGTTCTGATTATCGCAAAAAGAGTAGAAAAGTGAAACCGATTAAGTAAAGCAAGGTCGTCTTATAATGACTTGGAATTAATGTGAATCCAGCTCCGTTTTTAAGCTTTCTACTCATGTACAACTGTATCGATATGACTAAGCCGGTATTGCGAAATAATCTAGTGCAAAGTACGATCAGACGAAAAACAGCTGACTAGAATAGCCGGAAGCTCGTAACTCTGCACGTAAAAAGGCATAAACTCGGGCGGGTAATATCAAACAACTACTGAACAATTCGATTTACCCATTAGATTCGAGTATCGTAACAGTATGAGTACCTTCGCGCAACCGAGGGGCGAGATTAAAGTACAAGGTCTTCGAAATATTGATTTCCCGGGAGCAAAACATGCGACAAATCGCACGAATCACTATACAGCCAGAGTATCGGTCCACGGCGGGAAAGATGTTACCATATTTCTCTCATTCATTTCTCGAAATAAATCACATTACATTGACCATCTTTCAAAAGTTCATGTGCTTTTTCCATACACTTGTTGAATCTACCCAAAGTACACTTGATCGCCGTTATAAAAGAGAATACCAAGTCAAATTTCACCTTTCAACCGCAACCACCTTTTACGCCCACAGCTTCTATGCTGTCAATTTTTAACTCTATCGAAAGATTCGATAAAAGTGGCTCACCTTTAGCAATTCCCGGACCAAGAAGAACACAGTATAATTTAGAAAAGCAGGTGTAGACTATTAATCAATCTATGTGTTCGAATTCTTGAGGAGAATTCTTGACGAGGCGGGCGACCAGAGCAAAGCGGTAAAGGAAGATCACTATGAAGATCACCACTGACTACACCACGTTTTCGCTCGATATCGTGCGCACGCGTTACAATGCTCAATGCCGCATCGTGAACTTGGGATTCAAACAGGACGTGACGTCACTTTAAAATTGATATTCATTTCGTAGATTAAGCTGTAATCTAATAAATTCTGCTTCCTAACATATACTTGGTTTCGTAATGCAATTATACAGTCGATTTAAATGATATAATGGACACTCAATTGAACTAACAAGATGAACTTCATTTACATCGACTACATATGTTACAAGCTACAGTTATGGCGCGGATAGAACATGCAGGAAAAGATTTGAAAGCCCGTTAGTGCAAAGTCAAGTACTACAAGTATTTTACAAAACATTATTCTTGTAATTCGTCAAATATGAGTTGGTAAATGTAGAAAATAAATGTGGGAAAATATGTGAAAGCAAAACATACGGAATGTGAGATCTGAATTGCCGACAGTCCGTCGTAGAAATAGTTTTTCCATGCACTACCGCACTCTACTGTGACTAGATGAATTTCAAACTTAAGAGAAATTATAGTTTCATACTGGGAAACAGTATAATATATCAATACTACCGATTTAGACTTCTACCAACAAAAGTATATCCAGTGCTTTCCCCGAAAGTGGTAATCAAATTCAGGCTAATTGCCATGGACAGAAATTAACAGCAAAAGTAACCTCTCGCTTATATTCAAAACTTCCTCTCATCATTTCCAAAAACTAACAGTTTTTAGTTTGACCTTTTGGTCTTGGCAGGTGTCCTTTCCTTCGTAGACTATCATCAGGTCACTGACTTTAACACTCGCGGCAACAAACGATGAGGACATAATACTTTTCTGCGACTCACAGCCATGTTGGAACGAGCAAATATACTTATGCTAATTCGCAAATAATTTGGATAAAGGCGAAATCGGTGCAAACACACTGACTCTAATTTCACGATCGCGATTATCACTACGTCGATTTTTTGCGAATAAAACACTGGCTCTAAATTTGACTGAGAAGTTTATTTTGAAAAACACTCTTTCCGCTGGTGTGCGAATAAAATCTTGGGAAAAAACTGTTATTATAAAAGGAACAATGCAATGTCAGTAGGTCAAGATATTAAAAATCCACCACCTTCAACCACCTTCCAATAGTGGAAACACGAAACGCAAAAATAAAACTTCAAGTTTGTATATTTGCGTGCCCGACACTTCATGCCACTCGACCTTCATTGTAAATAACTATAGCACGAATCGAAGAAACGTAAATCTAAGATCGCTCGTAAATGCAGGCAATAGACCGGCAACATCTGCGAGCCCGCGAAAAAAAGGGTTTAGCCTCGCGGTACTTGAGACCGAACAATAGACACCTAAGACCGAATTAGTAAACAACGCCCGACGTTGTCTGCCCGCTGGGCGCAAATTTATGACCTACGAATGCGAATATTGAATTCTCGAACCATATGTATGCACTATGCAATAGGAAGAATATATTACGTGGTCACTAATTACTCATAAGTACGTCGTACACATGATAATGGAATTCGTGAAGTTCGGAAAGGGAATGGGGAAAGGAATAGCAATGAATATAATGAAATATATGTTCCGCGTTCGGTGCAAATAAATATTCGAAGTTTGGAAACTTTTAGTTGAGGTTACAATGAGATATGTAGTGTTTGTGGATTGAAAACACAAATTATATACTATAGTAGGAACAAGAACGATATGATAAATATATAACAAGGAAATATAGGTTGTATATAGTTAATAGAAAGGGCGGTTGAAGGGTACTCAGGTGTATGCGCAGATGGAGAAAGGCAAGTAAGTAGGAACAAGTAGGAGAAGGGACACCACTACCAAGGCATACGCGCACTAGATGGCGCGATTCTGAGATTCTGGTGCCATCGATAGCGACGGTCGCTATGTTAGCGATAAAAATCGAACGGATCTGAATTATCTATTGCTGTAGGTAAAAGTATGCCTTATAGTGGCGCAATCTACTTGTGAAGAATAATGAAAGTAGAAACCTTCAACAAGAACAAGTGGTAGAGAAATAAAGTAATTGATTATGATTACATAAATGCGATAGATGATGATACTCAAATGCACAGCTATCCGCCCGGAGATACTTAAGACAATACACTTGCCATACTAAATATTATACATAGCGATACATTACAATTAATATATCACGTATGAATAAGACAAAATTTGGGCGCATTAACTGATAAGTATTTCCGACCCAGGTCTCACCGCTTGGAAGAGTTCTTTGTACTTCTCTTTATACAATCGCGTTTTGGTAAATGTAATATTGTAACTAAAGCTGAAATCACCAGCAATAGACTAGGTTAGCACGTTGGTAATTAATGTTGTGCCGATGCACAATAGATTATTCAATAAAAAACAAATGAATCTAATATTAAATGATATTAATTCTAATTAAGATCACTAACATTTTAGCTAATAATTTAGTTACCATTTTAACTATAAGGAGTTCCAAGAATCCTTGAGATCAAGAATCCTTGATTGCTCCAATTCTACTATTCTAAACAGAGCAAGTACAGTGCTCTGATATAAAATTACATTGTACATGATAAAAACAGAAACAAGAAGTCCACCCCTGAAAAGGAGCAGAACCCATTGAGTTCGACGTACGCCACACACATTTTCACAGTTGACTCTAATTGATTTGATACGACGATTGACTCTACTCTAATAATTACTTCAGTAAAGTACGGATACTACACTCTAGATGATCAGACAAAAATAATAGCAAATCGCGGTGTCCTCAGTTAGTGCTGGTATAGCTAAAGCTGCAGCAGCCCTAATAGAATATCGCGGAAATAGAGTATAACACGCGCACTCGAGACGGGGTTGCGCCGGTTGCGCCAAACCTGCCCGGGTAGCACTGGCTGAGGCCACATAGACTCTACTTTCTGCAACAACAAATTCCCGATACGGATTCACGTGACTCTAACCGAGTGGTTGCTCAGAGGTGCTATCTAGTGCAGCACAGAAACAGCATGGAGGCTCACTAAACCAGAGGAATAAACCACAGTATAAGAAATACTGAAGAATACTCAGAAAAATCCTAAAATGAAAATGTAGAAGAATGGCGGGTGCGACAAAAGAAGTGAGCAAAATCAAAAACCCCTACCGAGAGCATCCTCTGAGCCCACTTTTAGTTTATCGTTTTATTCGCAATTGCACAAAAATGAGATGAGTATAATATGATGAGTATCCATAACAAATTATACTCCCATGCATGAGACATGTGGAACAATAAATAAATTGTTGCACGCACTTTCTGTAACGTGTCTCACGTTGGCGAGCCGCAGACTGTCATCTTGGTGACTCGACTTTTCAGAGAAATTATAACTAATGAGAAAATTCAATGACTCTCCTGTGGCTTTACATTAATTAGAAAAGACTCTAACTGGCAAAGGTATCAATTCTTAAAAACTCTAAATAGCAAAGGCTCTAATTGAAAAGATACCAATTGTCAAAGAACTCTAATAAGCAAAAGCTCTAAATAGCAAAACAGGTTCAATTGCAAATAGAAAATGATTCTACTAACTCGAAATGTATAATTTTTAATGCAATACTTGCAATCAAACAAACCTAGAGAGTCTTAAAATAAAAACTTTCCATTCCACTTTAAAGAAATAATGACTTCGCGTATCGAATGAGTAACATTCGTATCAGCCTAATAAATTACTTTATACATTGGCATTGTATTATTCTTGACAAAAAATTACTCTACATTAAATACTTCAATAACTAAGAAAGGGCTAGTATTATTAATGCTAATTTGAATTGGAATTTTACTGTCTAAAATCTCTACTACGTTCTCTCCAATTGCATGGAATCTCTCCAAATTAGTGAGCTAACAATTGCATGTATCGTAAATATAATTTATGGTAAACTGAAATTCTATATAACAATTAAAAGTGGTGGAGCAAAAGTATTACCCTAAGACCCTAAAGGACACGAGTCTGCTAGCCCGCCGAGAACCGGACACAGGAACTACTCTGTTCGTGACTCAGCCCTCCGTTCGCTTAAATGCAAACGCGTGCAAACATTAATGAGCATAGTGACAAAATGAAAATGATGACTACCCATCGAGGATGGGCAATCATGGTTCTTCAACCCCCTTCATGGGCCACTTCGATACGATGTCTTCGGGCGAAAACCCAGCAACTAGATTGCTCGAGAACACGTCCTAGTATAATTATAATGAAAAGAGCAGTATAACACGATTCGCGTATTTAGTACCCATCCCAAAACTAGCGATTAGGATGACAACCACCTGGCAATGACTGTCCTCCAAACGCACATTTAATGTGCGTCTCGAGCAATAGCCAGCAACCCCCCATTCTATCCCCAGATCAAAAGAATTTACTTTTGAAACACCTATAATTTATGCGGCAACAAAATAATTTTGTAACAAAACTCAGTTGTTGTCGTATAACTTGATATATTATGCACCGACAAAAATTACTACTATGATAGTAACTTGAAAAGCCCCTATCATAGCTTGTGCAATTTCTGCAGTTGCATAATACTATTTTCTGAAACGACCAACGATGGGCTTCTTTCTTCAGACTCTCGCTCAGTGCAATGAGAGTCCCGCCTTATTAAATTAACTTAGAAGCGAACTTAAATTAAAGAGTCACTACTATTCCTCTGCGCCTTTTGCAGTGAGATAATAGTAACGGCCCGAGAGCCTTCACTCATCACTGCGAAAGTTACCCGAACCCTACCTGCTTACTCTAGATATCACACACTCAGAAGTAATCTACCTATACCTCCCTAACAATGTCTAAACAAAATCCTTTCACACAAAAATCATACACACAAGCATTCAAGTTACCTCTTTAGCTGAAACCAATTGACAAGCAGAAGCAACCATTGCGATAAAATTAAGATTGTTCAAGTGTTCAGGAGATTCTTACTCTATATTCTATATTCTATATCCTATATTCTACATTAGTTGATAAATAGAGGATGATATATAAATAAACTGGGTAGCCGAAGAAGGCTGAATATGGAAAGTACTAAATTTAACTCTACTCAATAAATTTGCAATTCAATTAAAAAGTAGCAATTTATCAAATTAGCTGACTATGCGTCAACTATTTCAATAACTTGCTATTCCAATGAACTGTGCATATGTAATACATATGAGTGACTTTAGCGACGTACAAACCACGCAAAATATTTCACACTCACACATGTGGAAAGTACGTCGTGCATAATCACTACCGCTTGCCAATTGCTATACATACAATGAAATATATATACCATGAACCATATCCTAGTCCCACACGCATATGAATTGCACCTGGGCAATTCAAATGAGTGCGAGCGTACCACAGACATGGTTAAATAAAATGCCTCCGACCTTCTTTCTCATTCTTCAAGTGTGCTGAAAATCCTAGCTAAAAACCTTTGACAGATCATTCTAAATGATCAATTGATAAAAATATTAATATTCTTCTAAACGGGCTATCGACTCTACTTCAAGATTATTTTTTATATTAGTCAACAAGACTTTAACACAGAATTGGACTCTAAATATATACTTTTATTTCAAAAACTCTACTAGATAAACTAGTCTGAACTTTTTGTTCGTATATTTATAGAATAAGGTGTAAGTAATTCTCGCTCCTCTATTAGCCCTGAAAAGGACCAGGAGGTATATTACTCACACCTTTACAATAACATATTCATCCAAATATCAAAATGACTCTACTATATTTAGATAGATTTTACCCTTTTAAGACTGGCTATCTCCGCCCATTTCCCTTGTAATGATATTCCGCGCAAAAATCTAAGATTCTACAACAATTCTTTACTTTAAGATATCTGTTCATATTCACAGATATAGATTGAGTTAAGGAGACTGGAAGACGTAGTTGAGTTAATAGATATACATCTATTATTATATTATACGCTACACTACGGAAAGCAAAGAGAACTGGACTCTTGCAATTCGGCAAGCCAAGGACTAGTACCGATCGTAAAGGCTATATAGTCGAGCAGAAACCACAAGTTGCTTTGGGGATCAGTGAACTGAGCGCCACCACATTAGCACATAGTTTCCTACACACCGTGGAACTGGACCGTAACGGTCCTGCCAACATCATATAGATATCTCTCAGATCGAATCCCCCATTCGACCAACAAGCAGCCCCACGCAACAAGACCACGAATACAAGGCATAAGATCTTGGCAAACAGTATCACAAGTGGGAGGGCGGCTCTACTAGTAAAGCTAATTCTTCATTATTCTTGATACCACCGAGGTATCTATATCATCTTCAACTAAACACGGTACCGTGATATGTACAACTCGCGCACATGCACCGAATCCACCAGCATTGGCAAGAAAGAAAGCACGAAACTTCTGGCAAAGTTAAGCGCGAATCATTCTGCTGCCGTGGACCACGGGCGACACCTCTCAATGCCACAGCTGTACATCATCAAAACGCAAAAAAAAACATACGTTAGCAAATACTCTACTACCTCCAGCAGTAGAGGGATCGCGGATACTCTTTTTTTCGTCTGCAAGTTTCCTTTTCAATCACAACAACAAACTCTAGTAGCACTGTTATATCCTATAATACTATCATTACTTTAAAATTCTACTTTGTAATATATATAATATTAAAAATTGTATGACTGATAAGTAAGAAAGTGCTTCAAACCGCGAATTTGCAACATCCAATTTCTCGATGTTATACCATTATAAGAAAATGTTCGTAAATAGTCTGCCCCAAAGGGAATTATAATCTGTCTAATCATTTTAAAATCCTCGGATGACTCCTTTATCAAAGCTGTTTATCCTCACGTCTAATTGATACGAATAGAAAGTTTAACGGAAACAAAAGTTTTGCATACTTTCCCGAAAGCTTTGACTCCAGAATCTACCCGTCACGAAATGTTTCCTTGCATTTATAACTATATTTTTATTAATATCAATTCTTAAGCAAACTCATAAGCCGCAACACTATAAAACTAACGCTGAAATTGCAACAATTGCAATTAATTTGAATTACTTGATTAAAATCATATCATTGAAACGAAAGCCAGGCTACACGAAAAGCTTACAATAATTTTTTCTTTCTAAGAATTCCTTAAACTATATCAAAAGAATTATCTACAGTTCGCGAAATGCAAGAAAACGCTATCCTAGGTAATAAATACACAATTAACAACAATAATGAAATATGTACCATTTGACAAGCATAATGCACTCTCTTTTTAGTACATTATGCTTGCTGTCACTATGCTCATTATACAAATATCAATACAACCAGTCCTCCTCTGTGCCGATTCGGACCATTCATCCTGCGACATGTTAGAGGACCGGAGGAATAATAGAAAATAAGCTGACCAACTGCTTTTCAGCTGTGTAGCTGCTTTAACAGTGGTGATAATACTCGTGTGCATATAAATACCTCAATCTGTAACAAAAAAGGAAAAATTGTATTAGTTACACCTCATCACACACATAATAATTGTATAGACATTTAAAAATTGCAAGACAATTCATATGTTAAGAAACGTACCATGTGTCCCACGGTAAGGTGCATGATGGAGTTCCCCTCCTCGGCCACTCGACACTGAGCAACTCGCGACGGATGAGTATGCATCAGCGACCTGTAATAAGAAAGTAAAGAAAAGTTACATTGATTCCTGCTGTGTAATAGTATGCCATTTGACAGTAAATTCCAAAATATATATTAATGAACCTACCAATGATCCCACGGAGAGATGCCTGATGGACGCCCCCTCCACTGCCAACAGGACACTGACTCTAATATCTCCGGTAAACCGACGAATCTTTGTCCATTTGGATTTTAATCCAATTCCCGATCATAATCTTTTTCATTCGTCAGGTGCAAATCACTGACTCTACGACCGCGTACGAGAAAATACTTTTTTAAATTCGCGAACGGGGTTTAAGTCACTCAAAATCGGCGCCTCAACACTGACTTGAACGCGGGCAACAGCTCGGCCACGCGGGGCCCACCGTCGCTAATTTCGAAAAAAACACTCACTCTAATTTCGCGGGAACGTTATGGGAAATGCACGTGCAATTCCGCCCAGGCCTTCCGTGATGGGCCGCGGCAATATTCGCAACAATAAACCGTCCGTGACTCTAATCCGCTCGAGTGCGAAATCAGTGACAAACACTGCTGTAAAGAAAACGATTAGACACCAGAATGTATGAAATGATAATGAAAATGTGTAATGGCGTATGCCCGTCTCACTCTACAGACGAAGCAAGATACTCTATCAACTTCAATTATTCAATCCACAATCTTTCCAAAATATACTTGCAATCCTCGAACACTCCAAGAAAGTATAACCAAAGGCGCGAAATTATGATGGCGTCTGACAGGCTGGGTTTCAAATCGCACTCCGTCTCTCGTCTCACTCACGGCGTCTTTTGTGTCATTCAAGGAACAATGAACTAATTTCACTTGCAACTAATGCGAACCGTTTAAATATCACACGGCTGTCACTGTGAGTTTAAAGAGTGTACTGCAAAATTCACAAATTAACTCGAACACTAGTTGAGAATACCGGGAGTGAGAACAAAAGCAGCGTGGATCCGTCACAGTCGAGCGATCCCAGAGAACTCCCCGCGGAGCCGACGAACTACGTACTCAGAGCTCCTCACTCTTCCCCACCACTCACTCACCGGCTGCGCACGCCGCGCAGGCTCCCACCTTACCCACTCTACCGACTGCCGTCTACCACGACAACTTGATTCACACTTCACCAAGCTGGACAAAGCTATCCTGGAACACGCAGGATTTATAAATACAAATTTTTAACTCTTATTCTATGCATACGTAGGCGTCTGTCGGCTATCTATAGCTGTGCATTTTGGGTATCAGTATCTATCGCATTTATGCAATCATAATCGATTACTTTATTTCCCTACCATTTCTCTACCATTACAGCAGTAGATAATTCAGATCCGTTCGATTCCATCTATTTCTTCTATCTGATCATGTCAACCGCCACCCAAGGAACGAAGATGGTGGCTGACGCGCGCGAATTGCTGCGGGGAGTTGAGGAGTGGGAGGCCAGTGCCCCCACCACAGCTGCTACCATCCTTGATTCAAGCCTACCTCCTTCTATCAATGAACTCGTGTTTTAAAGAAAATAAAGTTTAAACAATCGTAATGAAGGAAACTGTTTATACAAATACAATACACTAAATAATGATATGAAATCAAGGATAACCGTTTAAGGATGTTTCAGGGACTGCTGTAAAGGATTGATACCCCACCCAGATCATTTAATCTTTGCGATTTATTAAATATATATATTCTTTGACATGTATTTAAATAATTTGTAGTACTCGAAAGATAGTCGTCTATACATACGGTTTATATAGTAAAAATTCTTTAACGATCAAATTTGGGAGTAAGATTAAGATCGAAAATATATGTAGTGGTATTTTGAATATGTAGATTCCCTAGTCTATACACATTCACAAGTTGTAACCAGAATAGAGGAGACTTTTGATGAGCTAAGAGTTCAAACGTTAATAGTGCTCTCTGTAAAACTTGTTATATATCATCTACATTTCAACATTGCACGAGTAATACTAGATTTATATCCAGAAAATAAAGTCTTCTCCATATCTAGACTAATCGCAGATGCGAGATTCCAGTAACAGTACTTTCCGGCATGAAACTGTGATTGAAGAATGATGAACATAGTTCTGTGATTGACAGTGCTACGAATAGACTGATCTTCAGTATGGCATGCACCCACACTGCGTACGAATGCATGTACAAAACATGCAAACGAAAAACTTAAATAAATATCACGTTATACTCACTTTCACAAACATTCACGCATACTCGACATTCATTATGTAAGACAAAGTTATGAGTAATAAAACTACATAAAACCAGTTTGTTGTTTCACATGAACCTTTCCCGGTCAATGCAATTCTCCGCCCATCATGTGATCATCCACAAACCTGCTCGTTTGTACTCTAGCATTATTTTATGTGCGTAATGACATTCGGAAGTATAATTCTCATTGAGAATTAGATATAGAAGATGTATAAGAGAATAACATGTATAAGATGAAAGGTGAACTTATTGAGAATTATGCTTCCAAATGTGAATTTAACGTGCGGAATGGCATTCGGATTATACTTCTCAATGAGAATTACATTTTAATGCGTTCAACCTTCATCTTATGCATACAGTATACTATATAGAACCTTTGTTTTAAACAGCGGTAGTACCACTAGGCTTATCCTGCGTTCGCCGACGTGCCAATTCTGACATAACAACGGGTCCAATATGTAACGATCGGGGACTATTTGACATGGCTCTGTATGTGGCTGCAACAGCAACCTACAAGTAAACGCACCGAGTGAAATACTTGATTCATTAACTATGATGTGATATGTGAGATGCGAGATACCTTTAGGCTGTGAGGATCTTTGGCATTGTCGGGCAATGCTTTATGAGGAAGACGATGACGATTTACTATCCAAGGGTGTTCTAAAATGGCAGCTGCTGTAGGCCTTCGATTGGGATCTAGATGTAACATTCTTTTTACAAGTTCCTTAGCTTCATTTGAAATATGGACCCATATACCGCTTTCAACATCAATATATCCAGGCCCAATATGATCGAGTATATCAGTCGCGCTATCACCAGGACTATTACGGAATGGTGTGTACCTAATACACAGTTTCGATTATTATATATTCCTAATTAGGAAAAATGTTTATTACCCACCTGGCTAGCATAATATACAACAAAACACCAAGAGACCAAATATCACAAGCGGCATCGTAGCCCTGACGTTTCAATACTTCAGGAGCCACAAAATTGGCCGTATAACAAGGGGTCATCAATAAGCCGTTTTCTGCGCGTAGTTGCTTTGCAAAGCCTAAGTCGCAGATACAAAGTGTTGCTGGATCGCCACCCGGTTTAGCGTATAATATGTTGGATGGTTTGAGATCTCTGTGAACCACCTGTTATATATCAAAATATTAATTACGATATATCATTATAAATCTTGAGTTCGATTGCATTCATCACGCAACATCATAATTACCCCATTTTCATGAAGAAATTGAACTACACTGGTAATTCTACAGATAACTTCAGCAGCTTCTCTCTCTGTAAAGTTAGGTCTCTGTATTAAGCGGTCTAGCAATTCACCTCCGCGTAGGAATTCTAATACAAGATAAGCTCGTTTTTCGTCTTCATGTATAGCCCTTAATGTTACAATATGCGGATGCCGTCCGTATCGTAACAGAATGTCAATTTCTTCGGATGGATCACGCTTTGACTTTTCAATCACCTATTGTATACGGAAATCACATTATGGTTGATGGAAAATTATGATTGGTAATATAGTCAAGCACTACTAGAAGCGGCACCTTTATTGCGAATTCCACGTTAGATGCCTTATGAACAGCTAAATAGACCGTGCTGTAACTCCCTTCTGCAATTTCTTTCTTAAACTCGTACTCGTCAGTCACAAGGCTGGGGTTTACATTAGGGAAAGAGGTAATAAGTCTATCACAGTTCGTAAATCCTGGACTCCATGTATGATCATTGAGTAAACCGGGTGCTATAAAGCTAAAACCACGAAATAACTCGTTCGCATTTGCACTTGGTGGTACTCCGGGAGAATCTGAAATCAGATTGAATTGATTTAATTTTAATAGAAATGATATATAATTAACTGGCCTGCTATTAATAACCACCATTAGGCGTTTTACATGTAAATTCTCTATCAAAATAGAATGTATCATCTTCTTGGCTAACAGCTGGTTTGAAAGGCGGTTTTACTTCTTTCCGATAAAGCGCATCCCAGTCGATAGTGGCGAAAAATTCGTGCTTCTTTATTTCCTCAACCCCACCTATAATTTAAAATCATTCAAGTTTAGTCTCGCAATGTCATCGTTCAATTATACAAACGACATCGCATAAAAAGTTCAATACCAGCTCCGAGTCGATTTTCTGGAATTCTTTTAAATAATAATCGCAAAAGCGATTGTGCCTCTGGCGAGATATTAGTTGGCATGCTGAGTTTAGCTTTTAGAATTTCTGTCATGGTTTCTTTACGACTTTCTCCTTGGAATGGCAGCAAACCAGTTAACATTTCAAACTAGAATGAAATACAATGATTGATTATATGTATTTGTTGTGCAAAGGCTATGTTAAAAAGAAATCTAGAAACTGACCATTAATACACCAAAACTCCACCAATCGGCTACAAATGAATGGCCACCTTGTTTTACTACTTCTGGAGCCATATATTCAACCGTACCACAAAATGAATATGTTCTACCATCCTCCACAGATTTTTTACTCAAGCCAAAATCAGTTAATGTTATGTGGCCTTCAGTATCTAGTAAAATGCTAATAAAAACAAAAATTGTCAGTTAAATGATAGTATATACCACTTTCCAGAGTACTTTATTCTTACTCAATACTAACTTTTCTGGCTTAAGATCTCTATATATAATGCCCAGTTTATGCAAATGATCTATTGCAAGAGCAAGCTCTGACAAATAAAACTTTACATCTTCTTCAGTAAACATCAACTAGAAAAATAATTATCATCATGAGTAACATTATACACAATTTGGAGTGCATAATTTATCAGAAGAGAAACTCACTTCCTTAGACAATCTAGAAAACAGATCACCACCTCTTAAAAAATCTAAGATCAAATAGAGCTTTCCTTCAGTTTGGAATGCATAATGTAGCCGTACAATAAAGGGATGTTCAACATCCACCAATATATTTCTTTCCATTTTACTTCTTACTCTGTCCTTAACTAAGACAGGATTCCAATGTTAGTGTCCTTTGATTACATGCAATGAATTAAATAGTGCTGCTCTGGGATTTGATATTTATGATATCCTTAAATGACAACCACAACAACCAAAATAAGAAGGATAAAAGTAGTCACACATAAAGAATATTCACAAGTATTGAGCAAATTCATAGACCAAAATCACCAGAGCCGCTCTATAATGAATTAAAGTGATAATCACATTTTAATGTTGCTTTCCTCAACACTTTCATGGCATACAAGGTTCCACTGTCTTTACCCATAATTTTCCGTACTAAGAATACCTACAACAATAGACAATTAGATTGTTAATAAATGAGGATCAGTCTTTGACAGTCAGAGTTTATGATTGACAGCTACCTTTCCAAAGGAACCTTGGCCTAAAACTTTCAGTAATTGAAAGTGAGAAGGATCTGCCTTCTCGTGGCCATCCCTTACGATATCCTGTATTTCGATCTCATGAGACTCCGAGTCTCCGTTTGAGTTTCCTTGCGTAGCATTATTTTGGGTAACCATCGTTTCGTCTTGACAGTCGTCTGGGAGAATCTCTACAGACTGCTGCAAGCCAGCATGAACAATCTACAATTTATATATTCTGATCTTGTAAAATCCGAATTGTGAACGATCAGCGCAATGACGAGGAAAATCGTGCGAGATGACATTCACGCGACGTCGCTGATGAGAATTGTTGACTTTCCTGTGAATTGCGAAATGATTATCTACCTGCTGAATTGTAGGCTCCTCAGCCCACGGCACCTTGAAACTCCCCAGCGGCATTATTAGGTTTGTTTCGGACAGGCAGTCCACTTTCCAACCGTTTGCCAACTGCATCTATATAACGCGCATGCCTAGCTGGATGCATTGAATGTTATTGGAAGCCATTTAAAATTGGTGTCCGCCCGAACGCCGATCGCGTTGATCAACGCAAACCTGTCACTTGACAGCTAAGAAGTCGACTAACATAAACAAACACTTGAGATGGTCTCAAAAAGGCACTTTGAGCTGAGAAAAAGACAATTTCGAGTAATCGAGAGACCCGTACGACCACTACACATCACAATTATGGACGGTAAAAAAAATTCTACGAGAAAATCTTTTTTCACCAATGCAATTGCAAAATGTGAAGAAATATATAGTTTCAGAGTTGCAAGAGTATCGTAGGGCGCGTCCAAGAGTAATGTTTGGAACCAATACTACACAAAACGCAAATCAAACAGCAACAACATCTGCCACAACAGTGGGAAACCCATCAGAATCATCTACACAAGCATCGGCATCAACAATGTCATCACCACCAAGAGCATCAGTACCTTCGTCCCAAAGATGGTCAACATCGTCTGTACGGCGAGTATCATCAAGACAAAGAACCAGGAAAAGAGACAGCCCAATTGAGAGACTATGTAGTGCCAAAGCTGCGTATTATTCTAAAATGATTAAGCTTCAAAAAGAGAAACTACAATTTAAGAGGGAGAAGCTAAAGCATATGTTAAGCATTGAAAATCAAAAGATAGAAATATTGAGGGAAAGAAATAGAATATTACAGAGATATGTAGAAAATAAGTTGCAGATACCGATCGGTTTAATATAAGTACTTAGATAAAGTAATATACTTGTCTTTGTGTTTATTCACCATTATTGGATTTATTAGTCACAGCAAATGTAGTTGGCAGGGCACATTTTAGTTCTAAAACAGAAATGTTCTTTGGTTACTTTGGTAATTAACTACTATGATCTTTGTTTGTACTTCGAATATTGCTGGTGTATATTCATGTATGTATACTCAAAGAGTGTAATTCGGTTTGTAATTGACTTATTGAATTAGTAAAAAGTCCTTTACTCAATTTTACTTTTAAATCTATAGTAATTCTGTAGTAGTGTGTATTGCGCATGGGAATTACAATGTCTTTCTGAATAATTAGAGTTAGCTTCCTCAAAGTTTTATATAAATATTTCTAATAGTATTCTGATATATTGCATTGTATGACTCTAAACAGTTGAATAAATAAATTTGAAAAGTTGCTATATCTACATAAACAGTGTCAGCTGATTCACCCTCTAATCATTGAACTCATCCTTGAATACTTATAGTAAATAAACCAATAATTAAGAATGAATGCGTTCAGCTTGAATAATGTATTATAGCAACGCTTGCTCAGCCATGCCGCTGCCGCATATCAACAAATTTAAACATTTTATTACTATTTATCCTTAATACCTTTCAAAGTGTAAACAAACTTTGTACTTTTATTATTTCACTAATACGCACGCTCACTGATCAGAATACATAGGTTAATGTAAATCGAGCTTCAATGCTTTTAAGAATGCATTTTGAAGTTTCTTTTCGCGCCAAACGTTCCTCAGACTCCGACTGCTTATTATCTACGTTTGATTACGTTCGGCTACGTCATATGTTTGGCTGTATTACACTGTAGTGGTGGTGTGCGTGCGTTGGTGTAGTGTACAGTGTAGATACAGAGCATCCACATTGGGTTATTTGGCCAAATACATTCTAATTATTGTTGTATAAAACATCAAATATACTTCAACAGGAAGGATTGATAGATCGCACTGGAAAACTATCAAGTAAGTAATACGCGTCGCAACGTAGGTTCGAAGAGTTATCGGTTAATGTGCTAACCTGTGTGATGCTGTCAAACAGCATCTTATTTCTTAGCTGTTTTAGGGCATAAAAATGCCATGCTGGTATTATGAGAAAAAGGAACTACGAAATACACCGTCCATCCAGGATGGGATCGATTATGAGACTGAATGCAGGTACAGGAAGGAGGGTGCAAGATTTATCATAGACACAGGCACAAAAATGGACTTAGGCTACAATACAATGGCAACTGGTGTTGTCTACTTTCATAGATTTTATATGTTCCATTCATTCAAGAATTTCCCACGATATGTAAGTAACTGTCATTGACATTATACGATTAAATGTTCAGGCTGTGGTATATCGAATATCTTATCGTTAGGTGACTGCTTGTTGCTGCTTATTCCTAGCAGGCAAAGTGGAGGAGACGCCAAAAAAGTGTAAAGATATTATAAAGACTGCAAAAACACTACTGACTGAACAGAAATTCATGACGTTCGGTGAAGATCCAAAGGAGGAAGTAATGACTCTGGAAAGAATATTATTGCAGACTATTAAGTTTGATCTGCAAGTGGAACATCCGTATAGTTACTTGTTAAAATATGCCAAGTGTTTAAAAGGTAAAGTTTCCATTAGAAACTGATATGTTACACAATTATGAGTTTTATTCTGTAGACTTATAAATATATGTTTACTAGGTGACAAGAATAAGTTACAAAAAATGGTTCAAATGGCTTGGACTTTTGTCAATGATAGGTAAGTTGTATCATCATCATGTACGTGAAATTTTGTATACATATCTGCTATTTCATTACAGTTTATGTACAACTTTATCCTTGCAATGGGAGCCAGAAATCATTGCAGTAGCATTAATGTACTTAGCAGGCAAACTAAGTAAATTTGAGGTAGTTGACTGGAATGGAAGACAACCAAAGCATTTACGTTGGTGGGATATGTTTGTAGAAGATGTTACAATGGATCTTTTAGAAGGTAAGGCTTCATAACTAAAACAATACCATGGGAATGACCCTGGAAAATAATACAATTGGTAAATTCCAGATATTTGCCATCAAGTCCTGGACTTGTATTCCCAAGCTAACAACACAAAGCCACCAGATTCTCCTCCACTTATTCCAACTGGTGAACCGTGTAGAGAAAGGCCTGCACCACCGCCGCCGGTAGACTCGGCATCTACCACTCCAAATGGTAGGGACAACGAAGAAAAATAAATGCTTTAGTCAACGTTGGTTCACGTCGAAATGAAAGAATTGTGCATTCTAGTCACGCCCGGCAAAGCAACGAAAATCGAAGTGGGTACTGTTTCGGCTAATGGGTGTCCGCCACAGGCTGATGCCACAGAAGCAATGAAAAATATGGACGTTCCGACACATTTTCCGCCGTATCCGGCGAGTTTTGCTACTACTGCTACGAATTATCCACCAGCATTCCCACCAACGAATGTTTCTGTTCCCCCTCCACCTGTAAATGCCATGAATCATATTGTTCCGACGATACACCATATAGGTTCGTCAAGTACGATTAGGCCAACACCACCAGCACCCACAACACCCCAACCACCCTTTCAGCCTTATCCCTATCCCACAAATGCCTCATACTTTCCACCAAATACACCCGTGCCACCAGCCGCTGCACCACCGCGTGCATATTATCCTCCACCACAGCCTTAACATACAGAAAGTCATTGTACTAAAAGTGTAATTTGTATTAATACAAATCTCAGAATTGCAATTAAAGTTAACACAATAGAAAGGGTGATGATTTAGTAATTGTAAATATTGTATATATCGCGTGGTTTTGCACGTAATTCTGTAATTTTCTACTATCATTGCGGATACCTTATTATTTTTCGAAGAATAGTATGTTTAACTCTCCTGAAACTCCCAAGAGGTCTGGGATAAAGTTAACATAAGGCGATGTCATTGTGATTTTACATATAAAGGTTGCCTTTATTAAAAAAGCTCTTTCCAGCAAATGAAACATCGTGTGGTGTGCAGTCCATGGCTTCAAATAATTTTCTCAGTGGTTCAGCTGAGGTATAATCCAGTACAAAATTATCTGTGTATAAAATATACAGAGCTGATGGCATACCCATGAATTCTGCATATGACAATACTGAAAGAAAGATAAGTTTATATATTATATCTGTAACAGTTTGTGACATAGATGGTTCTCTGTACTGACCTCCTGCTGCAACACCAAATACAATGTTTGGTTGTTCTAACATCTTGACTTTTAATTTACATACACCTTCACCAGTTTTTGTACACAATTGCCTCAAAAAGTATGGTGTGTTTGGAATTTCCTTGCTTTGAAACTTTGTAATGTGCTGATATGTGATAGAAATTATCCTTTCTGTGTTTGCTAATAAATCTGATATCTGATGACATTTTGTTCCAATTAATTATCCGTTTTCTACATTATTTAGTACTACACTTTTTATACATGCCTTGTTGATCAAATTTCCGCAAAGCTTCGTATCAAATTTCGGCAGAATGGTGCACAAGTAGACATCAGAATTGACTTGATAAAAAGTTGAAATCTTTTGGTGTATCTCGTTCTCGATGAAACAGATTTCTTCCGCGTCAGGACATAAACTTTCTCTTGCAAAATCTACATGAGAAATTGTAATTATCGTATACACAAAGTGGTACAGTTATTTACACATTAAATGATATCGTATATAATAGAATTCTGAATCAACTACCTATAAGCATATCGTTATCGACTAGGACCAAACACTTTATGTTAGCGGGTTTCTCCTTAATCCATTGAACAGATAACTCTCTAAAATCACCACAGGAAAAGATATAAAATTAGAACGATGTTTCAAAATTGCCGGCTAACAATCAATCCGAGGTTATGATAGAGCATTTACGTTTGATTTTCAGCAGTTGAAGGCGATTCATTTTCGTCATCCTCATCCCAAAATGCTCTTGAAACTGGTAACAACACTTCACCAAAGTAACTTGCCATAATAATATGTAATTATTAAAAAACTGATTCGAGAATCCAACAACTTTTCTGTCATGCGTTTAAGTATCACAAGTCATATTCACTGTGGCTCCATTTCCATTTTGCGGTTTTCGACACGTACTGCATATGTGCTTGTTCATACAACTATAGTTCAGCATAGCCCACAGCAGCTCTTCTTACGTGAGATATGATTTCGGCGCGCATAGCCATTCCAAGCTCGGCGAGTTCAGTCACACGTGGAAATTTATCTTATATAAATGTGATTCCGTTATAGCAAAAAGAAGGAGTAAAATTTTTGATTATATTTGCAGTAGCACCTTATAGGGTAGCTTGAAGACGTTAGCGTCGAAAGCTAGTACAACTATAGAAGATGTAGTTCGAGGAATTGACACAGGAATGGTCCAAATCGTACAGGTCTTCGCCGTGTGCTTTTACCTGTAAAATACGCGGGAGTTGTCAATTCGTACTTTGCATTGAATATCATATGCAACTGCACGCTCGTCGTGCGGTTGGCTATGACTAAACTAGCGTGATTTTTTCGTGATACAATAGAAGAGAAGAAATCCTGAGTCTTCCAGCAACGTTTATGGGGAAAGGGAAATACCGGCTAGCTTAGGTAAGGATGGCTTTAACCGCTCTCGCGTGACATTAAAAACCGATATTTACCAAGTTCTATCTGATTCCGTCTCACTTATCTTGACACAATAGTCCAGCCTGGCGCTGAAGCTGATTCCAAAAAATACTCTAGTATCAGTAGCTGTATTATATATAGCACATCTGTTAGAGTGTTGTGTGTTCTTTTATAGGTTACATGCAACTGTTAGTGCAGCGGAGTAACTTACGGAAAGACGAACTTAATCTCAAGGTCGTTTTATGTATACTAATCGGAATTTAGAAAGTTACAGACTGGGGGTATGTATATCTTATATTATAATGTCTTTCGCCGGAACTTTGATCGTCCGTCATCAGCGTGATAATTATTATGCAAATTATTTTACACAGGTGTAAATAAAACGCGAGAAGAAATTAATTCTCGACAGAGTATTGGATGGCCTTAGCAACGAGAAATATTTGGTCTTTAGTTGTGGAATATAGCATTGTTCAGAATCATGTTAACATTTGACTTACTAAGGAAAGTCCTTAGCTGGGTTGATATAAGGCCCAGAAAGCGTGTGGCATCATCAGCCACTTTAGAAGAAGAATTTGTAACACCAAAGAAGCTCCGTCGTGATCATAATTCCACTAAGCTGGCTGAAGATATCATTGAGATCAATGATGAGAGTGATAGTGAGGATGTTGAAGTTATAGCACAATATAAAGATGCCTGTAATGGCACTAGGTTGAATTCCACTCACAACAGTAGCAAGGATATATCATTTAAATATTGTTCAGCAACATCTTCGCCGACTCCTCTGACCCCAGTGTACCATAGAAAAATAAATATGGGGTGTACAGGAAATAGTAAACCAAGAACACCGAACGTGGGAGGAGAGTGCAGATGCTCGACATTAGCCAAAACTGACAGAATGAGGGAGAGGAATCAATACGAAGAGTTACTCCAGAATTTCCTGCCACAAAGGATACATATATTACATGGCAAAGCAAAGGAACCAGGGCCAATACCAGAAATAATCGATGTGATCGATTTAGAAAAGACTATTACTACACCCTCTTCCTCAAAATCCCATAAAACTTCAAGGATCCAGGAGCTACCTTCGCATTTCCATTCGAGCTTATCCAGGAAGCCGAAGATAGAATCAGAAATAGTCACAATAGATGATACCAAGAAAGACAAGGGAGCACAACCCGCTTTCGAGAAACCCCAGAAGCACGAAGTTACTATTACAATCACAAAACCTACTCCAACTAAGCGTATAGAATATGTGGTAACAAACAGTTTGCGAGATCAGTTAGCAGCGAAAGCTGTAATGCGCGATGACTTTATTCCTCAAGTAGCAAAAAGATACGATGAAAGGATAGAAAGACGTTACCAGGAAGCAGAGAAACTCATGCAAATGACATGTGCTCTATCCAAGCACAATCGGATCGCAAGAAAAGTTGCTTTAGACAAACAGTTGGCACGGTCAATGAGACTGTGCGAAGCAGTGCTTGATGAGAGGGAAGAACCTGAGGAACCGGAGGAAGCTCCCTTACCTACATTGACTGAAGGGATGGTTAGAGATATAAACAATGCATTGATACCACGGCCGCCGGATGAAGTACTCGTAGAGGGTTTTGGTTTAAGAATAACAAGAAAGGATATGCACACACTGGCCGATCTCAACTGGCTGAACGACGAAGTGATAAACTTTTATATGAATCTCTTAATAGCAAGGGGAGGGAAGAATAATTTTCCGAAGGTGCACGCAATGAACACCTTTTTCTATCCAAAACTAATATCTGGTGGTCATACTTCCTTAAAACGCTGGACAAGGAAAGTAGATGTCTTCGCGCAGGACCTAGTAGTTGTTCCTATACATTTAAGTATTCATTGGTGTATGTCAATAATTGACTTCCGGGATAAGACTATCCGATATTACGACAGTATGGGAAGTAGCAATCCGAAATGTCTTTCTGCGTTACGGCAATACCTCGAAGATGAGAGTTTAGACAAAAAGAAGCAACCCTATAACACAAATGATTGGAAGTTGGAATGCGTGAAAAATATTCCTCAACAAATGAATGGTAGCGACTGCGGTGTATTTTCTTGTATGCTCGCCGAGTATGTGTGTGCAAACAGGAAAATTACCTTTTCACAAGAAGACATGCCCTACTTTAGACATAAGATGGTTTATGAAATCTTAAAATCTAAGCTCTTATAAAATTTATTTATGTTAATGAGCAAATCGGCACTGACCGTTTTTTGTAAATTAAGTCCTATCAAATGCTTTTTTTCTTAAGAAGAGAAATGTAGTACGACTATATGCAACGATGTTGCTTTAAGTGATAAGTTTCCATATAGTTTCAATGCAAGATAGACAGAAAACCATAATTTCTGAAGTACGCTACGATACTCGTAGCGTGACGAGGAAATACTCTATGCTGCGCACAAGTTGGAGAGACATTTCACCGTATAGCGGGTTGCTTCTTCGTTCCAGAACATTTGTTACTTTAATAAATAAATTAATGGAAGAAACATGTTATACCATACATACAGTCTCACTCTTGGACCGATTGGTATCAGCATCTTGAGGAGAACGTCGTCGATTTTGTAATACAAATATGGCTCATTGATTTCGTGCATATTGCAAATTTCAGTGTACAGTCAAAAATATCTTTGTTAAAGAACATTTATTATTTTAAGAACTAAATTCAATTCTGAATTCAACTCATTTGTATCATACGCTCGTGAATAAAAAGAAATAAATAAGATGTATTATAACACTTCTCGTTTTTAATAAAACAAGATTCTACAAATAAAAAAGTATAACAACTGCACTTACCTTACCGTTTCTCCAATATATCGTAGTATCACCCACGACTCGTAGTTGTAAGGTGGGATTGTATACTGGAAAAGGAGGGGTTTTCATACTAGGGTTGAGAATTATTTTCTCTAGATTTAACACAGTCCATAATTGCGCATATATATTCAACTGAGAATAGTATAGTACAAATCCTTGATTACTTCCACAGTCAAGATCATATTTGATTGTAGATTAACATATTTCTGACGGATGAAGAACAGTAACGTTGAAACTATATCGCAACATTTTGGATGAAGGTATAGTGTTTATTTATTTACTCAATCTTATCGCAGTATATTTTCTTCGTTCATATACTTCATTTTTTTTATAAGTTAATTACAAGTATCGTCTATAGTCTAAAGGTATGGGTAAGTTTATAGGTATTTTTCACAGTATTGACTCTATATAACTATTCAAATGACTAAAGTTCCGTATCTACAAATATATCTCGTATCTCATATACATATACATATATACACATATATATATATAATAACCGTCCATATATGCATATCTGTATATACATATATATTTTAGTAACATCCTCGTTATTTTACGCTAGACTCAATATTTTCGTTCCATATGGGAAACGAAACGACAAATGGTTTCATATTTAATTCGAGCTCTATAGTTCAGGAGAAACTAACAGTTCCCACGAGTGAAGAAATTTTGGAGGAGCTTTGGTTTAGGGATGTGAAATCGATTAACACGTACGATAAAAGTAAATTTCGCTTGATTTGACACATGTGATTGAGGTTGTCGAGCAAGTTTTTTCTGCTGCTTAGCTCGCGTCTCACAGCCTAGAGGTGATTTTAAACCGACTGCAATCCTTGTTTAGAACAGGGATGCACTCTCAAACACGTCACACTATGCCCGGTACGCCCCGACAAATGCCAAGCCGGCAGGTGTATATATATGTATATTTATATATTTTACATTTACGTAGGTTGTGTGTTCATATGGTCATTGTGCATTTCTTGAAGTAGTTAGGACGATAGTAAAATATTAAAGCGGCAGCAGGACCCACTGCAATACTGTCTCCAATCTATGAAAAAGACATACTCCCGCTTTTCTCTCTTTCAATAGGGACATCCATGGCTCTTTATTCTCTTTGCCTCTCTCGCAATTTTCTGCAACTACCTATTTATGTACAACACAGTTTAGCAGTTTATCTGGAACAAGTATGTTCAGTCCTCTCTTATCCCTTCCCTCCCCTTTCCACAATAAACATTTCCCATAGACAACATGCTTTGTATAAACTATGCAGTGGCCAATGCCTATCAAATAGGTAAGTACATACACATAAAATATATGTAATCGTCAAGTGAGTAACGCAGTAAAATTATAAAGTACATGTCGCAACATCGTGAACGATAGAGATAGTGAAACTGTTTCTGTACCTCTTTCTCTCTCTCTCTTTCTATACACTATCCTTATGCTTTTGCCACGTACTTCAATACTCTCGACTCTGCTTGATCTTGTATACAGACTGTTTTGATTATCTCAACGGCCTTTTCTGGTCTTCTGCCCTTTACTCTAGCGTCCAATTTATTTCATGTATCTATGTGTTGTCCTGCCTCGCGTATGAAATCCTGCTTTTTCCGAATTACAATGCAATGGTAAAAATGGCAGAACTCGTATTGCTTGTACATCCACGTTCAACTTTCCTCACGTCCCCCTTCCACGTTTATCTCTAATTTCAAGCCACTGAGGATCCGATAGTCCATGTTAAAAAGTTGTAACAAATTGTACAAAACCAAGTTAAAATACTTCATCTCATATACCGCTCGCTTTTCAAGCCTTCCTTATTAATTGCATCCGTTTCTTCCATCTGTACCACCCAGTGTTTCGTTCGACAGGAGGAGGTAGATGAACGATAAGAACGATAAGGTCAGTTTAGAATTATTCGAAACACGTCGGATCGCGTGCTCGCGCTGCGGTAAGATGCAGCTCTGCGTGCCCCCAGGTACGAGACTTCGCATAAGATTTCCCGTTTGCCGTTTAAAACGTTGGTAGAATCTAGACTATGGGAACCACAGCGAGAACATTGTCCAAACCATGGCTCCCGTTTTCTTAGCACAGATAAACTTTCATATGTCGCATGAATATTCTCGTGTGCCTAACTACTATACGACAGGACACTGAACCTCCAGTGACGATCGTCCATTTATGATTACGAAAACGATTTCGAGGAAAGAGCTCAAATCACTTCAACTGCGGAAGGATGCTAGTTGAGATCTGCCACGACGCGAATATCTCATGCTTGATATCACGATGCGTTTATTCTGTTTCCAGACATCGATTAAGTAGACATAGTATATCGACGTTAATAGATTAAACCGTCCTCAACTACACGTGATCCTCCTGAAAAAGGTCCTCCTTCCCAAACCCTTACCTCATAGATAAACTATTTGTATGTGTATATCTATATTCCTTCAGTTTATATATGTATGTATGTATGCATTTATGTATATTGGATAGAGTATCCTATCTAGATGAGGCGAAGCCAGAGAATGGCTACGCATGAGAATGGGTCATGCAGACGACATTTAATGTAATTAATTACAGTGTTCACCCTACTGCTCGATGAGAATTCCATTTAAAGTGTTTTCAGAGTGACGCATTCCTGCATTAAGTCCGTTGCTTAAGTACTCCTTCTTAAGTTCGAGCAACTACAATTCGTGACGAAGTCGAAATTCCTCGACTTTCGCGCACTCTCTTTGCCAGATGCTCCATCATGGCTTAAGGGGCGATAGGCCTTGGACAATTTATACGAACAAGAATGGGTTCGTACCTTTTCCACTATCGTGCAAGAGATCCGAAGAATATATGGAAAATAAAAGTTCAAAACGAAATACCCCGTAACCGCGACAGTAAGTGTTCTTCATGTAATGTTTGCGTGTGTATGTATGTACTCCTAACTGACGTCGCCTGTGCGACTGATTTGGAGCAAATGCCGCAGTACGGACAATTGCATGGAATGGGAATATTGAGATGCTAGATATACGCAGAGTCAGTGAAATGAGAATCGTTTTGTGCGATGATCTATCCTTCAGGCCTTCACAGAAAGTCTTAGGAAAATTAATTTCATATGTTCTGACGTAATACTGATTGATCATGGTCACGAGAGACTTTCGAGTTCTGACTTTCCGATGCAAATTGAGCGCTCAAACGCGGCTCTACGATTTTGTTAAATTATCACGTTATCAATAGTGCTATCTTAGTCAATAAATTAAAAATACATCTTGAAATACTTGCAGGAGTTGTTCAATTTCGTCTTGATTTCTTTCGAATGCGGCATCGAACCCCACATTTTCCGTCCATGCAAGTCCTAATACTGCGGTGCTCAATCAGACTTACGCCGTACACCGAATATCGTGTTATCATATGTATCTTTATGCCTGTTGCGTAATCTAGCTGCGCTATCCTAGGCTACTTATAGTTCACCTACAAGCAGTAGAATTATACATATCTATATATTCTCTATAACGACAATGCATGTAGAAAAATGAGCCTCTCGCGTCTTTGGTTAAACGCGAAGCATTTAGAAAGTATTCTGGCAGTGGTTTCGTAGATGCTTCGATCTTAGCCTCGGACCAAAAAATTTTGATTTCAGTTTCAGTGAGGATATAACATATCGGAGTGTAGTTGGTTGAGTATGCGTGTCAAATTTTGTGTATGCCTCCATGTGTTACTTCCCGGTATACTTATATTGACACTCTTCGAAAACCAAAACTGCCACAAAGAAAGGTGGGCATCGATCGCTAGTCCGCGTACTGTTTTTCCCACATTATTATACTGGAGATCTCTTAGTGAATCTATGTATGCTGTATGTTCTGTGCAGTCCTCGCTACTGTTTCATCCCCACAAAAACACAGCCGATACGCGCGCGAATCGCGAGTGAGACACGCATTCGTTATGACAAGCGAGCACGTGTATAACTTAAGGTAGACCTACGTACGTCCTAGTTGCTGGAAATTTAGTTAAAAGAAACTTATCCTTTGGCATGTCACTTTTGGCTTTCTCTCAGGGTCGGTGACGGCCGACCACAGAGAGTGAGTCAGTTCGCGCGAAAACTCGTAGGTACCGAACTAAGTACCCGGTCCAGAATTCCGTGTTGTCCTCAGAATTAAAGGCTGGCCCACTTGAAGTCTCTGATTCTATGCTGTGCCCACCACTGGCTACCTATTTCTCCCCATCGGCAGTTGCTGGTTCACAGTACGTAACGTAAGTGACTGCGCAGACAATGGCACAAGAGCAGTGTGTTTTTTAGGGTGAAGTCATTTAGGTCTCTGAGAATTAAACTAGATTTATGCTTCTGCGAGACGGCCACGCCTCCATCCGGCGGGGCAGTTCACGAGTAGATCGTGATCACCTCGCGGCCGCCACCACGCACCATCAGCACCTTTTCCAGGCCCTCTGTCAAAACTTCCAGGAATTCCATATCTGTACAGACCGATTTAAGGAAAATTAGTAACAAAAAACCAGAGAATATAAGCTCTTCGTATAGAATATTAATAAAAAGGATACAGTTTGATTCGCGTTCCAGTTTTGTGTCGCGCGGTGGTCCAGGAAGATTAAGAATGACTAATTGAGCGTCATGGCTCTTATTGACGATTACTTCGTTCAATTTGATCGAAGTATGCATACGCCTCACATCGCCCTCGTCGCTGCAAAAACAAAACTTACAACTTCATAAAATGTATGACGTCGTGACACTATCTATATTTCTTGCGATGGGATCAGCAAGAGCATATTCGCACTGATGATGGCATGTGTCGTACACAAAAATGACTTACGGTGTAAGCGGTGGTTTTTTCGCCTCGGGGCTCACAGTTTTGCTCTCTTCTTCGCTTTCCTTCTCTTTCTTTTCTTCTGCTTCCGCATTATCGGTAGCATCTTTGCTTTCTTTGTTTTCAGGTTTCGGTGAGCCATTTGTCGGCGGCTTAGTGTCTTCCTCTTTGGTCTCTGACGTTTCATCGGATTTTTCAGCTGTTTCTCCTCCCTCCGCCTGGTCCTTAGTTTCACTGTCCAATAATTTCTGCTCGCCGGTTACGTTGAGATTCTGGGTGCCCGGCTCTTGGAACCTCACCTTGGTTGCGACTTTCACGTCCACGTTATGGTGGTGATCCACGATGGCCTGAACCTGTACCATCGCAAAGGTATTACGTACGGAGGGTTCGATCGTATTGGCATTCGAGTAGCAGAAAACAGTCAAATGTGTAGTGATGCCGGAAAGACGACTAAACTCTAGCGTCAAAAGCACTATGATCGGCCAAATGAACGATCTCTATGAAAGCATTCTCGGAAATGAACGTGCCAATGAAGCTGAAACTGCACGGGCAGGGAAGAGTCACATCCTGGCGATGCCATGGCAAAGAAAGAAAGCAAACTGTTGGAGGGCTCTGATCGAAAAAGCCAGCACAATGCTTCGCTCTTTTCAACTATAGATTAATATTAATCGTTCATTCGTATCGCGCAACGAGCAGTTATGTCACATGGAGGTGGACCCTATGTGGCACCTCCACTAAAACGTTTTCTCTAATGCATAGTGTTATTCTTGTACAAAATAGAACTGCCGCACATGTGATCGAAAAAAGAATGCGCTTGTTATGAGTGGGAAACGGGGAAGCATATGGGGGGATGGTACAGATGGCGATGGAGTTGCATGAACGACGGGATGCTGGGGCACGGAACTCCGGGGATTATCTGACAAACCAGAGGTAATTTTTCTTCGGCGGGTACCTCGTTGAAGTCCACGAATGACTGCACCTTATCCGTGACGAGCACGCAACAAAACAGACACAGTCCGATCAGTATCGCCATATCGTAGGTTTTTTTCTTACTTTACAGTATGTATATGCATTGTCATTTTGAGTATATCTCTAGTTGACTAGAGATCTGATTAACGGAGCGCGATATGTTCCGGTTTAGTACTTTATTCACTTGGTACTCACCACTCCGAGCGACTCCTTCTTGTTAAGTCGCAATTCTCGCAGCATCTGGGTCCTTTGCTCCATCATGAGGGTACGCTCGTAAGTGTAGGCGGATATGTCGGAGTCCATCTGTCGAATTTAAATATTTATGTATTACAAATTTGTCTTATTCGTTTTCCTTCATCAAAGTACTTGTGCAAGGGAGTTTATATAAAAAGTAGAATGCTTAAGAAACACATGAATGTGTATTGCGAGCGATGGTCTCTTAAATACTATTCCATCGTCGAATTAATGCATCAAAATATCGATAGGATTTCCAGGAGTAGTCAGTTACCATTTCAACGATTTCCACTTCAGCTTCAATTCTCAGATCATACAGGAACTTCTTCAGGTCTTTCTTCATTTGGATTGAGTTATCTTCCATTTGGGCGACAGTGAAAATCCTCATCTTGCAGTTCTTCCATGTACGATGTTGTTTTAGAAGGAATGGCAAGAGCATCAGCAGTCCACCGTCATGAACAATCCACCAAACATCGATATTGCCGACAACTTTCTCCGTGGAGTCAGGGAAGAAGTTAATACCCTTCGGTACTAACAGCGCCATTCTGGCAGCAGCGACAGTTCTGACAGTCTGCAAGAACACTCTCCAAGTCTTGCCGCTGTCCGACTTTCTCCAGTCATAGGGCCAACCGAGAATCACAGTGTTGGGCTTCATTCCACCGAGGCCAGTAGTTTGTACTAACGAGCTTAATCCGTCCATGGTGTTTCTTGCGACCAAGACATCCACGAATCCTTTCACCTTCTCCTCGTTCATCGTCTCCCTCAAACCATGCTTAGCCGCGTGTGCTTCTCCCGAGTTCTGCGTATAATCGCCGGCGATGCAGCTCACGCTGACGGTCAATCCCTTACCAGCTTTCAGTTGGCTTGCAAAGGCGAACAATTTCCGGTACTTTGGCACAAGGTCTCCAGTGAGTTTCGACAGGATGAGAATTTGTGGGCGCCAGTTCTTCGTGTGTGGTGGTCCTTCTTCCAGTCGGAGGAGAGAGTAGCGAGCGGCGGAGAGAGCAAGACCACGAATTCCATCACCCCATTCCTTCTCGGCGCCACGGTACTCGATGTACTTATAGATCAAGCCTGCCATACCCATAGCGAGCAGTGCATAGTACCAGCTGGTCATGAACATAATGGCGATACAAAGGGAGAGGCCGATAAAGGAGAGGCTCCAATGATAGTACTTGAAGCGAGGCCGCCAGTTGGGCGTGCGGAGGAGGGTCTGCAGGGCACAGGCCAAATTGACGAAACCGTAGCACATGAGGAAGAACATGGAGAGCAGAGGAGCCAGGTAGTCAACGTTTCCAAGGAGAATACCACATTGGCAGATAAGGACTGTCAAAACCAAAGCCCTGGTCGGTTCGCCACGGCTCGAGCTGACAGCGAACGGCGACAAGAATGGAATGATGCCATCTTTGGCGATCGCCTGGAGTAAACGTGGGGCACCGGTGAGTGATTGCAGGCCAGCACCCAGGGTTGACAGGAACGAGCCGATCAAGATCACCCACTGATTCGGCCAGGCCATATTAGCTACTACTAGCTTGCCACCGATACTCTGACCGAATTTGTCACGCAGCAAGAGGTTATCCACGGTGCCGGCGAACAGCAGGACGCTTGATAGGTAGACCGTCGAGGTGGTTAAGATCGCACAAATCGTACCGATTGGAATTGACTTCTGGGCATCCGCTAGATCACCCGATCTGTTAGAGCCGGCCATGATACCTGCACAGAAATGATCGTATGTTAATTTTATGAAAAACTCTTCACATTAACGCCGGACTCTGTAATACATCTACATTTGTAGTATCAAATTTATAAAAAAAGAGACATTGGCAAATAATTAATTGCCTGTACTATTTCCAGCTTTTAACGGCATGTGAAAGCCTTTCCTCAATAAAGCGATGTACTCCTCAATCGACGTAAACACGTCCAAGTTATTGATTATTAAATATGCCAATAATTGGAGAGCCACTGTGACACCAATGCCCGCTTACCCGTGACTGAAGGGAAGAAAATGCCGATGAGAATAGTGAAAGTGGTAGTAAGATCGACCGAAATCTGGTTGTAGGATTTTCCGCTCAGGTTATCGACGTCTCGTGGGTCGCTGCCGTAAGCGATTATTTGGCCTTCCTCTTGGAAGCTGTCCCATATGTTTTCTGTGTACAATCAAATGTTAATTAAACCCCCCGCTTTTACCTGCCCCATTCCTAATGAATACGGCTTTATCAGGTAATGCAATGTATTCCGAGTAAATGTTGATTCGGCACAAGAGATGACAGAACTACTAAACAATTTGTGTTTCAAGGTATAACTGGACCGCCTGAGTTTCCAAATTACCTAAAAACACTCCGCTTGCCAGGCCACGAATCCCATTAATAATGGTGGCGTTGTGCTCTAAGTAATAGGGATCGCACTTGTGGAGATCCGTCGTATTGCCACAGTAAGAACGATGCAGAACACCAGTGATGTTCTTGTTGCAATCCGCCAACACGTTGATGTCGCGCATCAATCGCTTGCCAAGGACGCACATTCTGCAAGAAACCACAGTTATCCCTAGGATACATATCTGCTTGCAATTGGAATTGCAGACAGATAGTTGGAATTCGACTCTGATTCATAGGCAAACCCAATTGTACCTCGGAAATCAACGCAATACCGAGATGAATTGATCCTTAACAAACTTTGAACAATGCATGATCAATGTAATATATTCATTAAGTGATTCAAATCGAAGTAAAGTCAATTTTCAATCGAAATCGAAAAGATTAATTACCATTCAATGTAAAATAGGAATTTAGTAAATTCTCGTTATCAGATCGAATAAATTGACAAGTATTCATAGAACACACGATTAGAAGTTTGCCTCATCGGTGAACGTGGTACTACGTTGAACATTATCGTAACAAGGAACTGCAAAAGCCCAGGAGATGCACGTGTAATCCAACAGTGAGTAAAGTTTTAACACGATCGGGCTCGTTTGCCGTTGCTCAAACTGGGATACCGATGAAACGTAAGTAACGTTGTTAAGCTAGTTGAGTTTAACTGTGTGCAGGGTATTTGGGTTAATAAGATACGCGAGATTTTTGGGTTTGCCCATGATCGAATTAGTCGCGCAGCACTCGCTCCACAAAGGCAATTACGAACTTCAGAGCGTCGTTGCCGTAGAAGTTGACGAAGAGGCCGACGTAAACTGCGATGATGGAGAATATCACGCACGCCAGGGCGACCGCGGCGAATTTATTTACGAACTTCACGCCAATAAACACTATCGTCCCCATCACCACTAGGAGACACGTCCCGTACACACGAAAGTTGTTATACATTATGTTCGGATCCTTCGTAAAGTCGCCGAAGATACTTAACGAGGGTGCCATGTAAGTCTGAAAAAAGAAAATGTGCCTGTTGCATTAATCACTCTCGTAGCGAACTTTCACATTTTTTGTAGAAATTTCAATGAAGCAGGTTATCAATCTATATATAACAATTAGACGTGGGATTTTCATTCCATGGGATTATAAAACTTACCAGCACGATCTCGACAGCACCGATAATGTACATAGCAGCGGCTAAAGTGGTGCCGGTGTAGAAAAGCATTCCCACCGCACCACCAAACTCGGGCCCTAAACTTCGGGATATCATGAAGTAAGAGCCACCGGCTGGTACTACACCGTTGGTGGCGATGGCGCTCATACTAATTGCCGTCAACATTGTCTGCACAAAGTAGAAAACATTCCTGTTAGCAAACTTCACTCGCAAAGAGTGACATGAACATGGTAATACAATTCAGTAAAACTGAAACATGACACATTAAAATCAAAGTTAGTTAGTAAGTTAGTCAAACTTTCATATGGAAACTGAAATAAATACTACAAATATTTTAGTTTCACGGAATAATAGTTTATGTCTAATTTTTTAATATTTAGTGCATTTGCACTTACCACACAGCAACAGCATAATACGATGAAGAAGCCTTGTATGGCACCAGCTGTACCAACTACCCAAGTCAAACGGATGAACAAGATGACACCAAAGATGTTCTGGATGCAAGGGAGAAAGACACCTATCAAGGTGCCCATCCGTGCACCACCGCCTGCTTGCGGAACCGGCTTTGCATCCGGGTCGGTAGCAGCAGGGATGGTGTTGCTGTAGTTGGCCAAGCTGTTGAGCAACGTTGAGATCTGAGGACGATCCTCCATATCTTCCTGCACAAAGGAAACACAAGCAACAAATATTACACCCAGTCATGTTCACTTACTCGAGGGAATTCTCCATTTCGAACTAAACTCTCGAAACTCCTTGCAGATAACATACCCCGATACCATCATAGTTATACCAATTGTTACGGCAAACTTCATATGCACCGAAACAGTAACTTCGCTCATAAATCTAACGTCCCAATAGTCGCCTGTTAATTATTGCTATTGTTATCTAATTGAAGATTGCAAAGTTGAAATAGCCAAGAGGGATGTTAAGCTACGAAAACGATCTCTACGGAGAGTCTGGAGTGTTCCAAGGGTTTGAACGTCTCAAAAGAGCCAAGCCACAAGCCGGGCCACCGTGAAACTTTCCGTTAATCGGATTACTTTGAGACAATTTCCACCTGGTACACGACGGGTTCCCTCCCCCCTTAAACTTCTAGTAGTGGCGTGCTTTTGAGCAACCCCTCTTCCCTCTCGCGTCACTAGTCCTCCTCACGAAATACACCGAGTGCATGTTCAAGCGGGCGTCAACAGATTGCGATAACTATATCGCTCGTTCCCTGATATCGCACGCTCAACCTGAAAGCTAATTAAACCTCCCGGTGTTTCAATTCCCATTATAATTAACTCCTGTGAAATTCTAGAACGCTTCTATTAATACATAACAGTAGATTTAATATCACCGGGGGTTGAAACTAACGTCATTACTCACTGCTGCGCAATGCAATCGTTAATTACTGAATTTCGCAATAAAAGCGGAATTCATTCGAACGAAACTCGATGACCAGTGAAAGAAGAGCTATTCCGAGCTCCAGTGGGAATCACATGAAAATGTGATCGACCTTCCCTGGGCTCTCGGTATTCGTATATTGGTGCTAGTACCACACGAAATTGCCACGCGGACGAGTGCTTTAATCCATGAATGCGAATTTACAGGGATCGGAAGGGGAATTTTTATCGAGTGAGTTTCACAGTGAGTTTCATGAATTCCCAGTTGTATATCGCAGTGTGTGTGTGTGTGTGTTTGTACTGGTAAGTACATAGTCCTGGGGAGTTAGCTAGATGGTTCCAAGTGTGAGTAAGTGGAAGCTATGCACTACTAGTACATTATACCTATACAGATAGGTTCGAGCTAGGTATCCACATCTGCTCTATCTTTCCCCCGAGGTATCAAAGCAAAAGTGGACATAACTCGAGCTCACGGCCCTGAGGGCACTTACGGCTCGTTTGGTTACTTTCAGAGCTTCCATTACTGGTAACGACACACGTCCCCTCTACCAACTAAACCCCCAACGACCGTACTCCCATATTTATACGCCTGGCGAAAATGCACAAGTAACTCTCTTCGTTGGCCTGATTGCTCGCTTCTCTTTCAACTGCAGTTCGCAGCCATTTCCTATGCTACTATTTTCATTCATTGGTTAAATTCTAATAGAAAATTAGAATTATTTAAAGAATAGAGTAGAAATATTTTTCAGTGCTTGAACTGTTTAATTCAACCATTCAATAAACTTAATTATCAGCATTCGAGAGCAGAACACGAAGGAGAATGTTGCGCGCTTCTCTTTCAATTGCAGTCCGCAGGCATTTCCTATGCTACTATTTTTATTCATTGGTTAAACTCGAATGGAAAATTATAATTATTTATAACATATAATAGAAATACTCTTCAGTGTTTGAACTATTTAATTCAACCATTCGATAACTTTAATTATCCGCTATCGCGAGCCGAACAGGAAGGAGATGTTACGGTGCGAGCGCGTCCGACCATACACTGACCTATACTACTAGAATCCCATCAACCCACTGGCACGCATTACAGCGGGTCAGAAACGAATGAAAATTTCAATATTTTCTCCCAGCAATACAATCGCTTTTTATTACATTTATAGTACCTGTTTTATTCCATCATACACGAGCATTTCATAATATTTTCATTTAATAGCCTGTAATACATGCGCGAAGAGCAGGTGTTGAACGCATGGAATGATTAACGACTCATTGTTAAGTGGACCCTACAATAATGGCTGCTAATCACGTCGTACTATTAATCAAAAAGCGTGTGTGTGTGTGTCTCTGGGAAACAAAAGATGAGGAGAATAACGGTCACGGTCGGGAGCTTTGAAAAAAAAAAAAAATTGGAGGAGCGCGCATCCTCTTTCCGCTCGAGTTTTCCTGTTCGTTCGCTCCCTTTCTCTCTTTCTCGGGAGCTATCGTTTGCCGGGAATAGAGGCCGAAGTGCTTTTTATAAGTGAAGATCGGACGGTCGTGTTAGTCACGGCGCTCGCATGTATGCACGTAGAGTCATGCAAGGAGCGAGGGTGAGACTTACACAGGCTTAAGAAGGAACGACACACACACACATACACATACACATACACATACACATACATCGAGGGAGAGTTACCGCGAGGTCGTCTAGACAAACAGAGCGCGGCGCGGGGCAGCCTTTCGTCACGACGTCGACGGATTGACGTCAGACCGGCGGAACGCGGCTGATTGCTCGCTTCTTTCCTTGCGAAAATCCCTCAAGCCTTGGCTTGATTTTCTTTTTCTCTCTCTCTCTCTCTCTCTCTCTCTCTCTCGCAACGCCTGCGACATTGACAGCATCCTCTCCCTGCTCCACGGCGTCTACACTTTTCGCCCATGGCGCCTTCCGGACTTCTACACAAACCCTCTCCTTTTCTATAGACGAAACTAGGAAGAAGTACCATCTGCACTTGAACGGAGAGCAAAGAATATCAAAAATGTGACCTTCGAAGGAAAACTGATTTGAATAGATCCTCGCTTTTCTCTCTCTATCTTTCTCTTTCCTGTTACCCTTCGCTGACACTGTACACACGTATACATGTATAGTGCTCGGCGTTTAAGCCCAGTATTCCCGTGGCTCTCGACGGCCAGGGCGAGTAGTCCTCGAGCAATTGACTTTCCGAGTTCTCCGCGTAAGCCTGGCCTACATCTTTCCTTATTTATAGCTCCTCTCCTCATCATCCTTCTCCTCGCTCTTCCGTCACCCTCTCGCACTCTCTCTCTCTTTCTCAATAAAGGCTTCCGATGCCGGCTACTTGATTACCTTATTAAAATTATACGAACTCTGAACTTACCGGCTAAACTCGAGTAGCGACTCGAGCCTTAATTAAGGAAGCACCTGATCGATACTTACATAGTATTCTTTCCTCTCTCTCTCCCCCCTCTTATATGTATAATGAGTATCTTGATACGAAGTACCCGTGCGCCGTCATCGGCGTAATAGTAGGACGCGTAACTTCCACCGGCTAATTACGCGAGAGCCCTGCTAATTAGGAGCGGCATCAGGTTCCATGTTCGCGCGGACTTTTGAAGAATGAAAAGTTATTAGATCCGCCAGGGAAGCCGTGCACGGCATTAAGGACACTTAGCCGATGCACTTTGCTTCTTAATCCGTAAGCTTTGGTTGCAAATTACTAGAACACCGCCATTGAATAATAGACAATGGAGAAAGATCTCCTGTACCATTTTAATCCTTGGAATTTTATATTTAGTCTATTTTGAATTGAAAAATAGATAACTAGAAAGAAAGAAAGGATTTCAATTATATTTGTTTAGTCATTGACAAGCCGATGAATTGTGACGGTATTTTGCAAGAAGTCGATCGAACCACTCGATGTATAAGTAGATTAAACCGCGCGGCTGACGAAATGAAGCGTGCCGAAGAAAGCAGGCGTGAAAGCAGGCGAGGTCTTAATCTTATCGGATTGGTCGGCTGAATAGGGCCAATAAATGGCACATCTTAAGAGGCGCCACTGAAGGAACGTAAAATTCTCTCACGTGTACCGGACATTTGCGCCCCTGTTGTAGATCTGACACCTATCTACGCTCTAATGTTCAGGAAATTGCAACCCTCCCAGTCTTTCACCCTCTCTGAGAAGGAACCAGAGACTCTAGGAGAAAGACAGGTGGGTGCCATTATCTCTAATCCTTTTTTCGCGTGATGTGTCCTTCTAATTCCTCGGTGCGATTTATCTCCTCCACGATGAAACGCCACGCAAAATTTATCGATAAACCCTCCACTGTCTTTATTTCTCTCTCTCTCTCTCTCTCTCTCTCTCTCTCTCTCTCTCTCTCTCTCTCTCTCTCTCTCTCTCTCTCTCTCTCTCAGAGAGAATGTACTCTCTGATTTCTGTGGACTACGTGGCGAGCGAGGCAAAGAGATATGAAGAATCAATTGTAGTTTATCGCAAAAGCGAGACATTCGCGCCGGAAATTACGACGGAAGTTGGCGGGTGAAGGAAGCAGGTATCGCTTGAATGAAGTGAGACCTACATCAGGTGCAACGGCGGGCCAGCACTTTAACGAGGTACTTTCGAATTTCCTCACGACTCCTTATCAAACCAACCCTCTCCAGAGAATTTATCGGGCGACCGTCTGATAACAGCTAGTGCCTTTAGAACAGTGGTGGTCTAATTCAAGTTTCGGAACCGACTAATGATTTCACACTGCCCCTTCGCAACCTCGGTGAAATTACGTGAAAGTTTTGAATCACTGTAAAGTAATTCGTTTCGAAGAAGTAGACTTCTCATTGGAATAAATAAGTTAAAGTTCTTCCCACTGCTATTTCTTTGATTGTTATCCTAGATTGATGTTCGCCTCATAAATCTATTGTTTATGGCGGACGAGGTATTCTGAGAGAAGCTGGGAATCAAAGATATGAGAGAAGTTTGGACTTCGTTGTGCCGTTAAGTCATACTCAAGATTAAGAGCTCGAAAACTCGAGCAATCTTCGCCATTCGACCCGCTATGATAGCGCAACTTCACTCCTCTCGCCTTCTAGTGGCAGCAAAACCACCGTCAACACCAACACCACTCTAATATTGGTAATTGGATTGTTGCCTCGGAGTAACGGAAACTAGAATTGTCTGAAACAACTGGCTTTCTATTAAAAGTTTCATCGAACGCTAGACAGGATATTGAAGAGTTGTGAAGCAAGATTTTTCGATCTATATATTTTCAGTAAGTATTAGCTTCTGATAAATGAACTAATTTTGAAAGAATGGAAGGATAAAAGGACAGGACATAAGAATGTGTGATAGTGGTTGGGTTTTTTTTCGAGGAAGTTCAACAGATAAGGAAAAACTGGGGCGGCGCAGACTCGGCCACTCTTTGCCGCGCAACGAAATAAGGGTGCTTCATTAAAACGCGAGAGAATGGTAGACGTGAGAAGGCCTGGCGCTCGCGGAGAGACAGCGAGAGGAAAGGAGGATAGAGTGGAATTCGCTCAAGTATGCAGTCCGCTTAATTGTCGTTCAAAGAAGAAGGAAACCGCGAATGGATTCTTCCCCTACGGCTATCCTCATCGTGCGCTCTCTTCTCGCTCGACCCCTTCTCGTCTTCTCCTTCTTAATGTCGCCTTTTCTACCTCCACTTTCCCCACTCTTCCCTCGCTTTTTCTATCAGTTTTCCACTCATTTACTCTTTTCTACCCTCGACTTTTTATCCCTCCTTTCAAGCCGACCTGCCTGCCTGCCCGCCCGCCAGTTCTCTTCTTTGAGCTTGACCCAAATTCGCCTTTCACGTTTTCGAGCTTTTTCCCTGGCTTTGGGACGAGTCCACCTTAGGGATCCTGGGATACTCGATTCTTTATGTTTCTCTATTTTTGTAAACTCGCTTAGTAATACTTTTACTCGGTTCTTATTAAAGTTTCATGATGCGATTACTTACATTGTAGAGATAGAGATTCGTCTCATATTCTGGTTTCTTCTCGGAATTCCCACCGTCGACGATGGGATCGCCATCTCCTCCGGGACCCCCGCCATCGCCTGCACAGAGAAAAAGAACGTGGTTAGATTATAAGCATCGAGTTGCAGATCTTATCTTTTCACTCTTGAATAAAAGCTTCCTTCAAAGCTCTGTGTTTCTGTATTACACTTTTATTCCACTCTTTACCAACTTTTATTATTATTGGTAAACATTAGTGTAAAACTTTAAATGTGTTTCTGCTACGAATGCATTTACAAATTTTAGTTAATGTTACTAAGTTCTAATAAGTTCTTAAATTCGTTCAATGGTATGTTGCGTCCCATTGGGTGATTATATTTATGTAAACTATGTTAAATAACAACGGGCATCTAATTAAACCGTACAGAGAGTTCCACTCTCCATCATAGTGGTTTTAACGAGCAACTTTGAAGCCCGGTGGTTTTCGAAACTTTAATGGGATTGTCGTGCGAGTCCCAGCAACTGATGAATAACAAAGAACGGGCAAAAAAAAGGCCAGGACTTGTTCATAGCCCTGCAAAGCTCCAGTTTATATTCACGAAGATTAAAAAGCATTTTTCCCATTAACGGCCGGTTTATGTATAGAATTTTCGATGGCAACTCGTTAACCCACAAACACGAGAGATCGAAAAAGTTCCAGAGTTCAGTCAGGTTTTGTGAAACTTATTTCACATTGTTTCGTGAAGCGATAATAAAATGAAAAAGGCTGCTGATATTCTCTATTAACTTTCTCACTGAGTTTGTGGATATAACATCTACAATTCTATACAAACGGAAAAGTAGTCATAACAGCCACATGAAATGAAGCTGAATATGACGTTTTATCTGTCAGGAATAAAATCTCTCGTTGAAGTTTGTTGCTGTCAGATTTATCTCTCTTTACGACTGCCGAGACAATAAATGTGCTTTCAGACAAGTTGGATGATGATTTGTCAAATACTGAAATATTCATTCAATCCTTCCAAGTCTCTTATTTATAATACTATCAATTCTTTCTCTAATGTTATACAAATGTCTAACAATGTTACATGCCACGGAATTTGTATTGGATCGTGTCTAACACTTGACCGAACAGATTGCAGAAAGCTTTCTCGTACGTGTAACTCTTTGCTGAATGGGAGCTTCCCGAAAAGGGAACTTTGTGGGAAGAATCGTAAGAAGGGATCACGATTGCCGCGCACTGTCTGGTTGAGGAGAAAGAACAGTAAGAAAGAAGTTCTTGAAAGAAACGCTATAGTTTAGCGTGGGGATTCCACTTGAGTCGAAGTTTTCCGATGGGTGTGTGGGTAGCGACGACAAAGTCGACGACGTGACATCGTTGTTAGACGTCAAAATAACTTTTGATACGAAATTCCTGGGACACTACTGGCTGACATCCAGTTGGCACATGCAATCGTTAGACAAAGCCGGGCGTGAGCTTCGTCCAAAACTTAGGTGTCCGAGCTTTTTTCGAATCTTGCACACCTTTTTGTCGTATCAGAGTTTGACAAATATTTACTGTTCATTTACTTTCTATTTAGAGAATTATTTATTATTCATAGTATTTATTTATTATTATTACTCTGCTTTACTTCGACTATTATTGGATCTGTTTGCGAGTACATTGACCCGTTTATGTAACACAAGGAAATTCAAAGTCCGTAGCGACGGAATAACGTGTGAAGTGATTGCAACGGGTGTTACGTGTATCGTTCTCGGGTAATAGGAAATCCGTGTGGCACTTGCATGTAATCCTCAAATGACTGTTTACGCTGCGATGGTGCTATTGCGTGACGAGTTACGCAAGAAAGTTGGATATAGCATCGGTATAAAGTTTGTTTGACCCTCGTTGGGAGGGACGATTATTACGAGTTCTAAATTAAGGGATGCTGTATAAGAAGGTTTGGAAGAAGTTTTCTCTGCGAGAAAATATGGCTGTCGGACTCACTTGCGTGGCTGTTTGGACGTTTAACGCGGTGCGGTTGATGAAGGAGCTTTCGCCAGCGTTCACCGCTCTTCGAACAAACTTCGATTATACTTGGGAACTTTCTTCGAGCACAGCTGTGCACAGCGCAGCTTCAAGTGACTAACGAACAAGTCAAGGACTGAATGATCCCGAGATTCGAAGTGACGCGTTAGGCAAATGAGAATGCAGCCTGGCGTGAAACGTCGCCTCCGATTTTTCTTCGATAAAACACACGAGAGCACGTGCGCCAGGGAAGTTACTTCCGCGTGTGTGTCAGCCGCATTTGTTCCCGGGAATCGGGCTGGAAAACGCGAGCTCCAGCAAAACTATGAGAATACCATTTGCGCCTTCTGCCTAGCCAATGAAAACTCTTTTCGTGTTTACCTCGCTGCCGACAACGTTTTTTTTTATCATCCTAGAGATTTATGATTCTGTGCCAGAAGCTTAATACTTGGCTTGCCTTTTGGGAACGGATTGAATACAATGAGATGTGTTGTCTCTGGAGAAACAGAGAAATCGAGCTAAGGAATATTTATTGCTTTTATTACTTATTTGAGTCTGTGTCGTATATGTGGAGAATGAGTTGGAAGAAAGTGAATTCAAGCTTGCTCTCAATTACTCTATTCTAACACCTAACAGACGCCTGTCCGTGCAACTGACGATGGACCAGCGATCCGGAATCAGATCGATCATCGCCGCTCAATTTGGAGCCTCTCTACTTTGCGGCGAAGCTGCTCCATCACGCAGAAGGATCACACTGGGGAAAAAATAGTTCTCACACCCCTTGTTTTTCCCGGCGATGAAACTTGCCCTCTGGAATATCGTCATCAATGACCTGTATTAGAACGGGAAACTCGTATATTTAATGTATGCTATCTTCAATATATCGCATTGAGAATTCACAGCATACAACAAACCAAACTAAACCACAGCAAAAACCAATAAAAAACTACCCTTATACTCCAGTTTGAATGGAAAATCTCGAGGAAAGTATAGTTTCGGAAAAAGATCCGAATTAGGATAAAGCAATATTCCTTGCGTCGTTTATATATCTATTAATATAATCATGTACAATGATTATATTATTATTACAAACCGCAACAAATGATCACCGTGGAAAATTTCTGCATATTCATTATGTTTATTATCTTCATTATATTTAAAATAATTTATGCTCCTGTTATATAATAATGATAGAGAAGTAAAAAAATGGTCTCTGCGAAATGCTTGGTGTTTTATGATTTCGACCAACTGTGCAGCGTGTGTAAAACCATTGAACAGCTACGTGATCGATTCTAAGAGGTAGGTGAGTCTTTTCACGCGCTATGCTTTACTGGCACACCAGGTCCAAATCTCTCTCTGCCGGTTTCCGGTCTAGTTTGGATTCCTGCCGCGTTTGATCCCGAGCGGCGAACATAATCGTAAATCGTAAATGCTGTGCAGCGCAACGACTTCTCCGCGGGGATTTCCACGTGCGGAGAGTCAAGCGAGGAGGAACAAAAGGAGTTCACGTGAAGACGATGGAAAAGAGGCGAAGCTGTGCTACTGTAAAGGTCGAAAAGTGGGTCGCTCGTTCTGCAGTTGGAGCGAAGTCGTACGTACACGTACGTATAGTAGCGCATTTGCGAAAATCGTTCTCGCACTCTTGCAAGGTGCGCTCTCTCTCCTCTTCTTTCGCGAGTCTCAAGAGGAAAAGGAAAAGCTGTATTTACGAGAAACGCCTGACTCGCAACCTAACGAGCGGAACTCACTAAATAACGAGTGCTGTTTCAGCTATGCTTGGCTCTCTCTCTCTCTCTCTTTCTTTCTTTCCTTCGTCATTGGAATTCTCACGATTCGAAACCACCCCTTTTCCAACCGAACCGCCCATTTTCATACTGGTTTTATAGAGGAAAGACAAATAAGGAGATTGGTATTATATTACTCGTAAATCATAAACCTCGAGAATGCACCGATAAAAGGGATCTTTATGTGAACGTAAGAAGCTCAACGTTCCTTTGTACTTTGGTCATTCGTAGACTTGCTTGAATGTGAAAGCTTGTATTATTTGTCTTTTTGATATTCTTCATGAATGATTTATTATTTACACGTGGTTGTACGTGCATCAATTGATGCGATTGTGAAAATAGAAAGAGCTTTGAATAGTCCGTTTAATAAGAATAATGCACTGCATTATTAATAAAGGACAGCTTGAATAGATAGTCTCGCTCCCTTCGTCAAACAGCACTGAGATGGCTATTCGTGATAGAAGGGGCTGATTTATTTACGCTGATTAATTGAGGAATTCGTGGCGCGACATCGCGGCTATCCAATTTATCTCGCGACGTGTGATGCGATGAGATCTGTCTGTCCTCGGCGTTTCTACCTTTTTCCGATATTTCGTTTCGCTGGTTCGAGTTAATGCGACGTAGACAACCACCTGGATTATAGCCATGGTGTTTTTCGACTCGAAACCGATTTATTTTTGTCCAGCAAAAATATATCGAAAATAGAATTTGTGTGTCACTTAATGAAAACTCCTATTTTCTTCATGAATTTTAAAAGAATACTTATATTCTAATAATCTTTGTAATTTTCAGTAGTATTAAGAAATAGAACTTTCATAGAATAAGTAATAAGTTACTGAAGTAAAATGCTAAAATTGTGAGTGGAAACTAGAATGCGAATAGGAGAATTGGCCCTTCATGTATTCCTGGCACTCCAGGGTTAAAGTTACTTAATAAAGATGACGTGCCGCCATTACATTTCTATCCTTAGAGAGAAAAAGTTACTTCACCGATAGTTCGCGAGGAAAAGTGCGAGCCTCGGCTTCGACTACGACTGGGAACATAAAGTTCCGAGGCTGACTTGAATGGGCCAAGGCAGCTTGCCCGACTGGAATTAGTATAGGTACACAACTTTGAGTGCAATGCCTAACTCGCAAAATGGATTTAACGATGAAAAACTTCTCGTAGGATACTTCCCACTTTTCGAGATGTTCCTTGAATCCAAGCTTTCCCTAGTTTCATCGACTTCTAGCGAAACCTTATATCTACTTTCGAGTGCTGGCTGACAACTGTGCATTTGCTGATCATCTCATGAAGTTTCTTGGTCGAACTCCTTGAATGGAAGACGACTGAGAAATATCAGCTTGAAATTTAGAACTCGGAATTATCGAAGCACGTATGAAAAAGTGATAAAATGAACGAAATAAGAATTCCATTATTGAAACATATACTTTTCATTATAAAAAAGATTTACATAGCGCAGTAAAGTTAATTCAAAACAAATTTAAAGATAGTTACTGTAATATGTATAATTGTAAGATAATTGTAGTAACAATTAAGCCTTGTCAGAGAAAGGTAGACGAAGGCACACAAGGGAGAGGCAAAGCCTTATTACATGGAGACCTTTAAACGATCCATTTCTAAGAACGATCCTAATGAGGTTACTGAGCAAACGTCAGCGTTCGATTGCGAGTATTATCAGCGAACGCGATTACAAGGTTCAATGAAGGCTTTTTATTCCACCTGTCCATAACTCACCCATCCGGTTACGATCTTCCAACGAACGTTCAATGAACAGGAATTGTGGAAAGTTAGCAGAAAACCGATTTCCTACGGGAATCTGAGTTCTCAAACGCGAGCTAAAATCTATTTGCATGAAAGTTACTCGCAATTCACCAGTCAAAGCTCTTTACCAACTACTTTGCCATCTCCAACAAAGTTCATCATGGAAAATATTCCAATATTGCATTAGCAAAGCCAAGCTCCTCGACAGTGGCATTCTGGCATGATAAATGCGCGCTACGAATTATAATGAATTCCAATGGAAATCGATGGGCGAGAGTTGAATTCGAGCAATTATACCAATGAACCAACGATAATGACGACAAATCCTGTTAACGTCAGTGCAATTCTATGATCAGTATAGGCTGGATGAGTACCATCAGGGAGACCAGCCAATATGGAATAACACTTCCCGGTACCAAACCGTTTGATTGCTGCCCGATTATTGCTGGACTAACTACTCTTCGAATTAATTAGATTATCGAGTGGTTATCCGAAGGATAAAATTGGAAGCGACGTTTGTTCGATAGCAGAGCAAACGAACCAAGGTAAGAAATCAATCCAGAGTGACTATCCCATTTCCGTGTTACTTCTCGTTTGCTCCAATGGATTGAACGGAAGAGCGAGGAACGAAGAAAGAATTCCGGCCTGGAAAGAGAGAGGGAATAGAAAGACGAAGTTGCGGATGGAGTGTGGGAAGAGTGGACCGGAACTGGACCACCGGGTCAAAGGACGACAACCGCAGAAGTATCCTCGGGAAACTCGAGCCAGATAAAAGAGAGCGATATAAGTGATCGCCGACGTAATCGGGGACTCCTCTCTTGGGTGAGATCGCAAGCGTAGCTCGAAAAGAAGATTTCTGGATCGAACTCTACTTCTTTCCTCAACTGTAGAAACCTTGCCAATGCCAGTGTGCTCCTTTGAAAAAAGAACCTTTGCCAGTTTCCAGTGCTATTCCACTTTTGCGATCCACTCTTGCTGGGTAATTCGTTGGACGAATTAATGAAACGAGACGATAATTTGCCTGACTTTCGTTACTCTGTAAGAATAAATCTGTGATGTACTTTGTCGATCGAAGTCTTTCGGGAAATTTAGTTACGTCGCTCTAATTATTGATGACCGATCGGAAAAGTACTTCCTCTAATTCCAAGGAGAGCTTTTAATCCAAACGAGACTGAATGAAGTTAGTCAACTTTAAGCCGTTTAATATATTAAGCTTGAAATAGAAGCTGCTACAATGGACCAGCGTGAAAGGAATAAGGCCGCGTGTGGTTGCTTTAAATATTGAAGGTTTCTTTCGAGTAAGAGCAGGGAGTGGTTTCACGAGAATGGAGAGGAGTGATCGATGAATCAGGGTTTCCCCAAGCTGCCCATGCAGCGTACGCCCGACATTTTCGGGATAAATGCGTGGCCCATTTCGGCAACGTGAAAAATGAACGTTCTACGAACGATCCTTTCCTTGGGAAACCCTGGGGAATTATGCTAGGGTGAGAAACTCTTAAATCCAGGTACTTCGAAAGCTATAAGTGCAGGTAATTTCATACTTCGAATATCTTTTTCAATTCTTAGTTTCTTTCTCTTATAATATAACTTATAATCACGACAATTATTATAAAAAGATTTAATAATAAATCACAATAACCACAAGTATACCTGCTCGATTCTAGTAAGATTGCACTTAGCATTTCTCCAAACTGAATAGTTCTTGCCCGAGGCACGTGTTTTTTCTTCGGAGACTAATAGAGAGAAATCGTAATACATGAAATCCAGTGAGTATCAGACACTGGCAAGGTTCCACTAACCCAGCTACAATTCGCAAAAGAAAAGTCTGGCAAGGAGTTTACGGCTATACAAGGAATGGAATGGGGTGGAAGAGTGAGAGTAGGGGAGAGACAAGTCCCTAGTCTTCCAGTCGACGTAATCCTCGGGTTACATCGTCGAGCGGTTTTGTCCGTAAGAAAAGGGAATTGGCCATCAAATACGAGTTAATTGAAACATCAAGTGCACCGAGCAGAGCCAGCCACTTGATATCCGGCGCTGCCTTTTCGACAGTAATTGTCGGTCAGTGAGGATTAATCGTCGGCTGTTATTCCTGTGCACACACTCCGAGAGAAACGTAGCCTATCAATTTGTCCCAGCCATTTTTCCACCTCCGATACCAGCTTGCGTATCGATAGGTGATCCAAGTAATTTCGAGCGATTACGATCAGCTTCGGTGGGTGCTCGATGTACGCGAGATCGATCACTTTAATTGCCGATCGCCTTGGTTTTCATCGAGGGAACGTGATCGGCGATGATGCGCCGCGTAATTAAGCTCGCGTCTCGTTAAATCGAGCTCGACTTGAACCAGATACATTGCTGACCCGGTTAAGGGTTTCGAAGTCACTTTAACCAACGATAAATCAATCCGAAAATTAGTCTTTATTATTAAATGAGACTTTTCAAATACGAGTAATTCCTGTTTCTAATATTTACGTCGATCTTTAATCAAATACTAATTTCTATCAAACTGTCACGTATTTGAACATTAATTATTGACACAGTTTGATGAAAGAAACTCGATTTTCCAGAACGTTTAATTCCTGTTTCTAATATTTACTTCGATCTTTAATCGAATACTAATTTCTATCAAACTGTCACGTATTTGAACATGAATTATTGACACAGTTTGATGAAAGAAACTCGATTTTCCAGAACGTTCCTATGCGTTGTTCCCATTTCGATTCAGTGTGAAATAATAAATTGGGTCACGCATGTTCGCATTCGTTCTCTACAGTAAATAAAGGTGTGGGAGATGTGATTTTTAATTAATCGTGATACGTGAATGACTACCGCTCTCTATTTCAGTGGGGACAATAAGGAACGTTTGAATAATGGGTGTCCGGGGGAAGGGTGGATTTTTGTCATCGTGGAATTTAGCACCCCATTATCACTTTAACGAGAAACGGTTTGTGAGTGAGAGAAAGAAAGAGAGAGCGAAAGAGCGAGAGAGATGAAAAAGAGAAAGAGACAGAGAGAGATATGCAGCGTGCAGAGCGGCTCATCAAAAGCTACGATTCCAGATAACTCCGTGAATGGGAACGGAAGCTGGATACAAAGCTCGCGAAACGCGGCTATGTGTGTGAATACGACAATGAAACCCGGGCTGGCCCAATTTCGGGGGAAAAGAGCGGTGGAGCGGTGCCGACGACGTCGATAAATTCACCCGGACACTGGCACCACACGACACGTATATCGTCGCGGCGATATTATCCGGTATCAAATTTTATTGTACTTCTGGAGCCAGCTGCCGATTATTATTCGCCGCATAATTTACTTGGGAAATTCTTCAATTTCTCCGTGATTGACTCTCAGAAAGGAAGATGAGTAATTCTGTACTTGGGGGGAGTAAAGAAATTGTAACACTTCTTTTATCAATTATTAAGTATTGGCAATTATTAATTATTGATTAGTTTCATTCGAAATGATTTTCCGCTGGATAATTTACTCGGGAAATTCTCCAATTTCTCTGTGATTGATTCTTTGAAAGGAAGATAAGAAATTCTGTATTTGGGCGGACTCAAGAAACCGTAACACTTCTTTTATCAATTATCAAGTATTGACAACTATTCTTCAATTTCTCTGTGATTGATTCTCAGAAAGGAAGATAAGTAATTCTGTACTTTGGCGGACTCAAGAAACCGTAACACTTCTTTTTATCAATTATCAAGTATTACCAACTATTAATTATCAACTAGTTTCATTAGGAATAAAACTAGTCGATTATTGAATGGGGGAAGGAGAATAATGACAAAATTAGTAAGACATACTTCCCAGAAGTCAAAGTGGCAGACATAATCGTAAGTATAACAGGGAGAGCCAGGACAGGGGATAATTGGCCTCGTTTCGGTAGTAAGCTATCAGGAGGAAACGACTCTCTTTCCTGGATGTCTTTAGCCAGCTAGAGTCAAGCGTAAAGTGGTCTTACGTAAGATCGTAAGTTGCAGGCCTATACAAAGAGTTCGTCTCGCCCCGAACCACTGAGAAAAACGTCGTCACATCGTGGAAGCATCCTTACAATGGATTCTACTTAACCTTCCGCGCGAGCTCCGCTTGCCCTTGTCCTAATCTCGTTTAAGCGTGCGCGCCCGCCAATCGACCGTCTGTCTCTCTCTCTCTCTCTCTTTCTCTCTACTCCAGTTCTACCAGTGATTCGGTTGATCCAACAAAGTGCTGCTCCCCATTTTCCAAATCCACCACCAATTTGGACCACTCGCTCCAATGGAACACGCCAGAGGATTCCTTGTCGGGTAATCCTGACGTTGGCTGGAGAGTTTGCTGGCTCCTCCAGGGAAATTCCTCTAACGCTTAACAGAGGTATTTAGGAAGTAATAGGAAGACTTGGAAATTAAGATCAAGATACATTAAGATTTAATAATATTAATCGATTGGAATAAGAAAGAAATAATAGATAAGATAAATAATATAAATAAATAGTTAAAAGAAATAGAGTAAATGTAGATTTTGAAGAAGAAATGATGTAATAGAAAGTGGATCTAAGGACTTGGAACCTTAGTATTTTCTTTTCAATTTGACAAGTGGATTGGGAGAGGAAGCTCCAATTGAATCTATAGACGACCCCCGATCGAGCGATACTATTGGGTCCGGCTTCTATCGGCAAAGTGCTGAATGCTTTTAAGAGCCGGTGTTCAAAGGATTTGGCTTGGTTGGGATAGGACATGTCGACGACGATTCAAAGTGCTTATCTACCAAAGCCAGGGGGAAATCTACTATCTACTATCTGAACGTTTCCTGCAATTTGTACATTTTCGAGTGTTACAAGGTGAGATTGTTTCTAGGGTCGGATCTTTGTAGGACTCTCGATTCAGGAGCTTTTACTGACTCTAGTTGGTAGAACTGGCTGGCTTTTACAATGCATTTAGGTAAAAGAGTGTGTCCTTGGGTTAAAATTGTGCAAGGTTCGCGACACCTTTCGCTCGCGGCTCGACCATCCACTTGGCCGACGTCAGATTCGGTCGAATCAACAAAGTGCTTGCTCCCTCATCTTCAGCGACCTCCAACGACGAGGCTCCTCTCCATCGAAATGGATGACGCTGCGGAATTACTTTTTGCTTCATCGAGAATTAATGAATCTTCCGTTAATCGAAAGACCTTCAATTTCGAAAAAACAAGGATTTAAGGTGGAGCTTTTGATTCTAGTAACACTGCGCGTTACTGTCAATCACGTGTGCTTTGAGTTGTTGGAACAATGAAAGAGAAATGTACTTTTCGGAAGTAAGTATGAACGCTTCGGAGGATGTGAAGAAGAGAACGATGCTCACAATTTGAAAGCTGTACGCGAATGGTGTATCTCGATGTTTCTACGAAATAACGAACCTCTGCTTTTTTATGACTTTTGGGTGACCGCAGTTGACCTTTTGCCCTATAAATGTAAACTTCGTCCGAAGGGATTTTAAATAAATATTACTGCGAAGATCGAATTCCAGATTGCAAATATATGTCCTTCATTCTTCCCATTTGGTTCCCATTAACACGCCTCGAAGCAAAAAGCAACATCGTAGTGTTAACTCAACTGTTTTATAAGAAGAATAATAATAAATATTTAAATTAAAATAAACCATTGTTAGACTCTCGTAATTATAAAAGGAGACAATTATTCAGGACTGGTTTTAATCCGAAATAACCCAGATAAGACCACAATTAGAGAATGTGTCAACCTAATTCACACCGACAGGAGCAAAAACTCTCGGCGCGACGTTAATGTCATAATTCCGAGTGTCTCTCTGGCAAACAGAACTAGCTTGGTTGCCGGTACGTGCTCCCCGCTGTGGATAAAAACGATCCCGAATACTGCGACCATTTTCCATTCTGCAATTGTCGCGTCGACGAAACTCGGCCATTCCCGTATGCAAATACAATCGTAGTCGCAGGAATGCAACTCGGAGAATCGTGGTATGCAGAACTACCTTCTAAATCATCGTCGCTTCGTTATTCGTGAAAACGTTCCAACGACGCGTTCCGATGGATTCGTCGATGTGTGCGCGTGCAAACAAACCGATACTTTCATAGGGCGTATATTTATTCGAGAGTTGCACATCCGGCTTGCCGGGCACGTAATATGTTAATGCGAATTCGTAGTTGCCCCCAGCGGTGAACGAGTGACCCGAAAGACGTGTCTTTTTTTCCCTAACCCCTTTTTTGGCGAACATCGCCAGGAATACGAAAGAGCTGGCGGAAACGCTTGCGCCAGTTTATGCGGCATACTGTTAACGCGATCGTCCAATCACCAATTAATAGAATATATATTCTTTTATAAATTAGGTAAATTAAATATTTTGTGAATTAATACAGTCGTTTATTTCTTGATCGTAGGTTCTTTTTGGTGATGGAATGATAATAGTTTGAAGTTATAAAGCTGCCTCGCAGCTGGTTATGAAAGTTTCCGGGCCAGATCGAAGTGGGGGATGAAAGTTTTGGGTCTTTTGTATAATGGATGATTCAACGCTCAAAGACTAGAACTAGAATGGAAAAGGAGGACTTGGCGAAGCAATTTCTATGCAGATTGTACGCGTTATCGTTCGCGCAACTTTTATGAGTTCGAAATAGGATGTAATAGTTCTGCTCGCGCCTTTACGTCTCGCTGGTAAATGGGACTGGCAGGAGGGTAGACAGCGGCCCTTCTGTCTCGGACATCCTGTTATCTAAGACCGAGGGGTTGAACAACACTTGTTCCACTTAATAAATAACATCTGCCTCAAAGAACCATGAAATACATGTTAAAAAGTCTTCTTGTTTCAAACTTATTAACTGCAAAGTTTTTTACACGAAGTTAGAATATCTAATTTGTTAAAAGTTGTAACAATCATCTAGCGAAATTTCTGAAGAAACAACGGCGAAAGTAGAAAGTTTTGAGAAGTAAAAACTATCACTTGGAATGACATATTTTGGGAGGAGTTTTGGAATTAGCAGAGCGGAAAAGATGAGTGCTCTTGTGGAAAGTCGCTGGCACTCTGAAGTGCCAGCGGTAAGAGGACTTCAATCCAAGACGACCCATAAAATAGTCAGCAAAAGGAGTTGCCGAGGATCGGCCAATTTTCAAGGACCCCCGAAAATTGGGACACTTGTCTGCGATGAGGCATAGTAAATCCGCTAGTAATATATAACATCTACGATTATATTATCCTGTTTCGCAACATATTGTTGGTAACCTTTCGATATCTTTCTTGTTTGAACTTTAATCTCGCGTGGCCTGACATTTTCGCTTCGATTTTCATCATGAAAATTGCGAGTACGTTCAGTGGATCTGCCTGATATTATTCCGGAGATATATGCGGTGAACTACTATGTAGCAACGTCCGACATATATCCACCTGGAATTGGGCTTGATCATTTCTGGAAATTAAATTGCTGCCCTAGTTCCAAACAACCCCTCGATAAGTCACGTCGAATGCCATGATGTTTGGTTTCATTAGTGCTTGAACATTGAACGTACACACTTGCTTCTGACAGGAAGTCAATGCTCTCTCGAGAAATTGCTAGTTAAATATTCAATTCAACGTTAACCTGTCCCAAAGATCAATCCTTTTGTTTTATAAAACTTTCAAAAATAGAACATGGCTAAATTGTGTGTCATCGAAATATAACGTGTTGCACTTTCATGTCGAACGAAATAAAATAGGATAAAAAGAAATAAGCATGGCAAATAAATGTCACGGAATGGCGTGAATAACGAGATTCGTTCATTCCGCGCGAACTGGTTTTCGAAAATGCAGCGCTATCGTCCATTCTACCGTATTTCCAGGAAAGGTCACACGTTATGAGCCTTCGGAGCTGTTCCATTCTGCGTTCATCCGAGTTCTGTTCCAGCCGAGCGCCATAAAAAACGCGGTACATTGCATTTTACGGATGTGTATCGGGCCGTATACCACGCGTAGGATTTAATGGGCGAAGGAACTCGAGGAGAAACGGCTCAGCAAAGCTTTTATTACCTTAGTTAGTTTATACCGATCTCTAAGTTAGAAGATATTTCGCAGTTTCACTCAAATTTTAAGTCATCGGCAACACTGTCTTTTCCGGCATTCGCCCTATTCTTTAAGGGCATTCCAAATAGATAACAAACCGGAACAGAGAAGCCTCTCCGACTGCTCGCCCGGTGAACTCCGACCTTTAATCATCGCCCCTCGATATTCGAAGCAGTGCTTTACGTTCTGTTGATCAAAGGGGAAGCAATGAACATTGGCTGATCCTTACACCGGCAGAAAATATTCCGGCTCGCCGGTAAAGGGTGTATTTTAACAGTTCGAATATAATATGCATACCTGACGGATAAAGCAAATTGTGGTCTTCTCTCAGGGATCGTCTTTCTCAAAGGTAATTCGAGTGCTTTATACACCAGTGGCTGTCTCTCTCCTTCTCGGCGGAAAGCAGTGCTAATGTCAAGCCTTGTTATCTCAGCATAAAGTCGAATCAACAAAGGAATCCGAGAGGAATTCTCCGAGTGGGAGAGACACAGGCGCGGCTTGAATTAGTATTCCAGGAGAAGACAAAAAAAAAAGTCAATCCTTTGCGAAAACTGTCCTACATACGAGAGAGTGTGTGCTAGGGAAATCGCTAATCGTGAACTTGAAACTATTTAGCGGCCTGGAAAGCAATGAGCTTCCACCTTTTTTTTTCTCCCCCCGAGTGGACTTTACGAGACCACTGCGACATTCACTAATCCCTGCACGAATTGCGCCGAGCGCAAACTTTACCCAGTTTTTATCCTGGTAATCTAGATTCTCCATCCCTTCTTTTTTTTTCATCCTGGTAATCTAGATTCCCTGATATTCCACGAAATCAATGAGCGAGTGCACATCTAGCCTCGCAAGCGTAAAGAAGTTTAAACGAGGTTCTATAAACTGCAAACTTTCGGCAAATCATAACTCTGTGCTTTGAAGCATACGGTGAAAATTTCCACAACTTTTTCTGTGAAAACGAATATTGCAAATCTGATACGATTCCTCTTACTAGTAATACTTTTTGTCAACAAGTATAAGAAACGAAAGGGTAATATTACTGATACAGTAATGAATCAAAGGACTGTCTGACCAATGAAGTCTGTTTCTACTGGAGTTGATATGTCATGAAAGTAGAGTATGCATACCGGCTTCGAGGCGGGCTGGAGATCCATCGTTCTTGCCCTGCGACTTCGGCGTGCCTTCACTCATGGTGTCGGCAATTTTTTCGCTCGTTCAGCAGAATTCGAGCGTAGCCGAGACGCGCAAATCACCCTCTTCCAACCGGACGCTTGCTGTTAGCTGCGTCGTCTGCTTCCCAGCAACCCTTGGATTCCTCTTGCGTTCCTCGCACACGTTCGGCTCGAAGAGTTCGTTTGCCAGGGTTTAAAAGGCTCGAAGGGGCCTTTACGGGTCAACACTTGCCGCTAATGCGGGATACTCGCCGCCAATCAATTGGAACGATCTGTCGTACCGGAGATTCTCTACGTTGATGCTCCGTCGATCGCTCCTTTCAAGGGTACTTGTTTCCCGGCTTCGACAAGACTTCTTCTTCTTGGCACTCTTTCTCTTTCTCTCTTTCTCTCCTCTTGCACCTCCTCCGCCGCCCTCTTCGCCACCCGAGGCGTGCACTGTCCTATTTGCTTTGGAACCCCGCGCGAAACTTGGAATTGGGTTTGTGGGACTCGCCTCTCTCTCTCTTCCTCTCTTCCTCTCTCTCCCTTTTCCGCCCTGGCTCTTTTTCCCTCTGGCACCGATAAAGGCCGCCTTTTTCAGAACTAACCAGATTAAATCTCACTCGGTCTCACCCGGCTCGAATTCATCGATCTTGCATGCAAGTAGTTTTTCCCAACGACGAATCTGCTTTCCTTTTCCACGCACCTTTTACTTCGTCCACTGAAGTATCCTGGAAGACGACGATCCCCACAGGATCCTCTTTTTATCCGTCGAGAATCCTTCAGTCACACAATCGTCAATGAAATGACTCTCTCTTTCTCTCTCTCTCTCTCTCTCTCTCTCTCTCTCTCTCTCTCTCTCTCTCTCTTCCGATACTGTTTGTTTACCGCGGCGTGTATTTACGAGGAGCGCGGAGAACGGCGCCAGGCTGATCAGAAATATGATAATCGTAGGGGGGTTGTCGAAGAGAGAGAGAGAGAGAGAGGGAGAGAGAGAGAGATTTTCTCTCTATCGAAGTAAGCAGGTCGATATATCCTGCGTGTGCGAGAGGCACACGCACACACACCGCGCGAATGAGATCCGCGGGAAAAAAAGGGCCCCGGTGAGTATAAGAGAGAGGTTGGTTTTCGAGATGAATTTCGGGAGGAGTCACAGAGTTAACACACACACGCCACCCGGCCAAGTAGCAGTGCAAGGGTGTGTTAGCTTCAACGCTTCAGCCTGGTCTTCCGCATCCCTCCTTCGGCGCGCCGATCCGCCAGAACTCCGGCGTACGAGGGTGCTCTCCTTCTCTCTCCCTCTCTTAACGCCTCCCGTCTCCCTCTCTTCTACCCCTTTCTATCCCTCTCCCGCGATCCTCACTCTCTCTCTCTCTCTCTCTCTCTCTCTCTCTCTCTCTCTCTCTCTCTCTCTCTCTCTCTCACACTCACTCGCTCCCTCCTTCTTTTCCGTCTCTCTCCGACGGTGTCACAAGGTCACGAGATCAGAGGAGCCCTGCGCTCCAGATAGAAGCAGCCAGCACGCGACTCGTTCCTCGCGATCACCGAATCCACAAACTCTCTCTCTCTCTCTCTCTCTCTCTCTCTCTCTTTCTCTTTTCAACACCCGCGCGCGAGCTCTCTTTTTCCTATTTATCCAATTATTACCGATCAAACGTAGCACCGAAATTTTGCACGCGTTAGATACGTGATTGGTAAATCTTTGCAAGGGCAAAGTCTCGCAAACCTGATTTTTTCACTGTACAAATCCAGACACAAGGAAGAAGACCGAGAACGCTCCGGCGAGTTATGAGGATTGCGAGCGAGTGACTCCTGGCGAAGGAAGATCCAACAGGGAAGTAATACGAAAGGGATGCTGTAGTCTCTGCTGGCACAGATATCTCGTCGCGTTCGATCACGATGCTCGGAGTATGTGCAGCAGTAACAGCAGCAGCAGTAGCAGCAGTAGTAGTAGCAGTGTCAGTGGTGGATGCTGCCTTCGTCTGGCTATCGAGCTCCGCGAGAGAAAGACAGGGCGCGCGAGGAGAGACAAGCAGGCGCGCGAGGGAGAAACAGTCACGTAGCCAAAGAGAAAGAGAGAGAGAGAAAGATAGAGAAAGATAGAGGGAGAGAGAACAGTGATCCCGTCGGAGTACCAGAGAACTGTATGATTCGAGTGGAGATTTCGGTTGGTGGGTTAGGGTTCACGTAGAAGAGCGTGGAGCTAGTACTTCCGTGACGCGGGCTTGCAGGTCAGCGGTCCTGCTGCTCACTGTCTTCCTCTGTGGGTCCGTGCTTGCGCGGATGCTGCGGAGCTCCGTCACTAGAGCACCTTTCTCTCGCCACCCGCCGAGAACGCAGCTAACCCGTCTCCTTCCTTCAACCCCCTCGCACACCACCACCGACGCCGCCGCCGCCGCCGCCGCTCCCTCTCTCTTTCCACCACCCACCCTCCTCCCTTTCAGAGACCTCTCTTCCTCTTTCTCCCTCTCTCTCTCACTCTCTCTCTCTTTGACGCTGATGCTCCTAGTCCTCCTGGCGTGCACTATCAGGCACGGAAGGAACGGCAGCCTTTATTATCCCGTGTTCATAGATGCCGGGCGTGGATGTGTCGTGGGTGCGTGACGAGACCACAGCCGCCGACAGGACAGACACTTTCCCTCGCCGGAAAACGGGGAAACGTCGACTGGCTGCGCGGCCAGAATCGCTCGCTGTCCTGGAGGAGGCAGAGGAGGTGGTTCGCGTGGGTGGGGGACGCGAGGGGTTGGAGGCGAACACTCCCGGCTTTTCCAGGGCTCGCCGTCTCCCTTGCTCGACTCGCGCACGCCCTCTCACCGAGGACCGATTTCTCTTATCCTTCTCGCACACACACACCCCTTCTGTACCCCGCTTTTCATCCCCCCCCCCCCCCCCATTGCTTGGATCCTCTCGATGCCTACTCTCTGTGTCCTACTCTCTCCGATTCAGAGAGACTCTTTTTACTTCTCTCTCTCTCTCTCTCTCTCTCTCTCTCTCTCTCTCTCTCTCTCTCTCTCTCTCTCTCTCTCTCTCTATCTACCTTGCCAACCCCCACCTTTGATACTACGATCTCTTTCCCTACTTTTCCCACTCACGTGGTACCCCGCTCTTCTTGTACGTCCTGTCTTTGTTGGTTATAGGAGGCAGAGGAGTGGCTCGCTCTGTCTGGAGCATGGAATATCGCGACCTGGTACCCGGAGCTTTCTCTCTCTCGCTCTGATAGGTTTGGTGTGCTGGAGAGCATGCTTCTCTCCGGTCGCTTCCTCTCGCTTGTCCCGGGCGTTGTGAGGTAGCTCTCCCCCGCTTTTCCACCCCTGGTTAGGGCGCAAGCGCTGCCTAACCCCGGGATGCCCGCCTTTCCGTCTCCCTCACCGAGCAGAGTCCTCTCTCATCCCGATATCGCTCTCGTCTCGCGGATACCTGCATCTCCCTCCTTGCAAAACTCCACTGCTCCGACGGACTCTCACCGATCGCCTTCCACCCGCCTTCATGCCTTTCTATGTTTTTCTCTTTTTCTAGTCTTTAGTTCTTCCTCTTTCTTTCTCTTGTTTCACTGTGGCTCCTGTGTCTCTGCCATGCACAACCCCTTCGAGTTATCCATCCTGGTTTTCCTAGTCTTCGAATCTGTCCCTCTTTGGATTATATCTAGTTCCTTGTCCGCGGACCGATACTCTAGCACTCTCTTTCTGGAACGAATGAATCTCTACACTCTTCTTATTTTTTAGTCGCTTTATCTTTGTCACTCTTACGAAGTCTTGCGTGGATGCTGCGCGTCACTCTCTTGCATGCTCCTATATTATCCTATATTTCAGCTAGGCTTTATGCTCGACCGCACACCGCTGCTCTGATAATTTGTTTAAATAAATTAGCCTGTCACATGCGCGCCCACCACTGCGGCGTTGATGATTTTTCGAGGGCACCGCCATCGGTGAATACGTCCATCACCGCCTCCAGTGGTACCAGAGATTTACGTTCGCCACGTTTGCTTCAACATTCTTTCGAACTTGCTGATGCGAGAATTATGAGATTTTTCTGCATATGTGTCTTGCAATGGAATGGTTTATGATACTTGCTTGAAATATGAATGAAATGTTCTTTAAGATTTTTGAAAATGTAGATATTTCCTTAAGGAAAATTCTTAATCTTAACACTTGGTTAGTAACGTTTAAACTTTGTTGAATATAAATTGTCAAAGGTCTGCTAATATTAGCTTGTGCCATAGCCGCAAGGGAGATGCTCCGAATTCCAGTGTGACGAGAATTGAGCAAATCGCCGAAAGTGTCGTGAAGCGGGGCGAGTGGCTTTCCTAACATAACAAGACTGATGGAATTCGGAATGTCGTGTCGCTTTTTGACGTTTGCGTCAGACTTCTCGGTATATCAATGCTGGGAATATAAGGGAAAATATAAAAGGAGCACTGGCGTGATGAACGCCTATCTCTTTCTATCCTCTGACCCCGTCAGACGCCATCGTCCTTCCACTCGCACTTATTATCTTCTTTTTCTATTTGTCCACACGTTCATATGTGCATTGCTGTATGTCTCTGTGTGTGTGTGTGTGTGTGTGTGCACGGAACGGTGAAGGTCGTCCTGTATTTCGCTATGAAAGGCAAACGAAAGAACGATAGCAGGAAGAACATAGAAAAAAAAAATCGAAACAATTTCAAACACTTTTTCGAATGGTTATATGAATGAGGCGCACCAAATCCTCTGATTTCAAATGGTTGCCTTTGACGCCCCAAGTTTAATGGGTTGCGTTATAATTCATCGGCGAATCATGACAGGAATCCAACCGAACTCGCTGGCCGAACTTTGTTTGGGCGGAGTTGGCAATTTGCGAGTCCAATTTGCGAAATCGTAAAATTACGTCTCGCAAATTTGGTATGATAATGAATTGACTTTACTGCGATTTCATTTCACCTTGCAATGAAAAGTCAGAGATTGCAATTTCAATAATTAAATCATTCGCTGATTTTGACACGGTTTGGACGTGATAGACTTGACATCCATTTCATTTTCGTTACTCATCGATTATTTGCTCTTTATTTGTACGTCACTGCTTTAATATTCCACCGATTGAATTACAGTTTATGTGGCTTTGCGTAATTTAGAATTTGTGAAAGGTAAACCTTTGTTTCGGATAGTATGTATCGATAGTTGACAATCCAACTATTTAAATGCAGCTTGTACATCTTGCATATATAGGATATCGTTTTAATGGTTTTAATTAGCATCATCACACGCAATATTGCTGCTATTTCAGTTTAACGTTTTATATGTTGCGCACAGCTTAATGGAGCTCGTGGAAAAACTGGCTGTTATTTTCTGCATAAAGTGCGATATTTATACCCGACAGCGGCGCGTATGTATGCTAGCGTACTTAAGCCGGCTGGTCGGTGGCTTAAAATCCGAGCTTCCAAATGAAACGCTAGCTTTAATCGGTGCATTTCGCCGGGCCATTCCACGCTACGATGAGCAATGATCCGGATATTTGACTATTTGCTCAGGAGTATCGTTTTTACTTCAGCGGAACGTATATGCGATCGTTCATTGTATATTTCTCCAATCGGCTTCTTTTAAATTCATAATTATTCAAGCTGCTTCTCATTCAACTGTACCAGATTATTAAACATCAAAAAGTTCTTCCAAATATATTAAAAATAAAACTACACTGGCTTTAATAATTTTCCTCACTAGCTATCAGAAGTATTACGCAAAAACTAATTAAGTGGTTAAATAATCCTTTGAAATCCTCTTTCGAAACCTCAATATTAAAAAATAGAAATCAATAACGCATATCCACTAAAACGATCCCAAATGAAATATTTAAAAAACGCTAAGGCATTCAGGCTGTAAAGTGCGACCTTTATGAATAATTGAAAAGAAGCACTCTTCATTTTTATATTCCATTTTCTCGACACTCGAATTTGATGCTCTGACAGTCAAGTCAGAGCAATTCCAGGAACGAGGATACACCATGAGTGAAATTGATTCGCCACTGGCAGCTTGTAAATCCCTGCTAATAGTATATTCCCGCATCCATTATCGCGATAATTAACCCGCTCATTCACCGACTAATTAGGCGGAGCGCAGGCGTTCGCTCGCCGGTGTGCGACGCATCGCTCGCACCCCGCTTGAATTCGTGCATTCTTCCGCGTTTACGGTGCTCGTGATCGGCGTGCGGATAGGGCCTGTTACAAGGGATAGGTAAAACGAGAGCACAAGCGTGTCATTTGTAGAGAAGCCGCGCCGGCAACACGTAATGCACCTTAATTAAGGCGGGGCGAATGCGAAACTTGCAACTAGGTTGCGCATCAAGCCCTCAACCACCCCTAATAATTTATTCGCTGCCGGAGCGCCGCGAATTGTATTATGCCGCTCGCACTCCGATTCGTCGATTGATAATTTCAATAGTCGCAATAGAATTACGGAATACAATGTTTAGGAACTAAGAAATCTCGAAGGGATAAATGTACTGAGTTTTATATAAAGATTCGAATTCCTTTTAATGTATTTTGTTAGTATGAAATTTTGGGATTAGATCTTTAAAATTAACATCTGGGAATTTAAAGTCTACTGGGTTAAATATAATTGTGTCAATCTTAGGGAATTAATATCCTTAATAAAATGTATTAGATTCCTATTTAATAGGAATACCTCTCTCAACACCTCCAATTTTAATAATGAAATACAAATCGTATATGTAATTAAGAGAATATCAGATTCAATGCTTTCAAAGCAATTCGTAAGCTGTAAATAAGAGATGCGTGTCATTCCATAAAGTACCGTCGAAGATAGGTCGACCAATATCGTAGATCAAGAGCACGTTTCCTTAAAGGAAAATTCCAACAGCCAGGATTCAGAAAGAGTTCCCGTTTCACTGCCAAGTATACCTTCGGCTCTGCTCTATGTTTGCTAGCGAACACAAACAGAAAGTTTTCCTATGTTTGCGCTTTTAACTATGCCGCGTGGACCACCCTTACTTTACCCTGCGTTGCGTGACAGAATCGTGCCTTGCCTATACTGTTGTTAGTTTGTGTTGTTGAAATTTCGCAACGAAACTTCTAATTCCCAATATTCGCAAATATTTGCCATTGCTGGCCCCGCGTCGAGGGACACCCGTCTGCGATCTTATTATATGGACTTTTATGACTAGGATGCTGCTCCTAAAAGGATTTCCGTGTCAACATTTTACGACTCTGATTATGGCATTTTGATATTTATCCTTATGTTTATCACCAGTCGATACAAAAAGATTGTTATCACTGACAATCAAGTTTTGCCATTGAGAGACAGTACGATTTACGAAATATTAAAAACCTCTTTTACAAAGTTGATAGAAAAAACAGTCAATTTAAAAAGGTAGCTTTAGCCCCGCGCATCGACAGTGCAATCAATAAAGAACAAATTCGCAAACACAGCTGTGGTTTTAGCAAGAAAGGATATTGGCGATCAGCGACGGTGCCGTCGCTCGAGTTTTTCACGCGCGCGCGCGCGCGCGCGTGCCCTCCTATCGCGACGGACACCGCCGCGAATGGGAAAACTAGCGAAACAATTGTGCAAACAAGCGGCAAGAAAGGCCGCGGGTAAATTTGTCCTGCAGCCGCAGACTCGTAGCCCGCTGACTTCTGTGCGGTGAAATTTATGCCCGCAGCTTTCCCAGCTGAGGCAGGAAATTAATTCGCGAGTGCAGCTGTGTTGGCTGGGCGAAATAAAAAAGGAAGGAAAAAAAAGAAAGAAAGAGTGAAACGATGGTGGAAAAGAGAGGGTTGAGTGGGTGAACGGGAGCAATTCGAAGTTAGTTATCGTCGTGAAGCAATCGCGCGATGATCGTGCCCATTTCAGAGGGGTCGAATCCTTGCCACTGGCAACTTTTCAAAAGCTCGCTAGATCAGCCTTACACAGATTCGCTTCTCGTTTCCCATTCCCAATTCCCGCTGGATTTCTAATATCATAATTAAAGTTTTCCCCAAATCAGGCTGTCCGCGTTCCAAAACTCCTTTGAATTCGAATAAGCGCAAAAGAAATGTTTGGCACAGGTTTACATCGAAAGGCATTTTCCTTCTAAGAATTACAATATCGAAACGTTTAGTTTTTGGTAGTTTTCCTAGCAATTTCATACTCTTTTCTAATTTAATTATATGAAATACCAGGCTGATAGTTTCAGACGTCATTGAATTTTGACTTTTAAAACGGCGCTTGCTACTTTAAAACTAGACTTTACTGTCACTGACGCAAACTTACGACCTGGTATCGTTTGGCCCCGGTGTTCTACGACCACTAAGAATTATTGTTGGATGCAGGTACCTTAAGAATCACCTACCAAGGTTGGCTAACTCCAAGAGTCAACGGCATTTGTGGATATAAATAATGGAACAATAGAAGCTCGTAAATGTTTTTACGACGACCTGAATCCTGTGAGAGACTCGTTTCTTCCTACTAAACTAAATTTTTATGTCTAACATTACTAAAAAAACTCTAACAATCTACACAATAATAATAACAAAATTTTGTAATCTTTCATATATAAATAATTAGCTATTATTTTCTTGTATGAAAGTGTCGAAAAGAATCTACAAGTATACATTGGTGCGATACTGGAATACCTTGAGTATCTCTGAATAAATTCGTACAATATCTGTGACACTGGCAAACACACAGCTTCCCATCTCCTTTTTGGAAGCTGCCGTGAAAAGCTCTGGCGACGTCGCGCCCTGGAATTCACCGGCGATTGTACTGCACCGCCGGAAAGGAGTTGGATATTTTTTGGATTGCGATCATGCTGCCGCAAGCTCGCCGCTCCTCCGCCGGTGTCGTTTAATGTAACAGGAATTATTACAGGCGCATTTGGCAGCATGACAAATATGTCGCGCGACCCGACTCCAAGGCAAACTAAATGTACTCTTTTTCCATCTAGAACGGATTCCACCAGGAATGAAACCGATTCCGCTGAATGAAGGGAAGGTATTTCTTTTCTAATATCAGAGAAATCTTGCCTGATTAATAAATGACAAATTGATTTTATCGCGCAAACTTTCCCAATTAATATTTATACCAACACGTGTTTTCCCTGCGGTGAATTCGTTTATACTCGCTGGGTAATCGAATTTCTCGTTACCGCTTCGAACACTGCTTTGATTACGCATTCGAATGCACGCGCGAACCCGCCCACTGCATTTTATGCAGTGATAAATTTTAATTCTAACGAGCTCCAGCTTGTAATTAATTGTTCGGATTGCGCCAGCTCCCCGATGCGCGCCACCCTTGTACAGCAACCCTCCTTTTCGGATGCACGCCATCGAATTTTATGGAATTAGGTTGGATTATGTATTTGCTAAGTGTCGAGCGAATGGGGAGGGAAACGTCGCCGTAGTTCCCAAAAGCTTCAAATGTATAAGTTGTGAACACCCGTGAATTAATTAATGAAATTCCCGAGTTGGATTTACCCATGCGCCTTGTTTACCAAAGTCCATTAAATTTTGGAATTGCTGCAGTTGGTACAGAGTCGAGTTAATAAAAATACAATATCCAAGAACTTGTCGGAAACTCCCTCTAATTTATTATAAACTTCCTCGCGCTCGAATTAAAATGAATATGAGGGTTGGTAAATTACCAAATGTACGAACTGTCTAAGTAATTCAACAGGTTCATTTCCATCATTACGGTTCTCGGTGTAACATCAGATTTTCATGTCATTGCGCGCACTCTATGCTTTTTAATAATATTTGACGCGTGAAAAGCATGAAATATCCGCCCGGTGGTTAGTTCCTGTTTCGTGAATAGCGTCGTTGGTTAGTTAAGCTTTGACCGAACTTTATTCATCATCGGGTCCACTCGGATAAATTAATGAAATGCCGAGTGCTTCACTGATACTGCACGCATCACATGCGCAACTACTCATACTGGCGAATCGTTGGGAGTAACTCGCATTCATCAGTGCATCCTCGAGTGAAAAAGAGGGTTGAAATAGTCGAGGAGAAGTCAGCTCATTAAATCTGTCGGCCAAGGGACTTGAAAAAATATATTTCACTCATACTAGCTCACCGATGACAATTAAAGCAGCCATTACGAAGGTGCAATAAAAATTCTATATCTGTCACCATTCTGCAATGTTCACGCCACTTGCCAGAAAACTATCCTCGCTCTTGGCATGTGTCTGCCACTAGCGAAATTAATGTGGATTTAATAAAGCTGGGGCGTGGAATTTCCTAACTTACGCGTACTTCGTTGAATACAAATTAGAACTACGAACTAAATTCTATATACCAGTGTAAAAAGGATATTGAAAAACATGGCAAAGTTAAAGTAAACTGAATATAAATTCTAATATGCAAAGTATCTAATTAGTATTTATATAAAATTCTTCTTGTAAAGCATTATGCAAAAGTGGAAAACCGATAACTTTTATGATATAATCACTTGCTTTTTCGCCCCTTTTACAATTTCCAGTCGGAAAGTCGAGGAGAAGTAGTTACATTGAAAAAAGTAGGCGTCTCATAGGTTTCTCGAATAAACGTAGCAGAGTGGATGCTATACTGAAAACTGTCAACGCGAGGCTTGCTTTGTCAGCGATAAATCGGCGCAGCCGCAACGGATTTTCTTGACATGCAACATTTTCCCGGTTGTTGCTGCATCTGAGCTCGGATTGTTTCCGTGCCACCGAGCCGTTCGCCTCTTTTACGAGCGACTCTAAAAGATACACACACACACACACATACACACATCCTCGATCCCTTTCTTTCCCTTTACAGCATTTTTTCTCCCTTTCTCGTGGCAGCGTGACGACTTCATTATCCTCGTCGCCGTGACCCGTCTACTATCGTTAAGACCTTTCCAGCTTTTCCCTCCTAAAGCACGTGTCACCTTTCCCTTTATTATCCGATTATGCTCTGTCCTTTGCACTGTTACACCTATGCCCTCCCGGAAAATGTCACCCACCATTGCATCTCGTTTATAAAGCGAATGCCCTCTAAATTGAGAATGATTCACTATCGTGTGATGGAAAAGCTTCTTCACGTTAGAATACAAACTTTTCTCTTTCATCCGCTTTGAATTTTCCTGACATCGTTGTTATATGCAGAGAGTCCGAAATGTAGATCGACTTAACTTTCGAGATTTATCCCCGAGATTTAAACTAGGGTAGCTCGGAGCCAACGAAAGCTCGGCTTTCGAAAGCCAGCAACTTTCCAATTTTATCGCGATTGCGGGCTAGAAAAAAATCTCTCCTGCAGCTGGCACGGAGATACGAAGTTACGAAGTTGTGGAAGGTAATTACACGCTACAGGAAATTAGTACTCAAGGAAATCCAGGAGAGAGCCGTCGCTGCTTCGTTTAGTCAAACAGCGATGAGCGCGAGGTAAAAAAAGGGGGAGCAGAGGGTTCGTTAAGGGAAGTATTAGCTTTAATTTTTACAACCCTATTCGCTGTACTGCTCAGCGAGTGATTATCAGGAGTTTAAGAGAGGTATTAGACACCCTTTCGTTGCAGAGAGGAAGTCGACGAACGAGGATGGCAACACTCGAGACACTCATATGGGACACTTGTATAACTATATTATGTATGTACAGCTTCCGATAAAATAGTTATCACAATTTGCAAAACAGTCGACGGACAGAAAATAAAATTACGCAGTACGTACACCCGGCAGTATGAGAGTTTTAAAAAAAAACCTTTTAGCGGTCCTGTCGCAGGCCTCTAAAAAAATCTTGTATACCGGGTGTACATGCTACCAAACTGTACAATGTTGCGTTTGGGCGATTTCCTGGAATAGGGGAGCGCAAGTGAATTAGAGCTCGGTGCCGCGAGACAAAGGGCAGTTTTTTTAGACTGGACGATCGCCGATCATCTCAGCTCACAATCGTTCTCAGGCCCTGCTTACAGTGGAAACAGACATTCCTGTTCAGACGAATTAACACCACTCTTTTATTTGCGCCATTGGTGAAATTGCATTCTACACTTTCCAATATTACAACTATGACATCGCATAAAAAGTTCAATAAAACGGAACCCCTCATTTCCCTCGCCTTTTGCGAGGAGCTTTGGTGTCAAAGAGCGCACTTTCAATGGAAGTGTAATGCGCGCGATATTAAAGGCGCGTCCCAAACTCATCCGGCCGCAAAAACGAAAAAGTTTAAAAAACACATCCGCCCGAACGCACTACCGCGGCGAAACAATAAACGGTGGGAAAGTACAATAAAAATCGTAACGAGAAGTGGAGCGGAACATGGTTGGATGATAGTAGAAAAGTACTTTACGTGCCGGTGCACGATGAAGTGATTTATAGGGGAGACTTGCGGGACAAAGAAGTGTCAACAAGGAACCAGGGGGATTTCCCACGATAATGCAAGTTTTCCAGGACACGCGTACCGCGATTTTAAGCGGATTACCAACGAGCCACCGCCCCGCTCCTCGTCCCACCCCAACCACCGCCATTCGAGCCCCCTGCGGGAATTCCAACGAAAGGACGTTGCTGACACCGCTAGAGATTCGTGTATATGGCAACTTTTGTATTATTTATTATCCAACCGTTATATCCGACTAAATCTCCGTCCGAAATCATCCGCTTTCAGGCAATGAAGAAAAAACAAAATTCCTCGAGCTTTCATAAAGTTAATATAAAGCTCGATAGGATCAGTCAGTGGAATCGTGAGAATTCAATTAAAGCTTTGTATAGCTCTGGGAAGATGTCATCCAGTCTTTCAATATAGAATATTCCAGTAAAGTAGGAAGTAATAACAAGAGTACTCCAAAAGATTGGGATCTCCAAGCACACACACACACACACACACACACACAAAGAGAGACAGACACATATGACGAAGAGGTTGGACAGTGCAAGTGAGAGAGCATCGATTGCCCTAATCGCTTGAGCACGCTTTGGTCGCGATTCTAAGCGGATCGACGCTACGCTGGCTGCTCGAGGGAGACCCCATAACAGGGGTGGTAATCTCCCAGCAGCCACTGTCTTCCCCCCTCTCCGTTGACACTAACATTCTTTCTCTGTCAGATTCTTTCCTACTGGATAAGTTCTATCTCAGTTTCTAGCCGGTGCGGCTCTCTCTCTCTCTCTCTCTCTCTCTCTCTCTCTCTCTCTCTCTCTCGAGCCGCTCGAAAAAATGCCTGGCCGAGGCGCCGGGCAAGCTAGGAGAGGGTGAGCTACCCTCTCTTTCCCTCTCTCTCTCTCTCTCTCTGGCAGTAGCAGCGAGGTCGAAAACTAGGGCAGTGGGTGATCGGGCCGCAGCCCACCCCGGCGGCAGGCTCGCATCAGCACGCTTGCGTAACGTAACTAACTCGCTCTCGCCCGGGTTTTACGTCATCGTGGTGGAGCGGTGACGTCACGGCAGCGAGACGACGCTGGCGCTGTTGGTCCCCCGGCGAACCTCGGCGAACCCGAAGCCGCTTTCCGGCCGCCATAAAAGCCCGGCGCCACTAGCCGAACCGAGCTTGCAGACCCTGGGAGCGAGCGCAACCCTCTTAGCCCGCGCCACCCTTGTCAACTCTCTCTCTCTCTCTCGCTCTCTCGCTCTATCTCTTTCAGAGTCTGTCTTCTCTCGCTCTAGTTGCTTTTACCTCTCACTCACTCGCAAACGTATGTCCCCTTTATCCCCTGCGTGACGCGCATCCCTTCCGATACTCCATTCGTGCTACATCCCCCGATCGTCACTATCGTCATCTCTCTCTCTCTCTCTCTTGGAAGAGAGAGAGAGAGAGAGAGAGAGAGAGAGAGAGAGAGAATGCTCGCTCTGCCCTTCCGTTAAGCACAGCTAGCACTCTGAATAGCCCCGTGTATCTGCAAGATTGAACTGCGTGCAACTGAATCCCCCGGGCCACCTCCCCTGCGCGTCGCGTCTTCCTAGTGGCTCTTTTTTTTTCAAGGGCTGGATGATGAAGGAGGAGGGTGACGTCCGGCAGAACTTTTTCTCTTGGTCTCCGAACCTCTCTCGCTTTATCTCTGCCACTTTTGACCCGTTGCGTACCTGCGCCAGCCAACCACCACCCTACTACTTCACTGACCCTTTATATCTCTACCCATTCACTATACCCCAACCTAGGTCCTCTCATCACCATAGCGCTTCTTCCTTCCTTCCTTAACTTTCTTTCTTCCGACCTTTACTTCGCCCGATTTCATACCCTGCCTCTATGCAACCACCCTTTATCACGTTGGACAATGCTCGGTTAAATTAAGGTCGTTTTTAATAGAAATATTGTCGAGAGATATTTTTCGCGGTTCTTTTCATTTAACTTTACTTGAATGTTTTGGAATTGTTTTGAATTTATGTTAGAGAAAGGAAGTCCAGACATTTTTGTATGTTTGGTGAGAGAAAGAGAGTGGACGAAAATTGAGGTCGCTTGTGAAAGTTGGAATCGATTGGCGCGGTTCAAATACTAAGGATAATTGGGCGACTTTTTTCCAGCTGGCGAGCAAATGTATCCGATGTTACGAACTGTCGGGACAGATTAATTGATCTTGGTCGGACACAGAACGGCAGCGAGAGCGAAGCAACTCTATAGAGAGTGGAGGGAATCCCTGAATGCAGCTCACTGTGGGTACCGCGCGAGCGGTGTTCTGGGTTAAGAGGCCCTCGAATCGCCCTCGAACCGCGATCCCCATTTCGGCTCGTTCTCCTTCATTACATTTATAATGATCGTCATGTGACGCAATTCACCCGACACCGTTGAATCATTCGTCACGGATCTGGGCATTAGAAAGAAGAATTTTTCGATTCATACTCCGATCCTGTCTTTTGAAAGAAATATGCTGAATTCTATAAGATTATCTTACCGCTTTTCTATTTTTTAATAAATTGTATTAAAACGAAGAATGTATTTAATTAAATTTCTATCTGTTTGAAATATTTGTCAGAAAGGTGAGAGACTTATAAAAATTCTTATTAAAGCAGAAGGATTGAGAGAATTCGACGAGCAGTTGCGAAAGCTAAAAGGCAAAGCCAAAAATTCCGAGGAAAACAGCAAGTTTTGCGGGAACTTGTAACGCGGCCCGATTTATTAAAGCAGCGGGTCCTCTGGAGTGGACTGGATGAAATGAGAAATTGGAGCGTATCTTCTAATTTGCGTGCAACATGCCGAATGCGCGCGCGAGAGGAAGAGGTAGCGGCGGTGTGTATTGAAAGAAGCGAGGATTCTAGCCTGGTGAATAGCCGGCACTCCAAATAATTCGCGAACCCAAAATCTTCGTCGTTACTATTGCATCGTTAGTGTTCCATTTTTATCTCGGTTGCGTCTAAATCAACTCGCTGAACTCTCGCACGTACCAAAATCTGACCTGTTTCACTCAAAACTATTTTCATCAAACTACAACAAATTAATGAAAAATAAAAGAATACTATCAAGATTTTAACTATTAACAACAAAATATACAAATTTCTACTTGTCTTCCATGAAATTTCCAATGTACTATCTACTTAGATTTAATTTCGTTTAACTTGCAAAGTGCATGATCACTAGAGTTAATTTATCTAGACCTCGTGGGAATTTGAAGGAGAATTTCGCTACTGGCCATAATCCGTGGAGATACGTGAAGGGGTGGTGGTGGTGGTTGGAGGGCCGAGCGCGCAAGGGTAACTTGGACCAAGATTTTGGAGGATGACGCTTAGAACTCGCGAGAAATTCACAGGGCGACGCCTGAAGGTATCGGAGAAGGCGAGGCTCATCTCCACGTATTCAAGCTCCATTAAGCTTGGCATCAGGAGCCGCCTGCTTGGCCCCAGAGGCTATGGACCCGGGATAAGAACACCCTTCGGATTCCTCTCATCTGGGTCAAAGATATGCTCCTCCACGCTTTCCATCCTACCCCGCCCGCCCTTTCCAACCCTCTCTTCTCACCCACCAACATATACTTCGTACAGGTTTCAACCCTCTTTCCTCGCACATCCCAACCCTCGCATAGGTGCAAGCTGCATTCGCCGCGATAAACATCGTTGACACGAATCACACACCGATCAAACACGCACACACAGCCTCCGCGCATCACTGCACGTGTCTGTCAGGCTTCACTCTGGCTTTTTTAATAATGCGCCTCAGCTACTTTGACTACATATTTGGCAGGAAATTTTGGCTTGTTATTAACTATCGATCGTGTCTTCATTATTTTTATATATTTAAATTGATAATAATGTAGCAGTGATTTCTGAGGAATGCATGTGCAGAGATTGATGTAGTAGCAGAACATGTTAAAGAGTGAAAGAGATTAAAAAGCGTTTACTAGTATTAATAAAAATTCCTACAATAAAAAAAGAGGCAAAGATTTAATTCTTTTTTATGACAGAAATTGATTAGAAATTTGAATAACTCTTCGATATTCGAATTCATTGTACTTTTATGTTTCTGAATACTAGCTTGGTAGGATCATAGAACAGAATAGATGGTTGTGGAATCGCTCACTTTTATGACTCATATTTGTTCGGCAAAAGAGATAATAATAGCGTTCATAGATATTCGCCGACCCTATAAAAAAACAGGCAAAGATTTAATTCTTTTTTATATAACAGAAATTGCTTACAAATTTGAATAGCTCTTCGATATACGAATTCATTGTATTTTTATGTTTCTGAATACTAGCTTGGTAGGATCATTGAAGAGAATAGATGGTTGTGGGATCGCTCACTTTTATGACTCATATTTGTTCGGCAAAAGAGATACTAATAACATTCATAGATATTCGCCGACCCTATAAAAAAACAGGCAAAGATTTAATTCTTTTTTATATAACAGAAATTGCTTACAAATTTGAATAGCTCTTCGATATACGAATTCATTGTATTTTTATGTTTCTAAATACTAGCTTGGTAGGATCATAGAATAGAATAGATGGTTGTGGGATCGCTCACTTTTATGACTCATATTTGTTCGGCAAAAGAGATACTAATAGCGTTCATAGATATTCGCCGACCCTAGGTGCATGCTTCGCACGTCTGCAGACAGGCGTGACAAAGGTGGCGCTTACAGGGTAACTGGCGCTGTCACTTGACCCCGATGAAATGATCAATGCATGGCCCCCTTGTGAGATTCAACTGATCGCCGGTGTTTATAGCCACCACCACTTTCACAAGTACATCGTGCTCAAGATTATCCAGCTCATTGACGGCGTATTCCTAACTTCCGGATTGATCGATCATGCTTTTCTAGCACTAGATAGAATATTTATGCTGTGCTTTTACGTGCTGTAAAAGCGGCTCTTCAGCTAACATGATGTATGAGTTTTAAAGAGTGCTACCTGACTCGAACTAAATTCAACTTTTTACACGAGCATATTTTTGCATTAACGTAATGTCAACTACTAATAGAAATATAGAATACTAAGAGTTATTGCAAAAATCGAATATTAATTACGACTGTATATGAATCTGATTACGATTACAATTAAATTAAAGGACTCAGAATACTCGGAGTAACTTATAGACTTACAAGACTAACAAAGGCAGAAATCAGGTAATAAAAAGAAAGAAATGTTACACGTTAACAATGGGAAAATCAAGGGAAATCTCAATGGATTTGGTAGATGATCGTATCCCTTTATATCTACAGTGGCCAATAAAACCCAAGTAATTACGGACGAGGGACTAAACAGGATGCAGGTAGAGAACTGCGGTAAACGGAGCGCTGAAGACTTATGAGTCACATGGGAGTCTACCGTAAGTCTTGTGATTTTCTCGCGTGCTCTTCCTGCAAAAGGAAGCCAGAGAAAATCACTGGTTGGAGTCTGCGCGGCGCGCGGGCATCTTAACCCTGGAGACCTCACGCGATTAAGTATTAATAGAGGCTGCTCGGTTTCGTGCCAAATTTTCAATCTCCGCGAGATAAACCACGCGGGGTCGCCTGAATGGGACAATTGTAGCTGGCTTTGCTAGCCAGGTGTTACACACGTGTTCCCGCTTAACACTTGGAAGGTTGTCCTTGGCCAATTATCAACTACGGACTTGCTGAATTGTCACCCGTCAAAGCTCGCTTTATCAATCGTTTTATATTCCTCGAAAGAAATTTTATGTTGATTTATTATTATTTATGTTAGCAAGTATCAAAGGCTACTTGAAATATCTATTATCTTAATTTCCATTATTTTGAGATTATTATTAATATCTAATGATTAAATAAATAATAACGATATAAATATTAAAGTACCAAATGTATTATTTCCTATGTTCCTTTCATGACTTAAATATCTCGTATTTAAGTTCCGCCAAGAAAAGATTAGGAAGTACAATATTAGTAGAGCCAATCTAGACGCGATCGATATCAATTCGTGTAATGACCTGTTCAAACAGACCGGCATTCGTGAAACTAGAACAAGCCGATAGTAATTCCTCGATCGGGAAGCGTATGTATACAGCTCGTATAAACATGCCGCATGCTTTCCCTAGAGATTGGGCCAAGCGTAAGGACGAAGAAACCGATGTGAGAAGAAGCTAGGTCACCGTACGGAAAAGTCGTCCTTCTTGCCGGCAGATCTGCCCTGCAATTTATCTGTGGATGCCCACCGATAACTTCGGATCACCATGTGTCGCCATGATGATTTATACAGGTCCTTCGAAACAACGCTGCCCGTCTCTTTCCAACAAATGACAAACATCTAGCGGAGAAATAACTTCCCTCGACAGCGTTCCAAAGAAATCGCTACTCTTCTGGGAACGCAATTCCGTTGATAAAACGCTCGTGAATTGCTAACACTCCCATTACTACTAGCAAGTAGAATGTCTGAGCGAAGCAGAATTCTTACGAAAATTGGCTAAAAGTAATTTTCTGGGAAAATCAAATTACTACTTGGTGCAGTTTTTTACATTTTAATGTTTTCGATCAAAATCCTTTCGATATATATAACTGTTGTAAATATAGTGTGAATCGGATCAGCGGTTCAGTATCATATTCAAAAGAGTGGAGATTTCCATCGTGTATTTTCGCTTAGATCAGACAATTATTCCTTGGTATTGGCGATCGTGAAAGCACGGGACGACGTACTTGACGTGTCTAGCCGATAACTCGGTGCTTTTCTTTAGGAATCTGTATAGGGCCGAAGCCATAAATAAGGAATGAAGCGCGCATATCTATTCTAGTTGGTACCGCTTGGTTATTCCAAACCGGACGTGCGGACTTATTACGTATTTCGATATCACCTTGAATAGCTGAATATTTGAGCGTCAGTGGAATAAGAATACCAAGGCGTCCTGTTCTCGGTGCATTGCGCGCGCGAGAGACTTAAGGGTGGTGATTTAATGACCAACTGGAGAACGTTAATTGGATGTTAATTGCCGGCACCGCTTGCTCCCTGTTCTCTGCGGCCCCCACGCGCTGAATTAATTTCGCAAGCCGAGATCGTGATTCATGCTCGCCATGTGATACACTCCGGCGAACTAAAAGCACATTCCCTGGATACTAATGAGTCTGAGATGCACCCTCTACCATAAAGTCATTTTCACTGCAAAAGTACGCGCAACTGAATTCACTCAACTGGCATTCGCCTCTTCGGGAGTTTCTTTGAGGACAAACGTAATGCGAAACAACAGAAAGCCTTTGAATTAGCTTTTGAATTATTTGTCAACTGCATGATAATTAAGAGAAATTTAATAAGACTAGCAAACTAGAAATCTCTTTTATGTCTTATTGACATTCTAGATTTAATTCTGTGTTATATATTTGAAACGTGATTGAACTACTACAACTAATAGCGTCATGTTTACCGTGCTGGAGCTTGTCGGAGTAAAATATAAATATAAACGGTAGTAGCTTGAAATTGCCACTTACACGGCCGTTGCGAACACCATGGGGCGAAAAAGAGTTCGAGGAATGCCCGGAGAGGAATTTCGAGATTGAAATCACGAAGCACGTAGTCGACAGCATCCGGCTCGGTGCTTCGTCCGATGAAAATACGAATACGTATCAGCACTACTCGATGGATTGCACTGCGAATCTCGTCTATGACCTGCTCTTCTATGTGGTATACTCATCCAATCACTGATTTAAGCACTTTCCTTTCTCATGTCTGTATGTCTACCCTGACAATCTTTCTTTGCCCGCATGACGCTTAATTATTCTCTTCCTAATTAAGAGAGACTCCTCTCAGGCTTTCAATGGACCTTTCAACAATTTCAGTCAGCATGATTGTAAGCCCATTGTCGCTCAAACCTGACTATTAAATTGCTGCAAAAGACGCGGAGCTTTTCATTAGAAATCTGAATAAAATATGGTTTCCATTGAATGCGTTTCACTTACAACCACCGAATCAAAATCAATTTAATAAGTCTAATTTCACTATAAACTAACATATTTTATATTAAACTATTAAACTGTTTGCAATAATTTAATTCTAATAAAACTCAAAATTGGCAGGTACAATTAAATTAATACAAAAATATGAAATCGAAAGTATAGCACGCAAACTTTAGTTTGTTTTGGCGGCTGCGTTAATGAGACACGCACAGTAGGCCCGAAAGAACGAGTACACATACTGCGACCTTAACCGACGAGGAACAAATGTCAGTGAACTGGCTCTGCTTGTGTTGTGTACATGTATAGATCCTGACGACTGCGCGTCTGCCAAATCTACATCTACGTGTCTATGGCCACTTGGGGCTCCCGTAACGCCAATGACAATGCCAATAAACGCCACTGGAGTAGGCCGGCACACTGAGACACTGCTAGATTTCATCCTGCCAGTTCATCGACTTTGCCTTGTCAGGATCTCTGATCCTTTGGCTTTCATAAAAAAACGGACACACATACTATTATTCTAGTATTATAATTACTATTCTCCTTTCAGATAATAAATCAATCTCTCAGAAAATAATAAACTATTACAAAAGTAACAATAATAAAAATATATACGATCCTTTGCCTTTCATAAAAAAGTGGTTACATGTATTATTATTCTGCTTTGAGATAATACATCAACTTTTATGACTTGTATTATTTTCAGAAATAGTAATAATAATAATAAAGTATATGACACCCTATTAATTTCTTACTAGAATATCAATAATTATGACAAGAATCTCTAAAGTTTTACATTACTTCGACTGGAGCTGAAGGAGAAAAGTGCACCCATTGCAGTTTCTCACGGTAAATTGCACTGGCCCCCCCTCACGGCGAGAAACAATTAATCGGGCAATTGCGAGATTTCACCTGGACCAACGTGATAGCGTGTGATCAACGAGCACGCTACGCTACGCTTACCAACGGCCTCGCATAGTTTCTTGAAGCAGGCGTCGCCGGTGGTTCTCGTGGCGAGCCATAAATTGTCGCTAGTTACTCGAGAGCCACGAGAGCAAAAACGATTGCTGCCCAGTCGGAACCGGAAGAGGCGTATCTGCCGGGTGAAGTGCATACGCCGTTAACACTGGAGTACCCATTTTCCACGTGCATACTGCGAATATACGCGCGAGAAGGCCGCGCAGCAGATCCATATGACGAACGCAGCCGTAAAACGATGAAAGATGATATAAAACGTACTATGAAATCGTGACACTAAAGCAGTAAACCAAGTATATGAATCCTGTCGAGATATTTAACGATTGCACTTTAAAGTTCTAGGAAAAATTGGAAGATTTAAAACTGTGCATTGTTAGATGATTTTTCGTTGTTATAATAGAAAACTGGTTTAAATTGATTATTGTTTCAATTTAGTTAATCAAGATGAAGTATTAAATGATTAAAGTTGGATTTTGGATAGTTCTTGAAAAATTCTGTATGAATCTACGAGTGGGACTAGGATTATCATGAAAGTTGTAGAAGGGAAGCTAAAAGAAGGAAGAATCTAGTTTTACAAGACAGAAGTCGTGGATGTTTCCCGTAAACCGTTGAAAAAGAGTTGCTTAGCTCGTTATTATTTTCGTCCTTGAGCGGTAAGTAGCTTAACTCCGACTAAACCGCTGCCTCGTTAAGCTCTAAAGCTGCGCGTGCTTTTTATCGGCTCTTAAAAGGCAACGCGAATGGACTGCCTCTCCTTTTGATCTGCTCGCACCAAGATTTAGGGGACGCTGGAAAAAGCCTGGAGTAAATATTGCCCCAATTCTCGATTCTCATCTCCTTCATCAGATATTAGCCGCGCCACAAGGTGTACGCCATGAGATATACTTAAGCGAGGCAATTTCCGCTTACCATTACTAATCTTGAAAATATATTTCTTAAATACCAAAATGTCAAAACCGCGTACAACTGTAAATAGAATATTCCAAACAAATTCATACTATTTTTCTTATTTCATATATTATAATTGTCCCTATAAATTATTAAAAGGAAAAATGATAAGATCGCGAGAAAGATGTTGAATATTCAAGAGTCTATATAACCAAAAAATCTTCCATCTTGGCAGAGCTAACGTTTGTATGCGACGATATTATACCCACGAGATGAATTCTATAAAATTTCGATAAGCAGAAATGATGCGAGAGAAATTGGAGAGGCAGAACGATGCCTACGAGATACCTGAGAAGACTGGTCTCCGAAAATGTAAGTTTACTAGAATATATCCCTTCTCCTGGAGCATCCCCTCACTCCAAGTCTACCGAGTGACCCCCACCTTTTTTCCTGCTACTCGCTGCATCGCATTTCCACCCTTTCCCAACCTCTCCCACCTTTACAACCCTTAGCTCGATCCTCCTCTAGCAGCGAGATCATCTTCACCTTACTTTTTCCAACTATCTCAAATATCCCTCTCTATTTTCCCTCCTTCTCTATTTCCTTCAAAGTCTATTTTTTTTTACACGATAAATTCAATGCATTGTTTTAAAGATGACAGTACTATATTTTCGTAGATATCACCTCGGGAATTTTGCGCTCTCATACTGCTGGCAGAGGGCTTTTCTTTTATCACATTTCCATCGTACAATTTTACGAGGACCGTGTTCAGGTTCGTCTGTCCTCGTCCGATGCATCCCGGCCTCCTTACCCCTTTTCTCGGTTCCGGCTCGACCACCCCCGACGGCCTCGCCGCTATCTCTCTCTACATCGCGATTTCGCCCCATATCGCCCTCTTCCTCGCGCAGCCCGATCGATAGAGCGGAGTCTGCGTCTCCAAAGCGACACGTATACATACATATAGACCTTATTACGTATCATGCGGTGCACCCGGTATATTCCCCGGATACAGGGTGTTCCCGGTGGCCCGGCAGGTGCTCGCCCGGACAATCTGGTGGGAGGTGGCGCGGTCGGGACCAGCAGCGATCAAAGAATCAGTGGATTCCCGGGCTAGATGGAATCATTGAATACCTTATACCATCTGCTGCTAAACCTATCATCGATAGCGTCACTCACCTTTTCCATTTTATTATCAATCAATTCATTGATAATATTGCCAATACTGTTAATTAATATTTGGAATTAATTATGATTTTTGAGAAATGATTAATTGGAACTTTTGGCAGTAGTTGAATGTTAGGAAGTATGCGTGTGTTGCACGTGGTGGAGATGGTCCAAGAAATTTGTGACTATGCCAGGAAAGCGTCCTCGATACGCTTCGGGCCGAAGACACAGCCGCCGGGAGAGGAGGAACTCTCGTCTAGGTGATAACTGCGGTCTTTCCTCTCGCGGGGATTGTTATAAGGGATGCTGGGCGACACGCGGTAAACAGGGCGGACGTACGAGGGTTGGAGGAAACAAGAATTATGTGACGATGTGCCGAGGCGATAGCTGGCAACAGAGACTGGCTTGACGAAACTACGATTAATTACAGTCCGACGAGACTTACGGCAGCAAACCGGAAATGAAGCCACTCACACCGCTGGGACAAAAGTCCCCAACTATTTGTTCGAAACTGTTGTGGATAATTATTGCCACGAAGCTGCTCTTCCTAGGAGAATAAATATGTGTTTTCGGCACGTGTGTGTAATCGGATTTGCGAGTTGGAAATGCCGGACAAAAGTCCGGCTTGGCAAACTATACGAAGCTGATGTGTAACGCCAAAGAATATCAGCTGTTTGCGAAAGATATATGATGCTTCCTGCTGGTCCGGAACGATTAGGCTACTTCATGATTGATGGACCATTGGATGACTAAACCATTTTACTAACGCAAGATGGAGAATATTTGATGGACTCATAGAGCCCACCAGTTAGTTAATATTTATATGATCCAATCAGCTCTAATTAGGACAACTGCTCCTCCCATTGACCCCCGACATTCGCGAAACATTATTCAGCGCATTCCGTACAAAAAACACACACACACACACACACACACACACACACACACCGCCCTCGAAAAAGTTGGTCCGCTCACTTCGCGAAATGTTTAATTACGAGCTTGGGAGGCGTCCCGATTTTTCTGCTTGCAATTAACGGGAGAGTGTACATTTTTATTGTGATAACTCTATTTTCGAACAATATAAAAAATTAGGGCTTAGATAAAAGCATTTGTTCAACCCCTTGTTTTTTCTATTTCATCCATTCAGAGAGATAATACTCAAATAGAGGTTTTAACATTTTTAGAGTTTGTACTATTTTCAATTCTGCATCTGATATTTATTATCGTACAGAATTAAACACAAATATAACATAAATGCGAGCCTACAAAGCAGAGCTTTTCAATCGGATGAAGTTTTTGAAAATTTGACGCTTTCATCGTACGACTAAATCGGGTAGCAGCTAAATCGGTGAATATCAGTCACGCTACTTGTCATCGACGAAAGAGCCGTTAGCGTTGAAGGGTCAATCTAGGCGCTAACCCATGGATCGATTACTGCGTGTCGAGTCGAAAGCGGCTGAAGGGTCGATGGCGAAAATTCAACATTCCAATTACAAGCGAACGGGCTAATCGCTGCTCGAAAACTTAATTGCAGCTGCGCGTAATACCGAAACGGGAGCAGGGACGTCAACTGCAGGGGTGCCAGAAACGAAGAGGAAGGGATGCCGATGCGGAAAATGTATAAGAGAGAGAGAGAGAGAGAGGGGGGGGGGGGAGAGGGATGGAAAGGCGGTGACGAGGAGAAAGCCCGGAATTACTGTTATAGCGCGTCGAATCTCGAGATGTAATTTCGAGCGAAGAGCACTGCGATCACTAGCCACGGAAGTAATAACTACTCCCCGTCGCTGAGAATTCCCTAAGTGTAATTCCCCGGGAAAAAAAAAAAAAAGAAAAAGTCATTAATCGGCACGGGGTATTACTATCAGTGGAAATCGACTGGCTATGCATAGAAAGTGGAAGCCTGGAAATCGACTATCTCTAGATTTCCGACCGTGGAAATCCGAGATCCGTAGCAATTGTACTATTGCGGAAAATCTGACTTTCATTGATGCGAGAGAAGAGAAAAAAAAAAAGCTGTAGTCAATCGAAAGTCTCGAAGGATTTTATTTGAATTTTATTAAGCGTGTTTAATTTAGAAAAAGGAAGATTCGAGGAATATTGAGTGGAATGGTTTCCATAATAGTTAAAGGGATGATCTTTTAGAGGAAATGATTATCCGGGTTTGCGCCTGTATCCTAGATTTCGCCAAATGTTCCTCCCACCATATGGGCTTTGGTGTTGGAGCAAGCCGAGGGTAGTAATCCAATGGGCAGTATTATAGCCGATGTTACGATTATGGAGGAGCATCAACAATCCACGGATTAGACAGTAACCTATATAAGTGGATTCCTGCCAACAAGTACCTTACGGTAATCGAATTCCTTCTCCATGTTTTCCTTCGCCCGTAAACTGTGCCTTCCCTAATCCTATCATCGTTGGTCAGGATATAACCCACCAGCAAAGAATCCACTCATATCGAGGAGTTTCTTTCTATTATTTATTTCGATTACTTTTAACTGTATTTTGTATCACCATTTATTTATAAATTATATTTATTTTTAACCAGTAATATTAACGGCATTATGAAAAGTTAGTTCGGAGTAATAGAAGCATTCCGTGAATAGCTAAATCTGCACGTAGTAAGTTGCAAAACTGCCATCACACGAAACATACAAATTGCTCTAGCAAATTGGATAAACTAAATCGAATCGAATTTACTTTGAAGATTAAACTATTAAACTAATCCACGGATGCAACGGTCATTCGCCCGTACTCTGTGCAAATTCCCGCGGAAGGTACTGCAAATATGAACAATCCAGAGGTCACTGTCGTCCGTCAAATGAGGCTGGGTACACATCTTGTTAACCGGGCGTTTAACTCGAGCGAAGAGAGAGACGCGAGCGTCGCGATGGAATAGAAAAAAAGGCGGAAAAGAAATTAATCGACGCAGACATGGGAGCAGTCACGATCGAACGCCGAGCAATTATGGATGATCGATTACTCCGCCCAGCCGAACATTCCATGCCAGCACACTCGCATTGCAGTTAACATCGGCCACAAAACGCTTTCCGAATATGTGATTGAAATGCAAACTTCGATATCCAGCAGTTGAAATGTTCTCCATGGGATCTGACTAGTCAGCCATACTACGAAATCATTTCCATCCACATGAATGACGTAATTCACTTCTTCAGTCACTTATCTCTATTTTCTAAACACTTTAATAATACAATTTTTATAATTCCGAATTCTTACATCCTACTATAAATATTTCCAATTACTATCTGTCTGTTTGAATAGTATTATTGTACAAGTTACGAAAACGAGTTCATAGAGAATTAAAGACACCCCAATAATTTATCATACCAAGCACGTAGAGGATATTAAAGAATAAACCTGCGAATGGTCCAAGCGTTAGCATTACATCGTCAGTTGAAATGTTCTCCATGGAATCTGACTAGTCAGCCATACTACGAAATCATTTCCATCCACATGAATGACGTAATTCACTTCTTCAATCACTTATCTCTATTTTCTAAACACTTTAATAATACAATTTTTATAATTCCTAATTCTTACATCCTACTATAAATATTTCCAATTACTATCTGTCTGTATGAATAGTATTATTGTACAAGTTACGAAAACGAGTTCATAGAGAATTAAAGACACCCCAATAATTTATCATACCAAGCACGTAGAGGATATTAAAGAATAAACCTGCGAATGGTCCAAGCGTTAGTATGACATCGTCAGTGATTCACGTTCGGTTGACTTCCGTGTTTGACTTAACCGTTCTGACGCGGCTGTTTTTCTGTATTTCCGCGCGTGTTGTTTCGGCAAGAGTTAGCGTCGGTGCAGCAACCGTTAAAACCGAGGCCGACTGTCAAACACCGGGCGCGTTTCGACGCTTTGTCGAGCAAGCTCGTCGCTGCTGCTGCTGCTGCTGCTGCTGCTGCCGTAAACAACCGCCACGCGCTGTGGCAAAAGGAAACGTTTAATATTGACGCACGCTCGTTCGCGTTCGCTACCGGGTAAACCAACACCGGCGAGACCGAAACCACAAATTTTATCAATCCTGCCCGGCGCACTGCGCATACCACCAACGAGAATATTATGCTTGGCCAGCGCCATTCCTAGATTTCCATCAATCCTTTATCAGGAATTCCTCAATCCACCCATTAAATAGATTATTCTGTCATATGATTTAATTCGATATTAATAATCAAATTAAAAAATATACAGAACTAACAACTGACGTATAAAATAATTTAAAACTAACTATTCATTATCAAATAACAAATCTATAATTACAATTATACTACAAACCCCCAAAACTTTTCAATAACAAGAAATTAAAAAATGCCGAAAATCAAAGTAAGACTTTCAGGAGCTACTTTCCTCCACTGTTCTCGGTCAAGTATTCACCAAGCAAGAGTGGAAAGGTAGGCGCAATCGGATGGAGAAAGGGCGCGGAGAATATCGGAAGGAGAGATAGTGCGAAACGATGGGGAGCTCGATCGATGTCCGATCGTCATTAAAGCCGTCGGGTCAGCAGATACCAGTAGCTCGTGCACACATCCACCAGGATGTAAGCATGTCACACACAAAGGATGAAACGGACTGAGAGAGAGAGAGAGAGAGAGAGAGAGAGAGAGCGAGAGAGAGAGGGAAATGCAGATTCGAGGCCAACATCGGCCCGTGCTGAATGCGTTCGTGCATTAAGAGCTATAGTACCGCTGATTACCGCCGGTCAACGGTTTGCCCTGGAATGATGCGGACCGGCAATCGAAAATGCAACCCCTTTCAAAAGCTTCCCAACACCCATACCGATCCAATCCTAAGAGTTTCAAGCCATAAAATCTTCCCATTTGAATAGAGCTATTCAAAAAATCAACTGGAACACGCAGTAATCCTTGAAAGATTCATTATACGAATTTCTGAAGTTTGAAATTAGTACTGAAAGTTTTGTAATTGCAAAATTAGAAATCGTAATATATAAGAATGTATAATAAATTAGATGTGAAATTGATCGATGTTCTTTTGTGATTCAAAGGATGAAAAATTTGAAAGTTAAGTTATTGTTTCAAGTATTAGACTGATGAACTTGTTACTGGTTTAGAGGATGAATACGACAAGCAGTTGAAATGTCACAGACTTGTAAGAAGCAGGCTTAACTCCAGCTGGCGAGCAAAGTGGCTACAGATTCCAATGGGTTAAGATCTCCGACGAAGCCACGTAAGGAGGGGTCGATCGCACGGCTTAAATGGCTGAAAGGGCACGTTCGCAGAAGTCAACTAGCACAGATTGAGATGAAGTGTTATAAGCGTGAAGTCATACAAATGGATAACAGGAACTGCAGCAAACAATCCAAACAATTCTATACGCACCAATCACCCAATTTCAATAATTCTTTCTAATTGTTCTTCTGCCAAATAGATTAATCGATTTTTATTCTTCTCAACATAATTATATTCTTTCCTAAATTTTTGCAATTCTAATGAAATCACTTTGTTCATTTACATCCAAGCTGGGATCAACTATTGATTTCCATTCAGTGATTCGAACTTGGAAGGCAGCATAGGGTGACGCTTCGAACTCATCCTGGCTTTTCCTGACGAATGGCCCGGGGGCTTGCGAAGCCAGCATGCGAATGAGATGTGCGCGACTTACGAACAAAACGAAGTGCAAGTCACGTGCAACGAATGCGCAACTACGTCCGAGCAATTTGTGCGAAGTATCCGGGATTGCTCTCGTGAATATTAACGTTCGTTTCGATCTGATTTGTATCAAGAGCTTCTACCAATTCTTCCTTCTCTCTCTTCTCTCTTTTCAGTGTCATTAGAATCGTTCAACTTCTAGGAGACAAAACGAATCATTACTCGGAGCAGAGAGGAGGCTTTGGAAACTTTGATTTCTGTCGAGAAAGGAGAATCGTGGCTGCTTGAAAATTGCACTAGCACTTCTATTCTGTTGGATGCTGGATCGCATGGTCCAGCTCGATGCCGAATTAAACGACGCGATGGTGCAAGTGCGGAAGCGTCGCTCGCGAACTTCAAAAGACACGCCAGCGCCACTCAAAGGTCGCCGGAGACAATAGCTGCTTCCCTTCGACTCTGACAGTAATTCCAGCATTGTTTTCCTTAAACCCTCGGCGTACCACTCACTCGGGGGACACGAGTGTCGGAACTTCCCCGAATGGCGTCCTTGTGAGTTCTGCTTGAAAGAGGCTGCAATTGGTCTCGCACCCTGCTTTCTACTCGCGCACCCTTTCCCACCCTTCCACTCAAAGTCATTATTACCCTAACCATATAAATCTACCACTAATTACACTTTCTTACATATTACATCATCAAAAGTACGATATTCCCTAAAGCTCGTATACCTCAAACAGGCACAATGAAAGAGGAAATTAATCAAACTAGTGGTATTTGCCGACAATGTATTTGACTAACTAAACTACATAGAACAAAGGACACAATTCCCACTGAGTTTGAATTGCAAATTGCGGATCTGTATAATTCCTGATTACCGATGCAATCTGTTCTTCTATCTAATCAAGCTGCTGTCAGTGCAGACAGTCAGATGAACAGACACACACACACACACACACACACACAGAGAGACACTGTGAGTGCAAGGTGCGAGAGTTAGGGGTCAATCAGGTGGTATGGCGATTCAGGGTGCGAGCACGAATATGTGCGGTGCATAATGCATACATCTCGGTCGGATAGAGGTCAAAGCAAACTAGTAAACCAGTCGAGAAGCCAAAGCCGTCGCCCTAATTTAATGTCCGTTTCACGACAAAGCGAGCTACGACAGAAGCTGTGCATGGATTTCTATTTCTCTGTGTGTACACACACACACACACACACAGAGACACGCGTGTATATCAGGACTTGAGATTTAGCTAATTATAATCCAACTGGGACTATTTAAAGTCGTCGAGATTGCGTGACACGAAAGCATCGATCGCGCACGCGAGCGATCGGATCGCCACGCAAATTTCGATTGTTATGTGTGTTTGTACAGTTATACATATACATATACACGTATGTACTAGTTGGGGTTACCCGGAAATCTATTGAACGCGCCGTTTAACTCCTCATGAATTTGCAGCGCGCATAAATTGTACCGCTTGTATGTGAACGGCTGACACCCGAGCTTGTAATGTATCCCGTTTTGTTGCTCATTAATCGGCCGATTGTTCGACTGGAAACGACGCGCTGTAATGCTAGGATGAGCAATTCTAACACTGCGACAATCCACTGCTATGAAATAAATGGGAGTTTGTACATTTCTAAATGCTTCGTGTGGAAATTGCGTGCGTGTTTATCAAGCTTAATGCGAAATTTGGAGATTCGTTGTCGAGAGAGGAAAATTCATTGATTTTGTTTTAGTGTTGCGCGTTGGTTTGAAATAGATTGCATACAAAGATTTATTACAGAATTTTATCGTACCAAATTTCTGTTTTTATTATTTTTCGTAATAGAATAAAACTAGGCAAAGTAAAATATAAAAAAGAGAGGCGAAAGTGAAAAATAAATTATGGTTATAAAACACACTGTGCGTGTTTATCAAGCTTGATGCAAAATTTGGAATTCGTTGTCGAGAGAGGAAAATTCATTGATTTTATTTCAGTGTTGCGGGTTGGCTTAAAATGGATTACATTCAAAGATTTATTACAGAATTTCATCATACCAAATTTGTGTTTTTATTATTTTTCGAAAATTAGGCAGAGTAAAATATAAAAAAGAGAGACAAATGTGAAAAATAAATGATGCTTATAAAACACACTGTGCGTGTTTGTCAAGCTTGATGCGAAATTTGGAATTCGTTGTTGAGAGAGAAATCCATCGATTTAATTTGACACAGTACTTCTGTTTTTATTATTTTCCCCAATAGAATAAAACTAGGTGAAGTAAAATACAAAAAAGAGAGACGAATGTGAAAAATAAATGATGCTTATAAAACACACTGTGCGTGTTTGTCAAGTTTGATGCGAAATTTGGAATTCGTTGTTGAGAGAGAAATCCATCGATTTAATTTGACAGTACTTCTGTTTTTATTATTTTCCCCAATAGAATAAAACTAGGTGAAGTAAAATACAAAAAAGAGAGACAAATGTGAGAAATAAATGATAGTTGTGAAACGGACTGTCGGCTTTATATGATACTATGATAGCGAATACCTCAGCGAAAGTGTAAAGAAAGCGAACGGATCTGCTTTGTGTAGACACGTAACGCGCTCGTTTTCAAGCGATGTTGGAGTTGCTTCGAACGTGCAAAGGCCTTCTGATTTCTGAGAAGCCACGAGAACAGTAAGGCTAACGAGTAGCATCCTCGAATATCATGCTATGACTCCGAATTCCTTCCTCCCACGGAAACGGAGAAGCACTGCGAGCATTTTCTGCCTCTGTCATTCACAGAGGCAGAAACTTTGCTAGAGAACGACTTCCGGATAAAGGATATGGTTGAAAAGGAAGGAAGATGTCTCAGGATACGGCAATCCTGCAGTGTTCCACGAAAAATGCCACCTTCGAAGGATATTGTCAAAGGAACCGGGCTTTCGAGGCGACAGAAACTGATGGAACTCCTGAGACTCTAAAGGAAGTGTATATGAAACGGAAGAAAAGAATTTTATTTCCTGAAGAACTAGAAACAGTTACCTTCTTCATAAAGACTTACTATAGAAAATTAAAGTTGTAGATTTCGTGTATGGAAATATAAGTACAAATTGATATGATTCTTTATAGAATTAATTGTCTAGTTTCTTCTATATTAATTACAGGAAGTAATAACAACTAAAATAATAAGAAGCAAGGACATGAAAACTGAAATCATCCTATTCCATTTTAGAAGTTGAGATTGTCTTATTACTGAATCACTATGCTCTTTGCCCGATTGCTATTCGAATCGCTGCCAGAATACCGACGGAAGAACGAATCCGTGAGAGGAAAGTTCGTGCCCGAGCGTCCACTTGCGATTCCACGGAAGAATAATTAAACGGCAAAAGTTATCCATGCTCTACTTAACGGAAAAATGAGCCCGCTCGATCCTTGGAATTCGTCGTCGGTAAAGTGAAGAAAGGAAAGTTTAACAGTTCGCTTCACGCAATATATTACTTTCGTCTCAGTCAACCTTCTTTCTACTTTTCTTTCAATCCTTAACAATGACTAATCAAACAAAACTGTTAATACAAGCATAAATATAACTCCGACACAATTAATGGAAACATCGATGATTATAAAATGTCCATTACTCATTACAAGTGACTTAGCAAGGGTTATCGAAAATGAGTCACGGGAAATCGAAGGGGGAAGAAGAACTTTGCCTCTCGGCTAGTTCGATTGCTAGCTCGGCGGCGATAGCTCGACAAAAATATTGAAAAGCCATCGGTCGAGAGCTTTCAACGGTAAACTCGCGATTACGACGCAGAAAACCGAGAGGGAAATTGGATTTGAAGGATATCGTCGAGATTCCCTTAGGGGTTTCGCTCTCTCGCCCTCTTCTCCTTCTCTCACTCTCTTTTCCTTCGTTCTCCCCTCTCTTTCACCGACCCTTTTTATCCTAGACTTCTTTCAACACACCGCAAGATTCCTTTCACCTTTTTTTTCTCCGCCGCATTTCACGGCTCCCCGCGACTCCACCGTCGTTTCTATCTCCCCACAGGCACAGCTGAATCCACCGTTATACTACTTGAGTAAATTTTTCGCTTCGTTTGCGACGATTCTTCATACGACCCACAAACCAGAGAAGGAAGGCTCTAAGTAGCGGAGAGAGAGAGAGAGAGAATGGAATTCATGAAGCTCCTAGTCATTGCGAGTCCGCAAATTGACTTACTAACGGAATTCCGATCAGCACTCACCCTTCAGCTTCCAATTTTATTTCTGAGTAGCGATACTTTATGGAAATCATATCGACTTATTCAGTCCTCGATTATGAAATCTTTCCAGTTAAAGTAAGAATTCGTTTGTGTAGAAAAGATCGGATTGTTCGCTTTGACAAGGCTGTGTGAAGAATCAGTTAGAAGGATAATGAAGATTTTAATAGAAGGAAATGTAATAATCTTAAAAGCGAGTGTTGGAAATTGGAAATATGATAGGAAGGATGTCAGTTAGGATGTAAAATCGAGTATAAACAAGGTTAAAAGTCTCTTCCTTCTTCGCTCCTTTTCATATAGTGTTATTATTCGAAAGCTATATTAAAGGACAGGTTATGCATCGCAATATCGAAGCATGCGACACAAGGGGATGATGTTTGAAACAGGAAATGTGTTTCCTTAAAAATACAAAGGCATATCGAAGCACCGTCAACAAGCGCCTTGCTATTCGATACTCGATGGGAAATGATATTTCCATAAACAGGAAGTCGCTATATGTACGATACAGAGAAAATACCGCTTTTTAATGTACCCATAAACCTTATATAACCTGCGGCGAGCATCTTTCCGAAAAAGAAATACCAGACACGATTTATCTTCCATTGAACTCCTTCAATATGACACTTTATCTATCAATAAGTCAAATAATCAATGAATTAATATCTACTTGATTCGAACTATATAAAATTATACAATTACAAAGAAAGTAAATTACAATTAACATTCTGACGATTTTTCATACAAAAATAGGAATGTTAAGGCGACTGAAGCGAGAACATAGGTGATTTGCGCCTTCAACGTAGCACAAGGTCAGGTAAATCAATAGAATACGCACGCACACACACACACACATGCATACTCATAATGAGGTAACGATGCCACGACGATATCGAGCATCGCATTCTCCCAGGCCAAATGACTCCAGTTGAGGTCAGTGACAAACGAAAAGCTAGCAACTCCGCACGAACGAGAAATTCCAAGCGGATGAGAAAAAAAAAGGGCGCGCGTCATTAGTCGGAAAGATTTTGGGTGCGCGTGAATGCGCGAGAGGAAGAAAATCTGGGATGGAAAGTTCTCGTACCAGATTTTATCTGGACCACAAACTACAGGACATTCTCTGGGCGGAAGTTAAAGTTGCTGGCGGAGAGTTGGCAGCATAAGTGGTACGCGAGAATTTCGTGCGCTTCTGTTTGCCAAGCGAAGGCAAAGAAGAGAAAGAGGGGGTGGAAAAGGGAACGAGGAACGACAGACTAGGAAGCTCTGCTGGTCTGTCTTCCCTTAGGGGGAAGTTGTCAAGTGACGACGAATGCCGACCGAACTCGTTTAAAGTCAGGACACTGGCCCCTTAATTCGCAGCCCCGGACACGTCGTACTCCCGATTGAAACTATTTCACCATCCGTTCCAACCCCAACCATCCCTTCTTACTCTCACGTACGATGACCCAAATCGAATTGGCGCCTTTAAGTAATTAAGGATTAATTGTCGATTCGAAAAAATCCTTGTTGAAGAACATTCCAGAGCGATTCATTTGGAAATAATTCAAGGAATTCTTGTTACAAACTTCTTGTTCTGAAGTGTCAGAGTTTCCCGAAATTGTATGCAATTTGCATGTAAATCGAACAAGCGCCTTTAAGTAATTAAGGATTAATTGTTGATTGGAAAAAATCCTTGTTGAAGAACATTCCAGAGAGATTTATTTGAAAATAGTTCAAGGAATTCTTGTTACAACGAAGTATAATAATATTGTTGCCACTTTCATTGTTAGAGCGGAAATGTCAGAGTTTTTGGAAATGACATGCAATTTACATGTAAGTCGAACCGGCGCCTTTAAGTAATTAAGGATTAATTGTCGATTGGAAAAAATCTTTGTTGAAGAACATTCCAGAGAGATTCATTTGGAAATAGTTCAAGGAATTCTTGTTACAACGGAGTATAATAATATTATCGTGACTTTGATTGTTACAGTGGAAATGTCGGAGTTTCTAGAAATTGCATGCAATTTGCATGTAAATCGAACCAGCGCCTTTAAGTAATTAAGGATTAATTGACGATTGGAAAAAATCCTTGTTGAAGAACATTCCAGAGAGATTTATTTGAAAATAGTTCAAGGAATTCTTGTTACAACGAAGTATAATAATATTGTTGCCACTTTCATTGTTAGAGCGGAAATGTCAGAGTTTTTGGAAATGACATGCAATTTACATGTAAGTCGAACCGGCGCCTTTAAGTAATTAAGGATTAATTGTCGATTGGAAAAAATCTTTGTTGAAGAACATTCCAGAGAGATTCATTTGGAAATAGTTCAAGGAATTCTTGTTACAACGGAGTATAATAATATTATCGTGACTTTGATTGTTACAGTGGAAATGTCGGAGTTTCTAGAAATTGCATGCAATTTGCATGTAAATCGAACCAGCGCCTTTAAGTAATTAAGGATTAATTGACGATTGGAAAAAATCCTTGTTGAAGAACATTCCAGAGAGATTCATTTGGAAATAGTTCAAGGAATTCTTGTTACAACGGAGTATAATAATATTATCGTGACTTTGATTGTTACAGTGGAAGTGTCGGAGTTTCTAGAAATTGCATGCAATTTCTTCTCTCATACCTGTTATGCTTTTTAAGTGGAGGTGAAACAAACTTTGCTGTCAGTTGGACGCGAAGCTCTGACATTCCAGCGGCTGAAATTGGAATTCAAATAGCAGCGAACCGAGAATTGAATCTGCGATGCAAGGATGGAAAATTGAATTTCCCTAAAAGCAACGCCCCAAATTGGAGAAATCAATATTTCATTCGTACGTGGATTGCTCGATTTCTAGGGAATATAAATGGCAAAAAAAAGTTTTATCTCATATCTTTTCCGAAAAATCTACACACTCGCGGCTACGGCTGATTGATTGAAAGGAATATTTGTTCGAGTGGACTCGCCATTGTAATGGCCGGTACGTGCTAATCGAATAATGAGAGCGCGTGAAATTGAAATAGTAAATCTGCCGGCGTGTAACTGACTGATTATCAGGGTCAATATTTGAGACTAATCAGAATAATTGCGCGACTGAATTTCAACGAGGCCTAGATAGAAACGTGCGAACGCGCGCGCTCGCGCTCGCGCTGTAGTAGCGTGCATATTTCGATAAACCACTGGCGAATTAATTGAGGAATGCCGCAATCAATCGGCTGCAACTGGTGTCACAAACACACCGGATCAAATACCCCCCTAATAAATTTGTTCCATCTCAATCGGCAAGAGTTGTCAAATAACACCATTCGCTTCCATCACACAAAAGCATTGCGATATTTGCTATACTCTCGATTGAAAGATATTCGATCGATCAATTAATTAATGAAATCCAATTGTCAAGATCTTTTTACGCACGATTGCTCAAAATCTTTTCATTCTCCGAGCGCGCGAAGCCCATCGAAATTAATAGCGTATTCCGAGCAGATAATTACATTGGCTGGGAGGGCGCGCTTCTGCTATGCCGTCGGCCCGATAAGCAGTTGGCAAATTAATTAATTTCTGTTGCGCTGGCTCGGTTACTGCAGCTGACATCATTTTCCCGCGCCCGATTACTGGTTGCATAATAATAACATGAACCACCAAACCAGAGCAATGCGTTCGGGAATCAATTCCAATTTTCACTTGATATCATTTCACCCAAGTATAACTTTTACACACTTCCCGTAACTCTGACATAGAAATTCCAACTTTTCAAAGTATACTTTTTCAACACCTGTAATACCAATCTTTTAAACTCTCATATATTCCACTTTTTGAGTTCATCTCTATTCAGAAACTTACTCTCTCAATTTCCCATTGTTTCGTGAACATCAAGGAAACTGAGAGTACCAAGTTATCCTGGAATTCCTGACCTTCTCTAAACTTGTCCTTCTATCACGCAGGACTATCAATAATGCATAATCCTGACACGTGAATGCTTGTTAACGCGCGGGGAGTTAAACCACCAACTCGGCCGAAGGAAATAGTTGCTCGTTAGGTGCAATGGAAATTCCTGGTCGTCAGTGCCACCGTGCAAGCTAGCATCGCTCCGATACCAGGACCAAGCGAATGTGTATACATGAGTGAGTGAGTGAATGAGTGAGTGAGTGAGTGAGAGAGAGAAAGATAGATGGAGCGAGGTGAATTAACGTGGATGTTCTGGTGGAACAAGCTGGCATTCGACATTTCGTGCGAAACTGCACTTTAACAGAGACAAATACGTTACTCTGCTCGCCGGCGGTTCCCTCCTCGCCCATTATTCCGTTTGGCCATGGAAAGGCCGTAGGAGACGCGCGAACTTCCGCAACACGATAAATCAGATGATACTTCCGTCACAGAGCGGGAAATTCATTAGCTTCGCGACTCCCTTTTGCAAATGATCTATCGTGACCACTACAATCCTTTAAGGAACCAACTCTCTATACACTACGATCCAATAAGAACTCCCTACTATACAGAAATTCCCCTTCTTCTCTTATAACTCTACCCTCTCACTGGACTGTTGCTACTGACGCTAAGCACCATCCAATACTTAATACTAAATCATAACAGGTCTGCCCCGCCCATTAAATACAACCGCTCGGTTCATAATGGGTTATAAAAATAAATGCTTCAACAATAATGCTACTGATAGATAAAATCGTTTCTCTTACTAAATAAAGTAAAAGGATCAAAAGAAAATATGATGCCCTTTTATAATCACAATGTTAAAGGAGATATAATTCAGTAATATAAACCGACTAAAAGTAAGTAGTTTAATTGATAATATTAAATGCAATTATATTCGATTGGTTCAATATGTGGGTGGAATATACGAGAGGCAATATGTATGTTTTCGGATGCATACAAATACGAATGGCAATCTGTATCACATTGTCTCGCGAGACTCGCATCGGCAAAAAAGAAAGCGAGAGAGAGAGAGAGAGAGAGAGAGAGAGAGAGAGAGAGAGAGAGAGCTCGATAGGAGACCTCGACCTGCTTAGGGAAATGCCGGCAAAATAAACTGAATCTCAAGTAATTCCATTTGCTCCGACCCGTTCTCTCTCTCTCTCTCTCTCTCTCTCTCTCTCTCTCTCACTCTCTTTCTATCTCTATCTTTCTCTGTCTCTCTCGATCAGGGCGATTCCAGAGTCGGCGAGGAAGTCGAGGCAGCGAAGTAACTCGGTGGAAAAATCGAGAGAGAGAAGATGGAGGAGCTTCGCTTGGACATTCATTAATCGCCACGTTGCAATTAGCGAGAGCCAGGTTGACAATCTACTCTTTCTCCTTCACTCTTTCGCTATGCTTTTTGCTCGCGCCTCACTGTCTCCATTTTCTCGGGGCTCTATTTCAGAAGGGCGAATCCCTTTCAAAAGAAAGACGACCGATATGAGAGAGCTAGTGAGTGAGAGCTGCCCTGTGACATTTAAGCTGACCTTCCTCCGAATTTCTACTGTTCAGCCGAATTTTGTTTTAACAATTGTATTGTCGTTACTTTGTTAGTTGTTTGAAATAAAAGTCGAAAGAGTTTATTTGGAAGGAAGATTGATATTGATCTAAATTTAGAGACTTGTCATTTGTTACGTGGTTTGTAATTTTAAAGCAACCCTTTTCACTGTCTTTGAAGACATTTTTATTTTCTCCTTTCTTTTACAAAAGATCCGAATTAAACTTGGCCTGGGTTGTTACTTTTCAATCCCATAACGCGAGAGGTGACGAAATGGTATGTCAGGTGTCACTAAGAAATATTAAAAGGAGAACGCAAGACAATCAGGATATGAGTCGCGTGACATACATAATGTCGAGAATCTCGCTGACCGAGTTGTTTCCCTCTTTTGCAATCTTCTTTACTATTATCGAACCGTTAAGAATTCTGTCCCGTCTGTCTGTACAAGGCTCAGCGAGACTGGTGAGTTTTGAGAAAAAAAACGATGATGAGGATTCTTTTGAGAATGGAACGAGAGGAAGAGACTAATTACTGAGATACTAGCATACGTTCTTCAGTATATTGAAGATGGAACGCACGGACAGGTGTAGTCGGAAGCCATGAAGGTAGAGCCGTTGAGAGTGAGTAGGGCATAATGGGAGTGCAAGGTTAAGCGATAGGCTGGCAACTGAGCGAGTAAAGCTGAATTTAGAAAACCTTGGCAGCGAGAAAAGCCGCCTAATGGGTCTTCATAAATCACTTAAACGACTAGCAACCACCCCCTCACGGCCCTGCGTCGCCGACCGCCTTGCTCTTTACCCTTCTGAATTACGTGGAATTACGTGGAAATCATCGAACTACTTAGGAGAGAAATGAGAGAAGCTCAGGATCTATGGGCTTTCCCTTCCATTTCTCTTTCGTTGCGGCTAAAATACCCTTTATCGAAAATCCTCGACGAGAAGCAAAATTTAAGCTTCGTTTTCTTGAAGTACTAATACTTGCTTTTTGTATAACTTATTGTATGTTGATTATTGTACATAGTTTAATATATATTCAATGAAAAATTTGTTCTTAAATCAAAACTATGTATTTTTGTCAGCATAAGTTTTGTAAAAATAGACGAAATTCATTGAAATTCATACAATATCTTCATAATCCAATACTCTAGAACGTAAGAGATTTCTCAAATAATGTTTAACTTTCGTTTTAGTTAATTAAAAAGTCAGCAATTTCACAGGAACAATAAAATTCGATGATACTATTCTTAATAACTTCATCAAAAGAAAGAAAAAAAATATTCTGGCTCATTGAGGACTAGTTTTCTCTGTCTAATTCACACACCATTCTTTTATACTTTTTCACATGACAAATCACCAAGATACATTGACTTTAAAGTTGTACAATAATGGACATATAATGAGTTTTTAAAGAAGTATTAGTACTTGAAAAAAGTGAATAAACTTCTATTTGTTTAATGACGTGTCTGGCATATGTGATCCCTTAAGAAACATACACGTATATGTATGTGGGTGAGGTTTCCTCGTATGATACACATTATATATCTGTTGGTGTACATACTTTCATGTTGCTTATACACTGACAACTTTTAATTCCGCGTGAGTAATGCCCCGTGTCACCGCACCCTTGGGAAATTTCGTGGCAGAATTCCTCCTGCTGTTGCCGGGCTCCTTCTTTCTGACGAAACTACCCTAATTTCTACCGTGGACAAAGCATTCCGGGAGAATTATGCTTGCTTTCTTTCGTATCAGGGATTTTAAAGAATTTTTTTATTTAACTCGAATGAGATAAAGTTCTCCGATCCCCGAGCGAAAGAAGGGTGAGAGTTTCCATTTACTTCGAAATCCTTTTCCAACTTTCTGGGTGGCGTACTTTCGAAACATGTGCTTCTTTAAAATGAATCCGAAGCTTTTGGAAATTCGTGGAAAGACGTGGAAAGCCGAGGAAATTTAATGTAATAAAATAGATAATGTTACATTCATAACGTCATGTTAGAAAGGATGAGAGACATTTTAAGCAGAATTGCTTCTTTTATTCTTGGATGTCCTGTTATTGATTTCGGTCCAAAGTTGACCCGGGCGTTGACCCGAAGCTGCTGGTTACGCTAGCGAATAATTTCTAACAAGTAAAAGACAAGTGAAGCCAGACTTGGCAAAGGATTACACCAGCGATGGCACATCCCAGATATCAAGTAGGGGAAGAATAGTCTCGTTGACGGGGGGATACACCGCCCAATTTCACCTTCAGCATCCATCTGGCATCCCTCGGGATTTTCTAATGAACCCGGCAATTAGTGGATACCATTGCAGAGCGTTCGACTGTTAAGCGAATCTTTGATAATCGCGCGAAAAAAAGAGAAGCATTCAGGTGATCGTCTGTCACTTGAATAGCCCGATGGGAAGCTCGAAGGAATATCGTCATTAAAAAGGCTCATAAAACCACCATCATTATAACCACAGTAAAGTTTTAATTATCATCGTTAACCCAAAAGTGAGATTTACCAAGCAATATATAAACCACAGAGAACTCTATAATTCAAAGAAATCTACAAAATTCAAAACAATAGAGATGTAATATATTTCTGTGAAAGAAACCTTCCGTTTCAATTCGCTTTTGGAAAAGTAAAGTCAACACAGAACGAAATTGGCTTTGTGGTGTAGCATGCGTACCATGGTTTGAATAACAAGCGCTTCGCCCATAGAATTTTCATGCAAAGTCAAATGCTCGCTATGCCTGCTACGGAGGCTTCTAATTACGACGTGGCTCCAGGAAAATGGGGAAAAAATCAGAGCAAAAAGCTTGCCGGTGTTTAGCGAACACGCGATCCACTCGGGAAAGCTCCCAGTGTTCTGCGTATAGCATTGCGCAAGTATACTATTCAGACTTATGGAAAAGGCTGCCACTGACACTTGAAATCTCGGCCTCATTATATCGTGGCTTTACAAACGTCATTCTACCCGAGGCTCGTTGGCCAAGCCTAAAAAGTGGGTTGTCGGTGCCGCATGGTGCAGCCAGGAAACGGCGACTCGAGAAAAATGATGACATAAGGGACCGAGAAAGGAGGCTGTAAGGGTAGATGGCAATTTGCTCGCGTGTCCTCAACGATCATCCCCATATGTGTAAGTAGAACACTCTAATACAGCCGTACAAATTGATTTCGAACGACGTGTAATAAATATATTCTTCATATATTGTGTATTAAAATAACTAGAAATCCTGGAGAATATATAAAAAAGAAATTTATGTCTATTTATAAATAATTCATTGCTCATGAAAGGTTGAATTATTACAAATTTGTTTTCAACAAATTGATTTCGAACGACGTGTAATAAATATATTGTTCGTAAATTGCATTTTTAAATAACTAGGAATCCTAGAGATTATGTAGAATGGAAATTGATATGTCTGTTTATAAATAATTCATTGCTCTTGAAAGGTTGAGCTGTGTCCGCAGTAATTAAACCTTAAGCGGGTCCCTTCAAAATCTCGTTAGAACCAGCGAAACCAGCTGTGTGGGAAAAACGAGCGGGACGATTTTTGCGCCAGGCTTCTACAAATATCACTTAGCCACGACTGCTGTTACTGGATTGCCCGTGTTTCACCGGAACGGCAAAAAACAGGGAGGAGGACACTGGAGAAGGGCAAGAAGAGGGCGCAGAGAGAAAGTGGTCGTTCAAGAAAGTGTCGTTCGTTGTGAAACAAGAGTTTCCCTTGGATAGACCGACCGCGCGCCTTCGCTTTAATCCGAATTTCCGCCCATCATGCGGCACATAAATCTCGCTTTCTGCGCGTCATGCTAAAGAAAAATAGTAAAACAGCTCGACGAAAGATACGAAAGATTATACGAAGACTAATTCCCTAAGTATTAGACTTGTTAAAAACATTGTAAAAACTAATTAGACCAAGAATAACAAATCTGGTTTAAATATTTAAAACTCTACAGTGGGATAATATTAAAAATGTACCAAGGGAAAGCGGGTTTTAATGAAAGAGGGTTTCTTTCGCTAAATAGGTAAGCTGTTTCTGTTGATATAGAAATAATGCCGGGCGTAGCGGAAATGTCGGAGGAAAATTGTGAAATCCGAGTAAAGGAATATTCATATTTGCCCACGCAAACACGACCCGAGCGGAGAAATAACGGTAGCCTTTAACACGAAGATAGTGTCTTAGCGGGTCCACAGCCGGGCTGCCAGGGAACAAAAGGAGCGAAGAAAATAAAGGACTTTAACTTTCCAGGCTCGGGAGAAAGAAATCGTGGAAATAAACGAAGTATCCCGGAAAACACAGTGGAGAGAGCGGAGAGAGTGTATGCCCACTAAGCAAAAAGGAGCACGCTGTTGTTCGCTTTTATCCGCGACTAGCTATCCCTCGGTACGCGAACCTGTTGTTGTTTTCTTCGTCTCTTTTTCAAATATTCCGAGGTCTCCGGAACGGCGGGCAATCTATCCAAATAAACAGCGTTCACGATAGAAACATAGAAATAAACGAGCAAGCACTACTACTTCGCGCTCTACGTCGAGCTTTGTTGTGAGGGTAAATCTAACCCTAAGGGGCTGCGATATCGATCCACAAAATTCAAACAACTAAAATTCAAGATTAAACAAAGACTTTAGAAAACTCAGTCTACCAGTAATTATTATGTTAACAATTAACATAACATCCTTTATATTATAAATATAAAGACTATCTTGAAAGAAAATTCTTATAAAAGATGTTCAAAATTATATGAGTAATTTATAGGTAAATAAAGCTTGTTTGAAAGATTGTGGGAATTTTCAGCGAGCTTATTCACTGAAAGTTGCGAGATACCCGATAACTTAAGTTTCATCCCTGTAATTCATCGGGGGGATGATTGATACTGGAAATTAGCCGTAGTCAGATATTTTATCCCGGCGTAATTCATATTTCACAAGCGGTCGTACCAGATGAATGGCAGAATCCCGCAAATAAATCTTTGCACAGCTCGCGATATCGGAAAATGATCTACATTTAGTTTCTCCTCTGCCCCCTGGCTCCCTCTGCCTCAGGAGGGCGACTAGGAGTCGGAGATATGGTCGCCATCCCTCAAAGTCTAAGCTTCAATTTGAAACAGAATGGCCCTTGTGGATCATTGTTCGTCGACAAATCCCACAGCCATTCACGAAAATGAAAGAAAGCTTTACAATTAAAGCAACCACTACCTTTCTATTCCACTAACACTTTTCATCTTTCGACTTACTAATAATAATTAATGAGACAATCAAAGACTCACCCATTAAATTAATATCATTTATCTCTTGATAAATGTGGTCAACGAAAAGTTATCAGGAACTTCAATATTTCAAAGGGAAATTCTAATAAAGAAATTTCACTTTCCACTCTTTCAATAATGAAAAAGAACACTTTTAGAAATACGAAGGAATTACACTGGTCACTTTTCAAAATAGATTGTGGTTAAATGGTAGAGCGAAGTTGTGGGTGGTTGGAGAGGATGATGAAACTACACGTTACACGCATGAAGCACTGCAGGATTAGCTGTCTTCTGATATAACGTCTATTGTTTCACGTGTATGACGTGGTAGCGCTGTCATAAAGTGAACACAGCTTGCCAGAATAAGAGGACCGAGTGGAATCAGGATTACGATAAGGTACTGTTAAAGCGGCTTGACGAGCCGAGCAACTCGTGGTATAGGATATTATTGAACTCGTGTATACTGACACTCGTCTACTGCTATTGTCAGTCGTCAGGTAGAGACTATGAATCGAGCAGTCAAAGTGTTTACATGAAGATAGGACCCAAAGAGTGGGGAGAACGAAATCTGCCAATTCTCACTTAAATCGATCAACACCAAATATTGATTTTAATAGAACAATAAACGAATTTACACTACAATTACTCAGTTTGTCAATATTAATTGAACGAAATATATTTATCGATTTCTCTTGTTTTAAAAACTCAAAGTTTTATCAAATTTCTGTAATTCGTGTTTGGAAATTTCATTACAATTTCGAGGAATTACGTAAAGATCGACGCTATGAAAGGGAAACGCTAGTTTCATTAAGCAGTTAACGAGAATAACAACTCCGGCTGATTAAGTCTGTCTATTATTACCGCTCCTGGTTTACCGGATTTAAATCTGGAAAGGAATGGCAACAAGTGTTGCTTTAAGAAGAGGGTGGCGAGGAATGTATCGCGGGAACGGAAAAGAGCCCTAATAGAATTGGAGTCGAACAAAATAGGCAGAGGCGATCGATCGGTTAATTATGCGAGCGGCGACTAAATTAATGGGTGAGTCGGTGTGTCGCGCACAGACTCACCGACGCCACGCAGACACAATGGAATCGACGTCGCAAGCGGAAAATAATAATGTTATCGTGCATGTAATTATATAAAAGCGGTAAATGTGCAGTCGAGAGTATTACACCTCGAAGCAACTGAAATTGCCGATGCAGCTCGGTGTGTCCTCGTTCCAGTGCTACGTCGTCCAGCGATATTAAATAGATTTATCGATAGAATCGATCCGCTCCTCTACCCCGAACCATCCCATTTTTATTGTAACTCTCCATTTTATTAGTAGTCCATCAAAGCCGCTATGAAATTAGGGGCTTCCTAATTTCACCAGGATATCAGGGTGAGCCGCAGGATATACTGCTCTCATGAACAGAAAATCCTTTTGCTGAACTCTCTGCCGGAGATGGGAATTTTATAATGTTTAAACAGGAATTATTTAAATCGTGACCCCGATTTTAACTCGTATTACAAGCTGAAAATAAATATTTCTTTAATTAATGCGATGCGAATATCCAGGCCATTAATACAATGCATACTGTGTTTTATGGTCACTTTTGTATAATATCTTAACATAATTTTAATCATATTTTATTATATATTTTCAAATATCACGTATTCCGAATGTGTAATGTAAAACCTGCAATTTGACTTTTGATTTGAATAGAAAGTACGAATGTACTGTTGATACTTTAAGGAAAATCGTGTACATATAGTAAATGCAGCTGCTAGCCGAGGAAGTAAAAGGCACTTTAGTTCGTTTCAGGGATTAACCAATTCTAAATCGACCTGTTACATCCGAGAAATCGCGTATTCCCAGTGCCCTGGTAAAGCTTAGGAGAACACCTCGCAAATAAACGCCATTTCTACGGACAGGCCCGGCCACGGTAATCCAAGAAGGATTTCAGCAGAAATGCTCGCCTATTGTTCCCCGGCCAGCTAACCCATTTGCATATCTCTCCTCGCAGAATGCAGGCTCCACGTGCGACTTAATATAGTGGCGGAACTAACGCCTCTAAATTGCAAAAGTCTGAGAGAATCGTGAGCGACGTAGTGGTCAGAGATTTCGTTCAATGGAAGCTCGGTTTAATTAAATTCTTTTTTTGAGAATTCACTTTATACTAACTCTTTAGAAGACAGAGTAAAACTTACTACATTCCCCTTAAAACTTTCATCAACCAACTATAATAATTATTTAAAAAATAAACTTAATACTTCAAGAATTTTTCACCAAGCTACATTAACATATACCAATCACATCCTTTTTATGTTTAATTCCTACGAATTTCTTTCGTGGCGTAAAAAATCGATGTTCATTAAAAAGAGAATTTTTTCATGTAGACATAGTAATACAGCTCTGTTGGCAAGAGTCTTCAAGTTCTCCATCAAAAAGGAATCCCGAGTGATCCAATGAGGTACTCCAAGAGAAATTCCAATTACTAGTTTGCGGCGATATCGTCTCGCACTCTAGGCATAAGATTTACGTGTGAGAGGGCGATTTCCCGGAGCGCTCTAGTAGTCATTAATTAAAAGTTTCGCATCGACTTAAATCTGAAGTAAGACCGATCGTCGAGACGAAACTAGCATATTCGCCGAAAGTTTCGCGAGAGAGAGACAGAGCTATCCGTTATCGAGAGAGAGAGAGAGAGAGAGAGAGAGAGAGAGTTGGGGAAAAACGCCCTGACCCATCTAAAATATAGGATGCACGTAAGTGTCGAACTTGGAAATTGGAGCACGTTGCTAGAAACCGCACACTGCGTTGAGATCACTGTTGATTTGCATCTGGTGTCGCAAGAGATTTGCCTCCTTTCGTCTAGCAGGACGAAACGAGTGAGGATTCACTGGGAGGAGAAAAGGTTACTTTAAAGTCGACGTCTCGAAGACACTCGCTCCTTTCTGCAAGCGATCTACCAATTGAAAGGAAGCCCAGAAAACAAGGAAGCAAAACTTGTTCTAGATTCAAATGCCATGGACCATGCGAAAGTTTGATCCAGTCTTTTTGGAATACAAATTCCAGAGATATTGTAATTCAAGTTTCTGTATTAGTGATGAGTTAATATTAAATGTTTTTTATCGATCGAGGGTTTTCAATAATTTGTGCATTATTATTATGCACTTATTATTACTAGTTTCGCTGTGTCACTTCCGCAGGTTTATTTAAAGCAATAAGGATAATTAGACTTTCCAAGGAATCTAGAAAGCTAAAAACCGTAAGGATTTCAGGCCATAATGGCTTAAGTAGACATTTCACGAATATTACTCGAGTTTTTTAACAACTTGATAGAGTTTAGCTGCATTATGACAGACAAGACACGATAGTTGATGAAAATCCGCCCTTTTAGTATAATTGAAACGAGCTGGCCAACACGTCGCATGCATTAAAAAGACGAACGCTACCGTGCTGTTTCTATTAAAGGAAGACGCGATGGTAATCTCACTGACGTAATGAGAGTGAATTGATAATTCGCTGATAACCGGTGTTAGTCGTCCTCAACGATAATTCATTCATTTGCCCAGTCTATTGTCGCGATTCTCTTATTCCCAACTTCATCTCTTCTTCCTAACTACTCTTAATTGTCTGGAGAAGTCTACCGAAATAAACTCAAGATAAATCTTCAGGTCGAACACTTAATACACTGAATTGAAACTAGATATACAAACAAGGTTGCAATTAAATCATAACCCAAATAAAAAACCAAAAACAACTAGTATTACTTCGATGACCTACATGAAGTAAAAAAATGGTAACTTCCTTTAAAAAAATCTCGATATTGATATAAAATATAATAAATTCCGAAGACAGGGTGAATCAAATATATAAGAGCTGTCCGCACAATTAGAGCAAACAATCAGTTGGTGCTTGTTTGCCGGGTGTAAACCCAACCGGACATCTACGACTTCTTACATAATTCAAAGCAGCGCGTATTATCGGCAACTGGTAGCACTGATATCGAGCGTCCCGTTTGTTTCCGAGCGATCTATTTCCCGTTCTGGGATCGTGTTCCGCGGTATTGATCCTCCATCCATACTCTGCCGCGCCACCGTAACCGCCTGAAACTTTATTCGCTTTATCAATAATAACTCCTGCCTTCCTAGAATGCGAGACCTAATGAATTCAGCAACATCGCATCGAGGAAACTCAAAGGCTACCTGGCAAACTAACGCCAGGTTTCAAGCGCAATTATCACTTGGAAATTCCAAAGGAATCCTTAATGAGTTTCCAGTTTCTTACCAGGATCCATCCAGCAAGGTTTCGTATCGCATTCTTATCTATCGAATTTCAGAGAAATCCAACAAGGACAAAAGTACAGTTTGTCAAATACGAAGATAAAAATACATTTACACACGATAGTATACGAAATTATGCATGCATCATTTGTTCACGTGTACTTATTACATTGTCTTAGACTAACATATGACATGTTACATTTCATATGTAAATATCATTGACAAAATCGTCATACTAACATATGAAATTAACATTGACATATAATGTGATACCATGTAACATACATGTGTATGTACTGTACTTATATCGAAAGAAGTTCAAGTGACATAAGTTTCAGTTAGGGCCTAGGTTTTGTTGGAGTGGTCAATCTAGGAGACTATGATGACTACAATGAAGCTATACTCATCGTTAAATGACACATCGGCAAGGGGATTTCTCGAAAGCCGTGTCACTGATCGAAGAGTATAGCGAAAAAAAAGGAGGACGTGTGCCTAAGTGGAATCTCTCGCAATCAGGCGAGAAGAGAGGTCAACTGACCTGATAGAGAGGAGACAAAGAAAAAGGATGACGAGAGGGTGGCAAAGTTTTAGCTTGGCTATGTACTTGCCTTCGACGATCCTCTCGGTCTTCGCTAAGATGAGGGGAATTGCTCCTGAGCCGCTCATACTCTCTTTCTAATTCAGCCTCCGCTTCTCTTATCGTCTTTTCCACTCCTCTTCTCCTCCAGACGTCTGCTAGCGAGTCTCTTTTTAAAGCACGAATGCGATACTAGCAGGGACTAGCTCGCGATCCTATCTAATATCTAATCTAACCGCTCTTCCACCGCACCGAGAGAGAATCGATTTACCCGACGACAGATCCTACTCTTTCTCTGACGTAAATCGCGTTCGAGTTTCCCGTAGGAGGAAAACCTCCGACGAGCGCTCGTCTCTTCGTCTCGCGGAAGAACTCTCCTCGGTTGAACTAGGTTCGCGTCTTCTATGAAATTTCTTCCTCGATTCTCTTCCGTTAAGGTTCCCGTGTCCAATTGGAAAATTACACTGACTGGACAGTGGAATGCTGTTGAAATTGAATGTCCGCTTGTTACAGTCTTCCACTGATTGCTCTCTTCGCCTCAGCCTCTCGTCAGATTTCCTTTTATTCTTCTCTGTTGGTCCGAGTCCTGGTAAATATCTTTGGATCGTCTACTTCTTCAAGATGCTCTCTTCGAATTTGTCAGACCTGTTATTCGAAGAATCGTTGCAATTGATAGAACAATATTAAACTCGAAAGGAATTAAGGGTGATGGGAACAAATATCAGTAAAAGGTCACATAGCATCGCGATGGACCAACGAGAGCTAGTTAACGGCATTCACCGTGGAACTCTGGACTTTGAAATTCTTCCTTGGCAAGCGCGATACCTTTCCCCAAGGAAAAGTTTCCCTAGGAATTCCTGCTGGGATAGGAAGTTTGTAGGACGCCAATGTGAAAGGGGGAATAATCGTCAGGGAAACCAAGCTATTAGAGGATTCCATCAATCTTGGTACACGTCGATTTTTGCCCAAATGTCCCTTCGACCCCTTTTAGAGAAACCTGTCGACCCATATTGCGCATACCACGAAAAACTCAGTGACCAATACATGAGTAAAAAAGACTTTAAAACGCGATAGGAAAAATCTGACAAACATGATTTGACGCATTAGTAGCATACTGCAATTCTGTTTAAACACGTTAATGTCTCATGTTTACAGTGAAATCGTCGATGTTTAATCCGTATGTACATCATGGAATTCGGTCAAGCCCTAGTTGCAGTTCGCATCAACTACTGACATATCCGATTCTGCGACGTTTGATTCAACCTCCACCAACATTTTACATTGATCGCGACTCCAGCGTGTCTCCAGTAATACACACCTGTCAGTCAATCCTAAGAAAAGGTCAAACTATCTTTTTCAAAGAAATCGTATCATTAATTTTCCCATTTCCCTTAAGAAAAAAATGCCCTCGTTGGATAAAATGTGTGGGTATTAAAAAATGAAGAAAATCTCCAGCATCCGAGTCTCGCAAGGTCTTTTCTCAAGCAAGGAAGAGAACATTCCAAGCGGAAACTCCAGAGTTCCATGTGAAAAGCAACTCCCTGTATGAACTGGCTGTATTTCGGGAATTCGGTGAATCAGCCGCTATTTCGGTGGATGCAGCGGCGCGAATGGAAAGCGGAAATTGGGATCCATGAAATTCGCGCGGGACGAAAGGGCAAACGTATGTATGGACCAATCGAGTGAGAGAGAGTGAGAGAGAGAGAGAGAGAGAGAGAGAGAGAGAGAGAGAGAGAGAGAGAGAGAGAGAGAGAGAGAGGCAGAAACTCTGGTTACATCTAAAAATGGGTGGCTTTGATGCGTTCGTGGAAAAAAGAGTCCATGTATGGCAGGAAGCCGTGTGCCATTCGGTTAGCTCGACGACACGTGTAACTGATCGATCACATGTGATTTCGTTCGAACATCACCGTCTGCTGCTCGCTCTGCTCGCGTATCATCAACTATTGCGAGAACTATTCATGAATTATTATTTTTATTTTTAACGCATCAATTTGTCAGTAAATAGCTATGACTTTATCTGTGATCGAATCCCAAGTTGATTGATTGATACTCCAAGAAATGCCAAGAACCCCAAAGCAATCAGAGAAGAAGAATTGGACTTGTACGCGTTGATAAAGTTGGAAATATATTTCTTAGAGGTCTCGTACCGCAATTCCTATCGTATTTGATAAACCTTCCCATTGTGACAGGGATAGAAAGGGACCGGTGAAATTGGGGCATGGCAAACTCAAGGAAAACAGGAACTCTAGTAAATAGAAAATGGCGCGAGGCTCAAAGAGGTGTTGACGTGAAAACGAAGACATACCGTTTTAATTAAATTCTAAATTAAAGGCTGAAACCTTTGAAGGAATAATACGTATTTCCCAGTTACGTGGTGGATTAAAATGACGTTGGTAACAAAGTAAAAAGGGAGAATGATATGCAATCGGGATAAGTGTGCTTCTCGTCTCTTGGATGTTCCATAGAAGTGCGCGGCTGATCGAAAGGAGTCTTTCGAATGAGTGTCCCACATCGATCCCGTGTATGTCACTTGGTTCAGACATATAAACGATATCCCCTCTCTTTCCCTTTTCCTCTCTGAGTCTATATGTATGCGAGTCGCCTTGTATCGGGGATAGATTGCTTTCGGAATTACATGCAGATACAGGAAGAGAGCCTTAAAACCCTGGACAGCACGGATCTCTGCCCTCGAAGAGCATAAAGTAACAAAAGAACAACATCCTTTAAATGTACATCAAACCGTAAACTTTGTCCTTCCTTTGTTCTACTAATTATTAATTTTCTAAAGCAAAGAGTGCTCGGACAAAAATCCAGCTAAAAAGTGGATGAGCACTTTGAGGGCGTTTCCGTCAAGGAAGGAAACATTTAGCGCAACAAGTCCGGTTGCTCTGACAACGGAAGAATAATGAGATTGCATTAGTTCTCTGTCTAAACTTCAGTGGAAACAGATGGTAACTAGAATTCTCGAGGAAACTCTGCCTGAAATGATCCACTCTGGTATTGAACAGCTGAAATATCGGACTTGAGTTAACAATTTGTAGTAGAAATGTTAGTTCATATTGTACACGAAATTTGATAGAAAATAAACTAGTTTGTATAAAGTTTAATCAATTCTAATAGTATAAATTACTTTCCAATTGATGCACAAATACTCTACTCTTCTTGTATCATATACACGGTTGTACAATTACGTTAGCTAGTATAAATATGTATCAAAAACTCAGGTAAATAGCAGCAGAAAGCCGAGACTAACCAAAAAGCAGAGAAGGTTTGCCTGGTAAATATTTAATGAAACAGAATAAAACGGTTCTACCATTTCACGCGTGTGTCATACGTACAAAACCAGGCAACACCTTCTATTTAACTAACTCTCCATTCCCATAGCCTTTCATCACAAAAACCAGGATATATTTTACACCAAAATAAATGAATTCTTTGTCACTAAAAACTCCATTTACCATAAATAACCAAACAAATAAACACTCATAATCATAAACCAAGTATTTCATATCTGCATGCATTCGACAAATGTAATTCAATGCTTCATTGGATGAAAAGCGGAAGAAACTCAAAGAGAATAAGGGAAAGCTAAGAGGATTAGTGTCGCGGCAAGTAATCCATGAGAATACCTTTTCCAATACGATCACGAAATCCTTACAATCCCACGATGCGTTCTGAGGAGGAGGAGGCTTCCAAAAAAATTGGGGCTCGTCGGCAACTCGTGCCAGAAGCGATGAAAGCCGGCCAGCAAGAAACTCGGAAATGACGCTCGAGTATTTCGTAGGTGGTTGGCTATTGTGTGTCACTAGGCGAAGGGAAGCGCGCGCGCGCGCGCGTTCGCGCTCGCGCGTTGAGTGTTATAGATCGAAGATGGGTCGAAGAATCGGCGATCGAGAGGAGATGGTTAGTATGTAGTAGCCGAGGCGTCGTTGAATCGTGAGAGCTCGAAGATATCGAAGATCGATCAAGGGGTGGGCTCTCGCACACTCCCCGTAAACCGACGATATTCACCAAAACTCGATTTCCTCGTTTCTCGATCCCGTTCGATCCTGGCGAGGACAGAAGCCTCTCTTCCAAGCGTCCAATCTGTTGAGCTTTCCAGCAGCTGTTCGATCTTCTTCTTCTTCTTCTTCACAATCTTCCCTCCCTTCCAAGCTTCTTCTTCCTCCTAGCAATCTTTTCGGTACTTTCCTTCTCTCGCCGAACCACACTCTCTTTCTCTCTCTCTCTCTCTCTCTCTCTCTCTCTCTCTCTCTCTCTCTCTCTCTCTCTCTCTCTCTCTCTCTCTCTCTCTCTCTCTCTCTCTCTCTCTCTCTCTCTCTCTCTCTCTCTCTCTCTCTCTCTCTCTCTCTTCTAGTAATATATGAGATGGCAAGCCGCCTGTACCGATCTGACGGTGTGTATCGTATTGCAAGGGTGATGGTCTGTGGCGTGGTGCAAGGGTGGCGTCGTGTCTATATAGCGTCGAGGCAAGCAAGCCAGAGCGGAGCACGGCGCGTGGCAGGATCGCGGCTCGGTGGTCGTCGTCGAGGAACGACTGCCGTAACGCTCCTGTCAGGCCAGGAGGACGCCGTGTCGAGGAGAGCGAGAGCGCGCACCACACCACCACGGGGGTGGTGAGAAAGAGGTGGCGTCGTGTCGGTGGGCTGCTGGTTCGCCGGGGGTTCTGACGATGCAAGAGAGCTTCCTTGCACGAGGACGAATACAAGGACGTCTATCACCGTTAGAAATGGCAGCGATGTTTGATCCTGAAGGATCCACGCACAAGTGCTTTTCCAGGCTCCTCTCTTTTCTCTGTTCGGTCGTTCGTTCGATCGTTCGTTGTTTGTGTGTGCGGCGGTGTGCGATGTATGTGTGTGTGTGTGTGTGTGCGGCTATATTCTGCCCCACTCACCTGGTATCACCGCGTAGGGCGCGCACCTACTACAACCCACCGGCTAGGTTGCTACCACCCGACTACCACCCACACGACCTAACATCGCCACCCACCCCTGCTAGCCTGGCTGCCTGCTAGCCTGGCTCCCTTGCTAGCTCTCTACTCGCTAACGCCGCGCGTTACCAACTCTCTCTCTCCTATCTCACTCAAGTATACTCTTTCTCTCTCTCTCTCTCACTTTATCTATCTTTCTCTATGGATAGAGTAGTTCCTCTCGCTCTCCTTTCGACGAGTAAACAGCGCTCTCTCCTACCTCGCGATTCGGTCTTTCGAGGTTTCTCTCTGTCGTTTGCGCACCTTTCTATCGCTCGCTTACTTCCCGTCCTTCTTCCCAGTCATTATCTATCTCGTTCTAACTTTCGTTTGGTATAGCAGTTCTTGTGATATCGCTCTCTAGTTGCTTCTCTCTTCTTCTCCCACTATTCTCGTCTCTTCTAGGCTTAACCACCCCACCCGCACAAACCCGGCTTCTCTTTGTTCCTTCAATGTTAGAGTCGGCTCTCTCTTACTCTCCTCCTCTTCGCATCGTTTACCACTCTCTTTTCGTCTGAACGATACCGCTGGCTTTTCTTTACCAGTCACCGCCGCCGCCGCCGCCGCCGCCGCCGCTCTTTTTTTCGGTGCCAAGCTTGCACCGATTAACCCCTTTGTCGAGTTAACTCGTCGCGGATACTACCTGTGCGCAACGGTTGCACGTTATGATATCAGAGAGATGACTATAACGCCTGTCGTGAAAGATAGTCCGAAACTACCCTGTGTTCGCTACCCTTATGGCACAAGTGCTTCCGGAGACGGATGCTTCCGAAGACACTTACGAGCGCTTTCGCTACTGACGAGAGACCGGCAACTATCTAGAGGATTGACAGCTTTCTTTCTTTCGGCTTGGATGGAACGGTAGTTTCACACGATCGAGTCCATCAGAACACGGAAACCTAACCCAGCTGGCCAATAAACTGGCTAACTCAGCAATAACCTAGTCGAATTGGCACTAATTGCACCTCGATTCCGAAGTTCTGTCCTTGTGTATCTGTCATTCCCTCTCTCTGTCTGCCGTTCTCTCTGTCTCTCTCTCTCTCTCTCTCTCTCTCTCTCTCTCTCTCTCTCGAGTCTGCAGATATACACAGACACTTTAGCAACGATGCAGCTATTCCCGATGAAAGACTGCGTTGGATAAACGGGCAGTCCATTATCAGGTCGCATCGGCAATGTTGCGACGGACCATCAAGCATCGCCGAACTAATCATCGGCCTTAACTAATGTTTGCCTTGCGCGAGCAGTGATGCCAGCTAGTTTACAGCTGGTGGCACCGGTGCGTTCATTGGCGGGCCGAGCGGCTTCATATGCTCGGCCGAATATCGAGCGATAGAAACACTGGCGACGGCGGGCGTCGCTTCTCATGGCCCATCATCGAACCTCTAATACCTGGATACATTTTACGCAGCGGTGCGTTGTAAATATTTCTCGAAGGTATCCGCGACAGCCAAGCTACGCCAACGTTGATCGCGTTATCCGCACGATGCGATAGCACGACTGCCCGACATTGCAGAGAGCTCCGCTACCGTGTGTCCTTGTCGATCGGACGACAGAGGCCAATGCAATGCATCTCCCTATGTGCACGTGCGGTGTTGTTACACCTTTCGGTGTTGGCTGATCAGTGTCTCTTTCGATATTCTTCTTATTGCGCTTTTTAATCAAGAATTTTGTAAGCGAGTATCTTGAAAATGCTTATTTTTGAGGGATTGTTTTTGGGAAGATGTATATGACAGGTTTTTGGAATCTTGAGGAGGTCTGATTTTTAGTCAGAAAAGGGATCATAGAGTGAATAGAAGAACTTGTATTTTTAATAAAGAATTTTATGAGCGAGTATCTTGAAAATGTTTATTTTTGAGAGATTGTTTTTGGGAAGAAGTATATGACAGGTATTTCGAATCTTGAGGAGGTCTGATTTTTAGTCTGAAAATGGAACATAGAGTGAATAGAAGAACTTGTATTTTTAATAAAGAGTTTTATGAGCAAGTATCTTGAAAATTTTTGTTTTTGAGAGATTGTTTTTGGGAAGAAGTATGCGGCAGGTTTTGGAATCTTAAGGAATTCTGATTTTGATTGCGAAAAGTGATCATCGAGTGAATAGAAGAACTTGTATGAACTTCTATTTTTTGAAATAATATATCCTATGACAGATGTCTAAAATTGTAAGGAATTCTGCTTTTGATTCCAAAAATAGATCACAGAGTATAACAGAATGATTTGAAGCGTTTATAGAATAAAATTGATGTATAAAACTGACACACTGTCGGAATAGGGATTGGCCAGTTGAAGATTTGCGTTACAAATGTTCACTGTTATCGAAGCCATCCAAGAGAGTCGGTGAAATAGTGCATGCATAAGAGACTGAAATGCTACTCGAGGGAATCGGTAGCGCTGTGCACGAGGAAATCGCTAAGCTTCTACCTTCCTTCAGTAATAAAATATAGTCCGCCTAGCGATAAGTACAATATAAGGTAGTGCGAGAACGGGTGATATCTATGTGCAACGTGAATCCGTCGAGCGCACGCTTCAAGGTAGCTATATTCATAACAACACGAAGTGCATCTTCAAAAATGCATTGGCACATTACGGCGCCGCTTACAGTGTCGGACGTGCTCACTTTATAATGTTGCCGATGCCAGCCTGTTAAAAGGAAGCGTAAGATTCATCGGATACGACATTTATAAATAAGAAAGCTTGCAAAATATAGGTCTTTCGATCGAAGTAAAAACGATATTTTACACCTGAAATATTCAATCGACAGAGAAACGTTTGCGCGAAGATTGCTTAGCCGACGGAAACTCAGGACATTGTTTGTAGAGTTCTCGCGAGAAGCTCGGAATAAAGGGAAAGAAATAGAGAGAAAGATTCAATGTACTTTGAAAGCATGCTATAATGGAAGTGTTTGAAATAGATTAACGTAGAGAGATAAAATCGATGAGTACACCGTAGATTAACTAAATTAGATACATAAAACATAGTTGTATAAGTAAACAATGGGATATAAATTGGGTGAGACTATCCTTCAGAAGCCGAATGCATCTCATTACAATGTTAGCACACGTAACCCAAAAGAAGAATGACTCTGATAAAAAGTCAACTGCATTGGCTTCTGTCCTTTGCATGCGATTTAAACTGAAAAATGATCAAGTCACGGCTCTCTTTCCTCGAGATTACCAAGGAAGCTCCACAAATGGTGTATGTACTTTCAAGGCAACATGGAAAGGTGGGGGCTGAGTGGTTACACTGTCGACATGCTTTTACGCGCGATAAGAGAAAATGTGCCCGATGAATTGTGGTCTACCAGCGATTCTCTCTCTCTCTCTCTCTCTTTCCTTTTTGGAGTGGTTCACGCTCTATTCGCCGAATGTTAACAGGAATAGCATTCGCCAATAGCTAACCAAAGGCGACGCTTTTCACCGTGGTAAAGTATGAAACTGAATAAAACTCCCTGTTCACCTTTCTACTTTTTCCCCCTTTTTCACTTTTTCCAACCACTTTTGCGTGTTCGCATTTCCTAACCATTTCTCTTTTCCCACTTTTTCGTTGGCTTGTATACGCCAAGTGTTCTATTTCGCGTTAGTCTCGTTCTAGCCGTGGAAGCGGCACACTGTGTCTGTCACCGACGGACAAAGCTTCGTTTTCGGGTGGGGTAAAAGCGCATCATATCCCCCGCTACTCCGTCGCGCAGAGACTTCATCCGAAACCCGGTGTGGAATCAAGACCGACTATTGTCAACTGGGCGACGAGCGTCGAATCGAAATAAACACGGTGCCTTCGCCTGGCGCACGCCACTTCAAAGCTAAGCTCTCACATTTGCCGAAACACTATTTTTCATGTCCTCGATACAACTGTACTGTCAAAGAGTCGTCGTCTTTTTTTTTTTTTTCTTCAAACACTAGTATTCATTTCCTCCGGCAAATTGTTCTTCCGTTCCTCGACGTTTCCCCCGAAATACTATTTCCAGTTGCTACTAGCAATTCGCCTGTGTTTTTAGGTGTGCCAACTCTCACCTATCACTCACGAAATCACGGTGTTTTTATCCTTCACACGGAATACATTAACGAACCGTTCGATCTCAGCGATAGCAATTAGAATCGTAAAACGAACCAAGCTCGAAACTATTACACAGTTTCCAACTGTGTTTCTCGGTTAAGTAAAATTCGTAAATGAAGATAAATAGTTCCGAACTTTGCCTGAGTCGCGCTAGAGCGTTAATTGAGACTGGTCTCTACTTCCTCGAATAGATGTTTAGTTTAAACGAATGAAATCGCTTCTCGATTAAAAAGAGCGAAGCCTGGGGTGACGTGTGTAATCAGGTCGCAACTAACTGGAAACTGAAGCTCCACAATACCAATCCTAGCTAATACGATGAATGGGATGCTGTATATTATCAATTCTAAACTCTATTTAAACTTCACATTTAATCCACCCTTTTCAAAAACTTACTTTTTAAGATGGTTTTACTATTTTCTATTTTTGATTAAATTAAATAATGTATATGAACAAATCTCAGGGATGGAACAAAGGTTATAATCCCAAAATCCCCTTTTAACTGTACTCCATCATTTATGCATCATAATGGACCTGTCTGCTTAATGAAGACTCGATTATTAATGTATCTCTATGATAATATGATGCGATAGATTGGATTCAGGAGTTTACCCGGGAAATACAGGAAAACGGGATATCCTAGCATGAAATATTGCATGTTGAACACCTGGCGTGGCCTTCTGCCACGTGGACAAGGTAGTGTGTGTGTGTGTGTGTGTTGCCGAAAGAAAGGACGAAAGTGTAGCATGCTGTGCACGCAACGCGCGGAGCGTCGAAAAAGCAGGTCGAAAGGAAGCTCTCGTAGTCTCCGCGATCATCCTGAATAGATAGGACGACATTGAATCGAAGTTCGAGAATGATCGATTGCCCCGCGCACCGGTCACACCCAGCAAAATTCAAGCAACCCCCCTCATCGCTTTCTTGCCTTAACGAGACAATTACACTCGACCTTCCTGGGGAAACGCTCGCGCAACCCTCTCCTCTTTCTCTCTCTTTCTCTCTCACTCTGCTCAACTCTGGCATTCGAGTCTCTCAGGAAATTGCCAATTTAACGATTACCCATAACATCAATTCTTGATAGAAACTACTAGAAAACTCGTGGGTAGCAATCGTTTGGAATAACCTTTCTCCAACGATATTGAAGCCGAACACCGTGCACGCAAAAAAAAACTGTCTCCAATAATACCGAAAGAAATATAACCGGACTCGGATTTTTTTATGGGAACATATGAATGTGTTCTTTCGTTGGTTCGAGTTGTAAAAACGAAATCCTTTCGACCGAGAACTCTCGTAAAGTGGAGTACAAAGTTGAATCCTCGAATCCAACCATGTCAAAGTTGGAGATACGAGTAAACGCCGTATCTATATTTGCACTATAGGAAATAGTATAGTTTCGAAGTGTATCGATGTGTTGCGCTAAGGGAATAAGACCGAACTCCCGGAAACAAGATATAACCAGAGACATACAAATTTACAGAGGGTGAGCGCTTCTATAAACCCTTGTTCAAACGAGAAATGCCAGGGTTATTAATAGTCAAGGCAATTAGACATAGTGAATCGCGTGGACACTTGAGAGAATACATTTACAAATTAAATACGCATTAATTACTAAGATAATGGTGTCGCCAAAAGACATTAATTTTATTACCAATGAACGAAATCCATCTTCACACCTGTGTCAGCGCGTGTTCTGTCGGTGCTTTGTGATTGGCTCTCAAATAAGAATGAAACACGTAATAGTTGAGATATAAAAGGCTAATAAAAATGCGTTGTTTCCTATCAAACGCGCTATGAATGTCGAAAATAATTATTATAAATGACAGTGTGAAAATCTGCGCGGCTTGCTTTTTGATGAACGCAAACACACATAGACTGACACACACTCTTGGCTGGGGTGTGTCGGATTGAGGGTAGAAGTGGCTGTATTTCTCGGAGACTTCTCGTGCCAATTCAGCCGGCGGCTTTCGCTTTCGTCGTTTTTATCGCCACACGGACCAACATCGACCGACATGTCACTGCCGCCTGTGTATAGATTATCCGATAACTTTCAAAATCGATTATAATTCAGACGAGGTGAAGAAACATTGGCAATTTAACTTAAAAGGTTAAAAATTCAAAATTAACACTGTTGAAATTACAATAACAAAAATCATGAGATTCACCTAGCAAGATGATGAAAATAATTGAGACTGTTATACAATCGTCTGTAAATTGTACTAATAATGAAGTTTATTGCTATTGCAACTATTTTTGTTATTGTAACAAAAATCATAAGATTCACCTAGCAAAATGATGAAAATAATTGAAATTGTTATACAATCGTTTGTAAATTGTACTAATAAGAAAGTTCTTCGATATTGCCAATAAATCGACAAGTACATCTGGTTTCGTTTGAGCTCAACTATAATTGGCACCTCAGACAACAAAGGAATGTCCGGCGACTTTAAGAAGGACAGACCCGAAAACCCTTTCAAAATTGAATAGCAACACTTGCTATTCCTGTGGCGAAGTCATGCATGAAGCGATGTCGAAATTGAAGACGTGCTCAGCGTCAAGCAAGCCAAATATCTCGTCGAATGACGAGGGTTGCGCTGCTAACACGACGTACGAAAAATCGTCTCTTCGTTGTGTTTCAAGAGTTGGGACGAGTTTTTCTTGGCCAGCTGAGTTTTTCGCACATTACATAAATGGAGGAGGGCGGCTGAGGGATCGTTCAGCAGCTTTTCATAATTGAAAGCTTAACCTTCGCCACTCGACGTGAGCCGGCAATGTGTAGTCTCGCAGCTCGTAGAAATCAGTGTGTTGTCGCAAACTGTCATACACACACACACACACACACACACACAGACACACAGATGCTAAGAAAGGTGGCGCGCTAGTGTATAAGCGCCGACTACGGTAACACGAAGGTCTGAAGAAGTGAGGAAGAAGGGTTGTTGGCGGCGGGGTGGACGGATCGCATGCCTGCCGCCAGTTAACAATCGAGGCTCCTGTGCATTTATGAATAAGGCTGCACCATTCGCTGCGAAGCTAAGGTCGTAGTCGTAGACAATGAACCTCGAACCAGTTCAGGGCCTTCGCCAAACGATCGCTCGCTACTGTCGGTCAGGGTGGCAGCTCGACCGCGCCCCTCCCTCTCTACTGCCACCTTGCAACTGTGCAATTTTCGAAAATCGAAACCCACCCTTAACTTAACGCGTCCCCTTTCTGATGAGAGGATTATATCGTAAGACGATAAAAGACCCCTTCATTAAACTAATACATGATTAAAACAAGCGAAATAAATATAAGTTCTGATTAACCCTTTACAATTCACGTGACAACTTACTTGACGTGCAACACGCGAACAGTTTAATAAAAATGATTGGAAATACTAATGGAAATGTTTGGAATATATAAATAATCGATGATACATAGAATGCGATAATAGAAATATGGAGGACACTACAATATAGAAAAGATAATGGAAAATGTTTTGAAATTTCATTAGTCAAGAAGATGTCGAATTATCGGTGGAGATCTGTTGCAGTAAGCTCCAACTAGACTCTGACGTCAATCGCACGGTTCGAGAGTGACACGAATCCAATTGATACGGATCGAAAAGCGCGCAGCCGGCCATTCGGGCAAATGGAAAACGTTAAAGCTAATTGCGAGAAGAACTCAGTGGTCGATTTCTTATCGTGGAGAGAGCATCGGGGAAAGAGTGTATTGGCAGAGAGAAAGATCGAAGTAGCTAGATATAACTCTGAAGATCGGCGGTTATCCGACCAATTATCGTTGGCGAAGGATCGCTCGATAGCGAAACCGACGGACGTCAGGCACGAAGGTCTAGGATAGAAATTGCGTGCACCGTTCCAGTTAAACTGCGAGCCCTGCATCCAAGAATACATACGCGGCAAAATGAGGTCACAGACAATGAACTTCGCCGCCCGCTACCTTCGAGCCCCTCGTTCTCCGCTCTCTCCAGACGAATTTTTTCAACCGAGCCACTATTGGAAATAGGAAAACAGTGGAGGTTCTCTATAAGAATTCTGCCTCGAAATTCGCAAAGTAAAGCTCTATTGAAAACTAATGGGTCAATAATAGAAGACTTAATTAAGAAAAAGATTAACACTAACCGTACGTTGACGTTGTTTTTATGGAAGGAATTGGCAATTGTTAATAAAGTTAGATGAACAAAAAAAATAACAACGAATATATAATTTTAAATCAGACTTTGAAACCAGTTCATATATTTTTGTTTCATCATATTTCCAATTATTTCTTTCGATTTGAATCTTATGTTTTAAACATCGCTCCGTCGTATTTTTCTCAGTGACTATGATAAATGATCCTCTTTTTGTATGGAAAAGCACGAAATTAACTTGATCCACATCGTTTCCCATCCACTTCGATCACCATACTCGGCTATTCAAGATGCGGACAATAGTCCTCTCTTTTTTAGTACGTGCCGCGAAAAAGGGTTTTAAGTTCGGTCGGCCAATAGCCTGGTTGAATCGAGCAGTGGCCAGATGAAATGCCCGGCGGTCCAGGCCACTGCTTCCCAAGTCGAGAGCCGCGGAATTTATAGCCGGCCAATTGAAGCTCGAGGAATGTATTGGTCGGACTCGACTTCCCTTCTTTTCAATTCGATTCGTAGAAATTTTAATCAGCTTCTCCACCCGTCGAAAGGCTAGCTTTAAAGGGTGGAAGAAAAATCTCTCTTTCTTAACGAGCTGAATTATTTATCCATTTCCTTTTGAGTATCTCACGGTTTTAATGTCTCGTATGAAATAGTATGATATAAAATAATTCGCCCTGACATTTCTGGCTTCGTACAGAGTGAAATTTTAATTATTTCTCTCGTAAAACATGAAAAGACTACGCGTCCCACTAAAACGAAGTTAGCCGTTTGAAGTTGTTATGCTTCGCACTCTTCCGTTTTATGTCCGCTTGTGTCGCCGGAAATGTGAATTATAATTAAAAACTACAGCACGAAAATTCCTCGCAAGGCCATTAATAAAAAAAGAACAGAAGAATAATTAAACACGACAAAAATACGAGCATCAATTACCATGCAAAATTAAGAGTTGGCACGTGTCTGAAAGACTTGTCACCTTGAATCGCACGCTGTGTATTTATCTTTCGGGAGCTTTCGCGCGACAATTTTCTAAGTCCACATACTAGGCATTTGACAGAAAACATTTCTTTTCTTCTTTATTATTATGTATACTTTGAACCAACTGTGCGCCGAGTGATATTCAATTCACTCGCTGTTCCAGCTTGGAACAGCGCGTTTATGCAACCTCCATTTTTCTCCCAGCGAAGAATGCGGGATGAACTTCTTAATCTGTTGCACTGGAATTTCAGCACCCGTGCCAGCCCAAGAGCGGAGAGAGGAGGCGAGAGAAAAAGGATGGAAGGGAACTTTAAAGCTTTACGATCGCAAACTTTGCTTTCTCGACTTTCTTCGTTACTTCTTCCGGGCCACCTACACGTACGACTGAAGAAATGCGATTCCCTCCGGTTAAAGACTTTAAACGTTCCAATTTCGACGAAAAAATATGATAGGATTCCTTGGGAAGTTCGGTGAGAGATGGATTTATCCGAGAGAAGTAAATTGGACGAGATTTTAGTGGATGGCTCCGCGCTTATAAATAAAGTTATCGAGGTCAGCATCGAAATTGGAAGTAGGTGTCGTCTTGGTTCAAGGCCTGCCCGTAGAGAGAGGATGTGCAAAGATTCCAGGCGAGATGAATCTGCTAGGAGCCCGTTAAGCTGCCTTAACGAGTTTAATCTTGTCGCTCGTGACAGCGTGTTTAGCTGTAAAATTCGATAATGCCAACCTGCACGAGATTCCCTCGGCAAATTATTTGCGAATGAGCGCTTATTAAGAGTGCACCTTCCGCTCGTGTGCACTGTCATCTATTTATCGCAAAAATCGAATATTAGTCCCAAACTTCTTTGATCGTAGATATGAAATAAACTCACGATATATTTTTAAATATCTGCCATTACTACAGTTCCCAATTCCACCACGTCAAAACTGTACCCAAATTCTAATTATATTCGGGAGACAATTATTCTCCTCTTAAACTTTATAATAACCCGAAATAAAATATTATTCTTGCCTGCAAATGGATCGTTCTGACCCTCGGCAAATTATTTACGAATGAGCGCTTATTAAGAGTGCACCGTCATCTATTTATCGCAAAAATATAATATCAATCCCAAACTTCGTTGATCGTAAATACAAAACAAACTCACAATATATTTTTAAATATCTGCTATTATTACAATTCCCAATTCGACCACATTAAAACTGTACCCAAATTCTAATTATATTCGGGAGACGATTATTCTCCTCTTAAACTTTATAATAACCCGAAATGAAATATTATTCTTGCCTGCAAATGGATCGTTCTGACCCTCGGCAAATTATTTACGAATGAGCGCTTATTAAGAGTGCACCGTCATCTATTTATCGCAAAAATATAATATCAATCCCAAACTTCTTTGATCGTAAATACAAAACAAACTCACAATATATTTTTAAATATCTGCTATTATTACAATTCCCAGTTCCATCACGTCAAAACTCCATCCTAATTCTAATTATATTCAGCAGACTATTATTCCTCTCTCAAACTTTATAATAACCTGAAATAAAATATTATTCTGTCCTGCAAATGGATCGTTCCGAACCAATCATCTTCAGCATGCACGAAGTCAATACAAGAACACGGCGACCTTTTCCGTCAAACGCTAGAGAAAGCGTCGTTTGTCATGCATGAATATTTCCAGAGAGCGACGGTTGTCTCATGCATACTTGAAACGCTGGAAACGCTTTGCGTTCTAATACAAGAGGGCGCACGACGAAGTTTATTCACTATTCTTAACTTTTTAAACAAATTCCTGTATTCACACGGTGAACGACGATGAAGAAAAGCCTTCTTACTTTCCCCCATGCATCTACCGCATCACTGTAATTCGTAGATGCAAGGATGCAAGAGCGTTGCACTCAGAAATAATGAGGAGAACGCATCGTGTGGGAGAGGCTGCTGTGGGATCCTGCGAAATGGGACACGCTCGTAAAACGTAGAAAGTGCCGAATTCACTGGGGGCTTTTCTTGAGAGGCGGCTACCTGAAAAACGCCCTGAATGACGACAGTGTTGGAAAGCTCCTTCCACGAAAAAGCTCCTCCTCATTCCGGCGTTTCACACCTCGGTGGCTGTTATTAATTTGAATGCAAAGACATTTAGCAGGATGAGCCGTTCCTCGGCGTTCGCTTCACTCGAGGTGCTTTGCGCGGCAAATTTTTTTTCCCTTAAAGCGAGAAGCCTCCATGGTTTTACTCAGCAGCCGAGAGGAGAAGCCGGACGCCATAAGAGCGACCCTTATTTTCCACGAGCTAGCTCAGGAATATAGGGATGAAATATTCTCATCTCCCGAAAGGATATTAAACGTCGACAGTGAAAGCCCGATGAAAGTGGCTAGTGGCGCGACAGAGAGAAGAGAATTTTTCGAGAAGCTTGCTTGGATTGGTGAAAGAAATTCATCGCGGTAATACCGCCTGGTTTCCTCGTGTAAACACACACGTCTATCTCGTAAAAGATACCGTCTTTCATAGATTGCTCGATATTTACAAAGGATTATTAATCGTTTCGTTTGCCAGACTTCTGAGATTTTAATGGAACTCATTATCGCCAAAGGAGCACAAGTACATTTATTATTTCATCCACTCGTAAATGATTTTCTGTTGATTTTTCCATATCTCGTATACATATAATAAATACCTTTGATTAAAACCAATCCATTTTACAACGAAAATACTATTACCAATCATACAATTTTAATTACACTCTCATAAACTACGTCATTCGAAATATCATTAATATAAACATTAGCGCATTAAACCATTAATTTCTAGTCTCAACATACAATTTAATGCATCGTTAAATAGATACTTCAATTAATTAATCAGGTCAGGGAGTAATTCAGAATTGTTTAGCTTCATCCGAGCGTATTCGGCACGAAAGTTGTTGCGGCGGCTTTCCACTGGCCATGATACTAATTCAAGGGGAGCCATTCGAGCCGGTTTTATAGCGCGAGATCTGCCAGATAGAGCACGCCACTTCCTGCCGGCGCGGCGCGGCGCGGCTCGGCGCGGCTCGCCGCCGGCGGAAAGTGTCGGCTGATGCACGCGTGTATGCTCGCCAGCCGTGTAATTCACGTATGATGTTAACGATTACACGGCCGATGAAACATACAGGGGGCCACCCACAGCCAGCTTGCATAATACGTATGCACTAGAGACGATTATCGGGGGCGCGCGGGGCTAGCCTTGACACCTGGCGGACACAATCGATAAGATTCTCTCGCGATATCGCTTGATTTAGCGGCGAACGCGTGCTTCGTCACTCGTCGGATTATGATACAAGCCGGTGGGTCTTAAAACTCGCGAAAATATGCTTACGTTGAATTTACGATCACCTCGTACATCATCACTGGTTGATCTGGAAATTTCCAACCAGATGATTGTTCAATAGAATTTTATATCGATAAATATCATTTTCTGATATTTATGTTTACTTGTAAATACAAGTGGAATTTTGTACCAACAGTTTTATAAATTCGCCTTGTTACGTGCACAAGGTTCATCTGATTTCGTTTTATTCATACGAATTTTATTCAACGCTTTTACATGTATAATTGTGTTTTTCTGGAATATGATTTACGTAGGGAAGATTTTCGATGGAGCGAACGAACGTTGAGATAAAACTGGGAATTCAATGTGGGAAACTCGCAGTTTTACGAATAACGAAGTTGCCGGTATGCACGAAGGACATATCCCGTATCCACGAGGAGCAACCGGCTGAATTCCGGAATAGGGGGCTTCGCCTGGGAATTAGCCATCGAAATAAGCTCGTTATCAAATTAACCTAATCAAGTTTCAAGGGATGCATTCGAGCGTAATTCAAACCAGCGTACACCACTGATTGGCGTTCTGGCTCACTTGTTCCGGCCAACTCGGCGACTGTTTCTCTCTCTCTTCACTCTTCACTCTCTCTCTGTCTGACAGTTCACTTCACCTCCAGGCATATTGGCCATTATTACATCCGAGAGAAACAGCTTCTATGAAATTTCCCTTGCAACCCATTTCTACTTAATGATGTCGTTCTCTATTGATTTTTACTTTTTCACTATTCATTCTTTCTATTTTTTCAGCGCTTTCTTGTATTCTACCTTTTATATTCTCTATGTGTTTTATATCCGTTTATACAAACAGACGAATCGCAACACAACGCGAATTTACAGCCTTCTCGAATACGAACCAATATAAAAGCAAAACCGATTTTTATGAAGCATCTGTTGTAAATCAAGAAAGCTAACAAATAAAAAAAGAGAATAAAGGATAACAGGACAATGCGGTATTTGATAACGTAAAAATATACGAAGTAAATTTGATCAATAGGTACAACAATAGCGAAGAATAACAAGCTGGGTATTTTTATTAATTAGCTAAAGTGCACTTACGGAAAAAATATGTATATTCCTCCACAGATGCGTACTGTCGCTCCATCGCACGTGTATTATCAAAAGACGAAATAATTCTGCGAGATTTTTTTGACGCTTAATGATGCGTCAGATAAATAATCGTAAAGGTATTAAGGAAAGAGGCGGCGAATGAATTATTCTGGGAATATCGAGTGCACCTTGTGTGGAGTGGTCGGTTACGAATTGTGGCCAACAGTATCTCTCTTCGTTCTTCTCTTTCTCTCTCTCTCTCTCACCGGCTCTCTTTCCTTCTCTCTCTCTCTCTCGCGACACTGCGCCAGTATTATCCGAAAACTAATCTCAATACGCTGTTAATTCGCTCGATAACTGTCCAGAGATTACGTTTCGCCCCGACCGGCTCGGTCGAGTATCAATAACGGTGAAAATTAATATGCGCGTAATTACAGCACCGGAGAACTGTGCACTCGTATAATTGCGAAGAAATATCCGCGGCGATCTCATTTGCACCCCCCCCAAACCACCACCACCACCACCACCACCCTGCTGAACGACGATATCAGTGGACGTCATTAATTTTTAATGTCAGAACTTCTCCACGGGAAGAACCAGCTGGGAATTAAACAATTGTGCAAGAAGTAGAAACTACTGTTTCAACTACCTTTAAAAATAGAAATCCTAATCGAGAACTTTAAGGGAGAAATCCGAAAGATAAGAAGATAAAACGAAGACCCAAGTATCCCACATTAAATTTGTAATCCTTTGTCTAGGATAATAATAAAAGTCGAAAATAGATCAATCAAACTACTTTAAGGATAAACTATTAATCCCTTCTATAACATTGAACTTCAAATAGTAATCACCTAAAACTTTCCAACTCATTGATTCCTAGCGTTTCCCGATTCTTGAAAAGTCAGCGTTCCTAACGCTGAGTGCCAATACTTTCCAGTTAACCATAATTTTCCGCATAGCTTTATACGAACGGCTGCACTTTTTCCGCCATAAGTTTCGATTAGGCGAGATAGCGTTGCGATTTCGTTCGAGTGTGTGTACACAGGGGCTTTGTCGATGCGAGAATCTCCCCCCCCCCCTCCCCCTCCTCTCTCTCTCTCACTCTATCTCTCTGGTATTGGGTGCGTATAATCTGCCGGGTGGAACTGGGTCGAGGAGACACAGCCCGTTTTAACGGGGACCCAACCCCAGGACGACCCTTACCGCTTTTATACACCGCACCTCACCGATGCCCTCGCCGACGCCCTGCGACGGCCTGCGAGCCACGACATAGCCAATTTATTGCTCGCAGCTCAACAACAATTGGCGATTCGGGTCAGAAAGGGCTCCCGCGACCTGGACCCATCGAGTTACCAGTGTCACACATATCCCACGCCACATTACTCTTCACCCATTCTCCTTTACCATGCATTCTTAAACACTGCATACTCACTCAAGGGAGATGCCCTCCTTTCTTGTTTGTATACCATGTTTCTACGTTATACGGCTATAATACTGTCTTCGATAAATTTACATCTTGTTAGTTCAAGATTGAATACACCTTGCGGACAAAGCTCAATCTTTGTTTTGTCGTTCTTGGATTTAAATTGTCTTTTGGACTTTCTTGATAGTAAAGTTTTAAGAGTTAGTCAATTTCTTTGGTTTAAATGGGGAAAACTTGGATTTAAAACTGGTAATGTTGCACTGTTTAATTAAGCAGGTTGGTTGCAAAAATCAATTTGCAATAAGGCTTATGTTCTCTCTATTACGTTGTTTATACAAATGAAATTGTTTCCCTTTCACTCTCTGTTTAAATTCTCTCGAATCGGACAGACGAAGCCATTGAAATGTAGCCTGATTCTTTGTAAATGTTTCATTTATGACATGAAACGTTTTTTATTTACGTGTCATTATTGTATCACATATTTTTAAGAAATAAACTGTAATCTCTGCTGTTGTCGCGATAAGAGAAAACTGTACAGACAAATAAGTTGAAATTTTCATTACTATTCTGTGTCAATTTTAGTCCGATCTCATTATTTTCATTTTTGGCACCAACCTCTTTAAGAGTAAATAATTACTGATAATTAATTGGCAAATAAATGACGAGCTAGAATACAAAAGCGAAACTTTGGCACTTTTAGAATATGAATTACGACAAAGTTACGAGAAATTAGTATTACGAATTGGAAATTCCACCAGGGAAAGTTTGAATGGTGTACTAATACTTTAGTCATCGGAAGAGCCTTTGAAACCTGCTGAGTTAAGCCAGCTCCCTCACCGGGAAATCCGGGTGTGGGGTTGGGCAAGAGAAGGAGGATCCGGGAGACACTATCTGGGATTTAAATTTCCGTAGACGTTCCCGTAACCCATCGCCATATATCTCCTTTATCCGGCGATATAAAGTGGATTAAATGTCTGATTATATCACACCTTAAGTTTTATGGTTAGAGCAGAAGGTGTACGTTGTCATTTTCTTCTTGCAATATCCACCCTCCAACAAGTCCGATTATCCCCTGCTCGACAAGACTTCAAGTTAAAAAAGCTCCTCAAACTCTCCACATATACAAACTACTGTACAATACTTTGAAGAGTCATCTTTAAAGTGCGCGAATACGAATTTGTTAAAATACAGTTTGCGAACTGCGACCTAAATAATCCTGAACTGATGGTTTAACACATTAAAACTTAGAACATTGGTAATTCAAGAAATAAATAGTATTTCCTTGATCAGATGTAATATAAACTAATTATATGATTTTATACGATAAAGAATAAGCGTGGGTATGTTAATATAATAAAACTCTTATTATATTATCTGTGAATTAAAGAAACTGTGGAAGTAAAATACGACAAGAATGACGATATAACGTCGTGTCCTTCAATCGGCCCTTCAGTTCTATTGAATTCCTGGCATTGTCTCGTCTAGAATTCTATTATTACTGTCGTAAGTAGAGCTGAATTGAAAAGAACAAGTACACAAAGGGTAAAACTAGCATCGTCTGCTTGGCACCCGCGACCAAGAGAGGAGAATGGATGGGGCGATAACGAGCAGTCCCTCAGAGTTCCAGAATCGATCACGTTCTATCTCTCTTCAGTTCTGGCTGGCAAAACGCTCTGTCCTGCTCCGCACCGTTCCACGGTTACTCTTGATGCCGCACGAGGACTTTCCTTTTAACTCGTCCCGACAATGAAGCCGGCAACGAACGACAAGCCGGAAAACGCAAAAGTTCGCCGACGCTCTCGTCCGAGCCTTCAGAGCCTAGAGGACTCTCTCACAGTCTAGCTTTCGCTGAATCGAAAAGCCGTGAAGAAATCCTCGATCGAATCTCTCCAAGCCCTATTATTCCCCATGTTTCATCCCCTTCGTACCGTCAAAAACCCAACTGTGAAAAGTCTCCTCGTCCCTTTGGTTATTGGTCGCTAACGAGGGCCAAGATCTTCTTGGCCTCGCCAGAACTAACTGGCACTCCTTCTTTCGATTCCATTCAATTTTGTCACTCCAGTTCCCATATTCAAGTACTCGGCTAACAAGTTACCAAAGATTGTAATAATAATGCGACAAGCATTGTTGTAACGTACGACTCCTGTTGTGCATTACTTTTTCTAATGAAGATTCTTGAATTGAAATATCACTTTGTATACCCGAACAATACAAACTTATACTGACATTTCAACAATGTAAATAAAATCATAACATAAATCAGAATGGAAGTTGAGAGATAATAATTCGAGACAAGTAATGAAAAACTGGAGTTGTAATACCAATCTATTAATAAATACCAGTCTTACTTTTTCTAATGACGATTCTTAAATTAAAATGTTACTTTGTATACCCGAACAATACAAACTTATACTGATGTTTCGAGAATGCAATCAAAATCAAAATGAAAGTTGACAGATATAATAATTCAAGACAAGTAATGCAAAACAAGAGTTGTAGTTCAAATCTATTAATAAATAGCCAAATTCAACATTTTTTCGCTCCTCTTTAAGACTTTGGTATAATCTACCACATATTACCAACGGTAGAGGATACGAATTGCAAATGGCGATTTCCATTACTCACATGCATTGGGAGACTTCGCGACCAGCCGCTCCAGCTGCGTCCCATTCAAAGGTTGCTCTGTAAACACACAGACAAGGTCTTAGGAAGGTTCGTTCGAACGTACGTATGTGTAAACAAGCTCGTAAAAGCGCGTGCGCGTCTGACAAAAAGTATCGCATAAACGCTCGAGCACGATATTTGCGGGCGTTTAATGGAATTGGCAAATGAATTGTAAATTCCGAGTAGCCATTTGCCGTCAACCATTCAACATTCTTGTAACTATACGATAGAAACTTTTGTTGAATCACCTTCGATAAAAATTTATCGGTAGTAATCGAAATATGACGTTTTATATCCGCAAATACTCTACATATACAAATTACTGTACAATATGTAGTTTGAAGTGTCGTCTTTAAAGTAGGCGAATGCGAATTAGCTAAAATAGTACAGTTTGCGAACTGCTACCTAAATAATCCTGAACTGATGGTTTAAGACATTAAAACTTGGAACATTGGTAATTCAAGAAATAAATATTGTTTCCTTGATCAGATGTAATATAAACTTATTATATAATTTTATACGATAAAGAAAAAACGTGGGTATGTTAATATAATAAAACTCTTATTATATTATCTGCGAATTAAAGAAACTAAAGGAAAGAAGAAAGCTTGCACAATAGCGAAGAGAATCGAAGGGAGTTAGTATAATTCTCTAATTCAAACCCTTAGCACAGCATCGATCGAAAGAGGGCTGAGAAGAAGCATCGCTTCAAATTGCCAGTGTCAGTGTAGCTTTCGAAAGAGCTGCTTGTTGCGAGATAATATCAGGTGTGAAAGGTGATCGACGCAGCGCGCGAGGAAAAGGGCGTACTCCGCGAAAGAGGAAAATGTAGGTGAGACCTGAGAGGACTTCGACGAGAGCGAAAAGCTACTGACACCGTTTTCGAACTCCAGCATCACCCCAGCACAATTCACTCGATCAAATTTGCTTGGGTTTCACTCGAAATACCCCCGAAAATCAGCCGTCGGTGCAACTCTCGACAAATTTTAACGCGATAACCTATATTTATTAATGATCATACCATCTTTATCAAAGAATTCTTTATAATTCAGGAGAATCTAACTTTTCTATATCTTATTAAATATAAATTCAATTTTAATTTTAAAAATGTATCAATATCACAATGATATTTTCATGTTTTTCTATCTGATACATTTCTCAAGGGATGTTCCTGTATATCCTGTACAAAAGGGGCGAACGAAGGAGAGCAATAGGGCAGTGTATGTTCCAATTTGATTGACCAGTGCTTGGTCATCTTGATTCTCTGAGATTACAGGGCGCTTCATTTACGCCTGACACTAGTCACATTGAGGAAGCTAGTAAAATATGGCAAAGGAAGGACAAACTACCAAGTGCAGTCACCATTCGCCATCAATAATTTCTTACTGCGCACACGGGCCACTGGTAGCTCTGTGCGAGCATGACTCTTTGATTTCGAAAATTAGAGAGTGAGATTTATCTCTTCCTGTGCGAAGGTGGAAGTCAAATCGTGCAAGGTGACACGCGAAGCACGTGTAACTGAGAATAAATCCTATCCACCACTCTGCATTCCAAGCACTTTAAATCCTTTGATTCTTCATGCTCGAAATATGCCCTAGTTCAAAAATATCTGAAAAGATACGTTTATGCTTCGTTGCATATAACAATCTTTCATATTTTTTCCTTAAATAAAGCTTATTAAAACAGAAAGCTTTTTATTAATATAACAAAATCTCCATTGTAAAATACTTCTCGACAGTGGAACTGAAGATTCTTGCCTAAAGAGTCGAACGAAGCGACGGCAAAAAATGTTACGTTCTCCGAAGCTCACTAATTAAATCATCGATCAATTAACGAGCTCAAGCCTTCGGTATTGCGTAATATCGAGAATCGAATCGACAGTATACTGATTGGCGGGGTGGTAATGAAATTGAAGGATTCTCACGACATCATCCTCTCATCTCCGCCGAGTTTCAGCCGATGAAAGCCAAGGAGAGATCTCTCGAGGATGAAGAGGAACTACCGGCGGAAACATACGCGGCTGAGATACGCGAAACTTCGCCGGATTCTGATGAATATTGAAAGTCTATTGCGCGCCTGTTCACTCATACTTGTATGGCTATATGCGCACACATACGTGTCACGTTTCCTCCCTCAATCTACCCCTGCTCCTCGGTTACCTATTGGCTCATATGTGTTTAAAGCGTTGAAACTAGGTCAGACTTTCCCAGCAGCGCAAATTTATCGGCCGATTTTAATACCCTGGTATGCCAGTGCAGTCTTCTACCGTCATTCTCTCATCATTATCTGCCTCGACAGCCTCTTTATACGCCCATCCAGTTGTTGGCGCCACCCCAGGTGCGAGAATACACACTTGGCGTGATTCAACAAGATCACGTTTCATTTACGCTCTCCGATCACCTTGGCATTGCTGGTTAAAGAGGTTAGTGTCGTCATTTAGTAATGATGGGAGTAAAAAGGGAACATGTGAGCTCTGATACAGAATTCTCAGGTCTTTTCAAATGTATGATAAAATTCATTTTTGTGGTAGAACATTGAATTTGGATTAAAGATTATGTTATGTTCCACCTCCTTTTATATGTTACTTTATTACATAAACGATATAAATAGAAATACATAAGAACCCATACATAAGAATGGTGTTTTTGACATCAATTACTCGAAAACTGTACAGACAAGTAAGTTGAAATTTTGAAGAGAGATGCAATGACTACCAATCTTCGTAACAGATTCAGCGTAACAGTATTCAGAATCTATGATAGATTCTTGGCAATATACGATTGTAAGAAATATAATAATTAATAGCTTTACTTAACGAATTCGTGCATTACATTTAAACGAACCTGGCATGTACCTTTATAACCAATAATTTCCTCCAACGTTCATTCCCACATGATTTTTGAAGTTCATTAATAATTAACCCATTAAATCCAAGAAATTAGAGTCGACGAAAACCAGGTTAATTCCAAGATCACGATAATTTCAAGAATAACTACTCTCATTATAAAGGTAAGATTCCAGCATTACTGGTATTCGCCAAGTAAATATTCTACGCTAAGATTTATTTCTACACGAACTTGGAGAATGATCCGACTGTTTGCTAAGTGGGATCCAGATTCCTGGAAGCCTGAGGAATAATATTATGCCGGTGAAATCGGGGATGCTGCGCTAATATTCTATTTCCAGTCTTAGCCGCCGGAAGGAGAGTAAGGAAGTGCAGGCGATCTCCTGAGGGGGTGAACCGAAGTCGAAATTGCTTTCGGATACATGAAGGCTTGCTACGTATCAAGCAAGACGGTAATGCCAGAGAACTTGGGTGTATCCTACTCGCTAAACTTTCAAGTCCGCTTAAGGATAGATTACTAGTGGATACCAGGATCCTGGAAGGGTCTCAGCGCTTCTTTAAAAATGTATCAACCACTCAAGTGCAATTAATCGTTGGCAGATTCCTCTCTTAGACTTTAAGTATCCGATGAACGAGAGTGCACTGAATGCGGTTTGTACCCGTCGGATTGAAGCTTATTAAATTCGATTGTGTAAGAAATCCGATGTTAATTAAGAAAAGAAGCTTCCAGCGATATTCCTCGGCTGAATGAACTCCGAGACTTACTTTACTTGGTTGGAGAAAAAGAAGGGAAAACTGGGAAACAAGGCAAGCCTCATTCAAGGAGATTGCACTTTAAACTTTTTTGGAAGGCTGCGTTAATTAACAAAAGCGCTTTTCGAGGTACTATCTTTGTTTTCATTTTATTAATAATTTAAAGGTAGTTGATGATAAAGTTAAACGATTAATTTTAGAGAGACTGAAAGATTAATCGAGATTAATTGTTTGATGATGGGATTGGCGGAGAATGTGTATATTCGCGATAGAATTCAATTAGCACTCTGCCAAAGGAGATGCTACCATTTGTATGGATCTATTCCGCCGGAAGGTTTCCGCGGCAGCTGCATAATCGCCGAAAATAAATCGCCCTACTTCGAAAGCACTCTCCTCCAGCCTCCAGGAACTTTGCACGCGGATGAACGCGAACTCCCGATATGTATTGCTACTCCTGCGGCTGAGAAAGATCTTTTTCGAACAGCCACCCGTATCGTATATGTATGTCGTCACCCAGTTGTACTTCGAGCATTCGGTATTGAAATACAGAAATACTTTGACAATCAAACTTCTGCCAAAAACAGAATAACTTGGAAAATAGTTCGAAAAATTCATACAACCAACAGAGTTAAAAAAAAAAAGACACTGAAGGAATACACTTTTTTAGTAAACCCTTTGTGATATGATGGAACACATAAAAACTCGAAGCTCGTGAAGCTGGCACCTGTGAAATCCTGGAATTCCAAGTAAATCCAACAATCCAATTTATTTGGGATCTGCGCCTAAGTGCATTGGAAACAATAGATACAGAGTTTCGCACGCCGATTGGAAAAATCTGTGCACCATCGATATTGGAGAGATTCGCGCCTGATAGAAAGGTACGCGCGCGCGCGTGCCAAATCCATGTTTTACACGGATAAACCTATCGGATGGACGCGAGTGTGTTCTAAATGAAACGAGGTAGAGAATCTGTGGGCAGAAAGCAAAGGCGCAGATAACAGGGATGGGAGGGAAAAAAAGCGGCATAACTGGTTGAATCACCGAAGAGATCGGAGCTGATGCGCTGCCGCGAACCGCTTTAACCGGTTCATCGCGGCCTGCGTGAAAACAATAACGCGTAATTGGGCCAATAATAAAATAATTGTTAGCGGCTTGGGTGCCAGCGAACGCTCGCCACTTCTTCTTCGACTGCCGGCTTATGAAGACGTCTGGCAAATCTTCGTCACCAGCGCAATTTAGCCGCACGCACTTTAATCTTACACGCCTTCTTTAAACGATGCAATTCCCAAAGATCCAAATTCCACGAGATTAAACAATTTCTTATCAACTTATTCGATAAAAAATGCTGGGATTATTTCAGTATAATTGTTATATGATTTTATTTGCACGTTTTCATGTTAAGCCATGGAAAAGCGAAGCCCGCAACAATTGGAGACATCGCGTCCATTTAATCTACGATCCCTCTCTATTAATTGGACCAAGCTCGACCACCCGTAACTATGAAAGCCGCTGCGGCTTTCGAATTCTCGGGCAGAACTTTTTCGATTTCACGAACCACCCTTTGACAAATAGTCGTGGGAAATTCGGAAAATAAAAAATGAAATGATTATTTAAAGAAAAGCAAATATGTCAAGATAATGAAGAAGAAGGTGTATTATAAAAATAGAGGATGTCTAATTAATTTATCAAAAATATTTTTCATAATTCTTTACTAACAAACGTTTGTAATTGAGATCAGCGAAGCATCATCAATTTGCTTTCAATTACACTGATCTGGCACAAAGGAGAGTCGTTGGATTCCTGGGAAATTTCATTTGGAAAGGCTGGGGCTACATGAAAGAGAAGCGACGGCTCCCAGTTTCGCGCGGAGCAGATAGCTGTGGGAAACAACCGTCTGTCAATTGACATTTGTTCCCGAGGATACGTCACGAATTCCCGAGGAGCAGAGAGCGCCAGCTGGCCGTCGCCCGTTTCCCCACTTAATTCTACCTCAAACATTCCAATAAAAAGGGAGCCAGCCGCCAACTTCCCAACAACTAATTCAGCTAATCTGAGAACAACTCTTCCATTCATCTCCAACTGGCCGTGAATCGAGAGAATAGTAAAAGTCTCGGTGTTTCTAGTCAATTCTGAATCAGAGCACGAAGGGCTGCTTTTAAAGTTTAAAGTTTACTATTTATAATGAACCAAGAGAAAATGGGGAAATAGAAGATCAGGGTTGATACAGTTAGCGGGTTGATTAGTGCACACCAAGTGGAAGTAAATCGCAGGTGGGAAGTTGTACATGTATTAATAGATCATGACATTGCACGTGCTAATTGTGTGTGTGGGCGAGCGCTCTTTTAAAAATAACCGACTAGCAGGGAATGCGGAAAATCGATGCGATATTGGGAGCCGATATCTCCTTGGGAATACTACTGACACCGAGTACACGTCAGCCTACGATTTACTTTACTATCTTCTACCAAGCCCATCTCAACGTGTCCGTGCGGACGAGTGTGCAAACACTGATAGATTATCTTCAAACCGAAACTACGAGTGGCGCACGTCTGCTGTCCACCACACAAGGTGTAAATTGTAAACCTTCGTGTGTCATTAATTTTAACAAATGATTCCTGATAAATACATGCTTGAAAGGAATTTGAAATCGACATATTTATTAATTATAATCCAGAAAATCAGAGGGAAAATCATGAAAATATACAATTAACTGTACGGTTTAGACAGATAGAATTAAATGTCCAGGAAGAAATCGGTAACCTTGATTCGCAGGGGTGTTTCCGAGTGGCAAACACTTGACACGAATCTCTGGCCTCGTTCACTTTTGCAATCATTTCCTTTTCACTCGCAAGATCTCGTCGCCGTAGCCGCATCACCCCCCTTTAGTCAGTCACGTCTTTATCCCACGCTTGCCACTTGCAGGCTGCCCTATTTCCCCAGTGCTAACCGACAGCTACTAGTTGTCTGATCGTTTCTTCGTACTCGACCACCTTAACATTTTCTTGCACAGATATTTCCGTCACCTTTGCCTTTACCGTTGAAGTTATACGAGTGCAATTTGCAGTCAATGAAAATGTAACTGGGATTCGTAGAAAGAACTGTCAGTAATTTCCCAAGGTTCCAAAGGTACAAAACTACGATCCTATTAAATCTGATTTCCATTGGTTCCTTTTCAGGAACTCTTGTACGAGCAACTTCCATTTCTAATGGAAACGGAAATTAAATACTGATTTAATGTAGGAATGCTTTTAGTATTGATTCTGCAATTTTTCTAGAAATTGGCAATTAATAAAATGTCAAACGTCGTTATACTGTAAAAATGAAGTGGAAGGTCTGGGAATCGAAAACCCAATATCGTCGGTGTAAATAGATTTCCAGTCTCTGACAGGAAGTTCGAGAAACTCTGTTGGTCATTCATAGAGACGTTCGCACGTCGATTTCCATTTCCTCGTGTCTATTCAACCGGAAATAGAATAAGAAACGCTTGCTGGTCGAATATGACAGGAGGATGCGAATGTGCCGAGAAAAATAGATCAACTAAAAGAGTTCGGCCTGAACTCGCGTATCCCCGGATGCAATTCACGGTGCAGCAAGGCAACAACTTCCTTCCGCAAATTCTTGAAAGCGCATTTCGTCGGATTCAATATCTCCTTCTCTAGTATATCAGTTTGCGAAAAACCTTTATGGAAAACTGGCGCAAGTCATAAGTTTTCCCTAAGAAGAACTTAGAGAGAGGAGAATGGAAAGACAAAGTTTTACAGCTATATTCATAGATGTCTCCTAAAGAATAAAGTCTCCTTATTGGAATGCCGTTATTACTCAATAAAAGGAATCCTTTTCTTCAAGAACATCCACGAATACAACTACTATTCCCGTGCATATACAACAACGATCATTCAACGAATAACTCGATAAAAATTCTGCAAACTTCCATCGAAATTATTCAACATCTCGCTAAAATTCATGAACGTATTACAGAAATATATAACACATGTATATCGTGTTATATACTACAGATTCATGAATTCTCGCTTTAAATTCTTCAATACAGAGCGGAAGCCGACGTGGAAAACCCTCCCAGGCGTGCGGTTAATCCACGAGCCTACACGCCATGGCCCGAGCGGAACTTAGCAGAAAACTCGGATACTTTTAAGAAAAAGGAAGGAAGAATGAATGCAAGCGCACAATTGAACGAGAAATCTCACGCAAAAGTTTGCACTGGAGGATTACTCACAAGAGATAAAGCCAGTAGAAGATGACGAGAGAAGAAAGAAAGAGTAGTACTTGGGTAGTAATAAGAGTAGTAATGTAGAACGGTTGGATGAAGTCTAAGAAAAGAGGGCCAGGACTATAAAATGAACTTATTCATCCAAAAGTATTAAAATGTTAAAAAAAATGCGTCAAGTAGCAGTTTGATTCCTCCACAAAATTTTCTTGATTCATTATAACTCCTAAAAATGAACTAAGTTTTCATTCAAAGATACATCGATTTAATTCGCATTAGCAATTAACTATAAATTGAACTGGAAATCTTAGGCTAAAGTTTGCACTCGCGGATTACTCACAAAAGATAAAGCCAGTGAAAGATGACGGGAACAGAGAAAGAGTACGTTGGGGCCACATGAATGTAGAACGGGTAGATGAAGCCTGAGAAAAGAGAGCCTATAAAATTAAGAGGACTATAAAATTAACTTATCCATCCAAAAACATTAAAATATTAAAAAAATGCATTAAGTAGCAGTTTGATTTCCCCACAAAATTGTTTCTTGATTCATTAAAACTCCTAAAAAGTAACTGAGTTTTCATTCAAAGATACATCGATTTAATTCGCATTAGCAATTAACTATAAATTGAACTGGAAATCTTAGGCTAAAGTTTGCTCTGGCGAATTACTCGCAAGAGATAAAGCCAGTGAAAGATGACGAGAACAGAGAAAGAGTAAGTTTGGGCCACATGAATGTAGAACGGGTAGATGAAGCCTAAGGGAAGGAAGAGGGCCAGCTTTCTGAAAATAACTTATCCGCACGACAGAACGCAGGAGAAACGAGCGAATGCCTGACGAACGTTATATGTATCAGCTCTGTGTTAGTGAGCGTAGTTGTGTATCCGCAAAAGGGAGAGCGCGCAGCCTTTGCTCGCCCGACGAACGCGTTAGCATAATTCCCTGTTGATAAACATAGAGAGAGGCCCGCTCGACACTCTCGCTCTGGCAGGATGCCACCACGATGCCGAAATGTCGACGAGCAGCGTAGAGACGTACAGGGTGACACGATTCTCTTAGTATCATTAACTATTCCTACCCATTATTAATTTTGTCAAGTACAGATCAATCTTATCCCATTTATTCCTGCCGAATAGCTTTGTTATTCTTTCCATAAACTGCTGGATGAACATTGATTATTTTCGCGTTTTAAATATTTCTAATTCAAGGATTCCCAACCACTATTAATTTTGTCAAATACAGATCAATCTTATCCCATTTATTCCTGTCTAATAGCTTTGCCATTCTTTCCATAAACTGCTGGATAAACATTGATTGTCTTCAAGTTTTAAATATTTCTAATTCAACAATTCCCAACCAATATTAATTCTGTCATATACAGATCAATTTTATCCTATTTATTCCTACCTATTAACTTTGTCATTCTTTTCACAAACTACTGGATGAACATTGATTGTCTTCGCGTTTTAAATATTTCTAATTCAACAATTCCCAACCAATATTAATTCTGTCAAATACAGATCAATTTTATCCCATTTATTCCTGTCTAATAGCTTTGTCATTCTTTCCACAAACTGCCGAATAAACATTAATTGTCTACGTATTTTAAATATTTCTAATTCAAGAATTCCCAACTAATATTAATTCTGTCAAATACAAATCAATCTTATCCTATTTATTCCTACCTATTAACTTTGTCATTCTTTTCACAAACTACTGGATGAACATTAATTATCTTCGCGTTTTAAATATTTCTAATATATTATACAATACTGAGAACGTAGATTCGAAGGTAAACGCATCACCCTGTACATTTACACATAGATATCTACATACATAGATAGATCCATGCATACATAGGTGGATGCTGCATAATAGAGGAGACGCGTGTCACGTCGCATCGTGTGTACAGCGCCGTTCAACTACAACTCCCGACTACAACTTCCGCCTAATATGCAATGCCTTTGTACGCAGGGCCGCGTGTTCCACCAGCCGAGTCATTCGGGGTCTGGGAAAATTGCTTTATAAATGCGAGCGCACGGGCGCGCACGCGCATCAGCTGCTTCGTTGGTGTGAAATCAGAGCGCGATTAATCATGCACGCGTTCCCTCTGATGAAGGTAACTCTGTGCGAGATAAAGGCGAGTTAAATGTTATCGAAATGTTACTGGGGGAACTCTGGAAAGCAAGTTGGAGCTTCGATGTATGAAACTGTCAAGCTTGAATTTAACATTTGATAGTGTTGATTGTAGCCAGTAATAATTATTCTCGGATTCAGTAATATTCTGATAATAGGCTTTATTAGAGAATAATAATATTCACTGGAAACTGGTATTTCATTGAAAGTCGTATTTTCAATAATTTACTGCATTAACAAGGAAAAGGTCAATTGCAATCGCGTAACAATTAAATCTCCAAGGTCTCTGCAAGCGTACCCATCGTTAAAGCTCACAATTCCTAATTCCAATTTGAGGCAAGGCACTCACGGTGAGCAGCCCGGTAAAAGGAAACCAATTGAAATGCACTTAATTCGCAGTCCGACACAGTAAAGAATCCTTGCTCCCATCTATCTATCTCGGCCGTTTGTTGGTGAGTGCGCGTTACTATCAAATGGAGAACAAGATTCACTCCGAGTTCGAATCCCATTTGAAAGCCACTCACGAAAGCTTTCCCAGCGTAATTTTCGATAGTTTCACAACGAGGATTCTATAAGGGGCGCCACGGGAATCGTTATTAATTCACAGAGAGTCCATCCAGTTTGCGGCGTCAGCGAGAGAAGAAGGGTTGAACTAATTATACGGCAAATTCGACTTTCGTCGTGTGCACGAACCTTCTAATTGATCTTGCCCACTTAGGAATTGTAGAAAGCGCTAACACTCTCCGAGGGCAAAAGGTGTCATTTATTAAAAGCATGACGAGAGGTATTTCCCTGAATCCTAATTACACACTCGACGACTGTGTGACTGAACTGTTGATATAAGCGGTGATCCGGTTGATTAACACTTTAATTAATACGTTGCCCGATGATTACTGCAAGCGGTGCCCCTATGGTCTTTAATCTGACAAAGTGCCGAACATCTCGACCGGTTTCTCGGATCTGTCTGACGTTCACATTCTATTTTTACTCATCTTGCTATAAGAACTACTGTGAAACTATATTATTAACCAATATAAATCTAATTTTTCATTTCTCTACAGCATTAACAATAAAGTAATATTTTGAAATAAAACTAAAACAGTTATGTATTAGGAACTCTTGAATTAATAGTAGTTCTTGTCTAATTTCCAATTGTGAGTAATAGATTGGTAATGCATGCTATTAGATAGAACGTATATCATCGGCTAATAAAAATGGCCCGGGCAAACCCTGATGCCTGGGAGCAGATAGAGCCACGTGTAAGGGTGCTTTTCCACCTTCCACCCCTATTCGAGGTGGAGCTTGCTCTGCTTCCCTTTGTACGAGGGCGCCACGTCTCTCGGACGACGTTGGCGCCCGACAAAGGATACATGGTTTCTGCAGCACATGCTTGTTTGCATTTACAGTCTGGTACATACGCTTGTAAATGGTGATATTAGTTTACCCATCAACTAGAACAAGTGCCTAATAGGAGATTGAAAATTCAATTTCAAACATAGATATTCTACTAGCCTAACCATTTAAACATTGTCACTAGAAAGTCAGAATTATATTTGTATGCAAATACTAAAAGCACTCATTCAATAATAAATAATCCATTATATATACAATGAAATAATTCCATGAATAATAAACTTTGAAAATGAAAGCATTACTTTTGCAATCATCCAAAAATCAATGTATAAATACTTCAACTATTAAAGAAACAAAAATCACAACTCCCAAAGAATACGTTCAAGTCACAGAAACTTTTTTGTGCCGATCTTGCTACGTAACACTGCTTATACATTATTCAAATCAACAGTTCTGTGAACTCCGTCAGCGTATAGGGCTTCCGAGGAAAAATCAGTTGCTGCCTCACCCCAGCCAAGAGTGTGGTTACGCAAATAAAATCTGGTATATCAAAGTGTCGATTGAGTATATTAAATATCTATTTCACCCTACAAACACATCAATTATTATAATCACTTTGAAGCAACCAATAATTTCATATAAATCCATAAATAAATTCTGTCGAAAATCAGACACAAAGTTCGAGGGTCCTCGCTGAAGGGAACACATGCGGGAAGAAAGTCAGGGTGACAGAGAGAGGGGGATTCTGACAAGGGGACAATTCATGGTGGAAAGGGTTATGGATAGGTGTGCGCACCAGTCAGCCACGTGCACGATTGCAGGCTTAGTCTGTGCGGCGAAATACTAGCTGGCTACAGCATAGGGTGGGGTTGTGTGATTATCGACCCCTGCGATCCGCTGCCACGGGCTTTTGTGGCAGGGATGCAGCTGCCCCTTTACCCCCAGACGCGTCACACTAGCTTTCCTTCCTCGCCGGTGAACTTCAACCAAAACGGTTCTCATAACCCACCACCACATTTTCCTTCCACCGAAATATTCATGCTGATTTCTGCCACTTTGAATAAACCTAGATAATAATTAATACTGGAAGGTTGCTTCAGTGCTTGGTTTAAAATGAACATTTTCTGGGCGTGCCTTTACTTTCGCGCGCACAACGCTTACTCTGTTTCGTTTCAACACTGATTCCAAGTAGCAAGATTTGAATGCTAGCCAATGTATATTAATAACTTTGTCATTTATTCCTGTTTCAATAATTTACCAATTATTATTAAGAGGAAAACTGACTGGCAATGAAAATTGAGATAGGATTACATGAGTGAGTGTCGATTTAATTGATTCGAATATTGATCAAGCTAGATTTGTCTACACTGTATCGGTTAACTGTTATGATTATCAAATGAAATACTAAATGGAAATAGTATCTAGTGGAACATTGTCTTATGTAACATGCCAGTTCACCGACTTCGTCAATGAGTGTGCTTGGCAGAGGTCGGCGAGGTAAATCCTGGGCTTAATGTTCGATTGAAGACCGATTTATATAATGCATGTACTTAAAGCATTAAAAAGGGCTTCCCGCCTGGGTGATTACGTTAGAAAATGAATCGGATTGCCGCGGTTGAGAAGCACTGGCCCGATAATTGAATCGGGTGGTTTCTCGATGGTGTCCACGGTAGCCGACCTTGGCAATTGCAATGGTACGTCGATATCTTTCTACGTTGAATACGAGACTCTTCTGCTCGACACTCGATTTCCTTTGATCGAGCCTTCTTGTAAAAACAAACGGATTCCATCGTTTTATGTAAGCTTTATCTTAGGAGCACTTCCGAGCTGTTGGCGAAACAGCCTTGAAAGAGCTGCAGCTACATTCGTGCACTTGCGTATGTAGTAGCACGTGTGTGCTGTGGCCCACATAGCTGCGCCAGGAAATTTAGAGCATAAATACACGGATGAGAGGAAACAAAGGCCGGAAGTGATGAGCTATGACGCGCGCGTGCTTCCTAAATTCAATGCGAAACCCGACGTAAATTTAACAAATCCACCCGAACTACCGCTTGCTATTCTCGAATAATCATTTTAATATTATTCATACTTTTATATGTCACAAAAGAGCTTTTTACAGAATTTTTACAGAACTCATCGCGTTGTCTCTCATGAATAAGCATGTTTATGAAGGAGCACAAAGTTTTCGACAATATGGAAAGTATGCCGTCTGGCAAAGTATCATACAAAACGAGAAAATAACTTTTAACAGTCCGCAGCGAACTGTCACGCGGTAACGATAGCATCATGATGACGCAAGTATACGAAAATGTTCCATTGCAACGGAACAGTGCAAGTACAGTGCGCGAAAGATGAACCGGCGAAAATACGACTTCCAGGTAATGCAATGATGCTCGAATAACTTTACTACTTCGGAGAGTTCGTAGCTCTTCGAGTAGCTCGGCTTTCTCGGCGAGAGTGAAATGCAAGTTTCGATGTTGGATGATGTGTATTTATGTGTGACGGAAGCGGGAGTTGTGTCTGCTCAGCCGGAATTGAAAACGGAATAAATAATAAGCAAGTGGACGATGGATCAACAATGGTATATATGAAAAGAAAGAAAGAAGTCTGAGTCAGCGATGATGGTTTCACAGATTGCAATTGGATATCTTGGGACACACCAACGTTTATCAGTGCTTCATGGGCCATGGGATATATTATATTCCACTCGTATGATTACGTCGCGCAAACGAAAGGAGTTGGGCGATACGCCAACCGGATCCCCGTTAAAATTGATAATTAATCAATCAACAAGTCGTACTATTTTTAGTACACTAAATATATTCGAAGCATAAACTCCTTTTAGCTTTCATACATCGCAAAGTAGTGGCACGTCCACCATTAAAATATCTTTGCACAAATATTCATACGAACTCCAAACATAACAAGATTGAAACTTCTGGTTAAAACCAGTTTAGCAAAGTCAAGGTAGCGAAGTCCAAACTATCCGGAGAATGAACCTGTTCGATAGATTTTCGCGAGACTGCAAGTGTCAGGAATTACGAGACAAAAGTTTTTTTCTCGCACGTGAGGATCATTGGAGCGAAGTGTACTTTATCAAAAGGAGACGAGGCCGTCGCTCGCCGGAGCGAAATATAATACATTCCATCGTCGGAGCGTGATATGTATCGGGTGCCAGAAGTCGCGGCACGAATAAAACACTTGTCTCGCAATGCGACGAGCCAGCGGCGATCCGCTCGCGTAACAAACCGCCTTTAACTAACTTCATCGACTCTCAATAAACGCCTTTTCTCGCCCTGACGTCCACGCGCATTGCAGCCCATTTAAAAATCACGCCCATTGTCCAAGAAGGACTCACAGCATCCGGCGAACACTGCACAAACCATAGAGAAAGTGCATCATCCGAAGAGAAGGTAGTGCATAGAGATTTCTTACGGTGCACCTTCACTTCGTGAAACAATTGTTTGTAGCCAATGGCTTTCACGGCATTCGATTCGACGAACAATGGATACGTCTGGCTCGGTTTTAGCTTGGCACGCGAGAATCGCGCGGACAAAACGCCACGCAGACAAACTGTCTCGCCGCTGGATTACTTCCTAACGCTCTCTGTCTATCTGCAGATCGATACTCTTTATAGGTCGATGGAAAGAACGCCGATTCCGAGCGCGAGAAGGCACTCCCCATAATTCACAAATTTCAAAGTAGAGCGTAAAGGAAACGCGTTTGATTAACAGCTACGGTAGTTAGTTATAACGAGTTCCAATACCGATTCGGAACAATAGTATGAAACCAATAAAAACATGAATTTCCACGTCACTCGTTGATTGCTTCTTAATTGAAGGAGATAAATTTTCGATAGGGTCAAAATAAATAAACCAAGTAATTAACGATCTAAATTACTGACATGCGAAAGGTTTGCATTCTGTCTACATATATACATGCATATCCTTGTGTCAGTGCAGGCAGGAGTTTGGCGTGGCGACGCCGAAGGTCAAAGTAGGGAGACGATAAGCACGGCGCTACAGGTCACCGTACGGGAAAAACCTATCTTTATCAATCGATCCGTTGCGTCTGGCAATCGTTCTGCCAGGAGAACTCGCTGGTGGTTGTCGACCAGAGTTTAGAGTGCGGCGAACGCCGATGAGTCAACCAACAATTTCTTTTATCTTTCGCGAAGCGTGTCGCGGCGCTCTCCGCCCAACACACAATCGAGAAGCAAGAGACGACAAGAGTGCGAGCTACAAAAATAAAGCCGGTTCGACGACGCGAGCTCTCAATTTAGCCTGGACGCCGATCGATCGTGCTCGATCGAGCTCGAAGCAACCCTCCAGCGAGCTCCAGCGAGCTCCAGCGGTCCTCTCCTGGCACTCTACGTACGTCGCCGCTCTCTCTCTCTCTCTCTCTCTCTCTCTCTCTCTCTCTCTCTCTCTCTCTCTCTCTCTCTCTCTCTCTCTCTCTCTTTCTCTCTGTTTGCATAGTCTGGTTTTCGCAGGGTGATCGAGAGAGCACGTGGATCAGTGGTGAGCTAGAGTAGGCAAACCACCACTCACCGTAGTCGTGCACCGGCGATTGTTGCTGCTGCGCGAACTGCGAAGTGCTATTGGCCGCCGGCGTCACTCTGAACCGCTCCATTCTCTCTCCGCGGCGCGTCCCGGTGTCCTCTTCGGCTACCACCGAATATTCTAGCGTACCGTCTCCTCAGGAATATCTCCCTCCCTCTTTCTTTGTCACTCTCAGCCACTCTCGCACGATAATATATATGTCTGTCTTTCGCTCTCCCACGCCACACTCTTTCCCTCTCTTGTGACTAATCGAGACGACGCTGACTGATAAAACACCCGCACTTTCGCTTGCAACGATTGGCGAACGCGTTCTCCATTCGCCGCGGCGAAATTACAAACTCCTACTGGCAGAGCCGGCTGGACGCTAGAGGCTAGCCGCGCGCGCTCCACGCTACCTACAACACGCTATCGGCCGTGCTCGCCTCTCTCAGCTGCACGCGCCCGGCTACGCACAACGTTTCAGCCTATAGCGCGGAGATAGCACAAGCGAGCGAGCGAGCGAGCGAGCAAGACCAGGAGAAGGGAGGACGGACAAAGAACGAACTGGGGAGTGCGGCTTGAAAGAGCGTGGACGAAGAGAAAGAGATCGTAGGAGGGAAGCGCAAACGGCGTGCCAAAAGTGGGGGAGCCGGCTCGAAAGGTGGTTTTCCACCTTCGGCAAAGGGACGACGACTAATCCACTGTCGACTGACTATGTTCACTATCTTCTGTTTTCTTTTCGATATTGACACTACACTTCTTCCAATCTTCCAATCTGCCGTGCTTGATCATTAGTTTCTACACTTGTAATTAATTCTGACACAGGCCTGATTTTTTGGGCCAATCTTGAATCACTGTTTCTTCTGTACTCTTTCTTTCTTCTATTGGTGCGTTGCCTGGCTGATCGCAGGACTCGTGCACATTACACAGAAGGCGCGCGCGATCCGCTGACACGCGATGCACTCATGGCTTCGGGCTGATCGCGTCAGTTTTATGAGACGTATACATGCACGTTCTACACTTTCTCGTGCCAATGCGAATGCGTCCGCATGCTCATTCGGCAGTTCGCCAGGGGGCCCCGTGATGTACTCGCTGCATCCACACTTTGCAGAAGATCTCGCACACCGGCGCCTCCACCGGGCACCCACGTGTGCGTGTGTCCCGACCAGCTGGTTTTCCCAGGAACGTAAAGAAGAAAGGTCCTACGTGCCAGATGTTTTCATTTGGCCCTGACTCCTAAGTACACTTTTGTAGGGTGGCGAAAGGAGGGGAGAATGCTACCGGTTGAACCCCATAGAATCTATTCTATGGGATGAGAATCGAGCCTTCTGAAGTTTCAGCTATCGACCTTCCCCGTATATCTGCTACCCGCATCCCCGATTTCCCACCTGAATACTATCAATACCTTTCGCTATATAAGATCTGCCATCTTGTTGCACTTTTTCTCGTAAAAGATCGTTTCAATCAATTTTTGTTGTATTGCATAATTTTTGCAATTTTTTGAACCGTGGGAGAGTTTGTGAAGTATTCTTTTCGTTACACCTTGTTTATAGATAAGTATTATCTTTAGATTATCGTGTGCGGTCGTGCTCTTGACCGCACCCTACATGAATAAGTGTGTTCTTATCGCATATTTCATGTAAGGATGCTAAGGATACGTTATGTAGGTGGCAGCAGGAAACGGAAACCATTTGAGCCGGGAGGAATATCCCGAGACAACGTTTATACAGCGTCGTCCTTTATACGTCGAGATATATGTTTAACCCTATTCGGAATTCTACGAATGTAATTAATTGCCTTAACAAATTGTCTAAGCATTACTCTGACAGTCAGTAAATCTTGTCTATGTTTTATAACGTTTATAAATTTGTAGCTGCAGCATAGATATGCTTTCTTTAATACGCAATAATCTGACTACTTCTTTGTCCATTCTTATGAAGAATCAAATATTGTATCTTAATAATGCAGTTAAACCTGCTCTTTTCAGCGCGAAGTCTCATTAGCATGGCTGTCAGAAAACAGGTGTAAGAAGTAAAGTTAACTGGAAATCTAAACGACGTGACCTTAGGCCCAATTGTACAGAGCTACTGTTGCGACTGTGGGATCGTAAAAACTCATTTGGGTATCTACGAGAGGTAATAGCCGCAGCAGTGGATCGTAAACAGTCATTCTGTCCAACGGCCGATATCCGAGAAGTACCTTTACCGAGAATGCCGCAAGCCGTGTGATCTCCTTTTATAGGCAGCACACGGAAATAAAGGGCTTATTCAAAAGGGTCCTTTACCTAAACTACCGAATTCGTGAAAGTATACTGCCTCTTCGAAAATGTATGCTAAAGCACTGCTATCACACTCCGGGAATTTAAATCCGAGCTTGAAATGGTACGATTGAAGTTGTTTTGCAAAAATATTTTCGAAGGGAAGCGAGAGAATAATTTACAACTCCGGAAAATGGAGTATTGCAACTACGTAAGCAACCGCGGGTCCTTGAAGGAGACAGATTATCGCATTCCATGTGTACAACAAGCGCATTGTTCCTGTTATAAGCATTGTTAGACTGTGCACAACACACTTGCAAGTGTTTCAACAAAAAATTATTTCGTGTTTCTTCGAGAAAGATTATAATAAAATTCTCAAAGATTTTTCTCTATTTTCGTAAATTTCTTATTACTGCAAAATGCAGTAGATAATACCTTCGCAGATTTTTAATGTCGTAGAAATATCAGTGTGAAAATAATCATTTTAAATTACCAAAATAAATTGTAAATCGATAAACGCATTAATTAAAAATTACGGAAATATGACTCATCCACCACTTTAAATTTTACAATTCCCTTAAAAGCTTCATTCGAAGCTTCTCGCTAAATAGAATTCCAAGTAATAAAATGTTTTCAAAGAAAAAACATCAATCTGCATGATGCAGCATCGCGCATCAGCCCAGGAGCATCTGTGCATTTTTTTCGCAGCTGCTGCGGTAGGAAGGCATTTCAGCCTTGGCGTTTCACCGAAACAGCTGATCGCAGCCCCTTTACTTGGCGAGAGAGTAGCGATCAGAGGCCGATTCTCCAGCGGTAAGTACGACGAAATAAACGCTCAGAAGCCCGCTCTGCTCCTCGCTCCTTCAACCAACTTCTATTGCGAGCCTAATGCATGCTCTAGCGTACGTTCCACCGCATCTCTATTCGCTACTCAGTGAGTAGTATAGGCTACTCTTCGAGCTCTTCTTCTAGGTTAGGAGGCGTCTCTCCCTTTTAAAGCTTAATGCACAATGTCACGCTTATCGATCCTTTGCATCCCAAGAAATAATCATCGGCAAACTGCATGTTCGCTTTCAACCGACTAAGCTCGGTCTTAGATGTAGTAGAGCGGAGTCATAGTTCTAGATTATGACAACACTACTCACCCTGGCCAAGGACATTCCCTGCTCAATGGGGCAACCAGTCCACTCCTCACGCCAGGTCTCATTTTCCGCATTCCTCGTTCATGCTGAATCCTTGTTGCACACTTGCACAAACTCGCGACACAAACTGCTACCATTGTTTTGAATTCTGTGGAAAAAGAAACGGTTCTGGGTTAGTTAATGAGTTAACATTGTTATCTTTTTATCGTGATTCATATTGAAAGTTAGTTGCCCGGAGAAATAAAGTAGGAGCTAGTTATGAGTGTAGTTGAGATTTAGATAATCGTAATCGTTGAAATAATCAAGTCACAAAATGCCGGCTAGACAAATGTATAGTGCTGCTGTGTCGGTTTCAAAATAGAACGTAGCATTGATATTGCAGTTAATTACGATAACCTCTGCACTCATTGATGCTTAAAGTCATAGATAATGCTGTTTGAATAACAATTGTGTGCTTGAAAATGTGGATAATATGATAATAAGAACAATGAATGCAAACCAATTTAGAAATTGTTAAAACTATTCAACATGGCTGATAACGCGACGACCGAAACCAATCTTGTCGATATTTTTCGACAGCCAAATCACGCAAAGTTCGTTTTGATACTACGAAAAACCTTCTCCAAAAGTGCACTCACATTGCGGGGCAGCAAATTCTTGTATCAACAAAGGGTTCAGCATCAAATTTCGACTTGAAAAATTACATTTATTTAGCCAGTAAAACGCGCGCGCACTTCGTTTAAACACCGCGATGGAAACTGATCTAGCCGGGGTCGACGCGCCTCCTAGCAGGGACGCCTTGAACTACTTCTTCATACTTAGCCCGCGAATCTTCTTCTCGTTCAAATATACTAAGTGAATACCGAAGCGTCTATCAAAGTAGTATAAATCAAAATTCATCGTTTTAAACACCATGTATTCATGAAACTACCCTAGGAAACAAGTCCAAAATTAAGAAAACAACACTCTGCAGGCCGATTATACTTATTCTATAATAAAAAATGCCTCAGAAACTAAAATTGACTGGCATTTGGAAAAAATCAAAGACCAGCCAAAAGTATAAGGCAATATATGATGGATTTCAATCGAATTACCCAAATTTTAAAGAGAAATTCGGAAAGCCAGAAGTAATATGCTTCACTTTTCGACTATTAGAAGACAGGGGGCCATGATCCCGGAATATGCAGGGACGCCTCCTGCAGTGTGCGGGCGTGAGGGAGAGTTGCATCAGACGAGAGGCGAGACACGCATCCTCCATAACGGCTTTCTCGTGGTTCGTATCGTGTCGATTTGTGACGTCTTCAATGGCCGCCGTCGTACTGTCTACGCACGTAACGGAGCGCGGTGTGCTTGCGGGCCGCGTTCCAAATCGCGCGTTCACCTAGTAGTGTCCGGTGCAGCCGGTACTCCATTCCTTTAGCAAGCTGTTGGCTGAGCTGCAAACGATGGGCTCCAAGAAGCATAAAAAGCACAAGCGCGAGAGAAACGAAGGTGAGGACCGGGCTCTCCGGCGCGCATCTCTCATCTCCTCTCTTTCTATTCTCTCTATCTGTACGTTCGTCTCTCACTGGTCATTTCGCGGGCTCTCGATCGCCACCTGATCGTCGCTCGCATCGTAATTGAATAAAGATTGATTCGTGCGTATCACAAGTCACCTCTCGCTTCATCACGTCGACCTGCTGGACTGTTGTGTTATACCAATGCATAAGCGCTACGGTCTCTGCCTACTTGTACCGTATCTGATATACTGGCTGCCACTCGACTTCAAATGCACGAAACTGGCCTGATTTCACGATTCGTCGATCTCCACTTGAAAATGACAATCGCTAATTCGTAGCAAGTCTTTCCTTCAACACGACGAGCAAGCTCTATTTGTCCAGCGGCTTCGAGCATTTTATGCTCATGCCTGTGTGCACTGTTATTCTAGTACGGAGGCTTCCTCTGAAAGATTTATTCATTGCTTGGCACAGTATTTAAGTAGTCTTATTTGGATGTTATAGAAACAGTGGAGAGATTCTTTTATACTCTCTGGAACACTTATGTCAGGATGGGGCACAAATCAATGAGATATTAAGCAGGGCTAACAGATCAGCGAATAGATTCTTTTGCTTGCTATATTCTGAAAAAATCTATCCAATCACTTCCAGCCCCTCGCGATGGGACCTATCTCTTTTGTATTCATAGTTTCATAATGTACAGGAATATTTGACTACGTTTTCACCACGGACAAACTGAGAGTGAGGTTGGAGTAGAGAAGTGAGGTGGATTCAAAAAGTATACATATAAGAAGGTTCCACAGCAACAGGTGCAACGTGGAAGTAAGTGATATGTAACAAAGGACATGGACTGGTTGCACAAACGAAACTAGCTGTGCTTCCAAAGTTACTCGAATGCCCCATTCCTCTAAGGTTTTTTTTTTGGTCTTTTGAGAGTAGTTGAAGTGCAACAAGTTCTAGTGGTGCTTGAGCATATACTGCCTTTATCGTAGACCACTTTAAGACTCTGAATTCGAGTGTGTTTCTATGGTTAACTTAGACTGTTGCACTTCAAAAGCACTTAGTACCCTGGCTGTTATGTATAATGGCTTGAAATGCCACATATATATATGCTTTGCTTTACCTCACTGTGAGGTATTTTCAATTTGAAGGATTGCTCCCTCCTGATTGCTCCTGCGAATACTCGGTCGGTTGGTATGCAATAAAAAGTACAACTCTTTTATTGCGTACATCTATTCGAATTTATTTGATTTCAGTCGAGCTACTTCCATCTCGCTTCCAGTTTGTTGAATGTGAAAACAAGGTCATCTGTCCTGTTATGAAGTCATTTTTATGATTACTATCAAGATATCCTACTGTCCCACTTTTATTGCCCTGTAGTTTGTATTGATTTGTAGTTGCACATTACTTGACCTTGCAAATCTACATGTCACATAGCTATAGCAACATTGTATTCTAGTTACAAAAGTTATGCTGTTTCCCCTGCATCACTGTCGTATGATTTGTCTGCAAGATCTTTCTGTACTGCATGTAATAGAATTGCCAATATTATCTCTTTTGGCGCTTTATGCTTTACTCTGATAATTTTGTCCAAGGTCTCGGACCTTAACATAGTATTACTAATCTTCCCTTTTTTTTAACAGAAGGGCACTATACAACAACGGACAAACCGCCTACTTTGAAATTAATTTTAAAGGTAGGAGGCAGCAGTGGGACACCTGAACACGGTAGTGAGTCACCGAGTCAAGCCACTATGTTGTCCCAACACTACCAGCAACAGTTGGGCATCAACTACTCCGTGACACAGGGTGACACGGAGTATGATCGGTATATGGGCCACAAGAAGCTTAAGAAAAAAAAGAAAAAGAAGGACAAGAGACACAAGCATCATCACAAGGATAAGAAAAGAAGAAGGGAAGAGTCGAGCCAAGAATCTGTTGGGGATGCGGATGAAAATTTGGTTGATGTTCTTAAAAAGATTGCTCACAATCAAGTGCTACCTCCAAGACCGCCGTCTAGTAATGAGCAGAGGGTAAACCTTCCCTCCAGTCATGTCAGTTCTCTTTCCCCACATCGCGAGCCAAGAGCTTGCGTTCTACGAAAAATTGCAGAACGCACACCGCTCCAACGACTATTGGAGCACTTACTGCGATCTATGGAGAAAAGGGATCCGCAACATTTCTTTGCGTGGCCTGTCACAGACAGTATTGCGCCAGGATACTCGCAAATCATCACCCATCCTATGGACTTTAGTACGATAAAGCAGAAGATAGACGATAATAATTACCAGAACTTGAATGAATTCGTGGATGACTTCAAACTCATGTGTAATAATGCCACGACGTACAATCACCCAGATACAATTTATTATAAGGCAGCGAAGAAGTTGCTACATGTCGGCCTAAAGATGGTCACACCCGAAAAGCTCAAACAATTGAGACCAGTGTTAACATATATGAATGATATTACGAAGGAGGAACTTGGATTTGAACTGGGTATAGAGGAACCCAATAGTTCGGATGTTATGATTACAGAAGAACAGATAGAAAAGGAAAGAGAACAAGAAGAACGCAACGAAGAAGCCGAGGAACTCAGGAAAGAAAATCAGAGGAAGATGAGATTGGCTAGTTTAGGGAAATTCGAAGCAATTCCCGATGACCTGACACCAGAAGAAATCTTAAAGCAAGCTAGAAGCGCGGCGAAAACAGCTTCTGAGAAGCTAAGTCTTAAAAGATTAAATTCAAAAATGGGTTTCCTTAGGCAAAAGAAGGATGGCACAACTAGCCTTCAGATAATAGTACCTGGAGATGGTGTTATACCAGGCACTAATCAGAGACCAGTTTCGTTAGGGCAATTAATCGGGAAACTGAGCCATGGTACGGGAGCATTGGCCGGTTTCCGAGAAGACAGAAGAAATATGTCAAAACCAGTGAAACCTTTATATTACGGAGCTTTCGGATCATATGCGCCTAGCTTCGATTCTACTTTCGCCAATCTCACGAAAGAAGAAACTGATTTAGTCTATCAAACATATGGAGACGAGACAGCTGTCCAATATGCCGAATCCATTCTGGACTTCGCCAAAGACTGTGATTATACTTTAACTATGGTCGACGATCTACTGGATATTTTAACTGGTGGCGATCACAGGAAAACTAAGAAGTTCATCGAGGAAAAGCGAAGACTGAAGGAGGAGGAGGAAAAGATCAAACATTTGCTCGAGAAACCTATGCAAGACGTAAATCGAAATGTACCTGCTTTGGAGAAAGTTAAAGTAGATATCGATCAGCTCAAGACGCTTTCGGAAATAGGAATTGATGTCAATTTTCTGGAGACGATGGGTAACTATTTCTTTATACGTGTAAATTGAGACAGTATATTCAATATATAAACGTTGATCAAATAAAATTAATTGTTCATTATTAATTTACAGAAGATGATGTTAAAATGGGTGAGGAACGAACCGTGCTACAAAACCGTTTGGATGACACATGTCAAATGCTGGGTCGCCTAAAACAGGCGCAGCATGAACGATTGTCAGCAGCACCCCCGCCACACTTATCCAATGTTCCTAAGCCTACAGAAGCGGAAGTGTCGTTAGCTGACAAGATTACGGACAATTTGACCGATATTGCAAAGAGGCTTCCTCCTTCTGCGATTGCTCCTGTGGACGGGCTGAGGAAAGCTATGGGGATTGCACCCCTTGGTGGCCCTGAGCCGATGGACGTCGAGCCCATAACGCATAATCCAACTATTGTTGCGGATAATACTTTAATCTCGCAAAGTAACGCAAATCAGGTGCCTGCCAATCTGTTGTCTGCGCCGTCTCCTATTCAAAGCACGAACTTGCTCAGCCCGAGTGGACAGGCAAACCCAGCGATCAGTATTGTGAATCCGAACCAGGCGCCAATACAAATACAAATCGGTTTGGGCCACAGTCAGACGCCACCGTCACTGCTGAGCACGACGGAGACTTCGGGCGTGCCTGATCTCGAGTCGGAACTCCGCGAGTTTCTGGAGAGCGATCCTACATTAGGACACTCGCCACTCCACGATGACAAGACACTCGAGGACATTCTTTCCGAATCTTAAGTGTATGCGCCGTTATGCACATACACTCAGAGTACCATGATTCTAGGATAATATACCTGCAACAGGTTGTACATTTTATTACGACTAAATCGTAGAATTAATTTGCCACGTATGAATTAAATAAGATAACATGATATGATGGGTTGTCATTCCGTCTGGGTCGCAATTTTTTTTGGAATTAATGCTTTCGGTCAAGATTTGCCTTATATGTGATTACTTGTCCGAAAGGAAGGATGGATCGGGTTCCGATTAAAAGTTCTTATGTTCGAAAGTTATAGCGAGAGAGAGAGATTATATTTTATTAACGACTAACTCGAATTTGAACCGCTCCTTTCGGTCGAAACAATGTTCGACAAACGTCATTCTTGATGTTTGTTTGATCATGTCTCGAGTAAATGAATCGAAAATTATTATACACTGACTTCAATTTAACAATGCCTCATGAGAACATGCATGTAAGAAGAATCGACGTACCTCCAATTGTACAATTTCCCAATTACAACATCCGAAATCATCAATTATGTTGAATCTTGTAACTTATATTTATAAATATTTTTCTGAATGACGTGTGACTTGTTTCTAATAAACTTCCAAGCGTGAATGAAGCCTATGGTCATTCATTTCAATGGCTTTTATGCACAGAGTATCTATTCCTTTAGTTTGTTAATTCATTATTTTGCCAGATTTATAAACTATCAGCTTTGACTAATTTTAGGTAAAGGCTCTGGGTAGACAAGCAAGTCTAATAACGTAAACACAAACTATACAATTTGCTACTACTCAACGACTGAAGCGCTTCTTTATAGGTACGCAAGCTTAATCACAGTGTCCTCTATAGTTTCCAAAGCTATACCATAACTCAATTCAGAAATTCTGTGTACACACATAAAGCCGTCTTCGACCCTAGTTGCTGTACTACTGCTAGGTAACTAAAATTCACTATAATAGTTCTGCTATAAGCGGATAGACTAGTTCGAGTAGAGAAAACTTCATTACCGTAGACATTTATTAGCGCTTGAAAAGTTGACCGCCATTAGTTCACTAAATGGATTACTAGTTTAACGAGATAATAAGTGAAGTTTCTTGTATCAGCAGAACAGACTTCATACTTTTATCCTTTAACAGATGCAAATTACATACGATGATAACAATGACAAGTTAGTAATAATCGAGATTTTAATATGAACGCTGAGATGATTATCAAGTGGGCGTCTACAACAGGATGTTTGCTCTCCGTCTCGACGATCCAAGAAGGCAGAGCTAAAGTATTTCGATAACGAAGGCTTTCGTGCCGTTTTATTTAATCAGGTAGATGACAAGGACCCAACTCAATACCAGCGTCAACGAGTTCATTATTTCTTTACTAGAAAAGAGTGAAAAATCGCAACTGCTTTATTATTTCGCTGACATTTTTTTGCCTGCCAGCATCGAACGACAACAGTGCCTCGTCAATCGATGCACGCGAACTTCGTTAATATCCCTAACGACTCTGCCACCCACGCGAAATCACTTTTCACAAGCACCGATATTAAAACTGATTTTTCTCAAGCCGCGACCTAGACATTTTAATTTGATTACTTACTGTATTTATGCGCTAAACGAGTGCAGGCATTAGATTGTTTATTGACGGTCTAGTGAACAGATTGTTTCACACTTAATTCATATAATCTTCCGGTTCTTTGACATTTCCTTTACGATTACGGAATTTTGTAATTTCCCGGATATTGAACGATCGTAAAATTGCAACACGACTTCAAAGACTATGCAATGATTCGGAAGGGTTCTTTCACATTTTTTGTCTTTACAGTCGAGTTCAAAAAGCCCAAGCTTCTCTCTAGTCAAAGACAGAATCCAACAGAGTATTAAGTCCTGTAGATCGCGCGAGATGGAAATAGCCAGGATCGCCTGGAATCAAAGGACTTTTACGCTCCAATCGTCGTTGGAATTTATTCCTTTTTCCTTTCTCCCTTCAACCCGCAATTCTATGAAATGTGCTTCGAGATAGTAATGTTTGATCTAAGAGCTAGCTTGCGCCCACCACTCGTTCTTTCTGCATCTAGTTGGAAGTTCGAGTAGATCAGACCTCCTAGTAATAATCTCCTGATTATCCTGCGTAATTGAACCGTCGGCTTTTGCTAGGAAGCACTCTTGGGATTCAGGATGTCGATGAAATTCAACCCCAAACCCTTCAAGTTTCCATCCGGCGGAACTTCAACTACACAGGCGTCTGAAACTTATGTACACTGATGATATTCTGATTCCTCAGACTGTTCTACTTTGTTTATCTTCGAGTACTTACACTCGAACTGTGGAAGATTGGGTTTACTCTTAAATGTACAATCTAACATTACCATGAATTGCTTCCGAAAATACCAGACGTCCAATTTATGGAAAAACTAATATTGGAAAGTCTATTTTTCTAAGTTCTATAAGTTCAGTGATAAATGGTATAGTTTCGTTCACGACACTGTAAATTTATTTATAAAAAAAGCTGTATCTTATATAGAATAGTTGAAGCCTTGTCCCTTTCTGTCACTTCATCAGCGAATCCAATTCAATATTCAAAGTCTATTTTTCTAAGTTCTATAAGTTCAGTGATAAATGGTATAGTTTCGTTCACGACACTGTAAATTTATTTATAAAAAAAGCTGTATCTTATATAGAATAGTTGAAGCCTTGTCCCTTTCTGTCACTTCATCAGCGAATCCAATTCAATATTCAAACTGAAGGAATTTCTGGATATTACGATATTGGTCCCCACAGCTTGCGGGGAACTTTCCCGATAAAAGCAGAGCTTCGGGAGTGCTAACCCAAAGTTCAGCAAAACGCGGATTCAATTATCCACCGCAATGAGCTGCAATACCAAGCCTGTCTAGTACTAGCTGGTATTTCAAGCTCGTGAATTGGGTTTCGCGATGGATAGGACAGAGTAGATCGACCCCAGGAAATCCTCTCGCACCCTACTCGAGCGTTTCCCGATCGTTTTGTCGCCGCTTAAACCAACATTAGTTTGTAGCCCCGTGACACGAGACTTAAATACTTCGCGTCAACATTGATTTGCCGATTTGCCCGCTTCCTACCCTACTGGAACACCTGAGACTCGAGGAAAGATTGATTCCTGGTTTGCTTAATTGATCTGAGAAAGTCGCAGCCCAAAATCTTTCATAGGTATCCAATCACTCAGGACTAGAAATGTTATTTTGACATTCTTATAAATTATTAAATAATTGTATTCAGGAAGCAAAGACAAATCAAAGAAAGCCTGCAAAGTACCAAATATTAGAGTTCCTCTAGAACTTCCTAATCTCGACATTTATTTTCTATGGAACCACTAAGCCAACATTTTCCAATCAGCAATTTGCCAGCGGCCAGGTTTATTTTCTATCGATTACTCCTTCAGTTCGCGAGGATGATTAATAGCCTTCAGGACGATCGCGCGCCCATAATTGTCCATAGCGCTTCAATAAGCCTGGCCTTGCAAGACTTCACGCTTCATTTATTCCCGGGTCGTACTTACAGACGCCTGGCTAATTAATTACCCTGGCCCAAGGAAATTGGCGGCTAAACTGTGTTATGTTACCTGGCGTTCGCCACAATGCGGTGGAAAGTGGCTGTCAAACACAAAAAGCTCTGCAAACAGCTTCATATGTCGCTCATTATAAGCCAAACTGCCATCATAGATTTAATTATGCAAGCTAATTAATTAGACACTAATTCGACACGCGTGTAACTAAACAGGTAACACTAGCGGTCTAATTAAAAGAGAAATTAGAAGGATTTTGATTAAGACAAGTTATTCTAATATCGTAAATATTAGAATGATAAGACAATACAATATGCGAAGGGGAAAATAAGTTCTCCTTGTGAGGGGAGCTTTCAAGAGCGGTAGGAAGAAATATGAACTCGCTTTGAAAAGGGTGCACTTATGCCCGTGGGGATTACACGGCGAGAGCGAGGCTTATTATTCTAAAAGGAATCGATCGCATACGTTGAAGGCCTATACTGAATGCATTGCTTATATCTTGGTACGCGGGACGTAAGAGCCCCTTAGGATATTGTACATCTTCAGGGACAATCCAGTCGGAGCGCCTTCATAAAAAGGGCAATCCTAATCCCATTATGCTTCAAGGAATTCCAAGCAATTCTCGTAAACGCGAGGAGATAGGACGCGCTACCAAGAAAATAAAACAATTCTAACAGAAGTAACAATGAGAAAATTTAATAATACCGAAAGTGTCAGAAGATAATCGTTATTTGTCGACAATAAAGTGGAGCTTTATGCACTGTGGTAGAATGAGAATGTGTCAAAGATGTTCGGAGACGATTTTTAAAAAGGATCTGAATTATAGGAGAATTGTTACTGGGACTTAGAAATGTCATGAAACTTTAAAGAGAAGTTTTCTTCTTTGTAGCCAATACCATTGTCGAGAGGTAAAATGACTGGAATTAATTAACATTCGTTCAATCTGTAAGGACGGAAGTTTCTAAAGGGACGATTAAGTCGAGTTAAGTCAAACTTTCGTTATTCTGTAGAGTTAACTCGTACAGGTCACGTTCCGATGCCGACAAGAGGCAGAGAAGTTGTGCGACAATTCAGTCAAGCTGATCAAGAAGACCCCGACGAACTCGGAGTACTCGCACCAAGTCGTATGGATGATTTATATTATACGGGTGACATCTTTGCCAACAGAATTCCACTCTAGACACGGCTAGGAACCTTCGAGAGGTTTTCCGCGTTCCAGTTACATTAGCGTGATTCTCTAACAAAGACTGAAGGCTTTGTTTTCACCGGATGTTCTCATCCCCACGATCCACGTAATTCGATCCTCGATAGCCTTGCGCTAGCTTTTCCCTTTTCGCCAACTTTAATTGAACCGGATTACGAAGGCCAGCAACTTTTCGCCCGAAGATTCTTAGATATGTGCCGACGTTTCTCATCCAGCAGACTTGAACTGAAAATTCCTTATTAACACTTCGTGCGTTTCAAGATCCAAAGTCCACTTTAGTAGTTACGGGACAAGGCAATCGTTTTGCGGATGAAAATTACCAGGAATTTCGAAACTCTACACCTTTCACTTTTAATCATAACATTATATTAAAAGACTTATTATAAATTCGTAGTTTGAAAGCCGACGAAACTTTTACATATTCGTCAAAATGAAAAATGCGAAGAGACCTGTGTAGAGCTGCAATTTGCATAGAAATGAAATGTGGCAAAATCTAAAATGAATTAAAAAACTGTAGTGCTCCACATTTCTTGCAAATACACATTTTTAGTGAGTGCATAAACAAATGGGAGAGGATATACGGCAGGAAAAGCTTTTCACATGTACTCTCGTCTAACACAATAATGGCTACTCTCTGAAAACTCGAATACAGGGAATCTTCTTCCCCAGATTAATTTACCCATTAACTCTTTGTTCTTACACTTCACTAGAACTGCCAAGCTTTGTTCTTACCGAGTACCTCCTGCCATGCTACTATTTCAACGCGAGCGTCCTGAATAATACCCGCATTATCTCTCAACATTTTCTGAAAACGAGTTTGTTAAATAAAGCAGCTTAAATGGTAGTTGCAAGTGTATGAGATGCATCTCGATATCGTACGTGCACTTTTATATAATCTCTTCAAAAAAAGGAGCTTAATAAAAGCACGTTATGGGAGTTTGCACTGCTTCGGCATGTTTGTCGGTGAAATCCGTTTTTCACAGAGCGCATATTTTTACTACGAGAGTGTACATACGGCTCATATTACTCATCCACTGCGTAACTAGTAGCCACGCCTTTTTTCTCGTTTTCCTGTGGTTTCCCGCTTTCATTTGCTCTTTAATTAGCGCGTTCAAGCTGTATGTACACACACATGTATGTAAGTGTTCTACTTTCTGCTTCACGGGTTCCTGTCACTTCCCATTAACAACAGAAACTCAAGGAAATCCTTTGGGAAACAGTGAAGAAGCATGAAAGTACATCAAGCAAGAAAGCAAAACTTTCGAAGGAAGCGCGTAGAAAGTGTAGCAATTTTTTAATAAAGTTTCGAATCTCTTTGCAAGCTGTAGAAGGGAGCAATGAAAAAGGAATAAGATAAGCAAGTATGCAAGAGAGAATTCGGATTTCCAACTGAACAATAAAGTCTCTGGATGCTCGGTTCTATTATAAAATAGTTCAAATAAATTACCTTGAACAAAAGCACTCTCCCTGTTTTATCGCTAACGGAATAAAGTGTAACAAAATATCTGTCTCTACGACAATGAGATTAAACTCGCACCACTTAATGCGGATATATAATCCTCTGTTATGATACCTGAAATATATGGTAACATATAGTATGCTCATCTGATATCGTTCTGTCCACTCTCCGGGTGTGTTTGCATACAGAAATATCCGAGCAACCAGTTCGGGAGGATGGACGGAATTTAAACACGATGTACGTTCTTGGCATTGTTCTATTTCCCTGGCTATTCGTTGGTTGGTACATATTTTTGAAGATAGACTGAATTGTTTAATGAATAATAGAAATTTAGTAGTTCTATTGTAGAAAATTTAACAAAACTAATGGAACTCTACTTTCCATAAGTCTTTCACTTTTAGAATACTATTACCAACGGAAGCATTCATCGAAAATAAATGCTTCCGGCTCTCCCGCTGAGAGAGCTCGTTAAAATGTCACTCCAGTCGGATTTTCCTCAAGCATTTACCATCACCAATTGTATCATTAATTACTCCAATTCTCATAATGGACCATAAATATTATTTTAATACGTAACAGCGTTTATTAGCATCTCTGGTGAAAAGTGCATTTACCACTCGAAACGTTTAAAGCTGTTTTTTACGAAAAAAAAATAATAAATAATTATAGGAAATCGACACCAGTAAACTTATGGCAAGGCACGATTGTCTGTGAATAAATAAATCATAGGAAAACTGGTGTGCCTAGTTCATGCATAGCACGTCCTCTCGCGAATTGCTCGGCTGTGCTCGCATGCCATGGGGTAATCAAAACAAATAGCTCCTGCTGGAGAATCGTATCCTAACCGAATGGGAATACGCGATATTTTGACGGTAGCCTGCGGCTGTTAGTGTGTGCAGAACACACATCGTATGCATTGGCCACAAAATTGACGGATCGCGAATTCCTCGATGAATTTCCCGCCGATATATCCTGCTTCTTCCAAAACGCCCGGGCATTTTTGTGGCCGTGGTAAACCCTTGCCTTTTATTCCAGCGAGTAATTATCGGAGCGGTGCAATTAATGCCGTGGCTCTCCGATCACGGCTAGGACGGGATTACTTATCGGTAGGGTGCGGCTCTCTCTCTCTCTCTCTCTCTCTCTCTCTCTCTCTCTCTCTCTCTCTCTCTCTCTCTCTCTCTCTCTCTCTCTCTCTCTCTCTCTCGCACTCTCTTTCCCTCAGGCTAAATGCAATAATATCCCATTTCCCTCGACGCCGGATTTCGCTTCAACTTCTCGCAGGGCGAAAAGAGGATTGGATGATGCACAGGCCAGCGAGCGAGCTAAATTCCAAAACTGAGCTTCGGAAAATCCACTGCAAGACTTTGCACGCTAGATCGCGTTTTCGTCTTGTTTCAGCAGCCCTTTCACGATTTTTGGAAATACTAGCGGAAGTACGGAGTGAACGGATGCTGGCCGCCACGAGAAAATCCGATTCCAATTCTTCTCGAACGTTTTGTCGAACGATTTTACGGACTGCCCCGGCGGGCCCTCCGCTTTCCGGCGGGAGGAAAGGCCAACGGGAAAATTGGGAAACGGCGGCAAGGCTGGGATGAAGAGAAACATTGGATTTCCAATGACGCGAAACCGGAGTGGAAGAGAGAATCGGAGGAAAGGCGGATGAAGGCTTGTTGTGAAATACGAATCTTAAGTGAATATTGTCCAAGAGAGGAAGTCTGCAATAGTCTAACTTGTTTAGGTGAAATGTAACATTTGATTACGGACATCTCGGCTTTCTCTAATTCTCGTAATTCATACCTTGGATGTTTAGCTTTTGCATAATGAAATGAATGTTGTAAGTTTCCCGTGAATGTAGTATCTCAGCAATGAATTGATCAAGCAAAGTTTTCCGAACTTTGAGAATCGACTTGATATCGAATGAAGGAACTCTGATACATGCTGGCATTGCGATTACGTCGTTAGCTGCCGGTTTCTAAGAGTATCCGAGTTATGCGAAACTTTGGCAACGAGTTTTTCATGAGTTCGCCCGGGTAAACTCACGCCCAGCTATCCCCAAGATTTCATGGATTCCCCGGAAAAGTTGCGATGAAGTTCGCTTGGGAACTAAAGGTTAAATGTTGCAAGATATTTAGAAGACTTTGAAGATTAACCAATACCTGAATTGGTTGAATGAGAGTAGGCGGTTTTTTTCGAGACTAGTTCAACACTTTAAGCGAACTCCGCTGAGACTGTCTTCAGCTTTCCAGTGAACTCAAAGTTCTGGATAAACTCTTACAAACAAATTGATTGCGCCTATCAAACTTTACCTAGTGAACAAGGAAAATAATTTACTGCGTCGTGTTTAAATTTTGCGTAAAACGCACACAAAAAGACCTGTTACAGAATTTTACCTTGCTGTTATTATCTTCGAGCATTTATAAAAGTACACCTTGAGTACCTAAAACTATCATTCGATGCTAGAAAATATTTATATCTCGCAGTTTGTAAGAATTGAATTTCTCAAAGGAGTAAAATGAAGCCGCAAGCAAGTAAAAACTGGATAATAACTAGCAGCCAGTCACTTACGGAGTTCACCGAGTTTCATTTGATTATTAAAAATTTTTACTCCACCGTGTGCCAAAGGATTACCGAAGGCACGTCGTGTTGCACGAGGAAGGCTTGGATGAGCTTGAAAAAGATTCAATTTCCCATAATAACCCGAACATTATCTATAATGGTGTGCCCGGGATCTCGTTATGTCCTCGGACCAGCCACCCGAGGCTAGCTAGCTCGGCACTAAAGTACCAACTGGTATCTCTGTGAACTGCAAAAATCCTCTAAAGCTCCGATTTTACTCGGCGAACAAGTGTCCCTGTCGCCCGTGAAAGGAGAACGATTGAAAAGTATTTCACGCAAGTGACTTTTACTTGAACAGTGAGACATTCAACTTTATACACTTTTACTCTAAAAGATAGAGTTTAAAGCGCTTAAGAAAACGGATTTTTGTAATAGAATCAAATAGAACTTAAGGCAAGTGGTATTCATCGTATTAATACTTCAAATGAAGAAACCTTGGTATCTCGATTGAATCTTTTTAATGAGAAGCGTAGAATTTCGAGGAATTTTGTTCATCCCACTAACAATGAAGCTGATCGAGTAACAAAAGAATTGATCGCCAATGATCGTATAATTGTGAAAGAAAGCGTTCGATCCTCTTAGCATTCTTATTTCCCCGAGAACGCTCATCGTAGCTTTTTCTCATTATCCTTCGCTTGAATGAAAAATTACGTTCAATATTCTGAAAGACAGAAGATTATTAATACCTGATTTTATGCCTATTATTACGTGTAACTAGTTATCAAAATATACAGTAGGATCTGAACCAGTAATTTTAAGCGGAGACAAATTACATTAAAGCGGACGAACTGTTAGTAAGGTTATATCTAATTCTAACTTACCAATGACTTTTTAAACACCCCTCAACTAAATGGGTAAACTAGTAGCTAGACCCGAAACGATCAAACTGTAATATCGTAGACGCATTGGAGATTCCAATGGAAATCTAACAACGTTCCCTCAAAACTTCGAGATTGAGAAAGTATCAAGCCAGGAAGTTAATGCATTTCAAACATCATATTACATCTTTGCAAAATAGGAATCCACAGACTTACTGCTAAGAATCATAGCATATTAGAAATACACACTGTTTAATTTATAATTAAACATAAACCAATATGTAATATCGTATAAAATATCTTACCATTTCATTTCATATGCGACAATGTTTACTGCACCCGGAAGTAGTTTAATTGTGGATTCCTGCAGTTCGACTACTAGTTAATACTGCAACGTGGAAAACAGCAATACTTCACACTCTTTTGTAGGACCTCGTTGACTGCCACCACTATACTGAATGTGTTATTCACTCACGTGTATCGAAGATTTGTGCTCTTAAGACGGCACGTAAACAATGCGTACGCCGCAATAACACGAGGAATAAGGCTCTGTCTGGGGGGCACGTGAACTTGCCGAGGATGCACGAAGGTCCACGAAGGACCACGAAGACCTGCGAAAGCCTGCGAACAGAATTTCTCGCGAAAAGCTTCTAATGCGATTTTCTGTAAAACTATTAAGTAGATTAAAGAATAAATACATTGTTAGTACTACTGTGTATTCTAAATTAATATTGGATGCATTACTTATTAATAATCAGTGAATGAAATATTGAATTTGAATGCGCGCCAGAAACGTTTGTGCGTTGTTTTGCACTCCCTCGGCGGCCATTTTCGAATATGTCGAGTTTGCAAAGTGCGCGGAGTGACGCCGGGTACCGGTTCAGGAATTTTATGATTTAAGTGGTAATTACGTGATGATTCATCGAAAAGTAGAGTTAGTGAGTGTGATAAGTGAGTGCAGCAACGATACAGATATAAATCATTGATGGGGAAACGTTGGGAAAGCTGAATTTCGAATGGACAGCTGGCGGCCAAGGACGAAGCGGGACGCGGGATGCACACAGGTTTGAAATAATCATTTTCCTTCATGATTTTACTGATATTCTTTACCAACCTTTCTCAGTGGCGCATTTTGAGCACACGAGATCATTGATTTGCGTAATATTTTTGTATTTGGAGCAATCATTCATGCAATACTCATAGCGCAGCTGATCGGCATCGTCTATACATTTGAATTTGCATTGAATGATTGTATTTCTGTATTTTATTCATCAAAGATTCAGTCTTTTGAATTGATTCGGTTTGAATTTATGAATATGATGATTGTTTCTTTGTGAATTTTGATTTTGAAATGTTTTGGACTGTTTTACTGCTGTACAATATCAATATACTGTTATATATTATAATATTGCTTAGAATTATACTTATATTATGTATTGAGTTCTCTGTGTTTGTACCTTGAAAACATGGTAAGTATTTTGTTGTTACAATAATGCTATAATTCATCATACAGTCTTTTTTAACTATGTATGTATTACTATCTGATTTACACACTTTGAATTACCCTGCTGTTTGAAATGATACAAGATTATTCTTGTGTCTTCCTTCAATTTGTCATCTTTTGCAAAATACTATTATCCAGAATTGCTGACCCATTGCGTAGCATTCAGCACTATGTACTAGTACAATAGATTAAATCCTAACTTTATGCATTTCTAGTCACAAATTACTTTTATTAATATCAAATTAATCCAGAATTGATTGGAACAATTGTACACAATAAATGCTTACATATTCTACTTCATATCACATGGAAATTAAAACCATGCATCTATTTCAATTTAATTGTATACATCTTCAATTGAAACTCATATGTATCATTCAAGCAGACTTTGAATGAGTCTTTATAGAAGATAATAAGCAAGCTTTACCTTTAGTCTGCCTGACCCTTAACATTTCATTTACCCTGAAGTCTACTCTGGTATTACAGATAATATTCTGCCTGTGCCTATTGTACCATTTTCTGCTTATATGCAGAACAGAATTCCATGGCCATTAATTGCACTCTGCTTACTGGAGTTTGTGTATAACTATCCTGCACTTTAGCATTGACCTTTAAACTTAAACATCTGAGATGGGCAGTTATTAAGTAGTATAGACTTATTACTTAGTCTAGAATGAATACATCTCATAACTCTTTCAACCCAAGAACTAGAACATTGCTTAATTGTTAAATAAAATTACCAATATATCAAAGAATGTTAGTTTATACTTAGGAATAATTAAAAGTGATGCACTTATGTCTATGAAATACAAGGATTTATACAGTGGTTTTATTATTACATTCTGCAATATCCCAAAATAAATGTAGTAAACTGCAAAAGTTTTGGAATTGTTTGGCACATCTATTACACAACTGTGTTCTATAATAAGCCATAGAGGAAGACAAAGTTAGATCAAGTTAAAGGGACGATTTGGGAGAAAAGTCTTCGCGTGCGGTCAGGCAGGAGGTCTCCTTCGATCGCTGGGAGGGTTCTCCCCATGTGCGTTGAGACGCAGAAACGTACCATGGAGTCCTTATTTATTACGCTGCTAAAAGTGACTCAGTGCCTCTTTCCCAAAGTAACTGCGGCATCTCGAACTCTCCGAGAACTCGTAAAAAAGAAAATCCTGGCGCACCCCTTCTTTGAGACAAAATATCTTTACCCTTGCGAACATGTACTTGGAAAATAGGAAAAAGGGGAAAATAGCATTTACAAGTGTTAATGCGAAATAAACTAGTGGATTAATTAGATTTTTTTTAGCACGCGTAATGAATTAAATTTTAGCATTCTTTTTATGATAAACAAGCTTGTTTAAATTAGAGAACATTTATAGATATAATTTATAATAGTACATTTAGTCGAAGTGAATTCATAGCTTTGCATTTTCCGTCAGCCATTCAGTTGCGATTGACATTTCGGTTAACATCTGTCAAATGCAGTGCGATTCTTTTTGCGCGTTAGTCGATCTAATGAACCCTAGTTATTGTTAACATTTGGAATCACTCGCATCCCAGCATGCTGCATTTCAAAGCAATCGGCTGAAAGTTAATGAGCAGCTCGAGTGTATAGTAAATGCTGGCAGCCCGTTGGTATTTCTCTACCATTTGTATTGGTGCGAAATGCACAAAGTGATTCAAGTCTCCAATACATGTGTCTGTAGAACGCTGCTGCTTGTGGCTTGAATGAATACTTTGATCGGGTAGAAGTTAATCACCGATTCAGCATTGCCAATTCATCCCGTTCAATTTTCACGAACTATTTAAATGGACGGCAGCATATTAAATTCTTTAATAAATCCTACAGTTTGCTGCAAAAGCAGCAGGAATGGTTGTAATATCAATGCAAACTTAAATTGCTTATGCTATTTTGCCCTTTGCCAAAGCATTAGTTGGACTAATTCTATCTCGGACAGAAAACAGAGTTCGCCTCTTGAAGCACAAAGAGCTTTTCTCAAAAGGGCTGACAATCCACAATCTGCAGCGCTCGTAGACAACAATGGGGAAAGTTTCCTATAAGTTCCCCATTCTACTCTCATTTAGTCGGACTTTCATGCTGCCGATGCAATAAAAACTGACTACTCTCTCTCTCTCTCTTTCTCTCTTTCTCTCTTTCTCTACATCTTCTTTCTTCCGACCTGGAAAAAAAAACCCAATGCACTCGGTGATCTCCGGTTGAAAGCGGATGTTCAATAAATTTGATAGCGTTACGTTTTTCACAATTGCGAGAAACCCGATCAGGCCTCGTTGCTCACCGTGAAACAATACTTTTATATACGCTTTTATTTTCGCCGTATTTTCGACATCTGCGTGTCGGGAAATGCGAGTTTGCGAGATGGAATGTTACACCGTGTGGGGGGGAAAAAAAAAAAGAGGGAGCAGAGAAGAGAAAAATTTTACAAGTTCAAAAAACGAACGGGCGTGTATCTTTGTGCTCGGGTTACGCGCAGCTTTGATAACGTGTCCGCTGGCTTATCGGGTGTACAAGAGAGGAAAGTGGGGAAGGTGGAGAGAATGATTCTGTGGGGAAAATGCACGTGGGAGGATAATACAGGGGAGACAGCTCTTTATCAGACGATTTCGACGGTCCAGGCAGCGCATAAGACCTCAATAGAGACGTATCCTTCATCTACCGCGATCCCCTTAAAGCCGATGGCGCACCACCACCATCTACAACCGCCCTATCAGACCTTTCGACTAGCCTTCGACACAGGAATTAATGGCAGATACTTTCTCTCCATTACCGCTGTAGTCGCACCGCTTACAAATGTTCATGCAAATTCTCAGACATATCCTGCACGCAAACTGCCTTAAGCGATCGTTTTATAATTCTAAAACTCCTCAACGATTTTCCGTGTTTATAATAATACAAGATATTAAAAAGAAAAAGAAGAGAATCTAAATTTTGATCAATGATTTCATAAGAATTAACTTAATCCGTTTTATGTGCTAAATTATACTCTGTCAATTTGCATTATTCGATTCTGTTTACAAGATTATATTAACAAAAGCGAATTTGCATAATTCAGGGGATTGTGTTATTATTATATACAATTTTCCACCCAATAAATACTGTTTAACTCGTGCGTAGTAATATTTTATGTCAATTAGAGAGCAGAGAAATTCATAGGTTAAAGCATTTCGAAAATGAATACAGTTTATCGAGTTAAACGTTACTAACCAGTGGAATGATAAGAGAAGCAGTGAGCAGAGATCTAATACTGTACATACATATGAAATATCGACTAACCAGCAAAGTGTCAGTATCGCTGGACAAATAACTATGACAACTAAGCACATACGATACGTGAGTCCACATTCTACATGTGCTTATGTGGTAGCCGTGTATCGAATAGCGGGTGTGCCAACCGGCCAATCTTATTGGTATCCTTACGCTCTATGAATATTGCATGGAACACTAGCCGGACATAACGCAAAGCCTCCACTTCCTCGCCCAAGAGAAGTGAGAGAGCCCTTTCGATCCTATCTGAGGCCAACTGGTCCACTGACACACACCATTGGCATGTCCATATTGTTTCAGTACCAGATCAATGCTTCCGTTCCATTGAGCAAATGTTACTATTCAATTAAATTATACGTATCGCACGTTGCCAGACACACTCAAAATTAATCAAGCACATTCATCGGGCAGATTCAGTTCTAAAAGGGAGTTATTGAAAATGGAGTGTATTAACGATAATATTTCATAAGATTGTAAAATGTTTGAATTCAAATTTTGTGACATATATTTACGAAGGAATTAATTAGTATTGGTAAATTGACTTTGAAATTTGTGTCGCGATTCACGAAAGCTATTCGAGGAAATTGAAATTTCAACTTTCTGTACTCTTGTTAACATTAACGTCAACAATGAAGAAGAGATGAAAGTTCGCGGAGCAGTGGAAACTGTGAGTTAGAGTGAACTCTCTGTAGGAAGCAAGCAACGCCAAATACAGCGTCATTCTCACTCGCACTTTATCGCCGTCCGTCAAGAAGGAACGAACGGACGAACTCGTAAATTGTCCACAATCTTCCTTGCAATCTTTTCCAAGACTTGCGTTCTTTCGAAACACAATTGTGGAATTCCCACCCGGGTTCCCCATCCTTTGCCTTTGTACGAGCGATTGTTAGACTGACAGCGTAGTATAAATCATAACAGGAGGAACTTTCTTTCACGCTTTCACCCTTCTCAAATTTGGCACTTCGGCACCGTCGAACTCTCGTAAGTACGTATAAATCTTCGCCAGATCGAGAATTTAGACGGTTCGAATGTTATCGGTGTAACCTGGGATTGTTCTATTATACATGAAGTTTTATCCATTAAGAATCGCAGGTTTAGTCCTTTCCAAACAGAAGAATTGAACCTTAAAGTAAAAAAAAATATAAAGTTCGTAATAAAAGGATAATAAGAAAAAAGCAAGTGTCCATGAAAATACAAAACAAAAGCAATTCGATGTATTGAATTCCATCATTCCGTCGTTTACTATCTCCCATAAAGTCTTCATTGTCAATACACAATTTTCATCGACGCGAGACTTTCCGATGAATTATCGATACTTAAATAAATATGTCGCATCTAAATTTCCCGCTAGGTGTGAAAGTTTTCCCTGTTTTCAGTAGCTTGAATCTGATTTATGATATTAACGCGGTGCCTCCTGCGAGAGGACATTCTTAAGTTTCGTAGGATCTGTTTACCCGAACGAACTCGAGTAAGGATCGCGGAAAGTTGCTTGAATGGAGGCTGCAACTTCGGCGCATCAAACTTGTTCGCGTGAGGCCAAGTACTCGACCATTATGCTTTGCTCAAACATGCATGTTGCTCTTAAACCTTACTTCCACGCAAGATCGTCTAAACACAAGACCGATCGACGTTATGGCATTCCTGGAAAGAGAAAAAGGGGAGAAGCATAGAAAACAAGTGAAATTGATATAACCACTGTTATGTTCTTCCAATTGGAGTTCCCCGGTCATTTTCACGTGGCCCGACTTTTCTATCCCAATCCCATTTTCAACGACGGCACGTAATAACAGGAGCGAGCAGACTCTCCATAAATATGATATTACACCCTATGAATATTAGATGCAATCCCCAGACGTGTCGTGTCCAAGCGAATCGCGGATATCCGTGCGGAACTTTGCGTGCGGCGAACCACCGCCTGGCAACAGCTCGGCTACTTCAACATCAATATCGCAAAACTTTTGACCTATTACACAACTCAAGCTCAACCATCCACTTTATAAACCAATTGGTTGGTCAGCTACTTCCGGCAAAAACTATCACCTGTTACCAGCTAGTTTCATAATTGAATAGAGAAATAATCGGATTGAAATAAATAGAAGACAAATAATGCATAATATTATAACGATTGTATAAATTCATGCTAATATTAGAATATTAGTGGTCAGTAAACGGATTATTAAATTAGAGTGTTAAATTGGTGGGAATATTGCTAACAGGCTTTTAATTAGTGAAGATGCATCGGATATGAGTTTAATCGCGATGGAAATGAGAGGGTTTGGAAGAAATATCAAGTAGAAGAGAGGGGGAAGAAAAAGAGAGAGGAAAGTAGCACCGAAATATCGAGGTAGTAGCTATCGAGGCGAAAGTACGAAAAAGGAAGTCAGGACTACGATTCGTAGCCAGCAATAGCAGATTGAATCCGAGCCGATACTCGCAGCATCCGCGGATATGTAGCTACCCTTTTCTCGAGAATAGCTCGAGAGCGAGAAAGAAGAACAGGAAAGAACATTTGCTAACCAGGGCAATAACCGACCAGTCACTTCCCTCGTGCTTTTTCAAACGGGCGAATAAACTGATTGAGGAGATGTACTACCGGCTTCTCAAATCTCACTAGATTGATAGCCCTCAGCAGAGAATCTAAAGTGAATCTCACCTACTACCAATATACTTCGCAAGCATAACCATTTATCTCCTGCCTTTTTACCACATTTCTCTAATATAATTACAAAGCTTTTGAGAAGATAACATATAAATAACATACATTTACAGTGAATTTAAAATATATTGTTCTATTAAAATAAATGTTCCTTCATTTTAGTAGTATAATCAAACAATATGTTATTCGACATCAAATAACATGCTACGTGTCTCATTAGTTCTATCGCTCAATAAACTCTGATTTCTTCGTGAAAGATGAATCCAGATCGAAAGAGATTCAAAGATATCCTTGGAGATTTGCATCAAAGCCGTCTGACCCAGAGAGCTAGCTTAGTACGCGGGTGTCCCGAGGAAATCTACTGTACACGTACAAATCCAGGGTAGTATCGTTAAACAGCCTTCGTGTCAACCCAGGCTCACCCTTTATCTGCTTCATTTTGGATTTGAGACCACTCAACACGCCCTCGCACCAGCAAATTTAGTGGCTCTGCGAACGGCGGAGATACGCGCGCCGTAGGAAAGCGTGTAACCCGGATTAACCGATCGTTGCATGGAAAGCTTACGAGTGATCGAAGATTCAATAGCCACGCTACTCGGAAGCTGATAGCCCACTGCATGTGTGACAAGCTATTTAGCTTTAAGCGATGCACAGAATAAATAGCCGATAAATTGACGCCAAGCTCGTAATCGGATAGTGTCTGCCAAGTGAAACAACTTGTACGGCAATGCAGCCTCCGAAAGCCGACAGCAAATGATCAATTTATTCTTAAACGGTACGATCTTTGGAAAAGAGATCTTGTTTACAGCAAACTTGGAGTATCTTATGTTCCGGAATTCAATTCTTGTTTTGCGAAATTCGAAAGAACTCTTTCGCTTTAAGACTTTTTCTAATCTTCGTAAAAAAGACATTAATTCTACATTCAGAGAGGATATAGTCGAATGAAATTAACTTCACTGACTCTTGGTGAGCAGGATTGTGGAAAATGGGTCTTGTTTTACTAGGTCGTTTTTGGTGTGCTGGTTTTTCGATGGTGGAAACGGTAATTAGGGAAGAGTGTCGCATCAGAATCAGAGGAATAGTAGTTAGAGATGTTATGCCAGGAGCAGCAGGAAGTACAGACTGTCGAGAGTTCCAGAGGATTTTTCCTTTTCATTCTTTGCCAGGATCAAGCGGCACCCGTTTTTCCGCCCGGAGAGTTCAGAGCTCGATTCTCAGGGTTGGAGGGCGGTCGAAGAGAACGCAAAGAGAAGAATATCCACGGAAGCGTGGACATCTACGTCATTCCGGAATATCCGCTCCCTTGAGAAGGAGTCGTGGTAGTCCAGAATTTCTACCTCGATTTTCTTCCTTCCCCGCTGGATTCTCGTCCTTATACCACGCCGTCCTCGATTTTCCCTCTCGGCCACCCCGAAAATTCCCTTCCAACTTGTTTCTAGCTCCATCTTCAACAAGCTCCTCACTTGCTAGCTTCATTCGTTCTATTTGATGCCCTGTCAGCACTTGACTCTTCCACATAGAACACGCCATTTCGCGTTTAACCCATTAAATATAAAGCTGTGGTCTTTAAATCCTTTTCCACTAGACAGAAGTAAACTAGTAAAATTTTTATACAAACTCCATTTTGCAACGATTATAGTAACACTCATGTTTTTATTATACCAATTTACATAGCAGTTAACTTGATAAAAAATTATTCATGTATGTCTCTTGGTAGGATAAAAGTTCTCTTTTAAATAATACATGAGAAATTTCGGTGCTTCGAAATTCCTTAAATGGTATGTTTAAATTAGGCCAACACCCTTGTTATCTATTTATTAACGCATGGCTTGCCGAAAATTGGAAATACGGCAAGACTCGGACAAATTGGTAATATCTCTGGGAATCTCGGGGAATATTATCGCCGTTAGCCGCTGCTAATCGGTTTAATACGCCAAGTTAATTAGATCAGCCTCTAAATCCCAGTACTGACAATGGGCCACGCTGCATCACGCCGTGCTCTCCCCGGTGCAAAATCCACATTGAATTTAATCGGAAAGCATATAAACGACGAAACGCGAATGTCGAGTGACGTAATTAAGCTAAAACACGGAAATTTCCATTTACGGAGGGGGTGGTGCGACTAGCACTCTTGGTATGCCTGTTAAACACAAGTAGACTGTCGACAGAGTGGCTTTAGCAATGTGGTATTGCCTGATTCACGGAGATAACATTGCGCCTCTTCGGTGTGGCATAAACTTCATCCCTCAAAATCCTCTTGCGCTCGAGTGAACGCTCTTCTTCCCTTTATCCGTGAATGCCTTCTTTTCGAGTGACTGAGATTCCCAGCCACGCAGTATTCGCCGAATCTATCTCACCAGCGAGCCTTGGTGTTACGGGATTGACGCTTCGAGAGTGACGCGACGAAATTTCCGACGGCAACCAGCTGCGGCGCCTGCATTTCAGTTGGCAGTCTCGCCTTCTAGGAATTTGCCTGTTTTTCAAAAATCAGACCACCATATTTTATACCCCAGTGATTACTTTAATTATTCAGAAGTAGTAAACATGGGTATCTAGATATATAAAAAGTAATTAATGATCTTGAAATTGGGTGTAATTAAAGTATTTCTAATGTTAAATGTACAATAATAAGTTATTTATTTAGATTACAATCGGAAGAAAGTCTGCCAAATACTTGACAAAGTTTCGAAATATTTCGATTAGCATGACAATTAATCTCAGTCATGAAGTTTAAGCTTTAATGTCACTTGGACGTAGGAATGTTAGGCGTTTTAGTTAGGCTCGTGACTGAGAGCATTGGAATGCTAGAATCTCAAGGGGGGAAAGTTAAGATTTCGTGCTCGACATTATGAAGGTCCCACTGTTTTTAGTCCTTTCTCGGTTTCCACTGACCTCTCTAAATTAGAGGTAACTGCAAAAAGCAATAGTGAAATAGCGCTTCAGAGATTTCTCGGAATATTAACTGTCTACGACATTAACTAGCGCCGTAAGCGATTCGGACGCAAGAAAGCCATAATTTTTTGTGTCGAACCCTCGTACCAAGCAATAAATAATAGAATTGCAGACTAGGTTACAATCTACTACGCTCGGGGCGATTATTGACCGAGCCAATAACTACTGTCTCGAAAAGACGAGCATAGAGGGCAACTTTTCCCTTAATTAACGAATTATCGTACATCAGTTCCTATCGTACCATTCAATCGATTGTATGTTCGAACGACTATCCCCGTTCACCTTTATCTCTCATGCCACGAATGTGTATCGAGGCTACTCCAGCGACAAGAGGAGGACGTCGCCGATAAATATCGAAATTACATTAGACAATACACCCACGATCATTATCTTCAGCTGTTGTACGTAGTACGACATGCTAACATGCTATATCAAGTTAACTAAAGGATTTTCCTAGTCGGAAGCGACACAATTAGCATATCGTATGTCTAATAAGATTCGGACTTTACGCGCCCCACTTCTGAATCGACTAGTAGGAAAGTCGACTCGCTTGCTCTAAACACACCCACTCGTATCAATAATTCAAGCTATCATTACTATTTCCACGATCATAATACTTGATAAAACAACACATATTTCAAGGTCTCTGCTGTAAGTTATAACTTATTTCCAACTTAACTTAATATTAATTCTAATTCAAACTTATATCCAAACATACTGCATCTTCCAACAACAAACGTTTACATAAAACCAAATGAAAACTCGAAACACAAAGATTACATCCAGCAATTTCGAATTGATGACAAGAAAGGGTCAAGTACTATTGTAAAAGCGATTGCACTTGCCGTGCATTCGCATGGTCGGAGTCAAGTGCACGCCTCGAAGATCAGCGTGCGCGTACGATAGCACGAAGAAGAGAGGGAGGGGGGGTGGGGGATGGGGGATGGGGGGGAAGAGGGGTGAGAAGCGGAGAACGAAAAGTAGAGGTAGAGTTGCTTTCGGGAGAACACAGAGCGTAGCGTCTCAAGGCACTCGTAGGAAAAGCACGGGGACGCTTGCGCAAGCCATCCTGGCGTTGAGCTTGTTGGTGGGAGTAAAGTTGGAGGGGCGGACAGGTATCCTCGGAAGGATAACGCGGGAGGTTTTGAGGGGCGGCTTCGTCGGGTTGTCGGTGGTGGGTGGGTGGATGCGAGGGGTGGGGTTGCCGGTGATGTGGTAGGGTTGGGAGCGGAGAGGTCCGCTACGGCCGGGTCGCCAAGTCGAGACGCCGACCGCCGATAGAGCGGCGTCGTCGTGTGATAGCTACGCTCGTGGCTCTCTCGGCGGCTAATACAACGTGCACCACCACTACCACCACCACCATCGACGCGCATCCCACAGCCACCGGTACCAGGACACATTCCCTATTTCTCTCGCTCCTTCCTCATACAGTATCTCCCGCATCGTCGAACACACGCAGCCCGGACACGCTCACGGGAACACGCGAGTTACAAACCTCTGCCTGACTGCCTGCCTGCCTGCCTGACTGACCTGTGCTCACTCATTACTCCTGGCGCGCTCTCCACTACTCCAGGAACTGAAGAATCAACGAAATCCTCTCAGAGAAACTATCACCATCACGGTGTAACAGGTATGTACCAGTGAAGAACAACGCACTGTTTCCTCTCAGTGTACTTCAAAGGGTATACTCTCATCCCTTTGATAATCACTGGGAATGTAAGGATAGTATTCCTCCGTTTTCAAGGATATGCAATCTTGGAATTCTTTTGGGACTACTTCCGACACAGGATTTCCTTCGAGTTTTTCTTTCCGGTCAGAGTTTAGTGGGGACTATTTGTGGGGATGTAAACGACCCGTGTAATCGTGGGGTGTCGAGATTCTTCGAGTCGCTCAGGGTAGATCGGTCAGCAAGGTCAGGAGCTCGTAAAAGTACCGATCATTTGTGTCATAAACATTGTGGGTCGTGCTAAGACCGTAAGAATCTCTCTTAATCTCCATTAATATATGTTAGTATCACTGACAATAATATCTTAATTGACTTGTTTCGGACATTCCTGAAAACGTAAACATAGTTCAGGCTTTCGGTTTTACTCGAGGTCATTCTCGCGTACACTCGGACACTCGCGCAACTCTACACCAGTAGTCCTCGGAGTCTGACTGGTATGGGGCGTCTTTTCCCCATGAATTTCTCATGTCGTGCTTGGATGGTAGACTTGACGCGAACTAGGATGATAGTACTAGGGAAGGTGAGTTCGTGTCGCGCGAGTAATAACAGTTAGCCCAGTGACGGTGATAATTCTTATGTGGCAATGGGTGTCCTTATCGATCGGAACAGAGGGCCACTCTAACCGCTCTGCTTCCGTGACACACAGGCCGGTTCACAAGAGAGGCCTGAAAAAGATTTCCCCCTAATTAAACCACCGTTGAACAATGACTCTGATAAGCTTTAGTTAGAATGGGATTTCACTAGCTTGCCTTTCTTTTATCTTAATGTGCTCCAAAAGCTGACCCTTTCTCACTTTTCGGTAATATCCAGTGCTTACTGCGGTGGTGCTCGATGCACGCGATACTAGTGATTCCGGTAACCTGACAGAATTTAGTTGGCTGAATTACCATTAGCATCGATTATCCATTGGACTCTCCCAGGAAATCTTATTTTTTGGCCATTCGAAGGACCAACGTGTTACTCGCTCCTTGAAACTCAAAGGTTCACTTGTACTTTGTTCTCCAATGAATCAATTATCCATCACTACAAACAGAATAGAATTATACTAAATTAATCAGTATTGAACTTCATTTAAAATACAAAGGATTAAATTAGAATTACATCACATTAATTTAATTTCTACATTTTTACAAAGTAGATCGAAAATTAATGTTATATGGAAGGATTAGATATTCGAATGTGGTATTGAATAATTGTCATAGTGGTTCCTGGTTGGTCGATGATTAAGTCTGCCCCAGATATCGAGGCTTTACAGCCGACGATTACATTGGCATTGGCATGCAAACTTCCGTATGGACAATTGTCAGAAGGCAGCTTGTATGAGAGTGCCTGATGAGTTCGGTTGTCTCTGAATGGCCTTGTCTCCGTAATACATTGCTCGCGTTACAAGCTGTGAAGAGATGCTTGGGATGCGAGCAATGCGCGTTCACGATTACCAAGCCAGTGTGAAGCAAGTCAATCGTTGCTGCTGTTTCAAGGAAACGCGTCCCCGACGATGATTGATGTCTATGGTATGATATAGCGCGGCTGATGAGCCAATTACCAGCTACGATCGGGACTAGATAACTGCGTCATTAATACTCGCTTTCTCTGATATACACCTATTTACCAAAGCATAGATAAAACTTCGATCGTTTTCACCCTCGCACATGCTATCCCGCGCAGTTCTCTTCGATCATATACTGCATTTCCTAGTCGACGAATACTATCTCGAATGTCGAACTGTCGTGCAATCATTAACACGCTAGGGTGTTAGGCAAATCGCTGAAGTCAGTTGTTCGTGATCGGACTAACGAATCTCGTTGACGTGTATTAGACGTACGACTCTGAATAATCCCCGCGAAACTCGACGACCGGCTACTAATTAGGTCGCTCGCTTCACCAAAGTTTGTTTAATAGCATGCTTAATGCAAGCAATTGCAACTTGATAATGCTTTCATATTTTCATTTGAATAAATAGATACAGTTTGAAGATACGAGATTTCTTGTATAAGAGAATTTATAGTATTTTTGTTTTAGATAAGAAGTATTTATTCTTGAAGATTCTGTTAGTAGTCGATTAGTATTTGGTAAGCTAGCGGTAAAGTTACATGCTCGGTTAACACGGAAGGCTAATCGCTTGATATTCCGAGCTGCCTAGTCAAGACTTTACCTTAACACGTTAATACACTTGCTCACAAAGGCGACGGGTGGAATTAGTTGGGTGTGGATGTGCTAACCCATTGCATATTTACTGAACACTCCTATTTTCAGATATTCAACAAGTACAACCGAGCTGCAGCTCGGCTTAAGCCAAGCTTATCGATGCCACGGCTTTGCTCTCTCTCTCTCTCTCTCTTGCTCTTGCTCTTGCTCTTACTCCCTGGCATACTACATGTTCCAGTTCCTCATACGCACTTCTTTGCGCTCTAGTTTTTCGCTCGCTTTCCTCCGAAGTCCGCATTTTGCAGGGAAGTTTGCGCGAGGGTTTACTCCACTTCCGGAGCCACCGAGGAATTAGCCTTACAAATTCTCGTTACGAACAACCACTTTTTTCTCGATTTCCTCTTTCGTTCCTGCGGATGGTTAAAAGGAATTCGGCCTATGTTTCGTTTTCCATTTTATGTTTCCTTCCTCGACTAGATAGCTTGGTCGAGGAGTTGCAAGCTGTCGATGTTGTTTTTTTAGTTTAGTTCTGTTTTTATCGACGCAGTGCTTGAAGGGAAATTTTGAACTGCACTGCAGTCGATGAGTATCACTTTTGCGAAAGGACGATGTAACAAAGAGAAAGAGCGCGGAGATCGAGTGGTAATCCCGCGTTGTTTTTCCAGTTGAATTTTCGAGGTCGATTGAAAAAGCGACGAGTTTTGACGCCTCCCTTTGAAAATCTGACCATTCAAAATATTTTCCCCGGGCTATATTCCTGATGCCCGTTGCATTTACACCTCTGAGCACTTTTGTCCTGTTACATTGTCCTGGTTTATAGAGCGGAAAAAGTAGTAGCTTCTCTTGCGTGTCCGCCACGAATTGTCCTCGCAAAACCGCTGTGGCTTTCATAACGAAGACCAAAACTAGCTGGTCCAATCAACTTATAAATATTTATCGATGGTAATGTAGCGTTAGCTCTACCAATTTTTTCTTCCACGTGAATTTCGTTTGGCGTTCAACCGCACTGTTATTTCTGATTGAAATTTCTGATTGTAAAGCTTTGCAAACAAAACTGCGTAATATCGATGTTTATAAAGTCATATAGCGCAGAGAAATTTCCAATTTATTAGGCGAATGTATTAACTTTCCTTATTATTTACTAATGAAAATGTAATCATTTTCATATTTTCCTTCAATGCAACACAGAATTTATTCGATAATATAATATTAAATAGAATATTATTCTCTTCCACTCAATTCCAATCGAGTATATCAGTTTCGTTCGAGCAATCCTTACAATTTCAACCATATCTCACAAGAATATCAAAATAGTTAACCTTCATTTACAAGTGGTCAAGACCTGATAATTCCCTCTTGAGCTTTTGACTTTTTAATGAAACTTCGTATTACTCTACTTTCTCAGTCCCAGAACAATATTCTCCCACAAAGACTACCTCATATATGCGGCGTGTGTTATTAAAGTCCAAAGAATAGAAATACGCATTGCACATATACTTATGTGTGTGTATGTGTGTGTCGGTGAGAGAAAGCCCGTGCGAATAAGGCCACGTGGGCTGCATATTTGCATTGGCCATCCAAGTTTTACCCGGATATGCTCTTGTCCAGCGAATATCAGAATTTGCGCGATATTACTGAAGCCATAACGAAATACGTGACGCATGGGAACAATACGCAAATAAGTTCAGCCACGATATAAAACAATCTGCGTGGGTGATTTTTGATCTGGCCTCGATGCTCTCGCTCGACTGATATCACTTTCATCCCTCCCAGCTGCTCCTATATCCTCCCATCCGCCTCCAGGCTCGATACAACGTGTCGCGACTCTTGCTAACATAAACAACATCAGAATGAGTTAGCCGTCAGCCAACAGCGGATAAATATTTTCTTATCGCACCGAGACCTTTTCTGTAACGTTCCCTTAAGCAGCTTTTCACTCTTTTCGAGGAATTACTGGACGCTGTGGTATGTCGTGTTAAGATATTTCAGTGTATAAGAATTGAGGGTTTAAAGATTTATTATTGAAGTGTCTGTTAAATTCCTTTTTTTGAACTTGGTTTCATCTTGGTTTAATCAATTTTATTAAAGTAATTGGAAGGATTCCGAAAAAGCCACATAATACAGTGTCTGAAAAGAGTTTTTTTGTCAGAGTTTTCGAGACTGTAACTATCGAGATGCTGTGTCTAATGATAGTATTTCTTCTAACTTTCAAACTTGAGTTAACAGTTCTGACGTAGCCTCGCTCGAGAATTCTGAGTTACAGGTTTGCATTATTGTATAGGGCGAATAGGTTACGATTGAATTGGATCGTATTTCTCGGAGTACTGTAATATTGTGAAATGAGCCGTTTGTATTGGATTTCCATTCCGCCGAGCAAGGCTTCTGTCCGAGCCTCCTGATGGAATTTAAGATTCGCTTTCCGAAACACGAGCACGTATGAATTTCATATAATTACACTCGCTAATATTATTTACACGCCTCTGAATTACCAAAGAACAAAATTACCATTAGAAAATGTTAATGGTAGCTATCAAAGTATTTATCGTATCAGAGTAAATTTGGGCGATTAATCGAACTTGTCGATTCAAACGCGTTGAGCGATAATTATTTCGTGAAACGTACGGGCCAAAAGAGTTAATCGATTTTGTACCTCGTGAAACAGTTTGTTTCCATGTTTTCAACCGTTCACTATTCCCCGTGTTTTTCCAGTATTATGAATTACCCTTTTTTTCCAGCGAAAACCACTGTTTGGTATTTGCTCGGTTGTCGCTTATAAAAATTATATACTGCCAGCAAATAAAAATTCGGTAGGTTTGAAAAGTTGCGGCGAACACCACACCCTCTTATGCGTGAAGTTAGCCGACGATAGAATGTTACGGGGCATTTCCCCAGTTTACGATTAGTTAAATTTTATAGCGCGGAATTCCGGAGCAAACTCCCCACTTCATACACTCGGGATATACTCGATCTATTATTTATAGCGGGGCTTGCGAGATCCTAGAAATAACGAGTATACATCAGTTCCCACGGTGGATGAACTCATTTTCGTTTAGTGTTCGGAATCCCTTATTTAGTTGAATTCATTTTAATAAAGTTCCTCTAATCTACTTCACAAGTTATAATTCATCTATAATTCCATCAACCATCTTAATTCAAATGTTTTTTTACATTTTGTTAAAGTTAGAGATTAAATAAGCAATCTATTTAATATATATTACTTGTAATTCTTTTAGTGTTATAACAGAGAAATAAAGGAATGCCATGATTTACGTGTTACTTTAGTTGCGAGAAGAACAGGATAGCGTAGAATTTCGTGTTTAGCGTGGAAATCCCGTAAGATCAGCAAAGTCACTTCGTGGAATGGTACGATATTGCACTCCGAGGTTCGGGCTTATATGAGTCGTGCAGAGTTCGAGATTTCGTGGATATCTCGTGTCTCGGTGTCATCAGGGTTTTCAGCGTGCTACTGTACTCCCAGCACGTTTCGAGGATACTGACTTTTCCAGGCTTTTAGCTGGACACTTTGTGCCGCAATGCTTCGGCTTTCTCTTTTTTCACCTTCTTTTTACACCGACACTTCTCACCCCCAATTCACCCTTCCTCTGAGATTTATCGTGCCTGATGATTGAATTAAGGTCGTATCTTGGTTTCTTCCAAATGTCCGGCTCCTCCAGTTCTTTCACTTGACCGGTCATCCCACCCTTTCAAACTCCATTCCACTAGATTTGAGGAAGACTTTTACTCTCACGAAAATTCATGCCTTTCTGTACCTTTTACATTATGCATAACTACAATTTTATTCTCATATTTCTACATTTTATGTTATGCGAATATTATTTCACTTTTACAAAATTCCTGTAAGCAAAACTGGATTTATTAGAGAAGTAGAGATTTATTGTTAACTAGTTCGATTATACTAAAAGGATTATGAACAATGTAACAGGTACGTTACAACACGCGAGGTACGAATCGCTACATCTCGGATCACACGTTATTGGCAAGCGTGGCGAGAACTATTAAAATGTCTCCGGTTGGTGGGGTGGACATAGGATTTATGGCTACCGGAAGCTGCGTTTCCACAGAAATTTGATTAACGACCAGGCAGGAAGTCAATCCGCGGCTTATACATGTTTCCCCCTAGCACGTTCGCGTGTGCCTTAACAAGATTTAGGTTGGAAAAAATATCACTCTTCACCGATAGCAGTCTACCTCTTTGTGCCTCCATGGCTCGTCAACGATCGCTGTCACTTTTGACAGTGACACGACCATTTGTCATCACTAGAGCGTAGATGTCCATTGATGTACGGATTTTCACTCATTCATTTCGACGTTCAGTGTAAAGAATGAATGTACTGAATGTCTCGCGTATATTTCATGCATTGGTACTATTTACGAGAGTTCTTTTACACAAGCTTTGACAATCTGCTACGAAGTTTCAGCCATTTATCACTTGGTACGGTTGAAAGGTAGATTCATGAATTTTCTTTTCTTCCCATGTTCTCGCCAGTTTTCTGTGAAGCGAGCTTTTTAGGTTTTAATAAAAGAGACGAATTAGATATAAATGGTGGTAACACTATTTTTCTTATTTCCTCATATTTCCTCGTAAAATTTTGACCCATGGTTGAGCAAGTAACGTCTACCTTTTATTTTTGGTAGAATAAAAAGGTAGACGGGACTTTCTGGTCCACTTCCAAAAAGCAGCAGTTTACATTGTCCGCGCAGGAAGGCGTCCCCAATTATTCCACTTGCTTAATTACCTTTCGTCCAAGTATACATTTAACGCCGTCAGTTAGAGTCGCCCAGGAGGAATAGTTTGTCCCTGGGATCCGAGGATGCGCTGCTCTCCTAATTAAAAAGTTTCCATCCCGTCGGAAAAATATAGTATTTCCGGCAACAAGCGCCCTACCTTTTCATGAATTTCTGTGCCCTACGAATATAATAAAACGGGGGAAGCAAGGTGTTCAAAACGGAACCATAAATCTTAAGTTCATTTGCACTTTGCGCCTGTTTCCGACTCTTTCAGAAGCAGGGATTAAAAGGACGAATCCCAGGAAGTGTCCAACGCCCACACTGGTTGCATAATATTCAATAGTACAAGCTTGTGGCGTAGAACCATTTGCGGGGGAATTTGAAAAGGTTAAATAATCGAGAAATTGATATTAATGAAGTACGAAGCATCCAAGTAGAACAGAGTTTTCCATTGTGGGGAATATAATATTTCCAACAACTTTGGACTTAACTGATTTCATTTCTCATCTGTTACTGCTGCTTTTTATTTATAATATTACCGTCACACGTAAATTACGATCCTATACATACATCGAAATTCGTTGCATTGACACGTTAACTCGAAAAATAAATCATATATTCATTATTCGCGAAATCATTGGTATTCCGTGGACAAACAAATGGCCAGGATGTGAAACAATTATTCTCGCAAACAGCAGATTCATTTTGATTCTACCACAACTCGATGTTTCTTCGTATTCGCAAACTAAAGCATTTCACGAATCGGTGTAGCCAGGAATAATTCCTGCCCAACGGGAAAGCTCGTAGCAATAATTTCTGAGTTGAATTATTAAGATAGCTTTCGACTCGGAGTATTTTGTGTTAGCGTAGAACGAACTAACAAGATCCCTGTGTATGTATGTGTATGTATGTGTACAGGATGATTTACTTGCCTTTGAATCTCTAATGATGGATATAGGCCGTTGAAACTGGTATAATTATATTGTGTCGAGTCATTTTAATATAAAGGAGTATTGTCTTCTCCACGCAAACATTTATTTATAATATCAAATTGTACCAATAATAGAAATAATTTGGAACTCGAGTGCGAAGGGGATGATTAAAAGGCAAGTGACTCACCCTGTACAGTGTTGCCGAGGAACTTTGTCCATCACTGTATCTGCGGTGTCGTGTCCGATTGGAATACCAGATACACCGCGAACAAATGTTTGCGAAATGTTTTTCCTACCACGGCGCCGTCAATCGCCCAGGGAATATTGCCACTCGATATTCCGGGGAATCATGAATGTCAGCGGCCATGATAATTGTGTCGCAACGTGCGCATGGAATATTTCTCACGACGTCGCCTTCGCCGGATATATACGCTCCCACCGATATTGGGTCTAGTCGATACAGGGATCTCGATAAACGAGGGGCATCTTTCAATGCCGTTCGAGCATTACGCTATTTCGTCGAACCTAAATCGATGGGTTACCACTGTTTTCTTTCGATATCACCTATTTATTTAACTCCTTGCACTCCAAGAATTCGACGATTTATTCTTCTCTACGTGCTTTCAACTCGTATGTTTGAATTAATATATTTAGTGTATCTGTTTAATAAATTATCTTGCCAGTATTTCAATCCTTTATGATTCTAGTATACATTTTGGGTACTTAAGTGATATTTGTACAGAACAATGTGCTAATGAGTACTTCAAGCTTCCTTAACAATGAATGTTATTTATGTATTTAATCTGATTTTTGAGGTCAGATTCTTGCGGGTCATGGTACTCGTTGTAGTCGCGTTCATTGTTTCTAGCAGAGCGGCTTTAATTGCACAAACAAACGAGGTGGACACGATTGCCCTGCCAAACCGCATACCAAAGGAACAAGCCGCATTACTGTTAATCGTCTGGCCACTACCGGTACACCCAGCAACGCAATTACCACGAGAACTTGTACTCAGCTTGTCTCAAGGAGATCGTAAACTTGTGCGGCTCGCTCCCGTGAAACTTTAAAAGGCTTTCGCTTGTTCAGCCGAAGGCTTGAATGCTGCTAAAATGCGACTTTTCCGAGTAACATCTCGTTAATGATTTCATTGGCTTTGTACTCACGATTCAACGTATTTTTAACCATTCGTCTTTTCCAAGGACTTTCTTTTTTTTTATTTATGTGATTTCTGTCACTCGCAGGATTTATAAAATTTATATCGTGAATGGGAAATCGTGCGACGGATAAATCAAAAGCATCCACGTGTTTGTGAAAAATATGAATGTTATTTTTCAGAGTAAATAATTGCATTATTCGTATGTGAGTGTTGGAATAATAAGCTAGTGTAATTAGTGATTTGTAAAATGTAGCTAAATCTTGTGGACGTTTAGTATAATAGTGTGCGGTCGAAGGAACAGGTGGGATGTAAGTGACCAGATGACCAAACACCACGGTACTTTGGCTAGAAGCTCAAGGGAGCACATTTACGTGGGAAGAAAAATTGGAAGGGATCGATCTCGGGCTTGGAAGAGCCACCTAAATGTGCCTAACGCTTCTCGTACCCTTGTACGAAATGGCGTCAGCATCCTCCGCAGGCTCTCGAATCAGGAATATATTATTTTCGAACGATCCTTTTATTCTCCTGAATTTTTAACGTTTCAGACTTTTAGCGATCCTATCATGAAAATATCTTAACTACCTCTTTTCTTCTGCCCCTTTGCCATTGAGCCGCAAGCTGATTTACACAAAGTAAGATCTCATTTGCAGTCGATAATACTTCATATTACGTTCCTTGGCTACGAATATCCATATTAAATTATTTAAGTACAATTTTTAGTAGATTCACATATAATATTATTTCTCTGGATTTATAAATCAAATTAGCACATGGAAATCATAGGATTAACAATTTTATTATAATATGCTTGAATAATTTCATTCGTATTAATAATTATTCAATTGTATGGATTATTAATAACAGTTGTTCATGGTTACCCAGTTGGCCTTGTGTACTTCGTTAGTCCAATTGGTTGCTCCACTTTCATACGGGAAAAAGTAGACGTCGAACATGAGAAGCAAGGGATGTTTTATCTGCTATAACGAATATAGCAACTGGCCTTCGAAAGACCCGTCAAGGTTATTCATTGCCAGGAACTATCATTATTCCCTGTCCCGGAGAACTTAACATCTCGGTGGCAGGACTTCCGCTAACGATGTCGCTTGGAAAAATCCGCTTTCAAACTAAATTAATGAGTCCGCCGTGGCCCCGCTTGGGATTAGCCCGCGACTAATTAACGGATAGTACAGCGCTGTACATTGTTAGTAGGACGCATTTATCACCAAGAAAAAGTTCGGCTCGCGTGAGACTGTCTTATATTTTAACGCGCACTTCCGCAGAAGTGACTCTATTAAATCACACTTCCTTACCGCATGCTTTACTTCTTCTTTTATTTCTACTTTTCTTTGAGAATTCATTCAGCCTTAAACGTTCATTGAATCAAACTTTTTCTTCCTTTTAATTATATTCTCGCAGCTCGTTCTACATTCATTTATCAAAATGACATTTTCACTATATCGATTACGTGAACTTACTGAAATCATTAGTAGAAGTGTATGTCAACCTCTTATTATACGAACGTATCAGTTATTCAAATGATGTTATCCTTCAGAAATGCAGAAAAAAGAAACTCCAAGTTCTACTGTCTTTATTGTAATCAAGAATTCTTGGTTACAATTAATGAGATAATATAAATATTAATATATGTATAATGAATTCTTTTACAATCGAGCTGTCGAATAATAGGAAGCGAACGATAGGAATTGCAGGATAGACTAGATGGAAAACAAGGCCCAACAGGAATAGTAGGTAGCATGCAAATGCCCGTTGGAATGGCTGGAATTTATTCAAACGGTAGTAAATAGTTCAGGCTGGGCCGGGTACACTTGGCATTTCGGGCGGAGTTGGAGTAGCCAGTAAATAATTAGGCGAGAAACGAGATCCTCGGAGCATGGCAGGACACGTTTAATGGGAGTCCTCGTTTCGCGCGTGTAGCGTGAAATCACGGCGAACGAAATGCTCTCCCGCGCACTGCAACACACATTGGCCAAAATTCCAAGTGCTCTTGTTCCCGGCATATTGGTCGGCAGACTCTGCCTAAATGCCGCCTTTGACAGTCACCACTGAAAATCGATGACAGAGCAAATCACTAAATTTCCAGTCGAGTTTGCAACAAAGTATTGGCTCGTTTCTACGGAAGCCGAAGCATAAATTTCGAATTCATGCTTCATTTCTGCAGTGACAGTTGGGATGCGACATTTATCATGATATGCTTCATTGAACTTTGTTAATATCGTTCAAGTATAACTGATGATATTTGGTTTTGATCCAAAAGAGAAGAAGCAGTTGGAAGTCATGGAAAAAAGTAATGGGATTTTATTTAGAGTCTAAAGTTTTTTATGGGACAGGAAATGGTGATATATGTTGTTATGTAGCATCTGGTAGGAAGGACTAGTAATTAAAGGATGTTTGCGCGAATACGAGTTGACAATTGCGTATTTTTCGACACCGCAAATGTGACTCATTTGCATAAACAGGCACAGCCGGCCGATTAGATTAGCCAATTCCGGAAGGCGTCGCGCGTTCCCTCCCTTGGTGCCTGATAATTTTCATTCCCATTTCCTGCCAGTTCCCGGCTGAAAATTGGGTGCATATTTCAGAGATCCATTTGCGTGCTATTCGCATAATCTGTCTTCCACGTCGCCTGCGCTTTCATACATGCTTTAACGCATGCAGAAATTGCACGACACACGGGTATAAATTAAACTCGTGTATCCCAGCTTCGCCCAACTCAATTAGATTTATTATTATCAAGCATACTTAATTATACTGTTTGAAAGCAATTTTTTTCCTATCCGTTCAAGATCCACACGCGTAAATTTCGCTCTTTCAGTAATCATATTTTTCAGATTCCTCACACCGAAGTAGTTTTCATTCAGTCAAAACAGGATTAAGTTTCATTTGACGATAAAGCTAGAATCTTTTTCCAGGATTTTCGCGCTGAATAGCAGCCTAAATTAAGGCGAAGTCCTAACGAGAATATTAGAGGTTCGAGTAGTGTGCGCGCGTGTGAGGAAACACACGCGCGGACACATGTACGAGTATCTAACGATTTCGTTTTCACCCCGTGTGTTTCGCTTCCGGGCGCTAATTCGCTTATGGTAAACCGATGCCCTTGTTTGCCTTTGATGGCGTCGACTCTAATTACCCAACGCGCACGGTTATCCCTTTTATACGAGGGATTTCCGGAGAAAAACATGCCGATAATTATTAGATCTGTCAGAGTACAATAATAAAGGATTATTCTAATGATCATTATATACATATTTAGAATATTTAGAATTTAGTTCCGAATAAATGGTAATATAAACTTTGAAATTATTCTTATAAATAATAAACTAACTTATGCAAACTTTTCTTTTGCTGATTAATTATGCGAGAAACTATTAATAATTAATTATGTGTGAAAATTAGTGGGGAAATTGTAAGCAGTGTCTGAGAGGTTTGAAGTAAGTTTGGAATATGAGCTACAATTGTGATGTAAAAGGTTAAAAGGAATGTCCTAGTTTGTCAGCCGAGTTTTTGCCGAGAGTTTTTCTCTCTTAGCATTTGCTTAACTCGTGGATTTAAACGGTCAATCCTGCTTATAGCTTAATGGATTATAAATGGCGGACGGCGCTCACCCTGATAAGTCGTGCAAAGTCATTAGTTTCGGGAAGCACGTACTTCCTTAATTGCCGCCCCTGAATTTAATTAGCTGGAACACGCTAAGATGCTGGAAGAGCGTTACATTCGGATATGTCTGACGGTCCAACACAAGCTTTCCTGGGGTCTCACGCAATCCGCTGGAATCCTTAAGCGAAACGAGATGGTTAAAACAAAAATGAAGGTCTTTCCTTTGTCTAACCCTTTAATTAAGCAAAATCGTTAACTAGAAACATACATTGTTTCTTTCCATTTTCTTTCAGATTCTACCATTCCAAATACGAATTTCTATTAAGTAACTTTGTTATTCTCACTGTTACACTTTTCTTTATTATTTTTATAGAGAGTTAAAAAATTTCTAAAGGACTTTTATTCGTATTATGATACATCGAGATTCGAGAAGTTTATTACTGGTATGAATAAGTCACTAAAACTTTTCTGTCGTGACCAAGGTAATCGTCCTCCATAAATTCCACTCGACAGAACGAAGTACTCTTTATTCGCGTCGTTAGAGAGAGAGAGCAGCCTGTAAATCCGCGAATTATGGCCAACTCGAAGTATAGTTAGAAATCGGAGCTACAGCGTGCCGCTCTGCAAGGTACGATATTTCCTCGCCATTAAAGCGTACACTTAGCCTGCCCGGCCAGGAATTCCGTGTTCGGTACTATGTCCATTGTAGTACAGTGCATGGGGTTGCCGGACACGGAACACTGTGTGCCAGCATCGCCTCATTATAGATTCCCATTATGTCCGCCCTCCTCTATTCGACGGGCATCGGTCTACCGAGAATGCTCTAACTAGAGCATAGAATCGCATCCTGATAAATCGTGTCTTCGACACTCACAATTTAGATTTGATCGAACGATCCCTTTCATTAAATTATAGTAGAAAGTTACTGTGATTTTATTTCACCTAATAATTCCATAAAGTTGAAATGGTGGTTAATTTTTTATTGGCTTTAGTGTATTAATTATGTTATAATTAGAGTACAGAATTGTATGCTAGTAAATCGTGTCTTCGACACTCACAATTTAGATTTGATCGAACGATCCCTTTCATTAAATTATAGTAGAAAGTTACTGTGATTTTATTTCGATTCGTAATAATTCCATAAAATTGAAATAGTGGTTCATTTTTAAATGGCTTTAGTGTACTAATAATGCTATAATTAAAGTACAGAATTACATCTTGATAAATCGTATCTTCGACATTCAAAATTCAAATTTGATCTAGCGATTTCTTTCATTATAGTATAACAAAGGAACTCTATTATAATATATCAGAAAATGACTATGGTTTTCTTTTGTTTAGCGATAATTTCAAAAAGTCGAAGTGCTGGTTCATGTTCGTCGGGTTAATGTGTGGAATGAACACCGTTGAAAGCCATGAAAGCCTGTTCCGTAGAAACGTGATAATGTGTTTTGGTGCCGACGATGAAGTACAGGGTGCACTAGACGCCCGTTAATCGATAGGCTGTTGTCTATTAAAAGTCTGTTTACAGTAAGAACTAATTTCCGAGATAGATCGCCATTATGGCGTAATGGCACCTCGCGCGAGGAGCGTTAAGTGCCAATTACTATATCGTAAACAGGTTCCGTATTTCGTTAAGCAACACTGTTACCGAGTAACAGCCTGTGCAATAGTCAATAATAGTAATAGCTTGCACGTGACTTGCATTCATTTTCATTAGAAATAGTGAACACTTGAAGTTTCATAAAATATCTTTGTTATTTCAAGTAATTTTATTATAAAATATAATTAAATAGTTCTGCTCGTTGTTTGGCACTAATACCGACTAACAAAATTGTCAAAATCTTGCACTCTCTATTTACTGACTAATTTTTCTCTTGGCCCAGTGGTAACGTCGATCATTTAGAAGCAGAATTCCGGGAATACAAAGGAGACGGAAATTCAATGTTTCCAGTTGGCGTTGGCAGCAAAAGTTGCGAAATTCACTCGGCTAATTCACCGAGTCCGCGAGACGCATTAGCATAAAGTCGATTCTGAACTTTCAACACACCCGCTCGGCCAGCTCCCCTAGATAAAACGTATAAATCCGAGAGTTCTTTGAACTTTAAAGTTTCGCAGACTTTGAATTGTAATTACTGGTAAAGCTGACCCATCCATTTCCTCCAATCCGACGAATGACTGTTTTGCTTCGTGATTGTTTTAACGAAAGAAGATAAGTGTTCCATAGATTGGAGTATTGGAAAAAAGTAGCGAAAGAAGGATTGATCAACAGGTTGAGATTTGCGGGTAATTGACATTTGTAAAGGCAAGCTGTTCATTCATGAATGGCTCTCTCGAAACAATTGGCATTATTTCTGGCGGGTGAGCATGACCAGTTTCCGGCTTGCATACTTGATCGCGCGCCAAGTGTCCTCTATCACTGACACCACTTTTTCTTGTTTTATATAACACGGATTCTTTTTATCAATCCCACTCAACTCATACCTTTTCCACTCTTCTCTACATACAACTTATTAAACTTCCTATATCAACAAACTAATAACCACTAACATTAAATCAAATAACTTTATATCTAAGATCAAAAGACTGACATCAGAACGACGCGAATGATAACAACGAATAAGAAATACCATTGCAGTTCAACATACGCAACTCGAATTCCTAATCTGGCGTGTGACAGAGCTGCACGCGGCAAAACTTCAATTTTTAATCCAGCGTGCGGTACGGTTTTATTACGGCAGAGAGCTTTGGAGACGAAGCACGCAGTGGAATGAGCCCTTTGAGAGAAGACAGGAACGTGCCGGTGAATAGAGTAGTAGACCGTGAAAGAGAATGAAATTACACGGTGTACCTCTTCATAATTTCACATTGGCCCGGCCATGTACATACAATTTTATACCGCCCTCTTGAATGGCAGATGACGTGCCCTTATCCTCTTTTTTAATCTTCGGCAAGAAAGGGACTCGGAGAATGACATATACGCGCGCTTCATGAAAAAGATCGCCGCCGGAAAATCGGATGGCGTTTCGTTGTAATATTTCAAGAGATGCCAATCCTCCTTGAACGTGCTTTCATCTTGGATTCTCTATCCGAAGAAACCGACTCTTTATTACTAGGATCTTATATTCTAACAATAAAAGATATTCCTGGTGTTGCAGAGTTTTATAGTTAATATTATCTGAGTAATATTTTTGATTATAGTAGTATTATATTTTCAATACATATTAAATTACAAATTTTGTAATAGATTGTAGTTTCCAAAATTAGTATTCCGATCATTTGTACATGGGCGTTGTACATGTTGTTTTCGGGGTGTAACGTACCAATCCTGAGGGATTCCCCGAAGGGAAAGATTCTTATCTTTCACGTGTAACCCGACGCGTCTTCCCTTTCGGCAGACGATCGATCACCGCTCTCGGCATTTGCATTTATCTGCCGTTTCACGGGCAGCAGGCATCGCTGCGGGAAGCAAGTAGGAGAGAAAGAAAGTTCCGACAGGCTGACTGTCTACTCCCGAAATGTCCTTATCTCCTCCGGCTCGTTTATCTTCCGGCGTACACACACTTTTGTTTGTCGCACCCCTCTTTTTTCCCTCCTGCTGATGTCGAGCACGGCAAAAGGGAATCGGAAGGATGCTCGATTGTTGGCTGATAGTGGTGGTAAAGTAATACCGTTGGCGAGTGAAAGCTCAAGATTTCTATCCAAGAAGCAAACGATTCACCAAAAGCTGTAAATAATAGCCAATGACGAAGACATTTCGTCGAAAATTGTCCCCAAGGAAAATTCCAAAGCCATCTGGAAAATTACAAAATGAGTCATAAAGATCGACCCCTTTTTTAAGAGGCGTAACAATTTCGTTTTGGTACATCCAGGCAATGCTACCCCTTAAAAGTTAAGCACTTCACCATAGAATTATTTTCACCCTTAAGCTATACACCATTTTCGGCTCATCATTCATCTCGGCCCTCTCTTGCTACGAACTTTCGAGTATTATAATCGAGTGTAAGTCCCCCACAGTGACATTGTCTGCCAACAAACGAGCGCGCAGACTGAAGGGTCCCCCGAAGGTCGTGATTGCGTGTCACAAAAATCCCGTGAAAAATGGCTGCAAAATGAAGGCGCCGAAAAAATGGCACGGTAATTCATCACAGTGTAGGTACTATATCTTTTCTCAGTGGCTCTCTCGAAGTATCAGTAAGAATAGCGCGAGCTTCCGTGCCGTTGATACGGAAAAGACCATCCGATGAGCAAATAGCCTGATATTGGCTGTATCGATCGATCTCTGTTGCGCTTTTCTTGCCGAATATTCATTAAAGCTTCTTTCAAATGCTTTTGTTAGCCAGACATTTCCCTTTTCCTGTCGTCACTGTAAAAACATGATTGGAGCAAGCGAGAATGATTCTTTAATCTACAATTAAATAGAACCATAACAGAAGATAAATAATATTATTTTTCATAAGAAAAATAGTTTTTGCATTCATCAGAAAACTCTTAATATCGAAGGTATTACTTTAATTCCAAAGAATATCAGAAAATATTGTAGAACACAACTGTACCTGATAAATGATTGCGTGCTTATATCCGTGTCTGACACGGAAGCTTCCAAATCTACTTAGACGTAGACATCAGAGAACATCGTTTGCTCAGATAAGTGAAGGCGATCGAGACTTATATTTTTCTCCTCTCTCTCTCTCTCTCTCTCTCTCTCTCTGACACCCTGCGGGAATCTAGTTAGCGAGGCAATTAAATTTTCCAGCCGGTTATTGGGCTGGAGTAGCGACGAATTCGACTGACTCGTTTCGCAAGCCCGATGACCCAATTCGAAGCCCATGCTTCCCGTTAGCGTCTTACCCGGCGACGCTTCCGCTTTCATTTCCATGAATTTGCTAGGTAAACGCCCAATAGCATATTTTCTAGGAGACATGGCTGTTCCCACGGATTTCCATAGAGTAACATTGGATTAGTGTCCATGTTTATTCGACAGTGAGAAGAACTTGAATCGTACGAGACTTCGCAGTTCTCTGAGAATCTGTAGTTCCAAAGTTTTTGGAATAATCCACTTTCAGAATTTTAAGAACGTCTTCAATTAATTTTTAGTTTTTATTAGAAAGATTGTAATACAATGAAAATAGAAAGTACCATTTAATTTTAAGGAATCATTTGACTTTGACAGCATGTATTACTACAGATATAATCGGGGCAATGAAATATTAAACTACTAATAATTCGATTAGATGTCCATTAATTACAAGTTCCTCGTTCCATCAACTAATCATAAATCCAGCAGCATTCCCGAGAGACCACTGTCACTGCGAACAAGATAATCTCGTCGAGTCATGAATTCGCAAATCTGTTAATAGCTTATGGGTGTTTCTCTAAACAGCATTAATCGACCTAATAACTTACTCTATCATTCTTATAACTTAGAAATTAATTACCACAAATATTCTGATACTATTCTATTATCAAATTAATTCGTCAATAATAAAATAAATCAAAAGAAATCCTTGAGTGATCAAATCTGCGTTTGATTGGATTTTGATGTCATGCTTCGTCGAGCGAGTATCTTGTTATGACAGCAATGTACGCTGTCAGTGCGCCCTTCGAGCATGGCGTGGAGCTTTACATAAAGTTTAGCGAGGCGCGCCTAATGAAGTTAATGCAAGTCGCATGCCTCCCACCAAGCAGAACTGCTTGACTAGAGAGAACACCTTTTACGAGGGTCCTTCACCTGACCATAACGCAATAAACTTTTCGCAATTACTGCCGACAGAGCAGCCGGAAGTACCGGTTCCACTCGCGAAAGTCAAATTTCGCGAACATGGCTGGCAGTACTTAATCCTACTTAATTAACGGCACTAAAGTTCCGTGACTTGAAGAGGCCCCCTACCCCTTACTGTCACAACTGGAAATCCTAAGACGGGGATTTCAAAATTCCCTAGCCGACCAAAGTCTTCCTAGAATTAATGGGTAATGCATGACGTTATGTGCCGCGATTTGCCAGAGTTTAAACAGACCAGATAAACTCCCTTGAATTAGACGTGAACGCCGAGTTAAATTATACAATTATGTAAGCCAGCAACAAGTAGAAGTGTAACGGGCTGAGAAATAGGAAGGTAAACGCGCTGGAAAAAATGCATGTACCAGAGAAAAGAACGGTTGGAATTAATGTTGGACCGAGAATGAGATTTCTCTTGGAAGAGACGTTCCCATAACCAGCTGGACTTTACCACGTGTCCAACTTATTCTTGCTTCTCACTCTCTTCTCTCAGCTATCCTATTTCGCCCTCGCTTTTGCGAAGGATGTCAGCAGCAAATAGCTCTGCATTATTGAATGCCAGCTTGCCCGCTGGACAGAATCTCCCAGCGGCATAGAAAGGAAAAGTGATAGTCAGAAAAATATATGTGAGCACGTTAAAAGGATGATAATAAAAAGCATCATCCATCAATGATGCTCGTCAAGGAAAAAGTAACTCTAGAAGAAGCACTCCGATGCCAGAAAATAGAGAAGGAATAATCAACTCTCTTAAATATGATTTAATACTCTATAAATTCATATGTATTACTCATTGCAGTCGATTAACTTACCACTTTCAATGGGACGGGTTAATGCACCAATTAGCTTCGAGGAAAGTTCAGGGTAACTCTCGCGCGGTATTCCGGTCGGTTAATTGTAACGAGACTGTATCAGTTACGAAGCATACTGTTACAATTGGCACTTACAGCACTCGGTCGGTCTGATTCCCAGCAAATTGCATTGTCACTCGAATGATAATCGATAGCGGATTCAGTAGACATTGGATCCGCGTGAAACTGCAGACAGGAACCGCAGGCACTGACCACCGATCGAATTGCCGTTCTCGCGATAAATAGAGCAGGCGTATCGAAAGACTGAAGTGGCCTCCTCGTAAAAAGAGAGCAAAGCACTCTCTTTTCTCTCCTTAGGAAATCCGATCCCAATTGTCGCAGGAGAGAGTACCTCGCATCGCTGACATTTCACCGTTGCCTGGAAAAAAGAAACACTCGCATTGATGGACCACTTTCGTCAACGAGATATCGCTCTACAGCCTTTTCAAGCCCTCTAAAATGAAGTACTCAATGTTAAAGGCACCCTCGAGAATATCCAGCTAGTTTCGGACAATGGAACAGTCCGGTGAACTGCTGCATTGGATTGCTAAATAGATTGCTAATTATACTTGAATCGCTCTAGATTAAATTCAATGCCACTAAACTCGATATAGAGAGACAGAATTACAGTGCTGTCACTTACAGTTGTTAAATATAATCTTCCTATTCAATTACTCTGATGCACGTAATCCATTGTTGAAGATTTATTTTTGTACAAACTTTCGCAGTCTAGACAAGATATTTTGGTAATTTAGAAAAACTCATCACCGATTTTATATTTATTGTATATAAAAATGATTAGTTTAAATCGCTCTACAATATTACAAATCATTGAAACCGGTAATGACCCGTCTTTCTAAATAATTACCAAGACTTTTCTTTGTAAAGAACAAAAGTTATTTCGTCTTTTAATGGTTCTTCGACAGAATCAAATAAACTAGATAAATAGTGGTGCTTCTAAGAGAGAATACTGGTACATTAAACTAGTCTTCGAAATAAACAGGAATTCAAAAGGGAGATCAGAGTACAGTCGGCCTCCTTTTGATGTGTAGCTACCGTCATCGAGATAAATAGCCCTGCCACTCCCGCTAAGACTTTAGACTTACGCAAAGCTCGACGGGAGTCAGATGGGCGTTTAATTTCACTCTTCGGTCTAGTCTAACAATCCGAGTGTTTCGTGAATATGTATGTACATGCCCGCATATACATACGTTTGCGAGCCGGCCGACAGGCAATGCGGGGTCAGTTATTGCGAGTCCTGGCGAAATACCACCTGTCTTCCACAGAACGTGAAAGGTGAATGGTTCTTAGTCCTTTTTCAGTGAAAAAAGCCACACGGACAATGAATCAGCATTTCATGTAGGACAATATAAATAATTGGTGAATGAAATAGAGAGAAATTGATTAAAGATTCTCTTTTAGTATGATTATTAATATTAGTATTATTGATTTTAATAATTCGGAATGCAGATGTAGATTGGCTTTGCTGATTAAATACCTGAAAGGTGGATGGTTCTTAGTCCTTTTTCAGTGAAAAAAGCCACGCGGACAATGAATCAGGATTTCATGTAGGACAATATAAATAATTGGTGAATCAAATAGAGAGAAATTGATTAAAGATTCTCTTTTAGTATGATTATTAATATTAGTATTATTGATTTTAATAATTCGGAATGCAGATGTGGATTGGTTTTGCTGATCAAATACGTGAAAGGTGGATGGTCCTTAGTCTTTTTTTAGTCAAAAAAGCCACGCGGACAATGAATCAGGATTTCATGTAGGAGAGTATAAATAATTGGTGAATTAAAGAGAGAGAAATTGATTAAAGATTCTCTTTTAATATGGTTATTGATATTAGTATTATTGATTTTAATAATTCAGAATGCAGATGTAGATTGGCTTTGCTGATCAAATACGTGAAAGGTGGGTGGTCTTTAGTCCTTTTTCAGTAAAAAAAAAAGCCACGCGGAGAATGAATCAGGCTTTCATATAGGACAGTATAAATAATTGGTGAATTAAATAGAGAGAAATGGATTAAAGATTCTCTTTCAATATAATTATTAATATTAGTATCATTCATTTTAATAATTCGGAATGCAGATGTAGATTAGTTTGCTGATCAAATACGAACCGGAGTGATATCAGGGTTGATAAGGGCCGTCAAAGTTGAAATTCAGACTGAGTTCGGCGGTCCTCGATGACCCAGGATTCGGGGAACCCTAATCCTGTTTGCATACTCAGAATGCTCCGAACACCGCAACGATATGTCAAGATACCAACAGCAACTGGGAAGCAAAACCACAAACCTGTAGTTTGCTTGGAAGTCTGCTCGAATTCTCAAGGATCTGATCTGAAATTGAATCGATCCTTTCCAATCCCCACCGCGCGCTCCTTCGAATTTCAAAGAAGTAGCGCCGCCACTTTGAACTTAGAGATTTATGCCGCCAAACTGATCCTTGTATCGCATATAATTCTCGCCGGAAATCTGTCACACGTCGCCAGAGAAGAATAATCGCTAATTTATTGTTCATTTATTATTAATTGCGAATGCAAGTTAAATCGAAGTATCTTTGAATGAAAACTTAGCTTTCCTGTATAATATTTATGTCTTTTAGGAGTTTTACTAAATATGAGATATTTTTAGGGAAAATAAAACTACTACTTGGCGCATGTTTTTTACATATTAATATTTAATTCTCCGGAAGTCTGTCGCACGCCGACAGAGAAGAATCTCTGCGTGCTTGGTTAATGAATCACTGAGGAAATGAAGTTCCCCGGAAATGAACTTCCTGATCTCAGTTACATTTATCGCAATTCACATGTAGACTATCCTTAAAGGGTTTACTCGACGGATTGATTAAAGCTTCCCTCCCGTATGAGAAACTTTTCGCTTTGTTCCTGAGGGATCGAACAGTCGGACTCCCACGTGAGAATTGAAAGTGGTGTTTACCGAATGTGACGTTCGGCTCAGGAAGAATCGGGTTTACTGTTGGGATCGAGCAAACAGAAGCGAGAACCCAATAGATTGCACTCGTGTGTTTAATAGCCATTGTGCCAACAGTACTTTCTCTTCGTTAAAAAGGCAAGTATTTGGGAGGGTCACTGTCAAGATAGCTATCAGTCCATCTCTTTCACTCAGGGTACCACAAAGGAGCGTGAAAAGTGTTATTAGCCAGGTGGAGAGAAGGTTGGAGGGACGCGATGATCTTCCACTTCCTTGGTAGAGCCGAGAAATGGATCCTTCCGGGTAAAGTAGGTCGCAGTTCACGCTACGGGAGAGTAAAGAGACTGCTTGGTGCTAGCGTTCGTTCGTCTTTCACCCCTTTTCTCTTTTGCCACGCTTTCTCTTCGACCAACCTTTCTTTACTCTCTCTCTTCTTCCTCTCTTCTTCCTCTCAGTCTTAACGCGACCGTTTTTAACGACTCCTTGGACACACCCGCAATTCTTCCTTCAAGCATTCGCTTGATGTCTCGATTCATGAAGAGTCACTCTACTAAAGTGCATCATATCTCATGCTCAAAGCACTCGGTATCAGACCTCTTTATAATTGATAACCCGATGAATCTCTGTTGACCACTCTCCTCTACTCCGTTGTTCCAGAATCATAGAATTCTCTTATAAGTTGAAGAGCTTTCCAGTTGCATCGACCTTCCACTTTGGTGTACATGGGAGCCCACTTATTGCAATGTACCTCAGGGACCACTATTTGCCAAATACCTTCCGGCTCCTTGAAACTTAATATTAAGTCATATGCTTTACTTCTCAGAAGAGCCGCGGTAGTGAAACGAGACAGAGATTAATATCGTTGATACTCCTCTCGCGAAACTTTAATTAAAGTACCAGCTGGAATTTACTTGCCTACCTCTTTGAAAGCACGCTAGAGATTGAAAGGCATCAACTTCGTCAAGTAGTCTACTTTTAGTCCTTGAAATGATAATTCGTTGGTGCGTCTGCAAAATTGTACTGTTTCCTTTTCCAAAACAAGCAACTTCCCATTGGTAAAGAGTGATATACATATACATATACTTGAAACTCCAAGTGCGGGAAACAAGTGGAACTAGTTGCGAACATGATGAGAAAGAAATGAGAAAAACAAAGAGAGTGGGACAAGCGAGTGACGGTACAAAGGGAAAATTAAGTTAAGGTACAAGTGGCAGAATGGAAAAGGAGCGAGACAGACAGTAACAATGAGAGGGTCCTTCACATTTTCGAGATGAAGCAAAGATGAAACAAAGTGGACGGATCGAAGTGCTGTTGGAGAGAAAGTGGGAGTGACGGGCACTCTTGAAAGCATCGCGAAAGAACAAGGGCAAAAACAGCAGATTTAAGCTGGTAAATGGGTAGAGAATACAGTAAGGTAAGATGACAGAGGAAAGTACTGGCGAAGCCCGAGGGATACCAGGGAAACACGCCACTTCTGAAGATCTGACAGAGTTGTCGCGCATTAGCATGGGTTATTCCATTCATAGCTCCCTTTGTCTCGCCGTGGAAGTTCCTCGTTAGAATTGGAAAAGCACTCTCTTCGTATTCCACAAAGCATACTTCCAGATTTTCTTCGCGCCCTTTCTTTCTTTTGATATAATTCAATCTTTAGTTCAATTATTCAAATAGTCAAATTTATAGTATTTCGATAGATTGAATAAAATCGTACAAAGCTTTCGAATTCTTTAAAATCAGTCTCTTTCTCTTCTGCAAAAATACTTCCAGATTTTCTTGGCCCCCTTTCTTTTGATATAATTCAATCTTCAGTTGAATTATTAGAGATAGTAATATTTTTAGTATTTTGAAAGATTGAAGAAAATCCTAATATAGAGTTTTCAATCTTTCTAATAATAATTAAAATTCTTGATTAGACAGTTGGCTGATAAAATGAGCCACGAGAAATCGAGAGCAGCAGAAAATCGCTCTCTTGGGTCCACTTCTACCTGAACGAAGGTGATCGAATTAATTCCACTGGAATTCATACTTAAAATTCTGCGGTCCCAACGTAATGAAACCTACTCCTCTGCATATTGTAGAGAATTCCACCGAAGTAGCTTCCACTGACGAGTGAACATTTATGAAGAAACATATCTCGCATTAAAATAGCACTGCGAGCCGTTGGATTTTTCTGAAAATTCGTTTCGTATAATCTTCAAAACTTTTTCACGTTAAATAATAGCGTGGCTTATCTAGAAAATCCAAGGTAATAAAACTCTCGGAAGAATGTAAAAAGAATATCTTTTTAATACTAAATGAATGAATTTTATAGTAGTTTTTTCTTATTACCAACACTTTTCCAAGATTTAGTTGATCGGCGTCGTAAAGCCAATGCAAAGTAGTCTAGGATTTAATAAAATATCATGGCCGAGTACTCAAAGGATGGATGGGTAAAGTTTCCATTGTAGTCAGTGTGATCTGAAGTTGCTTTCCTTTTATCCTATGGGTTCAGAGAATGGGGAAACGTCGAAGCATAAAGTAGCTATGTGTTCTGCCTCTTTCTCCTCTTTCTTAGCAAGGATATTGGGGGAATGGGGTTTGGCTTGGAGCATAAAGCACAGCCTCTTCGAGGACCATCCGCAGATATTAGGTTTCTCAGCGTGTCGCCATGAACAACACATCTCCATACACACATACAATCATGAACGTATTAAAACTAGAACTTCCTCCATTTCATCTTCCCGATTTTCTTCTTGAAATCAAATTCTTTCACGGTGGTAAACAGCCTTTGCTGCTTTCAATATCACTCACCGGAAAAGAAGGGTGATGCGCGAGTGTTGGTGAAATGCGATTGTGAGTTTATCCGAAGGAAGATGTTTGCTCAGCTATTCAATCATCCTAGGGTGTTTCTGTTTAAACAATAAGTCTCGTGTTGTCGTTTGGAGACAGCCCGGAAATAAGACATTCCTGGGTTCTATCGTTTGTTCGTCGAAATGTCAATTTTTTATTAAAGAAATAATTTCGTTAATAGCAAATTTAAAAACTATAAGAATAAATATAGTAACTAAGAAGGTTGATTTACTTATTCTAGAGATCAGAGTGTTTTAGTTCAGAAATACATCAGAGTATGATTAGATTTCAAGCATATTCCATGCAAGAATGAATACTCTCCTATTTATCGAAACCATCGATACTGTTTGTCTTAATAATGAAAGCGCCTCTCCAATTATGATTTCAGCGATATTTCAGGATTAAATTAAAAGCGATTTGACATAACACCGATATCGAATTAACTATTTGAGAATAGTATATTTAGCAGGCTTGTCATATGATTCGATAGAATTATTATGGAAATCCAGCAGCGCATATGCTGTTGTACGCATATCATCTCATTATTAATAACAAACGAAAACTTGTCATTGGTGTTAGACACACACGCACTGTTGTATGCAAGCAACTATTCATACATATACATTCGAACCGTATCACATACGCAAATTGGCTCTCGTGTCGCGTGGAATAAATCGAAATGTATGATTAAACTAGCTCCATGATAATACGCACTGTTGCGTATCTCAATATTGCTTTTCGATGTTCCAGCAAATACTCAAAATGACGCTTGAATCAAATAAACTCTGCAATAGAAGCATAGTAAAAAAACTTCTGAAAATTGCTTGATAAACTCGTCGTCACATAATCAGTCGACTCTTTCGAACGAATTGAAACAAAAGCATTACAAGCGGATGGATTTTCCTTCGAACAAGTTGAACACTCCAAATTATCAATTTAAACGGAGGAAATGAAAATTTCGTGCTAGAATTGGGTCGAATGTACACGAAGCGTATGCATGAATTCATGAGTGACAGGAAGAACAGCTGCGCAAGAGAATTTATTCATTCGAGATCGTTTCGGATGCAACATAACAAAGGCAATAAGTTGGAGCGCAGCCCAGTTGGCTCACCAGATTCTCTTGTAATCATATTCAGAGCTTTTCCACTCATCGGGCAACCATCCTTTTTCTGTTACAGATCGTTCAACCTGTTGTGAGAGGCATAAGGTACGAACGCAGCCTATCTTCATCCAGTCAGAAGCTTATTTCCTCAGCAGGTGTAAAAGCGAGGTAGAAATTCTCCAAGCTATCTACTCTTTCTTATAACAACCCATAACGCGCTACACCCACGCTAAGAGTACCAACTGAATTGTGCAACGTAAGCTCGCTCGTCTTCTTTACGAGCTGCCGGTTGGAATAGTCAGGCGATTATAAAAACACGGCAAACCCAGGATGGAAACGGCGAGCAATACATATTTCTAGCCGTCGTATTTGCAGACTGTTTACTACACCAACGGTGGTGAACAGCTAGCGTAACCAACCAGGGAAATAAAGTCAGGAAGGATTCTTCCGCTTATCTTGGAACTTCCAAGCTTCCTATCATTTTCTGTCAGCAGATATTATTTTTCAATATACATAATCGACATTTCTTGCGAATCTCTCATAATATCCGAGAGAATTTTCTTTTAAAATTGACAGTTTAAAAATTTATTAGTTTCATCAGTCGATCTTTAATATTTCATCTTAAGAAATATTGTTTTTCGTAGCAATTGAACGGCATGGATTACAAAATAGTCTGATTGATCGAGAGTGGAATTGTCTGTATATGTGTGGGGGCTATGGAGATAGGGATTTCGTGAATGCCACTGCTGTAAATGTGGATTCGCTCGCCGGATTCGGCTATTCACCGGGCTAGGCATTCCCGATCACGCGTGTGGCCTGGCTCCATAATGGATGCTGGCCACTGCCTGTGTTCCGGCAAATCGTCTTGTTGCCCAGCTACCAGGGTGAACCAGTGTTCCTGGCATAGCGATTGGGAAATGGGATTAGTCAGGCAGTAAATTATTGTGGGAGGAAGTTCCCTTGCGTCCTATATTTCTGTAGTTTCATTGCGGCTGTTCCCCGAGAGTCCTATGGGGTGACAGCAAAATCTCTTCGCAGTTAATCGAAAGGTATTTCCTTCCAAAATCCTCCAACAAGTATATTTCAATTCAACCAATATATTCACAAGCGAGCATTTAAAAATATTTTGTATTAATATTCATTTTTATAATCCTCTTTAACGTTTTACTAATTCAAAGTTTTACTAACAATTCGATAATAATAAAAAGTAAAACTTGCTTGTCGACGTAAAGGTAACGTTATTAGTAAGACTACAAAGTGCAAGAAGAGGAATTACTAAATGCTGGAATTGTCTTAATGACTACGTCTGCAATTATATTTGTAATTATATTGCAAGTATATTTAAATTCACCTAATATATTCACAAGCGAGCATTTAAAAATATTTCGTATTAATATTAATTTTCATAATCCCCTTTAACATTTTACTAACTCAAAGTTTTACTAACAATTCACTAAAAATAAAAACTAGAACTTGCTTGTCGACGTAGAGCTAACGTTATTAGTAAGACTACAAAGTGTAAGAAGAGAAACTACTAAATGCTAGAATTGTCTTAACGACTACGTCTGCAATTAGTTGAAATTTGTAGTTTTCGAGAGCGTTTAGCCAGTTGTGCTTCTCACTTCGTGAATACCTCTCATTTCACTTTCAATCAGTCGCAGTTAATTAGAGCGCATTTGCATCCCGCGCAGCTTTAGTTCGCTTATCAGTGATGAAGTAGCATTCAGCTTTCAATATTGCTGCGATCCTGCAGCGTATTCTCGCCCAGAGCAAATGCTGATTCGAACAGCTCTCTCTGTCTGTCTTTCTCCCTCCCTCTCTCTCTCTCTCTCTCTCTCTCTCTGCTGTTAAGCTGACAGTGCGACATTACTAAGGAATGTTAATCACGGTGCCAACATACACCCGTCGAATTATTAATGGTCCAACCAATGCATATTTCACTATTAACAGCATTCGCCGACACACATTGTTTTATTGATGAATTAGAGCAACTGTTGAACCCATCATTCCAAGGGTTCGGGATTGATGAAAAGCAGGTGGGTGGGAATTGGTTAATAGATCGTGAAATCCGGCTTATTCCCACAAATAACCGGAATACGGCTTATATCCTCGCTTAGTGTCAAAATATCTTCCATTAACCCTCACATTCATATATCTAATTTAAACAATTCTCAAATTGTAAAATTATACCTTTGAAAATCACATAAGTAAAAATATACATTCAGAGCGTTTAAGTTTCCATTTTTTTGCGATAATAAATCTAAAAGAATGACAGGTTCAAAGGGTTAATAATCACCATTTACGTATTATGAGAACAGCCGTGGTTACGATAGCTCGGTAAGCTAATCAAGCGGCTGGCATTGTTCAGGGAAGGACATAAGCATTGTGTAACCATAGCCAGAAGTCATTAAGCCTGCCATTCAGTCCCCTAACCGGTACCGTCTCCCAATAACAGTCTCCCCTTTCGCATCTCATTACACGGATTTCCCACTGACCATCTCACAGTTAACTACGAATTACCCGGAAACCACAATAGCCAATAGAAAAGCACCATTCTTTTTGTTTTTATATCGCAGTTTATTTCCTCGTTGAAAGAGGTGGCGGAGCTATTGCGGAAAGTTAATGACAAAGAGTTAGAATGAATCGGTAGCACTTGCCGCAGGCAGAAAGCTATTTCAACAAGCGCAACGAGTGAGAAAGCATGAGTCGAGAGAAGCTTAGAGAAACTCATTCACCGATAAAGTAAAGTCGCGCCGATCGAATAAATTGGCACTGCGCACAGATGGGAATAGAATTCGGTTCGGCTAAGTTTATTGGCCATTCGATATTACAACGGGTCACAGTAGCAAGGAGATTATTGGGAAAATGGGAATTTCTACTCTCACATAATACTTTGACTTCAATATCGTCGGGAGCTAGAAGAGATCGTCAAATACTTTTCTCAGTGAAATTTCTCGAATTTTTATTACTCCTCTGCTAATATTAAACCTGTGATGAATTTCTTTATAAATTATTTGATCCTTTTTAAATTTAATATTAATTCAAAGAGATTTGAAATTATGAGAGTGAATGTAAATTGAATTTTATTGATGTTAAGAACGAGAATAGATTTTTCGAATGATTAATTAGAGTCGAATTCGATTAAGATTGGTTGAAAGCTTATACGAACGCGTCATAATCACTTGGCGTGCAATTTCCATCTGAATTCATGCTTTAGTATAAGTCATGCGTAGTATACCTCTGTATTTGATCATAGGGGCGTCACCATGGAGGGTTAATTAAGCTCTTCGTAGGCGGTAGTCGCGGACGTATAGCACGACGAGCTTATTAAATCCTATTTATCTCCGACTGAAATGAACTCCACTGGAAAGTGGAGTCAAATCACTCTTCGAGATCTTTAGAATTTCCCAACGCACGAAATATACATCCACTCGTTCTATTGATTTTTTCAAGCTTTTTTTTTTAAATCAATTAAATCGTCCTAACAATTTTAAAGGCTCGAACGAAGGATCAAACAATAGACGATAATTTGCGTTCATGCAGAAGAAATATTTGTATTTCTCAAGTGGGTTATTAAGGCAAGGTTTACTCTGAAAATACGAGCTACTCTGTCTTCAGCCTCATCTCGCACTTTCATTCGTCATTTTCTTTGACATCCCGTGAACCAGCTTGCTCTACTTAATCCCCATTACATCGTTGCCCTCGGTTAGATATGGAAATTGGGGGAGCATGCGGCCCCGGAGTCTTGGTGAAATTAACTAAACCTGCAGCCACTCCCTCAGGAATCCCATCCGAATAAAAGTCCGTGGAAATTAGTTATGAAATTGTCGACACTTTGCGACAGATTCAAAACTTTCTCAATCGTTAGTCAGACGAATTTTCAACGATTTTTTTTAATACCGAATAAGTTAGTTTATAACAGATTCAACAAACTTTAATTTCGCATGCCGGATTTCTGGGATTGCAGAACGTTCGAAACAGTACCATTGGTATTCTTCAATTGGAATCTTTTAATACCTTCTGTTTCTATTAAAGTTCATGTATTTTATGATTGGAATATTTCTGCTTGCGCTGTCGTTTTTTGTGCTTCGACTTCGAAATTGATATCTTGACCTGGATTTCTTGTTTTTATTTTATTTGAAAATTGATGGCCTTTGTAAGTGGCATAGGAAGAGCTTTCCTGACTAAATAATCTCTCTTAAATCGCGGTGATTTAGAGCGATTCATTAGTACGTGAATGGAAGCACCTTTTGCTTCCGTTCTGACGGAATTACCAGTGCGAGAAGAATTTATAGCACAGCGAATAACTCCGGCGGAATTATGCCAGCAATTCGGCTGCTTTGGAACCGACAGGCTCGCTAGCGAGTGAATTCCGAAATGCGAGCTATCGGAATATGCTACTAATGGGAAACGACCTGTCAGAACTGTTAAAGCAACTTATTCATCGGAATTCCATTCTCAGTTTCTTCTATGAAGCTTCACACTTCATTCACACATTGTAATATGTCTTTTTAATTCACTTTCATTCACTTTCAATATCATTTCACTTGAAAACAATATTCCTACAATATTAAAACATAAAACCTCTGAATTCTCCAATATTTATAAACACAATTTGTAACTGTAACACCCCACAACACTTCCAAAATTAATCATAGTACTACAGAATCCCCTCCGTTAATAATTCAAAAACAGACATCCCCAAAATCTCTAAAATATTCAGCAGTAGCACTCGAAAAAAATCAAGTTACTCCGAGCAGGGCGACCTTGGCTTCAAAAATTCATGCAAGGGTCGAAATATTGCCCCTCGTTTGTCGAAGTAGTTTCACGAAGTTCGGCAGTTCGCCGGAGTTTCCCGAGTGGCAGAACGACTTTATCGTGAGAACGGCACGGATGGATCTCCTGAATGCGAATCACACTTCATTTCCCTGATTTCCAATCAAGCTCTTATTAGTGGATTAATAAGAGGGCTTAGAGTTAGACGACCGTGGAGAATATCGGGGAATTAGTCGAAGTTTCCCAGGAGATAGTGCCAAAGAGAGAGAGAAGGAGAGATGAAGGGTTAGTGGCGAAGTTTAACACGCCGGAATTCCGGGCGCGCCTGTCAGTATACTTCGGGATTTGTAGCCTGGTCTCGTGAGATATCGGTAATCGCCGGCTTACCCTAATACCGAATATACATTGGGAAATTGTTGCTACACTAGCACCATCTGCCACTTAGCTTAGATCGACGAGAATCAAATCCTAGAGGAACAATCCTAATTGAAAGAGATTTTTAGTTGTGTTTCAGTGTAACACTTTTTATTAGTGTGAGAAATTTTGCGTGAGTTATATTGCCATTAATATTACTAATTTTTAAATTTACGATTAGACGAATATCGAATTAAAATTATGATACTTTGAATTTGCAAGAAATACCAAAAGTGGTTTCGCCTTATTGAATACGAAGTACGAAATAAACAAGTTCGGTTGAAAAACACGAGTCTAAAAACCTTTGGCGTCTGACATTAAAGAGAATTATACCTGACAAGCACGCACTTCGGGTATTTGATCACCCAATGACACACCTTTGCACTCATTTCTCCTCTGGCTTTTGTAGTGATAAGATCTCTCTTTCCTTTCCTCTTTGCGTGTCTTTAGACTTTAACTTATCAGCTTATTTTAGATATCTGGAAAGTCATTGATCTTTAAATGTCTCGTATATCAATATTCGTCCAATTTCTTTGCTGATTTATCTAATTAAATATTCCTGAATTCATTTTTCGTACTTGTTTTCTAGTTTTTACTATTTTGTAGTACATACATGGAAACAAAGCTTGCGAGCCTTGTTTTTGTACTGTTTTTGGTACATGTTTTCATGATACAGGAATGCTCTAATTTATTTGCTGAGCTATCAATTCACTTGTTTCGCTCGTGGTGCATCTGTTTTAGGTACTTTATAATTAGGGATTTTCGTATAATTAGATAGCTGCTACTTCAGCGGCTAATCCATTTGGCAAAGGTCTCGATTCCAGCTGGATTGCAATGGCTCGGCTGCTGAGTCGCCTGGTTAGTTAATCAAGGGCAAATCGAATCCTACCTTACCGCATTTGACGTTCAATTAGTAACCCTACAAGATTTATTGCGATTGAGTATTTCAGAGCGTTCGGGGAAATCCTTTAATTACGACTTCGTTTCACAAGATTCATTACTGTAGAATTGCGAAAATCCTTCTTGTTAAATAATTCTCTGCAATATCATAGATTTACTAATTCTTTTTCAATATTTATTATTTACGTACAATGATGATTTTCTAGTCTCATTATTATAAGTCATTCGAAACTGCACACATTTATGTTAAACATACTATGTTTGCTTTATATAACGAACAATTTTGACTTATGAGGATGTTATGTTTGCAGCTGTAATATTAACTCGTTGGTCTCGCAAGCCCTGCTTTCATGTGTTTGCGAGTAACTCGGGCGATCTACATGCTGTCTGCAAACAGTTTACAAGCTAACATAGACCCACGTCAATCTTCTCATGTCTATCAAAGCGATATTCCACTCTCTGAACGAACTCTTCCTTTATTAAGCTTGTTATCATAATTTAAAAATCACCCTTTTACTTTTCAAAAATGTTCAAACATTCCCCTCAATTAATTCACTTCAGAAACCAACAGTTTAAACCAACCATAAGCAATTACTCTCAGTTCAAACATACCTCAACAACAATTTGCAGACATGTGGCTTCAAACATCGGTTTTTTTATTATTAGTTGCCTGGAATATCCGAGCGTCGACTAACGAAGCCCCGGCAGAGTTTGGTAACTGTTGGCCGATAATTTTAGCACTCGCTGACGACAAACTCCACGTGTGCCTGACATTTATTTCCAGGATATATTCCAACGAATGTAAACACATCGCGGCACTCTTTACAGTCAGGATAAAAATCCGTATCGAAGGTCCTTCGATATAGTCAGTGGAAGCGTTTGGAAATGAAAGTTCGTGTGGATCGAGGACAAAGAACTGCTGCGAAGGCGAGAGAGAGCTTTAGTTGGAGAGCGGCAGTCGAGACAAAAGCTTAATTTAACTTTTCCCACTGGAACGACTGGAACGTAAGTGAGAGAGAGAGAGAAAAGAAGATAGTCGAACGGAAGGAAACGTAGATAAAAATCCGTGCACCGGTTTCAGTCGTCCGCCACCGAAAACCTTCCCATTTCACTGTGACATTTTTATCTACGCTTTTCCGAGCTTATCCTTTCGACCTACCACAACCATACCTCCGAATTAATATCCTTCGGATGTTCGTGTCTACATATGTGTGCCATATGTGTACACGCGCATTCCCAAGGATCCCCTCCGGCAACGATGGCATCTCGAGCGGTTTTTAATATCTACCACCGAGAAATTGCGCTACACCCCTTTGAACACACTTGTGCCAAATTCCCCTGCTATCAAAGGACCCGCTTTTTCCTCCATCGACTCCCAAAAGGATCGGATAATGAAATATTTCATATTAGACGAATTTTAGTGATTAAACTTTTAGTTTCAGTGATTTTATTTTAAATCACATCAGCCAATATCCACTTCGAAAAATTACAATTAATCATTAACATTGTAAAGTAACAATATCTCTGTTTTATGATTGTAGTTGAATGGTTCAAGTATTACTGAATCTTATTTTAACGATCATACAATTAAAAAATCAAATATTTGCTTTCGCAATTAAATTTGAATAAAATTGATATATGTTCTTTCATTTACTAAATAACATAGTTTCTTAGAATACAATAAACTAGTCGAAATGCCAACTAAATCATGTACCAGTTATTAAATCTCACAATTAGTCAACTATATTGATGTAGTTTCCAACTACGTGCTATGTCGATTACATGTCGGATCATTAGGAGTAGAGTTCGTCTTGTGGAACGTAGCATGGAGTAATGAGATTCCAGGGTGCAACGTGTAAAATGGAACGCCGGCTTACCGGAGCCCTCCGGTGCGTCGGTCATTCGAATCATCCGGTGAATGATGATCGCAGAGAGAACGCACGCGTGAAATCCATGAATCGGAGGCACGAATGCTTGAGATATTAACGGAGAGCTTAATTCTAGCTGGTTGATCAAACCATAGGATGCACTGGCAAATGCGCAGAGAGAGAGAGAGAGAGAGAGAGAGAGAGAGAGAGAGAGAGAGAGAGAGAGTTTGAAGTGGAGAAGGAAGAGAAACCACAGGATCAATGCGCAGCTAACGTTCTTCGATGCTACCAGGACTTCCTTCAGGACTCTCCAGCTCATTTCGACGGAGTTGCACTTCATAATCAAGCCAGCACACAATATCGATTCCACTTCATTTGCAACTCAGCGCTCAACTCGCCTCAACCACTATTAAACGCTCTCCGCAAAATTCGCTGGGCTCATTCGCTTGGAATTTCGTTCTCCCATAATTACCACGTCGATTGCGCACTGCGCATGTTTGCGCCCTCGCGAATTTCCATCGCCCGCAGCTGCAGCCTCCGCGTTGCTGTCGAAGATAGTTCGAGAGACAATACAGGTATTTTGAATTATTCCCATGGGAATTTCGGAACACCCTTGGGAATTCATTAGAAATATCTTGGAAATTGGAATACCTGTGGAAATGCGGGTATTGATTGTCATTGGTTTTGGATGGATTTGTTTAATTATTATGTTACTATTTTAATGTTTCATTTCATTTATTTTTATGAAATATCATAGGTTAACGAGTCTTAATTTTATCTTCTAACTCTTTACTAGCTAGTGTTGACTCTTTTCCTCTCGAATTTTTAACGAGTTTCTCGAGACAAAAAGTATCTCTGGCAAGCGATGCGCATTGTCTCGGGCGTTTCTTAATCTTGCCGGGCAATAAGTGCTCAATGACGGTATTCGCCGCAAGCGGGAAACTCTCGCGAAAGTCTTAACGCCTGAAGTTGCTCCGATTTTTTTCCAAGTTTCTCTTTCACGCGAAGGATAGCGAACTTGGATGAACTTTATTCCAGATGGAAAGCATAGCTGCGAAGAAGATCCAGATTGATCTCTTTGCTCGCCAAACGGAAGAAGTTCTTTGTTCGAACAAATAGACGATATGATATTTGCATATTTGTATTAGGCGGAAGAAGCATCGAATCGGATTACTAGCCTTTTTAGCTTGCATTGGCTAACGCTGCCAATTCTTCTTCCGTAAATCTTCCACCCTGGAAATAAGAACTTCCCCTCCTAGTAATAAATTTCACTGGATAACTGATCATAATGTATAACAGTGCCGAGCTGGAATTGTGAAGAATATTTCGACTTACGAACGTACATTTGGCGCCGATCCTTTTGCGTTAAGTCTAATTGAAACGAGTCTCTCTGGAAACAGGAATAGTCACACAAGAACAACACTCATTCCAAACGCAGTTATGTCTTCTAGTATCTAATACATAGATTTCTAAACTTAGAGTTTTAGAGAATTCGAGATACAAATTATAGTATCAAATCTATTATAGTATTTTTCTGTGATTTTTTAGATCAATCTCGCACTAACAATATTCTATTGTTTCTCGAGTTTCTTTGATTCTATTAAAAAATTAATCTATCGCGATAAGTAGATATTCATAACAATTTACAGGCTACTAAATTAGAGGTTCAAGCGTTCATAAAAGACGAGCATTTCTCTTAAAACACAAGCGCGATGAGATCTAGTTGGAAATGTTTATGAGGCTGTTACTCTAAAGCTTCATCGTGATATCACGTGCAAAATGCGTACTTTTCGTTCGTTCCACCCATACATTAAAATTCGTCACGCAAAGCATACAAATGTAATAGTAGATATTATTTTAATGTATGATTTCTTTACTCCAACATTACCAAGTAGTTCGTAGTTAGTATTATGTTAATTTATTCAAGCTCGCACCAGGAAAAATAAAGGTGAAACGATTGGCTGCCGCATGACTAGGCGGAAAGTTTCAATTAACATTCTGGAAACAATGCTAGTCGTGGTATTGCGAAACTCAATGAGGCCTGCTTCAGTTACATTTCTGTGGTCTGAGTACGAGTATTGTTCTAGGCACGAGTGAATAGAATGAAGGACTAGTTAGCAACAATACTGTAATACCAACTTCGCTTTTCCATTGAACTGAATCCAATTTACATTTATTCAACACCAGCTATGCAGTTGCATACCTCACTCGTTAGTAGAGATTACAATTCAAGTATTACAACTATGAGCATTCCATTTTACATTCCCTCAAAAGATAATTGTGTCTATTAAAATTTCTTTTTCTAAGGAAATCAAGGGAATTAAACTAATTTATTCAACAAAGTATTTAAATTATTGAATAATCACAAAAAAGAGTAGAAAAAGTCGAAATAAATTCATTATATTCTTACGAATCAGAGTAATTAATCATCATAAATCATTGGAAGTGACAGGAATATACTCGAAAACTAGCAGACCAATAGAGTTGCCAAAGTACACATAATATTAGTCAACCACCGATCTCAATCTCGATCTCGAATATTGACCAGCACCCTTGAACTTGTATTTGCTTGGTAAACGTGGCGCGGTAGTTAAACGCAGCGTGTTATACACATTTTCCCGGGCAAATAGCGCGTGGCCCGCTTGTATTAATTATACCATTACGCTCGGCCGAGCCTGATTTCAGGTCGGCGATGGAGAGAGTGGCGCACTCAACGTGCTGTAATTTATTCGCGAAATTATCCAGCAGCCAAATTGTTAGCGGACAAAAGTAAAAATCATCGACTGCCAAATGGCACCCGACAAATAGAAGCCCTGGCAAATATTGAAACAACCATATTTAACAATCCATTAAAATTGTAACCTTGATTGTTTAACCCTTTAAATTTACCTGATTTAATACATCGATTCTATATTGATTCAAATTTTTAAACTAGCAAAATTACCCACTATTTTTTCCACCACACTCCATTAATTCTTTGAGCACTCGCTAATTTTTTCGCGGCTTCGAGTAGCATCGTGGAAACTGGAAGTTACAGAGTGGAAAAAAAGGTCGTTTCTTTTAATAGTAGTTCTTGATTAAAAAACTTGGTAGTTTCTTGGTGGACGTACATCGAACTAAGAAAGTTTTATTTTTACAGCTCTCTCTCTCTCTCTCTCGGTGCTATAAAGATTCGAGTTGTAAGCGGATTACGATCCGAAGCCGCGCATTCCTCAAAGAGTTAATAGCGAGAGGTTTATAGAAGCAGTGAAAGAAAAGCAGACTTTGCAGAAGCCTCGCGAACAGAGATTAACAGGGATGCGAGGACCTCCTTGGAAAGCGCTCGCCAAGTATTTCAAAGTAATCATTTGATAAGAGATATCCAGAATGCCTCCTGTTCCTCTCTCTCTCTCTCTCTCTCTCTCTCTCTCTCTCTCTCTCTCTCTCTCTCTCTCTCTCTCTCTCTCTCTCGGTTGGTCCAGCGCGTACTTACTTTCCCAGGAGATACTTCCAGCATCAGGATAAAAGGAAGAGATCGTTCTCGAAGTGGTTGTGAGATAGAAGGATAGAATGGCGCGTTAATATTAACAGAATCCTCTAATGGAAATTTCGAAACAGTTTATCTGTTATCGCGTTAAAGCTACAACGCTTGGAAATATCGTTTTTAAAGAAAGGAGAGAAAAAGGAAAAGCACTCTGCCAAAACACGAAGCTCGCTGAGAGTCGCATAAACAAAAGAGTTCAAGGATACACTGCGACACAGGAAAGGTGAAAGCTTGTCATGGTGCGGTTGGCATTCCTTTTACACAGTAGAAAAGCTCTTTCCAAGACAGTTACACTTCATTCTTCGCGCAGAAGTGCTTGGACGACTTGCTAAGCTCACCACGAAAATAATAATAAAACAAGTCGAGCAAGCAACGTCCTTGGATGAAATTCGTGTCGGTAATATACGAGATTGAAATCACCGAGGGGTTAAATCTTGCTTATTATAACAGTTGCTCTGATTACGGAATTTAATATAGGGATTTAAGCGATTGCAGTACACTTTGAGGGAAACAGTAATAAATAGTTTCATGGCTAGATTTAATAACATCCTTCAAATTTAGTACATACATTATACATACATTCAGAATACATAGTAAGAACATTTATACATATTTAAATTATATATGTATATATATTCGACCTTAAAATTTAATACACTTTCACTACTACTGTTCTCGATAATTACCTTCTATCATCAATAAATTACAGTAATCATTCAATTATGTATAAAAATCAGACGTACATGCTATGATTATACGATTATCGATTATACCGAGAGTATGTCAGAGTTACTCAATAGCGATAAAGGGCAAACTAGCAGCGAAGGAGAGCGATTAAGGTCTCGATTGGGTTTCGAAGGCCGCATGACCGAATTGACGCGTAGTCTAGCCGTTCATTATGAGCTAATAGTGACGCTCTGCTGTTCTAGTGGCCAGCATAGACTAAACTCAAACACAAACGATGTCATTAATGGAACACCTGAAACGTTACTAGCGCTAGTTGCAGGAATCCAGATAAGTGGCAGGGAATCCACACAGCATCGAAAAAGACTGTGGTTACCGTTTAATTACTTTCCTCGTTCAAATTGTCTCCTCTTTGGAGTATCGGATGCGACAATTGCCAATAAAGACACTGCGATCTTGCATGGTATTTGGCGCTCTATGTTACAGGATTTTTGTACAAGTCCTTTTATCTGAATTGTTTAAATGTGAAGTGGCAATTATTCTTACTTGCAATAATGAAATGTCTCATCTGTTTTAGTGGAATTTGAGTGATATTGGTTCATTCTCTAAAGATGAGTTTGTATTTAGTCAAGTAAACTGATTAACTCAGAGAAATCTATTTGACATTTACATGTCATTTATACAAACGGTTGATGTTAATTATTGGGTTTTAATATTCAATTTGTGTGGATGCAAACTTAACTCAAGCGGATTGAAATAGCCTACATTTACTGTCGCAATATAGAATATCCGTTTAATTATTCGAATTTTATCTTCCAATTAATTTCCAGTGGTTACATTTGGGATCATAGCCTGTTAAACATTTTGTTTGAATTTAATTGCGTATTTTACTTCAATACTATTGCTCGAGCGAGGTGAAAAGCGGTTTCATTCCGGTCTTTCAAATGATAAATTCTGCCAATGTAATTTTAATTAATAAACCCGATGGTCGATGGCGGTTAAATCGTTTCTTTGTTCGCCGAAGTGATCGGATTTCCGGCCATTCAAGACGGAGAATTCTTTTAGTGGTTTCGTGGATATCTGTAGTAGAAATTGAAACAGGGAATTCCTGTTGCTGGTGAGGAAAGACCGCAATTTGCACAAATTGATATACGCACATTTTTGCGCAGCTACAGAAATTTTTACGCCATATCAGTTTTCACAACTTGCGGTTGCTTTTAAAACGGGCCCTGGAATCAATTTCTATCAAGAATTCCGTACGCGTGTATTATGAAAGTGTGCGCATATGGCTGCTGGATGAGAGGCCATGAATTATTGCAAACGTTAAAACGGCCCTCGAATGTGAATGGTCGCGGGAGAGAGCGAGCTTCAAGCTCACCGCTATTGATTTTCAGTCCCTCCGCATTTTTACCGCAAGAAATTAAAGGCAAATTTTCACATCAACTTGATCGACGACGATGAATAAATAAGATCAAACACAAGCTAATCAGTAATTAATCGTACCTCTTACGAAATTAATAATGTGCCGAAAGAAAGTGAAAATACGAAAAAAAGTCTAAGTATTGACTTTTTTGCATAAAAATCATACTTTCACAGATCATAATGCGTTCGCGACATTTTTTATCGTTGCGTCTTTAGTCCCGGACTATAAAGGAACGGTGCTCCAGATTTATGGTTTCAATCGAAGAGTAAAGACAGCTCTGGAACCCCATAAAGATAAGGTTTATGATAGAACGTACACGTAAAGAGGTCATTCTGCAGAAATACTGCGGTCCACACAGTATTCAGCGACCGAGGGTTACTGAATCCAACGGGATAATTAACGGAAATTTAATCGCTATGACCCACGGCAGATATAAAACAAAAGATACTTTATTGAATTATCTTCGAGGTATTATTAAATTTATAGCCTTATCATTCACTATTCTACAGCTACCTAAATTTATCAAGATTCTTAATCAAAAAAGTTCATCATACTCATTGATTTTTATCTTAGCTCTTCCTATATTATTTTTCAAAATAATATAACTCTATTATTTCGTTAGAAATAAATAAAATTCATATTACTATAAAATGACATCTAATACAATTCACCAGCTGTCTGCGGTTATGCAAGGCGTACGCTCGACGCTCAAACAATCGGTCGCTAACTTCTAGTTGACTCGAGCATCCTCTCGAAACTCGGCAAAACTCGTCCGCGGAGTGCGAACTCCGACAAAAAGCGGAATGTACGCGAGAGAGTTTCATCCCAGGAACGAAATAAATTCATTTTCCGTACGAGTAGACTAGATGGACGCACACAGACACAGACACACACACACAAAGATACACATAGATACACACACGTGTGCGCGCGTAACTTATTGATTCTGCGAGTCGAAACTTCCGGGCGAACTAGTAAGTAGAGCAGGACGGTGTTTGGTCAGACGCGATATACTGGGCGGGCGACGTGCGCTGCAAGTAGTACAAGTCAACGCGGCTGGTTCGCCCGAGTCGCCCGTCGTAGCTTGAAGTTGGTACGTAAACGGGGACAAGAAAAGGGACGCGTATATTTTATTCAGAACCGTGTGTCCTTATTCTATAAAAGCCACTATACATCGACGAGTCGAAAATAAACTCACGCTAACTGCATCCTTCATTCATTGGGCCGATGTAAAAATAGCGCAGCAATTCCATCGACTACCAATTGCCAGGTCTACCTCGACGGATTAATTCGAACGAATGCTCTCTTAATGGCCCATTGTGAAAATAAAGGTAATCCCCGAATGCCGATTGAAACGAAGCATTTGCCGAGTGCGAAACTTCACTCATCAAATCAAACCCCCCACCCCACCCCACCCCACCCCACCCCCAACCCTTTCATCCTCGTCCTATACTGGCGTTAATGATTGTCGGTAGAATTAGCGGGTGAAATTAGCGATGGTCGTTCGGCCGCATAATTACACAGGGTTCGAGGGAAATTTGTGTCGAGTCGAGTGAGAACGCTATGGGAAAAACAGTTGGACACTGGCTATTTTAGAGCTACCTGGTAATTACGGGGTCTTTCCTAATTGCTGCAATAAGCGGTCGCTTCCGCGTAATTCACCTTCGAGAGAGAGAGTGAGAGAGTGAGAGAGTGGGCTACTGCAATTAAGCCACCCGTATCCCAGGCCAGTGTCAACATACTCCTGTCGATAAAATAGTAAAACTTGCTCGTGAAAAAAGTATACTTTGTTCGAACGTACTTTGCAGCGAGGATTAAAAAGGTTTGTGTTGAAAATAAAAATAATGAGATCGAATGGAGATTTATAGAGAATGAGAATTAATGCTCAGTACACATCATTTATTTTTCTGTATAGTGTTGAAGTAATCAATGTTAGTAAGTCTCAAAAGCTTCGTCCGACTGGTTTTATTTTTGGAAATAACGTGGTAGATAGTATAGAAATAAAAGTGACTTATAAAAAGAGGTAGAACAGAGCATAAGCTTTATTGCAAATTGAATTTTCCTATCGAAAAATTGGTTTTATTATAGTTTGAAAATGCCTCAGAATTCTGTGTCAGAGCTCACATGTTCCCCTCTTACTCTAACACCAAATGACAGCACCAAGCTCTTTAATACTCTATACTTGCTCCATTTAACCCCCTTTTTTTGTTCAATTGACAGCTTTCAGAATTTTTCGAAATTTTTTGATTGTACGTGAAATCGAGAAAGTGCCGACAGTTAGTGCCATTGTCTCGCTCTGAAAAATAGTTTTTATCTGCCTTGCGGCTTCACATCAAACCAGCACCAACCTCCTTAATTTCCAATCAAAAAGGTATTGGAAACTTTTTCTGAATTTTCCCTTTCTCCCTGTTTTTGCTTCTCTGTATTTTGCTTTTGGAGTGTCCATCTATAATTCAGTGTGTGGTAGCGCACATGGAAAAGGGAGGTTGGGGCGAAGGCCGTTGCAGGGTGCAGTTGCAGCTTGATGTGTCAAGGTCGCTTGACCCTTGGAGAGAACCGACCTCGCGAAAGTTCGCCGGAGGCTTTAGAGCCCGCATAATGCTTTTGGTAAAGAGAGAGAGACCCTCTGCTTTCGGCACCGAACTAGTATTTACCGAAAGCACACGTCGCGCACTCGCTTCGGAGGATTTCGACGCATGTTATTTGTGTATGAACTCCAAGCCAAATACCAACTCGTTCGTCTTTACAATTGACACAATTTCTGAGCAGTCTCTCCATTTTAATAAAAAGAAAATCCAAAAGCTTTATTTTAAAACTTAACTTAAGTTAAATTAAACAATCATAAAACTTTGAAATTAAAATCATAATATTCAATTACCAAATCCGAAGTATCAAATACTCCACAATTATTCCCTATGGATATTCAAAACACTAAAATTATTTCAAGGCAGTATAACAACGGTGTAGAACCTGTTCTCTGATACACAGAATCCGACAGTTCCCAGGCGTGCGGCCCATTGTCGATTACGCGTACATTCGTGCAAGCCGGCGTGCACCGATGGCATTCCAAATGGAGCTAAATTACATCATTCAAATAGCAGCTGTGAATGATTAGGCCTGGCATTAAGCGGACGTGCGGGTCGCACCAGCTCATTGCTAAAAGGGATCTCGGCAAATAGTACAGGCGGATATATACATATGCGAAGGGTATGTTTGCAACGTGCAGTTACCAGTTTCCCGACTGCTCATACCAATGCATACACAACTGTGTAACGTGTCGTTGAATTCTTTCGCGGTTGCAATGGCGTGCACGCCATTGTACGTGTTACGTCCAATTGTTATGTTCGAATACACGAACATACGAGCGAGGTTTCTCTCGCTCGTTCTGCTTGTGAGAAAGCAACGAAGCTCGCGCGCGCAGCCTGTTGCACCGCAGTTTACGGCGCGCGCTACGAGCACCACCGGTGCAACAGTTGAGTCCGCTGAGTGACCCGCTGGGAATTAGTAATTGCGTATTAATTGGCCTTGCCACTATTATTAGCCGAAGTGCATTTCATACATTGAAATTCTCCTGTTTAATTCAAACTCACCCTCGAAATTCTACGGACAATCTACTCAGCAACCATTTCATACTTTGATAAGCATCGTTTCGAATAAATCCTTTGATAGTTTGAACATAACTCACTCGTCGAATAATCAATCAATCTATTATGTGATATGAAAGTTTCATTGTGGAATTTATGAAATTGTTCTGTTGGAATTATTCGTATTCGAGAGTGACATTCTTTTGAATTTTGTATACTTCTTTTATTATACATCTTCGAAATTGTAATACGTATATGTATAGTATCCATACATTCCAGTATTTCTGTCCCATGAATATACACCACATGTTTCCTTTCGTGAAACTTCCGAAGTTCCCTTGGTACGAATCTAAAATTCAGCATAGTCTTTCAACATATACCAAACGACGGTTGTGTCTCGAATTCGCTACTACAAGGAATTTCGATATCTTCCTTTTATACCTGGCACATTTCAAGCATGTTACGTTCATAGGAACGCTAGTTTTCACAAGAATGCCAGTTTAAATAACCTCGATTTTCGGAAGTATTTCATTTCGCGGATGATTATACGCATAAAATAACTTTCACGCTATCGAATACTTTGGTAGAGTGGAACGTTTTTCGCGTGGCGAATGTGCATGCCTATGGCTGACCTGAATCCATCTTGGTGCTACATGTATTACTAGGTCGGCCTTGATCCTTTTATTCGCTGTCTCCTGACGCTCGTCCACATAACTTTACGAGATCGATACACCACCCCCGGTGAACTCGAGCGTTCCAGCCTCCTCTGACGCTTGAAAATTATGCAACAAGTCGTTTGCCAAGTCGTGCGCAACCCTCGCACTCGAAGGATTAATAACACAACAGAAACTAATACATAATTCATACAATTTTTATTTTAAAACCTTGTATTCTATAATAATATATCAAATAATAATAGACTCTTTTCCATACGCTGCTTTTTAAACATCGAGTTCTCTTTCATTCTTTGTGAAGAAAGGGTGCCTGAAAGAGAAAAGTCTCAACGCAACCGCGGCAAGCATTATACTTTGAAAGCACAGGTACAATAGGGAGAACGTATGCGGAATTCGCATTACGGTAACAAGATTGCCAGTCGGTTCAAGGACGGAGTAAAAATGTGGAGAGAGAGAGAGAGAGAGAGAGAGAGAGAGAGAGAGAGAGAGAGAGAGAGAGAGAGAGAGAGAGAGAGAGAGAGAGAGAGAGAGAGAGAGAGAGAGAGAGAGCCATGCGAGGGTGAACCTGCTGTCACTAGTAGGAGGAACTTTGGCAACTCTTCTGGGGACTGCCTGTTGCTCGGGGACGACTAACAGGACACTTATCGTCAGACGGCTTCTCTCTAATTTAACCAGAAAACCAGCCACCTTTTTTTGTCAGCCAAGCTTTTTCTGTTTCGTGAGCTCAACTTTGCGTGAAATAGACATGTAAAGTTTGAAGGAGAGTTTTTTTCATGGTAGTTGTGTTTGCTCTTTCTCATCTTCTATCTCGTCCTTGTTCGACTAGTGTATGACTCGAGAATCAGAGAGAGAAGCAGGACGATCAATACTCACCTGCTGCCGAAGTACTAGGCAGACAGATGCATAGGTGTCAGTGTGCCACCACCGAGCAGTGCGTTGCAGGTGTAAGCGATGCATTGCGCAGCTGTGCGTCGAACTCCGCAAGCGATCACAGTTGTCAGTCAACCGAGGCCTTCGCCACTCACTAACTGCAATTCCATTTCTAACACCCGCTTTTTTATTCATCCACTTTAATTGCCCGAACCCTGACGCAACTGCGTCATTAGTCAATACAGAGTTTCCTAGTTAACAATTAATCGATTTAGTTTCACATATATAACATATTGTAAAGATCGTCTATCAAGAAATAAGTAAATCAGGAATTTAATGGGTAGTTTTTAAAAGTATTTATTTATTATAAGAAATTATTTATTCATCGTTATTGAGAATTTTCTGACTTTTGAAGGAGGAAAAATACGGTTAATCGAAGTAAATACATCGATTCGTTTCTCCATTTTATCTTTGAGAGACGAGTATGTATTAATATCGAGTTTAGTGAGTGGTGGTCGGGCGAAATAGTTCAATCAGTAAAATCAACAGAAGCGGTCGCAGAAAGCGAGCAAGTTTCATCCTCTCGATTTCGCCATGGGGCTTCTGTCGCGCTAATAGTCGGGTAGAGTTCGTTTCTGTAAACAAGCCTGTTTGCCGTCTGCGTTGGCGAACGCAGCTAGTATGGGAAGACCTAATCACTGAACAAGAGTATCCGCCTGTGGTCGACGATCGTCAGGTGAAAATCAGAGCGACCAAGCTCCAAGGATAATTGCGTCGTTGGACCTCCCACCTGTTATTCCCACTTCCCAACCACTTCCATCCCTTTCGATCGAGAACTAAGTCGGCTAAGCTCGTCCCAATTAAACGCTTTTCTCTCCAGCTATTTATTTAGCTCGTTTGCCCACGCTTCCTTGTATCAGGAACAAATAGATCTTTAATGCAACCAGGCATTATAAAATATTGCTCTGGGAATAGTTAAAGATAGAAAAATATATTTTGTTTTAAGAAAATGTGTACGGGAAACAAAAGTATTCAATTATTTATCATACTTTAAAAGCTTTGCTACTGTTTCTTGTATCAGAAACAAGTAGATTCTTAATGCAACCAGGCATTATAAAATATTGATCTTGGAATAGTTAAAGATAGAAAAATATACTTTGTTTTAAGAAAATGTGTACGGGAAACAAAAGTAATTGAATAGGATAAATAATAGTAATGTCAATACTAATATTTCTGTATTCAATTATTTATCATACTTTAAAAGCTTTGCTCCTGTTTCTTGTATCAGAAACAAGTAGATTCTTAATGCAACCAGGCATTATAAAATATTGATCTCGGAATAGTTAAAGATAGAAAAATATACTTTGTGTTAATAAAATGTGTACGGGAAATAAAAGTAATCGAATGCCATAAATAATAGTATTGTGAATTTTAGTTATCTATTTGCCAGCATTCGAAGCAACAGTTATAACAGTTATCTGGAAACCTTAATAGTTGGGTCTTTCTTTAAAAGCTTCTTACCCAGCACGAAATTGACAAAGTTTAAATTCCATGCCCAATTACACACTTTTATCCCCAGCTGATTTGGTCCAGTTCTTTGTATCAGGAACAAATAGATTCTTAATGCAACGATGCATTATAGAACATTGATCTCGTAATAGTTAGACAAGAAAATATACACAGAAGACGAAAGTAATCAAATAACATAAATAATAGTAATACCAATACTAATATTTCTGTATTCAATTATTTATCTCCTAGTATCCGAAGTAACAGTTATAACAGTTATCTAGAAACCCTAATAGCTACGTCCCACTTTAAAAGCTTCGCTCCTGTTTCTTGTATCAGAAACAAGTAGATTCTTAATGCAGCGAATCACTATAAAACATTGATCTCAGAATAGTTAAACACAAAAAAACATACTTTCTGTTAAGAAAAGTAACAAAAGTAATGCAATTATTTATCTATTAATATACTCCAAAGTAACAATTACAACAGTTATCTAAAAACCCTAATAGTTAGGTCACACTTTAAAAGCTTGTTACCAAGAACGAAATTGTTAAAGTTTAAATTCCATCGATGCTACCAGAGTCCACCAACATTTACAAAGATATATCCTGTGCGCGCTATGCTACCGATAGAATTTTCCCTTCCAGACCAATTCCGTTCTTCTCGGGATTGGTCACGTTCCGTTTAATCGGTTCATCTGGTATCGCTGTATTGACCAGGAATCCTGAGTGCCCGTCGAATGCCGTTCAGTACAGGCTGTGTGTGCACCTCTTATGGCCCTTTTTCTATCCAGCTGGATCGTCCGGCTTTTTTTTCTCTCTCTCTCTCTCCGATTCACCGGAGACCTTTCGACGCCAGAGAAACGAGCTTCTGCGTCACTATGCGCCGAGGCCACAGAGAGAGGGGAAAAAAAAGGCTTTTTCGACGCACTTACATTATTTTAGGAAAGCTGAAGGAAACGCGCTTGTCTATTCTCGTCGCGATTGCACAGAGCCTCGTTTCTTTTCGGAAAGTGCACGCGCTGTTACGTGAATCGCTTTACCGCGTATTGAGAGCAGCGCGGCGAAATTGCGCTTACGTAATCGCTTTGAGGGCGAACTTCGTTAGTTAAGGGCTTCGTAGGGTCTTATGGTCGCCTGCGGTCTCGTTTGTTCGCCTACGTGAGCTGCTACATTGGATACGTAATGCCTTAGTCTCCCTTTTAATAAAGCCGTTCTCTCCTTTCTTAATAGTTAATCGTCAACTATCGATCTTCTTACGTATGCAATTATATTGGTTTGTTATAGATTTCATTGCTGTTGTAAGCAAGTTCGTAACGAAAATGAAAATAATGAGATCGGATTGAAATTTTTACAGAATGATAATCAATAGTCATTGCATCTTTCTTCAAAATTTTAATTTATTAGTTTTTGATTAATCAGTGTTTAAAGATATCTTATGGCATATGAATAAAAAATGTTTTATGTAATAAATAAGACATTTATGAAGAATCAGGCTAAATTTGAAAAGCTTCTTGCATTAAGTTTGAAAGAGAAATTGTTTAATTCATAGAAATAATATGATAGAGAGTATAGAAATAAAAGTAACTTATAAAAGAAGGTGGATCATAGCATAAGCTTTATTGCAAATTGAATTATCCTACTAAAAAATTAGTTTTATTATAGTTTGAAAATACCTCAGAATTCTGTGTCAGAGTTCACATCTTCCTCTCTTATTCTCGCACAAAATGATGGAACCAACCTCTTTAATATTCTATGCTTGCTTCATTTAATCCTCTTTTTTTGTTCAATTGATAGCTCTCGGAATTCCTCGATTGTACGTGAAATCGAGAAAGAGTCGACAGTTAGTGGCATTGTCTCGCTCTGAAAAATAGTTTTTATCTGCCTTGCGGGTCCCGTTGACGCGTCTCTCGCTTTAAACACACCGAGTCTCCTCTCTCCTAGCTCGTTTCACGTACTCTTGTACGTACGTGCGGCTACCCGGGCGCATATTTAAATTCACACCAAGCACAGAGCACTCTCTACTAATTAAAGTGAAAATCTTCCACCCGACCAATGAATAACTCACCGAAATAGTATTTCGATTGGAAAGATGGTCGTTTTGAAGTTTTTGGTTATAAAATGCAAATCAGCGCGCAGAGTAATCGAAAAGATCGCTTAAGGGCACAATTTCGATGGTCAAGTGCAACTGATTGATGCTATCGAGCATTGGGAAAAGGGTACGAAATGAAAGTCAGTAGGAAAGCGGTATGCTTGAAATCCAGCTTGAAACAACCAGCGATGAAATAGTAATGATGGATCAATGTGCCGTGGGCGAATATTGATACGCTGGTTTAATTCGCTGAAGCACCGCATGCCGATTTCATGATCTTCACGGAAATTATGTTCCGTGCAAAACGTATTACTACGGGCTTGTAATAACTCATACGTCCGCCGTAGAGTATGCAATTTATCAACGATAACGGAGCTGCTTGCCATCGCGTACTGCTCTACTCGAATAAATTTCCAAGGGAATGAAGTATCACGTGAGATTGAAATTCACAATGATTTATCAAAAGCAATTATAATAACAACAGGGATAATTACATCCTTCATGCATGTAAAATCAATTATCATCATATTAAGTCAAACACTCAAACTTTCCCTGATAAATTATATACATACAAATCGTATTAAACAAACAGGAAAATCCCTAATTAAAAATTAACATTTAAAATAAACCTACAGACCAGAGAAATCTGGCTTTGCAATTTACTCTGCAAACCTGACAAGCACGTGTTTCTCTAAGACACTGCTGGAATACCTAAATGGGAGAGACGCACTTAATTAAAGTACTAATTTAATTGTAAGCATAACTCTAGCAGACATTTGACCGAAATGAAATTTCCCCTTGCCAACTATACAGAGCGTGTGTTCTCCTCGGTTGTTCTTCCAAAATTGAAAGTGGTTTTACAAACAATGGCACGGAGAACTCTAAAGGGTGGAAGAGTAGGATCGGTCAGTGTTAGAGGATCGCTGTGAAACATGACTCATTGCGACCGCTTTGGACCACTGGCAATTTCGTGAAATTGTACGGATGCAATCAAGAGATAGTGGCGTCTGGAAATAGGAAGGACGCTGCCGGAAAAGAGAGGAAAGATCGTCAGAGCATGCACGCCCTGCAAATTCTCATGAATAGCCTGCGCGCTCTGACGATCTCAGGTTCGTAAAATATTCGACAGTGTTTCCGGCGGCCTTGCTCAGTCGCCTGCCTCGAGGAATGCGTGTTATTATGGTCGATTCACATTACACGGAATGTTAACCTGTCACATCGAACTAGCAACATTAATAATTACTTTATATAGAAATTTTGAAATATATGTCATGAATTCCTTTGAAATACATGAGAAGAATATTTTTAAATGATTCCTGCAACGATGTATAATTATACAAGTTTAAACTTGTCGGTTTTATATATGAATATATATAAATATTTAAGAATATTACTGATTTATTGGAAATTGATAGTAAAATTGATATAAACTAGTTCGATTTGTGATAAGTCATGTATCACATCATGTGAATCGAGCTTTATTCGAAGTTAAAGGTGACATGGTGCACACGAACTCTATCCAGATAACACACGCGTCACCATAACCTGCCACCCCACTCTTTTTTATCGCCCTCTCGCACGTGAGCGAGTCATTCGTAAATTCAGCACGTGTGCCATGTATATTTTTCAAGCTTTCGTTGCGTGAAAAAAAATACTCCCCAAATCACCATCTCTGCAGTAGTTTCAACAGCAAGGGTTTTTTGTCGAGGGGCAAGTTTTTTAGCCCTTGGCTAGTAAAACTACCATCATAAAACGTATATTCGGCTCGCTGATGAATTAGCGATGCTCTCTGTGCAGAGTAGCGTTTTTTGGATTAATTATTCAAAAGCGAGAATAAAATGGCGAAGAGAGGTACTTGTGTTGTCGTAGGAGTGCTTCCAGTTTCGTGGAAAAGGCCAGAATTTCTCGCATGCATATCCCGGCGTACGAAACAGCGTCGTTGTTACGATAAAACGTATACAACTGCGAAGTCGGCCACACGTAGTTTCTCCCACGGGGATTCGTACTAATACATTCGAAAAGAAGGGGAAAAAAGAGAGCAGCAGGCTTTTTTTTTTTCGTGCAAACCTGGGAGAAATGCGTGAAATAAAACAGACGGGAATTCAATTTCACTCTTCTTGCCTCTAGGAAAACTTACACACTTCTATTTTAACGAGTTAGGACACTTTAATACCATTGAATTCGTTGGTGAGACATATTCGAGACAATATTGATTCACCACAATTCTTGTGAACTATAAATCGCAAGAGCTGGCATTCTTGCAATTGGGTAATCAAGATAAAGATGCTAACACAGGAAATTAGCTCGACGAACATCGCTACGAAGTTGCTATTCAGCCTTTCAAGATAACTGCAATGCGGATTTGCGGCGGTTCTCGATGCTTCGTAGATATTTCCTCGTGCCTCGAGTAATCCTATAGAATAGCAGATCTCCAACCACCTATTTTTCGTATCCTCTTCCTAATGAGGATGCATAATACGCCAGTGCTACATAGCATAAAGAAAGAAAGAGAGAGTTTCATTGTGAAAAATGGGACTGCTGTGGATGATTTCTTGCATGAACGATGCTTCTTATGATACCTTTGACGATAGCCGTGTCGTTGCAAGCCGAGGCTCTCATCTCATCCTTTAGCTTCACTCTGCACGTCCCTTTTTTCGGCGATGATCCAAGAGCTCAATCTTGAATCTTTCTTCCCACTCGCCAGCTCTTTTTCTCGAGGACTACGTGACCAGGCATACCAATCCTACTTAATGCCCTCTTCTTTTCTACACTTATACGTCTTTCTGATACATAACACAGAATTCTTCTTCTTCCCTCTTGGAATTCTCTTTTTCCATAGAACAGAAGACTTTCGAATTATATTCGAGGCTTCTTTTCAACTCTCGAAGCAAGTTCTAGTGTTCTTTCGAGGAGAAAACTAACCTGAGAAAATTCACTTTGAATTCGGCTTTCATCGCTGATCCAATCGACCAGTGCGTGCGTGTGTGTGTGTGTCTGCGTTTCTTTTGGATGTCTCCTTGTGTATCGAAGCCTTACTCTCTATCGATGTCTTCTTCAGTGCTTGAATTGCGCCGCTGCCGTCTCCTCGTCTCATCGACCTAAAAGCCCACCCTCTTTTTCCAAGCCCTGCGCGAAAATGTGCGAGCAACCTCGAGCGTGTATCCAAAAGAATTCGTAGTCTCTCTTGTCGTTTTGTTGTCGTCTTCTTGTAAACCTGCTTCGATTCCATCTTTCTGCTTCTCTTAACTAAATCTTTCCTCTGATTTTCCAAAGAATTTTTGAACTATTTCCTTTCGATGATTTTTTCCTCTTTGTGTTTTGTCAAAAAATTGGGTGAGATTTTCATACGTCTTTCATGGAAAATTGAAGTGGATGTTGCAAGGATTCAAGGGAAATCATACTGAAACAAAAGTCTAGGTATTTTACGAGCCTATTCGCTGACGGTGTCTTTCACGGATCAGCGTTAAAGTCGCGTAAAGCACAGTACCGTGTTTTCCATTTCGAGAAGTCGTCCTTGATACTTGATACTCCTGAGGTCTGTTTATAGATACCCTTACCTTTGAATGCCTGTGAGCGAAGAGGAAGCTGAAGAGTTTATAGCTCACTCTTCCTAGGACTGCTTACTTCCTTCTTAGTCTTATACACAATCTTATTATGCGTAATAAAAGCGTCAAAATAATTAAAAATTACCTTTATTGATATCACAATAAATGCAGAGCTTTTTAAAAAATTAGTTATAAATCTATTACAGGATTAATTTCTAAATTGTAATATAAACCTTTCAATTCAAAAGTTAATAATTTTCAATTATTAATGACTTTCATATAAAGAAGTAATGATTGAATAAAGCGTTTTAAATTTGTCCAAAGTTCTGTCGGATAAATTATGCCGTTTATTAATCAAGAGTGACGAGCACCAAGCTCATCCCTCTAGCGAATACCGCGGAAGGACGAAACTTGATAAAAGGATTATTTCCAATTCGCAACTTTCTTCGACTCTTATTCGCTAGGATAACTGTGCATAATCCTCGTCGTTACCGCGCCGGCCTTAATTCCTCTCGGCATTAACTTCTAATCAAGAATTCTCTTCCGCTTTACGAAGCATCTGCGTCTAAATAATCATGAGTTGCCAGAGGAAATGCTTATGGAAATTGCGACGTATGCATTCAGATTGTAGACCACCTGAGAGATGCTAATTCCTGGCATGGCACGTGTTTCTCGTATGTTTTGTGCATACAGAATGACGTTGAGTATCCACTTAACTCCTCCTATTTTGATTCATGACAAATTAATTCGAACACACACTGAACAATATTCAAGAACCACAAAAATATAATAATCAATAGAATAAATAAATCAATTGTCAATCATATTGCGAAAATTCTTAAATAAATTATTATAATTATACAATATCAGAAAATAAACTATGTCACTTTTAAGTTTATCTTACTTTTCTCACTAATTTTTCTTCTGTATATTAAGAGAGCTGATATCCCCTGGGAATTAATTCATTCGGCAAACTACGCCGGAAGTACCGTTAATAGTAGATTGTGATACAAGTGCGGAAAGTGGCCAATTTCCAGATGCGTGAAGTTGCTCCATGAGCCGATAGCGTAGCTGCATTGACAGGAGGACGAGTGTGGAAGTTGTCGCGATACTCACACGAGTCCTCCTGTCAATGTCGCGTACGCTAAGGCGAATGATATAAATTCACGCATCTGGAGGTTGGCTGCCTTACGCACTAGTAGGACACTATATTTTATGCAACGAATGCGGCGAAAGTTCACTTTGAGTGAATCGACAAAAAACGAAGTATGATTTCTATTGTTGGTTGGATCGACAGATTGTCATATGTCTCTGAACTTAGCAGAAAATATACCAAAATACCGTTAATCATTTGTTTCTCATTACCGCACGAGTGCGGTAATAATTTACTTTGCGCACTAGCGCGGTAAAGCGATCGATAAAATGAAATAAAATGCTACTTTCGGCACGCCAGCAGTAAGAGTATGAATATAGATTAGAGTGTGGGAATCAGCCACTTTCTGCACGATTCGCAGGCCTCGAAAAGTGAACTTTCGCATCATGCGTTGCATAAATTCTATAATAGCGAGCTGTGCTACAAGTGACGCACTCCTTTTTTTTTTTTCATTTCGCCAACCCCGGGGGTGAAACGCTTGTCGCTGATATTCCTCTATTGGTCGCAACGCAACGAATGAGAGCTTTTTTTTTCAGCGCTGGTCGGAGCGGTGTGCGTCGCCAGCATCGTTAGGCAGCGATGCAATTATGAAATTGGAATTCGCTGGGAAAAATCCGGCCGAACTTGTGCGCCACCGATGTCGCTCAAAGTGTTGAAAATGCAGCGTGCAAAATCCGCGGTGATATGCTGCGTCACAAATAATTACCGAAACTGCGCCGAGTAATCAAAGGGAATGCAATTGTCGGATCTAATCGCGGAAATTCCTCTTTTGATTTGCGAACAGTAGTATTAATTTCTTTTTTTATGACGAATTTTCGTGTGGATTGAATTGTTTTAATTGGTTATTTTGTAATCATGTTAAAAACTGACAATTGCTAGACTTGTCGGAACGTTGAACGCAAAGCTTTTTCTCCAGACTTACATTTCACTGGATATTACTTGTCCCACGCGGGCTTTTCTGCTTTTTCCTGTAAGCTCCCGAAGAAATGGCAGGCGTTTCTTCTCTGGGAACGAGCGTCTCTCTGAGCCACCACGACAAACTGAAATGTCTACTGTAAGGTCAAATCTTAGTTTTTCTTTGCCAGACATAATTAATGCTTCACGCATTTAACTGAAGCTATGATTTAAACTTTTAAATGTAATAATAGAAGATGAATGCAACGACTATAATAATACTAACACTTATAAAATACAACAATCTTTAAAAAATATTTACAAATCTTTAGTAATCCAAATTAAAAATCATATTCTTCACAAAGTGACAATAAAAAAAGTTTGAAGATCGATTAGAATTTCTATAAGTCTCCAGAATGATAAGTGAAAGGCTTGGTAGAGTAGCTATGATGCTCTCCATTCTTAAAACGGCAAAAGTATAAAGCCGCTGGAACATACAGTGAGGAACAATAAGAGGAGAGCACTTTTCACTGGAAGGTAACGCGCTGGAAAGACCAAGTGCGGGAAAAGGAGCATTCTAAAGGATCCATCGATCTTAAGGGAAGCTGCGTCCGGGCTGTGCAATCATCTTGGGTAAAGGTAATCCATATAATGGGCCGTGGCCCTGATTTGCATCTGCCAACAAAGAGCAAGATGAACGAGCCGATTCGCTCGCTCACCTTGAAAGAAGCTCATGCATATCGTAGTTGCTAATCGAGCCTGGATAATGAATCGTTTCTTCATTGTCCCATCTGCCATTGATCCTCGCACTTCCGACAGACGTCTCCAACGATCCAATTCCTTTGGCTGCACAATAGAAAAATATAATAAAAGCCTGAATGCTTCAGCGCGTTCTTCAGGATATAATACTTCAAGAATTCCAATTCCACTTAATTTACGTCGAATCGAAGAAAGTCTTGTGGAACGCCGAGAATTGAAGGAGTAAGTTCCGAGTGACTAACCTCACGCAATTCGCTTCATTTCAACGACATCACTTATTTTCCACAATCGTTTATCGATAGCATCTCCTATTGAATGGATCGGTAGGATTTTTCTGAAAAACCTTTCCTTCTCTCCACCTGCACAGATCGGTTTCTAAGGGAGAACGATTTTCGATTCGACCGATTTTCACGAATAAAAGTCTGAGTGCACTTCTAGCTCCATTCGCACCCTAATAATTTGAGAAATTTTAGGTGAATCCTGGCAGTTATTGGTAGCGTAGAAATGCCTGTAATGCAAGGAATATGCGCATTGCTGTTAATCGATATGTTTTTAATTTCGTTGTGAAAAGTATCGTACGACAAGAGAGACATTTCAAACTAGTACTACGGTGACAATTGTTGATGAGACGAATATCGTAGGAAAATCTATCGACATAGTCTGACAGTTGGTATTTATAACAAGGTGAATCAAAGCAGCGGCAGGTTCAGTTGCAACATGAATTTCAATAGAGAAACACGATAGGATATATCGGCAGAACCGGAATTGAAGTAGAGACGGAAACGGGCAGGCGTGAGGGGAAACCGGATAGAAACAGTGAGTGAAAGAGCGAGTGAGAGAAAATGAAATCTGGCATCGAATCCGTGGTCGAAACAAAAAACTCAATGGCCCGTGTATACCTATCGTGATTTAGACACGCATCAGCAGTCTGTCAAACATTGAATACCGATACCTCACGCTTTTTTTATATTTGCCGAATCAGACCGGTTGACCTTTATTGTCTTTCTAATACTTCCGAAACATTCTTCAATTCTACCATTTATCTACGAAAAATAGAATTCAAAAGTATTGAATAAACAATGTGAGTTAGGAGTTATTTGAGATATATATCCTTGTCGTTTTTTATTCTTTGGTTGTTTAATTTGTTAAATAATTCTTTAATCATTTCTCTGTGATACTTTCATTGAATATTAATTTTTAATACTCGTGAAAGCAAATGTAGTCGACATTCATATTTCAGGAACTTTGGACTCCTGGTAATTTTGCCTTGTCATTGTTCTGGTCTCCTGAAGTGACAGTAAGTCTCAGTGGAGGCAGTGTCTACACTCGCTGTAACTATAAACTATTCATTCAACACTTCACTAGCCAATGCAATTCTGGTCCACGAACGTAACAGTACTACCAGTTGAAAGGCAGAAAATGTAAGCAAGGTGTCTATGCGAGCGAGCTAAATGCAATTCGGGAACAATGGCTTACAAGCGGCAACATTGTGAGTTTGAATGAATGTAACAATGAACACGTCGACGCGCAACGCGTCAAGAATAAAAGTCCAATTGTTGTCCTCGCGCATTCGAAACACTTTATTTCCGAGTGATATTGGAATAAGATTCCCCTTTTACAAAACATCCCACATTTACCACTAAATGTACAAAGTAAAAATACAGTAAAACAATACAAGTGAGATAATATTGAAAAGCAGAAACAAATATCGTAAACCAACCAATAAATATTGCAAATTAAATATTGCGTGAATACAAAATTGGAACGTGAAAGGAAATTTGCAGCATCCGTGTCATCTCGACAACGAGAGTTCTCGGTTGGCTGGCTTTGACGTGCTCGCAAATTATTAGTTGTTTGAAACTGAGCGGAACTACCTTTCTGTACTATTATCTCATTGTCACTCTCAAATGATGCACGAGTAAAGGACCGTCGGTGTACTTTCCAAACTCCTCTGTCACAGCAGCAAAGCCGCTTTATGCAGTTTTACCGCGTTGTAGTTTGCGAGATGTATTTTACGAGTTTAAAATATGCTTTTATCGGTATTTTGAAAAATCACCTGGCACGAATAATTGACGTAGTAATCTCGAAATTGTATGTCTCACATAGGTACTCAACTCGATTTATTTTCCTCGGCAAGTAAGCCTTCTAAGGATAATATTTTTCTATCCTACACGTGGATCCTTCTCGTCTCCCCCCAGGATTGTTTGTCTTCTATACGACTAGCTTTACTGTCACTCACAAAAACGGCCGTTGGGTTTATGTTGCCTTGCTGTGTAAGTGGTTGAGTAAGTCTACCCTCGCTATACGAAATTCTACTCTGAAAAAGACCACACTTACATATACAGACATATTTTTCCCAAAAACATACTCAAATGTTAGTTCTTCTTTTTAATGAAACACACAAATAAATACCATAAATTCTTTTCAAACATAAACATAACTAAACAGAAAAAGATCATTTCTAAATCACTTTCAATGGAATCTAATCAAGACCAGAAATCCAATACTTCTCCAGTGAGCGCAACTGGGCAACAGCAAGGCCGAATTCGAAAGCCACAACAAAGCAGGCTTGCTTCTCACATACAGTCATATTTTCCCCAAAAACATACTCAAATGTTAGTTCTTCTTTTTAATTAAACACACAAATAAATACCATAAATTCTTTTCAAACATAAACATAGCTAAACAGAGAAAGAACATTTTTAAATCACTTTCAATGGAATCTAATCAAGACCAGAAATCCAATACTTCTCCAGTGAGCGCAACTGGACAACAGGCATAAACCATAAATTCTTTTCAAACATAAACATAACTAAACAGAGAAAGAAAATGTCTAAATCACTTTCAATGGAATCTAATCAAGATCAGAAATCCTATACTTCTCCAGTGAGCGCAACTGGGCAACAGGCATAAACCATAAATTCTTTTCAAACATAAACATAACTAAACAGAGAAAGAAAATTTCTAAATCACTTTCAGTGGAATCTAATTAAGACCAGAAATCCAATACTTCTCGAGTGAGCGTAACTGGACAACAGCAAGGCCGAATTCAAGAACCACAACAAAGCAGGCTTGCTTTACACATACAGTCGTATTTTACCCAAAAACATACTCAAATCTTAGCTCCTCTTTTTAATTAACCACACAAATAAATACCATAAATTCTTTTCAAACATAATCATAACTAAACAGAGAAAGGACATTTCTAAATCACTTTCAGTGGAATCTAATCAAGACCAGAAATTCAATACTTCTCCAGTGAGCGTAACTGGACAACAGCAAGGCCGCATCCGAGAGCCACAACAAAGCAGTCTTTTTCTCTGTCGTGGTTTAGTGTTCATGGGTAAAAGAAGACTGGCCGAGCTATTTCCAGCAGCTAGCCAAGCCTGCAAAGAGGCCTGTGCCGTGTGAAAACACATAGGCAGCTCAACAGGTAGCACGGGAAGTACCTTCTTGGGAAGCTAGTTCCTCCGCTTCCAGTTCCCTTTATGCCTCGCTCGTGTATATATCTCCCTTGTGCCTACTCTCGCGAGCATCCCCCACTGATGCACCGATACTTTTCACGAGGCCTCGCGTGTGCCAGAGTTCGCCGCTTCCGATCTTTGCCCTCTCATGAAATATCTGCCTCTCTCAGGAAAGTGTAAACTAGAGCAGTCTGATTTACGAGCGGCGCGAATTCGCCGGATATGAAAGAGCCAGTGACTCTAATTCATACTCAAGGTGACCTTTCATCTCTGACATGCCTCTTTATTGAGATGTTACTAGCAGTGACCTGTATTTATCCTTTTACTCAGTTATGAATATTATAGTTATGAATGTAGAAAATAAAGTGTTTATTGTTGGACTTGAATATTTGAGAGAAATAGTAGTTTATTAAATGAATATGTAGGTTTCAAATTGACAAAGTGGATGAGAAAGGGTTTGAAAAGGTTAATACTCTTTGAGGTTGGTAAATGTGCATTTAAAGGATTGAGTTGGTCGTTTCACTGTGGTTGGTAGAAATTCCTGATGGATCGGGAATATTTCAACGGTTAAATTGCCTCATTGATCAAAGCTCCGGTTCGTGATCGCCGAATTATCTCCGAAGCATTGGAAGTTCTTGCGTCGAGAGCGTTACTGATGGGCTACGGATAATACCGGCGTTCACGACTTAGCAGATAGCTGGCAGAGTGAAAGCCGCGTCGCACTGGGATGAAGCGTCAAGTTGAATATTCATTCCGGTGGCATATCGATGTTAAAATAATCCGTGGAACGTGCACTCGCAATAACCAACCTGCCAACTCTCCGAGTAGATTGCATTTCGATAGAGTGCACCCCCGCTTGATTAACATTATTGTATGCACTATTCCAATTTTCACCTTTAACGAGCATTTCAATGCCAAAGATGGAAATCAGCCAATTTTACTCTTCTTTTCAATTTCCAACAAAAGCTCTTTCAGAAACCATTACAGTTAAAAGAAATTGTCTAATCGTGTGAATGAAATAAATTAGAATATTCGAAATCAGACTAAGATTAATTTAAATTCAGATATCTTTTATAATGAAATAGTAGGACAAATAAAATTCCTTTGAACTTTATTCATATAAATCCATTTCAAATTTATCACGAGCAATATACGATAAGCAGATCGCTATGCAAATATAAATGCCGATTCAAGCACATTATTTTCAGGATGAAATACGTCAAAGCGATTGGCGCTTGTCAAAGTCGCACAGTCGGATGAATTAATAGAGGGACTAAAATGGACGTTACTCAATTTTCCACTCGATCGTGCTCCACCCATAATTCGACAGTGAAACGATTCCATTAGTTCACGTCTGTATTCTTAATTATACGCGCACGATACTACGAATACGAATTCAGTAAAATGGAAGAGGAATTTCGTTATTGGCTGTCCATAATCGAAGCATTAATTCGACCTAATTGGGTGTCTGTCATTCCACTAATATACGTCGCACGTAAAAGATTAAAAGAAAGATCGACAGATAAGCATCTTGTTGAAACCCATTAAACCCCATTCAGTTCATTGATTTTAATATAAAAACATGCAATCCATAAACATAATACAATTATCTCTAACAAATCGTTGAGTTCCTTAATAAATTAAGATATTAAACTTAGCAGAGAGCTCATAAATTCGACAATATTACATCTAAAAATAGCCTATAAATTGAAGGGAAATAAACTCTGGTATATTAATCCTGTAGTAAATGTAACAAGCATATTTTTCCCAGACATTTATTCCCACAGAAATACAGTCACATAAATTTTGAAATCGCAGAGGTCCTTGATTGCTGGTGTACCAACAGACTAATCCTTATAATCCTGATATTCACGCGGAATCATTATCATTGATATGCGCACTCGAGGCTGAGGATTCACACACCAACAGAAAATCGAATGAGTGCGTGTTTCATTCCGGGTGCGGCGCCTGCTGCTCCACATGTCCGCGCATAAACCCCGCCGGATTACATATCGAACTTCACGTATATGCAGAGCACAGGTGACACAAGGGATTTTCATGAATATCGTGGCGCGGCTGCGATAAGCAAACTATCGATTTCAAGTGTGCGAGAACCAATGACAAATGTGGCAAAGAACTATTAAACAGTATTAGAACGAATCTTTCTATATGTGTCACAAATACTATATGTGTGAGTTTCGAGTTCGTAGTCTCTTGGACTGGGTGGTAAAGAGTGCTTGAACAAGGCACGATTCTCAAGGAGTTTGTGATAAGGATCCTCGCAGGATCTCGTCCTTGTCCTCTTACTTCCTTTTTCTATCGTATCCTTTGAGACACCAGCGGCAGCCGTGTCGATAGGACTTCGGAATGCTTCGCACAACTCACTCTTCTTCTCCTCACCGAGCAACAGATTCTTTAATATCACCAGCAATTCCTGCTCGTCCTTTTTATCGAGTTCCTTCAACGCTTCCATCATGCTCGGATAATCCACTGTTCCTTTTAGAACGCCTTCAGGTAAATTGTACTTTTTTAAAAGTACCTCATTAAATTCAAACTTCCTCTTGTTTTTCTCCTCTTCCTTCAGGACTTTTTCCTTCATCGGTATTTCTCTTTCTAAGTTTGTCTTGTGTTTAACGACATAAGTGAGATTTGTACCAGCACTCTTTAAAGAGCCAGTACTACTTCTAGTTAAATTCGAATCTTCTCGTTGGTCATCGAAGGAAGTGGTTGCACTGTCGAATTCGGATGATTCCACTACCAAGTCTTTGGCTATAACACTATCTGTCGTATGAATAGATTCGGAAGAGGACGAGGATGATTGAGAGAGACTTCTTATCCTGAAAGTAGTGCTTCCCGGTAAAAGGTCGTCTTGGCCATCGGTGATTCTCTCATCCGATCGTTTTCGAGTCTCCTGATAAGCCGCTTCCTCTCTCTTCGAATCCGTGAGAAGTTCCGTCGTTATCTCACCACCAGCATCCAGGAACTCCTCGGAACTAGAGGTGCCATTGTGGATCTCGGTAACCCTTTGTGTCCGTGAGAACACAGTTGTCATTAGTGCGTCCTCTTTGCTGGAATACTCCAACGTCACTAATCCACCAGGACTTTCCTTCCTACGTGAAACTGACGTAGAGTTCTCGAGGATGTTACTACACGAAACTCTCCACTCTCCACTCTCGTCAAATACGATCTTCCTGAGAGAGTGCGTCACCTGTTCTATAAGATCTTGCACGTACGAAAGCATCGGAGTGTCACCTTCGTCCTTTGTAATCTTCACGACAATTTTCAGCTGCTCTAAAGCTTCAGCGAATCTTCCCATCTTTGCTAAAGCTTGTCCCAATAATAGATTCCCATAGAGCAACCATTTCTTTGAATCAGCATTCCTAGCTGTTTTCGTACATTTTATAGCCATCTCTAGTGCTCTAGAATGCCTGCCTGTTTCGAGATAACACCGGCCTATCTCATGTTCCAACCATGCCAATGGAATCGGTTCTGTAACATGGTGTGCGAGATTCTGCCAAGCACGAGCTGCTGCTTCAAGGTGGCCGAATGATAAGTGTACTTTTCCAACAGTAACTAAAGAACGACAGAATAGAATATCGTTTTCTAGAGTTTTTGAAAGTTGTACCATTTTCGAGACACTGCTTGATGCTCTATCATGTCGTCCTAAAGAAATGTGTATCAATGATAAATAATGATAAGCTGCGATCTGATAATGACGCGGATCCGGAAACCCTGTTGAAAGAGTCAGCAATTCTTCGGCGATCTTTAGGGCAGCTGTGATTTTCCCTGAGGTGAATGCCGCCTCTAGATTCTTCAGAGAGAGATTTGCTAGGCCGTTCAGCTGCTTCAGCATTGCTCTCGATTGCGTCAATCTGTCATTCTTGCCGCGCGGCGAGGGAAGACTCTGCCAGAATTGCTTGTGGTTGTCGAAGTAGCTGGAAGCGAAAATAGCTTTAGATAGTGAATGCGGAAGCAATAGTATTCTTTTGATAGTAACTCGTAGAAAGTAAGAGTGAAACTTGTGTTCGTTTAATAATATTTTCTGTTTTTTTTAACCACACATTCGTTTATACATGAAAAATCTGATAAAGTATAAATTTAAAATAGGATACACAATTGCATGAAAGACTCATTAATTTGTATGTAAACAATTTACTCCTATTAGCAAACCTGGAAAAGAGAATTTGCTAATAAGACTAAAGTATTAATAATTCACTGAAGTTAAAATTTCATTTTCTTATTTTAATTTTTAACATACCAAATTTCTGAATTATTTCTACTACGAATTAATTGAAAGAATCTGACGCGTGATTGACAAGTTTGCTCAGTGATTAGTTAGACAAACTTGCGCGGTAGGCATTGTGTACCTGAGGACTTCCGACACGGAAGCTGGTGTCGGTGAGATCTTCAAGGCATTAGAAGCCTTAACAGCGGCCAATTCAGGGCACACGCTCGCAGCCAGTCTTCCTTGGTCTCCTGCATTAGGTAAAAGCTTTCTCTGAGCTTTCGCCGTATTATTCCAGGAGCTTATCGTAGCGGAGGTTCGTCTGGCAGCAATGCTGTGACTGCTGTCGCGTGGATACACGATCGCTGCTCGGTGGAATAGCACTAATGCCGACTCGTAATCTCCGCTACAATCGAATCAGTAGTCCTGCATCAGTAACGAAGTCACGTTTCCACTATGGCTGAACGTAAGCTCGATGCAATCACAAATGTCCGCGCCTTCTTTCTAATTTCCTGGCTTACAAACCACAGCTTTGCCATATCGAGTTGAAAATCGTCTCAATGAAGTTGTAATCTAACTTTATGGACTTCTCAGAAATTTATGTTCTATGGAAAGATTAGAATTTGATTGCATTTGAGAATCCTTTAGTATAATTATTTCCTTCTCTAATTTACTAGATCTCTACATCTCTTCTTCCCCTTTCTAATTATTTCGTATCTCAATAATTGGATCTTCTAATTCTAGTTACCTCGATTGGATTTAACTAAGAATTCTGGAATTTGTTTCTCTGATAAACTTGTATAGTTTATTAATAGAATATCGAAGGATTTAATACTGGTAAAATATAGTAAATAGTATTTCTTGTAATAATAATAACTAAGAACGATAGAAACTTAGTGATTTAATGATAGTTGAAGAGGAAGTTTCCAATGATTAATACCAAGGACAGTTTGAAATTAAAGGTAAGAAGGGATTGAACGATCCTTGCCTCTGATAAAGTTGATCAGCTTCCCGATGCAGAGCCTGTGCGAACTCTCGATCGCTTCTCGACGGGATTTTGTGCTCGCTTTTCTTCCGACCTAAGCGAGCTCGGCTCTCAGCACTCTCGATAGTCCTCCGGGTGTCCTCGAGATCGTCCAACGACTCGTCACTCTCCTTTTTAACGAGGACGGCCATCGATTTCGTGCAGCCTGTCCTAACCGACATTACTTGACGTTCGCCCAAACGGTAAGAGCTCGAATCTGATCGAACGTATCTTCCGCCATCCATTTCATCGCACTTCAAGGATCACAGAAACTCGAGTGGATCGATAACAATCGATCTCTCAAGAATGATAAGAAACTCTACTAATTCTTGAACCTTTTTACTTCTATCAAATGCGAGAGAGAAATTTTTAAGATGAATAAAGATATATTTATTATACCTAGAAATTTTAATCTTTGTTTAACTCATGTAAACATAAAGTGTGTACAATCATAGAACTTGATTACTATTTACATTATTGTTACAATCCGAATATCTATGACGTTAGTACATTTGTAGAGAAAGAAAGAGTATTTCAGTCGTAATTCCTAAAGTCTATGAAACCCGGTCGATCATCGGTAGGCGAGTATTTTCTGAGCAAAGCACTCCGGGCTTGTTTAAGCGGATCTTTATAAGGTGCGGTGAGAACACTTCTTCTCATACAGGTCAAGTTGAACTTGCGATCGACAGTTTTGCACCCTGGCATTACTGAAAGTCTTCGCTTGGCTGGGACGACTTCCATACTTCTCCACAGGAAGTCCATCTCGGTCTTCATCTCATCCGGCATCATATCGAGAATTACTTTCTGTCTTGTCGCGATATTATCAACATCGATCAATCTGTCGATATCGGTGTCTTCGATCATCTCAACTGCACGCTTATAAAAATCAACAAGAATATCCAAGCCCAACTTTCTAGCAGCTGCTAACGCTAGCAACGCAGCATCCTTTGCTTCATTCCTATTATGTTGAAGTATCTCTATTCTCAGCAACAGATGGTAGCTATGTAAAACCCAGAGGGAGTGCTTCGCATCTTGAGCAGTGTCACGTGCCTTTTTCGTGAAGAACCTCGCCCAGTCCATTCGATCGATCGTGATCAGGAACTTGGAGAACTCATGGAAAAGCCAGGTCATCTCCAACGGTTGAGACGCCATCGCCAGTCGTCTGTGTGTAAAGTGGAAAGTACTTCTGTTTGAACTCTGACTCTGAAAGGACCTTGCCATCGAATCAATAGCAATTGCTTCGTCCTTAATGACAGAGGAACGAGCGACGACAGTTGAATTAATTGAGTCGACCGATCCTGACCAACAAAGCTCGATTCAAGGGACTCGAATTTCCGGACAAGGTCTTAAAGGACTTGTTGGAAAATTAATAGATTTCTGTACCAATAAGAGTATTTAACTTAGAATTCTGGAATATATTAAATCCTATGACATACCTATGAAACTAGGTCTTAAAGGACTAGTTGGAAAATTAATAGATTGCTGTACCAATAAGAGTATTTAACTTAGAATCCTGGAATATATTAAATCCTATGACATACCTATGAAACTAGGTCTTAAAGGACTTGTTGGAAAATTAATAGATTGCTGTACCAATAAGAGTAGTTAACTTAGAATTCTGGAATATATTAAATCCTATGACATAGCTATGAAATAAGGTCTTAAAGGACTTGTTGGAAAATTAATAGATTTCTGTACCAATAAGAGTAGTTAACTTAGAATCCTGGAATATATTAAATTCTATGACATACCTATGAAACTAGGTCTTAAAGGACTTTTTGGAAAATTAATAGATTGCTGTACCAATAAGAGTATTTAACTTAGAAACCTCGAATATATTAAAACCTTCTATGACATACCTACGAAACAATCGAAGGGTATCCTTGCGATCGACATTGTACGACCAGGCAATATCACTGTCACGTGGCAAACCATCCACTGTCATTCCCAAGTGCCGTTTTAAATACATCCTCTTTATCCTTTCGGAATCATAACAAGTAAGATTCTTCGTATCGACGTACACCCACGCTACCATATTATACACCGCGTTCAGACACTTCTCCTTGTATGGAAACATATCGAGCGAATACCCGTCGAACTTGCTCTTGATTCGATCTATCAATCTGATTAATAGTCACAATATGTAATCTAATTGTATAATTCAATAAGTAGAGTGTTCCAAATTGCATATTCGGGTTCTACATTAATTCTTAAGAGGTTATTAATTTTTTTGAAGTACTAATACTTGTTTTTTTTCTTAGACGAGAATATAGTGATAATCGTAAGATTGAATTCGAAAAGGACATATTTCTCATAGAATATACGTCAAAATATGAATAATAATGAGCATACTATGAGTTTAAAAAAACAAGTATTAGTTCCTCAAAAAAATTAATAAACTCTTGTTTTTACTCTGAACTCTAAACTCTAAACTCTAAACTCTAAACTCTGTAATCTAATTGTATAATCCAAAAAGCAGAGTGTTCCAAATTGCTCATTCAGATTCTACATTAATTCTATCGTTTGAAATCGCATTGTAAGAATAAGAATTAATTCTACTCTATTAGGCACGTTATTATACAAACAGGAGTCTATTCATTTTTTTAAAATACTAATACTTGGTTTTTTCTTACACGAGCATATAGTGACAACCGTAAGATTCAATTCGAAAAGGATAGCGCAAAAATATGTATAACAATGAACATATAATGACTTGAAAAAAACATCTATTAGTACTTCAAAAAAATGAATAAACTCCTGTTTGTTTATTGACGGGCCTAACAAATATAACTCTTTAAAGCACCTGAAAAAAGTGGGATAATCCTTGGCCATTCGAATGTCGTAAGCTTTGCGCAACAGGAAGTCAGCTTCTATGACAATATTGTTCCTTCGTAATTGCTTCTGCTGCTTCAACATAGCTTTGTGGCCAGGTGGCCGTGCTCGCCGCTCGAATAACGTGACATAAAGAGGCCTCCTAGTTCGAAGCCTCTCCTGGCGCAAGCAGGAACGTCGGTGGCAGCCGATTGCCAACGTGCGAATCATCGCGTTTGTCCTTTTGTTCGGTGAATTCACTTTATCCTGCCGCTCGATTATCTCTTGCACGAACTCCTTGTCCGCCGCCAGGTGGCCAAGATAAATCTCCGCGACGATGCGCTGCAGCTTCTTTACATGCGCCTCGTACCGAGCGTCCGGATCGTTCACCTTGAATCTTGAATGATCCTCGTCTATGCCTGGAAATTGCAAAGGATTTCTGTTAATCGCATATACTTTTTGTTATTGAAGACATTAATTATTTATTGAATCGTAGCTGGATTATTTAATTGTTGGGTAAAATTTAAGGGTTTGTGATAGTAATTTATATTCAGTAATTAGAATTAATGTATCGTTCTAATCTAAGTCTAATTTGCATTAATTCGTATCTTCGTTCTTTGTGTGATATAAAAAGTTTGGGAAAATAGTTTGGACACGAATTGTAAGATAGTAACCTTCGAATTCATCTGGTTCTTCACCGAGCTTCGCAATTAGACCTTCTCGATACGTTTGAAGATCACGAATCCATGGATACAGAAGTAAGAGAGCTTTCGAGTTCGTGTTTCGGCCGATGCAATCTTCTATCGCTTCGATAGTCATGAACACTTCGTATTCAAACGGCATCTTACGATCTCGTAAGCCTTGGTAAGCATGGACCAAACTATAGCCGAACTCGCCTACATTGTAGAGCGTTTGTACTCGCAAGTCCTTCACTTGATAGTGGTTCGGATCTATGAAGTGTAAAATAAGTTTTGCGTTATTAAGAATTCAAGAAAATTACTGACAAATTTTATCAAGCAAGTCCTGAATTTTAAATAGAATTATGGAAATTTTGAAAATTTAGCTCTTTAAATCTAAGTTTACTTTACTGGAAAAGACTTCTGACCTATTAACATGCTTCTGTCCGAGGTTTCCGCAGCGTTTAAGTATCTTGTATGCCTGAGTTGTGTTTTACAAAGGCCGAGAAGTGCTCTGAGATCATCATTTTTGCCTTGTTGTAATGCCTTATTGAAAAAGTTTATAGCCTCTCGCCATTTCTCCGTAAGAGCAAGCCGGTAGCCCCATTCTCGATAAACCAACGCATCCCGGAAGAAATCCGGCTCATCTCTCTGACCCAGCGCCAACATTTTGTCAGTGATCTTGACTGTTCATCAACATTTCGTCAGTAAAGAAAGTCATAAAATATTTCACGATAACCTAACATAACAGCAATAAACTCACTCCCTGTAAATTTGGATTCCAGAAATTTCTGAGGAATTTTGTCCCAGAGAAAGAATTTTGTTACGACTCAAATTATTACACCATGATTCTAAATTTGTCGAAACGTAGGCGTTTCATTTAGAAACGACATAACCACCAGCTGTATTTTTTAATTAATGAAAGTATTAAATACAATGTTCATTGTCATGAAGTTATGTCTGAACGGTACTTTCGAAAGGATGTTCGAAAAATCATTTACAGTGTTGTTTGAAAACCAGCTCTATTTTTTAATTAATGAAACTATTAAATACACTGTTCATTAATCACGCATTGTCATAAAGTTATAGCTAAAAGATATTTTCCAAAGGTTGTTCGAAAAATCATTTACAGTACTATTTAAAAACAGATCAATATCTAGGATTGTAGATTTATAAAATGACATAACCACCAGCTCTATTTTTGAATAAATTAAACCATTAAATACAATGTTCATTAATCACGCATTGTCATGAAGTTATATCTCAAAAGTACTTTCGAAATATTATTCAAAAAATCATTTAGAGTATTATTTGAAAACAGATCAATATCTAGGATTGTAGATTTATAAGATAAGCATTTTGCGATCAGTCCATATTGTAGTTCGAAGTTTATTTCCCCAAATGAACGGAGTGATCGTACTTCATTCGGAGGCTCGTTCGAGTATACCAGTAGTGTGCGAGGGGAATTTCGTTAGCAGTGAAATCGGGGCGGGCCGTTAAACTGGAAAAGTAACGAGGATCGTTTATCTGCGGAAATACGGATCACCGGGGTAAAATGCGCGCGCGTGCAAATGAGCCAAATCTGATACGGCAATGTGGAAAACTGATGCGCACGTGCTCGCTCCCCCTTCTATGTACCAGCGTGTTAGAGAACGCAATACAGACACACACAGAGACACACACTGGTACAAATCCCCAGCAGGCTGCTGCACTCGGAGTACTGTTTCTACGGTACGATAATTGTTTTAGCAATTTCGGACACATTTTACCATCGGAATCGAGCGCAACCCGCGGGGAAAATCATTGGAAACAATAGTCGACGCTGGCCGAAGCATGTCCCATATTTTGCAATCGCACAGCTGCCCGATAAAAAAGACCTTCCGATCGGAAACAGACTAGCCAGTCGCAATCAGAGCATTTCAACTAGAACAAGATAGTCATTTCCAATGTGCCACCGTCGCTTATTCGAATACTAGATTTTTCACTATATCATAAACTTTCTATAATCATTATTTCTAATTACTATAATCTTTTTCTACTCTATATTCAAGTTTACCTAACATAAACCATGAAAATCACCATAAATGACGAGGGAGTTAATAACGATCGTTTGCAATGTGAACCAAGCAAAGACATAGTTAATACGCATTTCCACAAAACTTTTAATGAGCAAAATCCATCCTGTGTGAAATTGAGCTCGATTTCCCACAAGTTCTATACACGGGGGACTGAAAAATGACCTACGTAATGAAGTACGTGTATTAAAGCAGTTCCCCAATTTTTCTAATGATAGTTCTGTCAAAGTGATTATAAAACTACGCGTGTTCATCGTAGGTTAATGAAGCTGCTTAAAGAGGCTGATGCATTTTACATTTTTAAGGTACGTGCGGGTCACGTAGTACTCGGTGGGAATGCTCTGCCGTCAGAGCACCGGTAATCCTCTTTGCGCCATGAAACACACAGGAACGAGAAGCTCCTGCCGGCATTAATTGTCACGCGCGGTGAGCCGCACCGGCTCATCTGAGCCTCCGGGATTTGCTGATCATTTTTTTATGCCACCATCGTACGGATCAAGTGCTAACGATGCTTTAGTCTATCTGCCTTGACACGAGAATTAGTGATAAAGGCTAATTAGTATAATAAATGATCTCGTGTTATCTGGGCAATTAAACACAGCATTAATTTGATACGATTTTAAGCATGTAGATAATACATGTATTAAAAGAACATATATATTAAATGTTAATTGATCGTTGAGAGACTATTTTAAGAAAGCTAGTTATTGAAAATCCATTCACAAGACTCCGTTATTGGAGAAATTTTAATGAATAATATCAGTAATACAATTTTAATAACCCTACAATTTAATTGGTAAAGTATTCTGATCTATTTTATATGAAATTATAATTAACGTGTATTTTGTCCTTGATCAATGATGGAACAAATTCTTATTATTAGAGATTCTGTTTTAGGAGCCTGAGAGGGAGAGGCTGGGTTTCGTTGCGAGACGGGACCTTCCTAAAGACGTGGACCATCGAGGCAGGTGTGCTCCCGCGATGCGGTGATGGCTTTGCTATACAGATTCGCGCAGGTGCGCGATCGACATGGCACGCGTGTCTTCTCCTTCGTTGTTACGAAGAGCGCGATGCGCAAACCAGAACGGGACGTTGTCACCAAGGAGCTCATGTGCGGCTTCCAAAAATGGGCAGTCGCATTCTCCCGCACCGACAAGGTACAGAAAGATCTATTTATTATTGATCACAGAATCATCAACATCGAAGATTGATTTATTACGTTTTCATTTAAATCGAAGAGTAATATGTTTACGTTGGCTTCTCATGAGAATTTATTACTCTGATACATTTGCTTTGGAATTATTGCAATCCGCATTACCGAGCGTCCGACACCGCTGTAACAATATTACATATATTACAAACACGGGATGGGGGCCATTAATGATTATTGGTTCACGCAGTTCAAACTGTTCTATTTCATAAAGTTGAACGTGGCTGTGGAAATTCCTGATTGCAAAACAAATGCATTACCCTTTACATTACATTCACATCCCTGCAAATTCTATATCTGTCACTAAATAATTTCGACCAATCAACGTTAAGATCGAGAACATCGGAATAACATAAATCTAATCAAAGAGAGAGAAAGTGACAAGTGATGCTGTAAACAACAATAAAAAAGGAGGAGCTTTTTATCTCCATGTCAATCTCAACGTTTAATTGACCCAGAAAGCCGGGAATCCTATTTACAGATGAAATCTCCCAGCAACTGCGTTCGAGCATTTATTCTGCCAGCTTCCGAGCGCTCATTCGCATGCGTATTGTAACAGCACGCGCGCGCGCGCGCGCGAGTCGGAATTAATTACCGAGATAGGAACACTGAGATTCTATCTGGCGAAATGACGAATACAACGCGGTGTGCTGGACCACAAGCTTTCGCAGGGATTTTTAATTCGTCGTATTAGCTGATATCGATCGAGCCAAATTTAATTAGCCCGAGAACGAGTCCCTCCTCGAATTTGGAACACGATGTTCCCCGGTACGCGCGGCCGATATCGTGGCCGTGCATCGAAATATGCCGCGATTAACCCGGTAATTGGATGGCGATGGGATCGCGGCCGAGTTAATGCTACCGCTGTGTCCATAAGGCAAAAACGATAGAACGATGCTCTTGCAATTGTCAAACACCTGATATAATTAAAAAATTTTAGAGGAAATATTTATACGATCTTAAAGAAATATATTTAAATAAATTAATCCTGTTTTCTGTTTCCTGTTTCATTTTTAATGTTATAATTTATATTATACTATTATTTTTCCATTTTCTTAGGATTCATGTTCATAGATCATTGAATGAAATCAAATAAAACGATTAAATGATTTCCTTCAACATATGTATCAAAGGTTCTGGGCGCGTATCTAGTATGGCGGACACCATCGAGGAACGTACGCGTCTTCGTGGACTTCAGCTTCACGTTGTTGAATCGCGAGCATTTCTCGATGAACGAGGACTTCGCCGGGAAACGTGTGAAGTTCACGTTCGACACACCAGCACAAGGCAACCGGAACTACATACCAGTGGCGGACCTCTACAGCCGCAACTTCGCCGATCCAAACGGTGAATTCCAGTTCGAACTGTCAATGGCGAATGTCCGGACGATCTATATGACAGAATTGAAGATGAACCCATCGAGCGTATTTCCAGCGGGCCAATCAAAGCCAAACAAATTCGAGACAGATTGTTTCGAATTTGGTGGGTTCGATTGGAACCTTGTGATTTATCCTTACGGTAAAAAAGACTCGGAAGATTGTCGAGGCCAAGAGAATCGGGTGAGCGTCTACCTGATCAGACAGACAGATTTTGGACATCGTTGTCGCGTAAGCTACAGCGTTTCCCTTGGCGAAGGCGACCAAAGAATTCATTCGGACCAATTGGAAGATCTCTGCGACGTCGGCGAAGATGGTTACGGTTGGCATCCAGGTGTTAGGTGGTCCGAAGTAGCTCGTAGAGGAGTAGTTCGTGTTACTCTTGAATTAATCGAAGCAAGGACCATTTGCGAGGTTGCCCTGCAAGGCCTAGGTACTTCCAAGCCACCAGCCGCCTCTTGTTACGATAGAGACAAACAAGGATGGATCATACAAGCTGACATGCATTCCGATACAGTCAGGCTTCATCTAGTCTACAAGGATATCAACAATGTTGCACCGAATCACTTAAGGTACATAAACAAACAATCTTATTATTAGAATTTCTTTCATTCATTTTTCAGTAGATGAGAATTAGCATAGATGAAAGTATTCCACTCATTTGGCAATCTCTTAAATTGTGAAATGAGTAGAATTAATCGTTGATATGTAGAGTGGATGTTATCTGATGCTTTCAGGTACGTAAGTTGGTCGGCTTATCTTCTGAAGGGTGAAGGCCCGGAGACGGCAGCGATCAGTCTCCCAGGAGCACCGTACAGCCGCTACTACGCCAAGGAAATGAACGACGAGGGTATCATAATGGAGACAAACTTGAACATGAACATGAATGACATGAACAGTATCTCGCCGTTTCTAACGAGCAAAGGCGAGCTTCGAGTACGTCTCGAATGGCTCGAGAGTCATTCGCTCTTCCAAGCGACGTATCATAAGTACGACGACGTCTGTCGCATTCACAATCAACAGATGCGACGGGAAATCGCTTCTCTTCAAAGGGAGAACGATAATCTCGAGCAGCAGGTATTTAATTATCAAAAGAGCTTGGCATACGCGCAAGCACAGCAAGAGCAGCAACAGCAGCAACAGCAGCAACAACAACAAAGGCAACAACAACAACAGCATCATGAAGGTCCGCTCGAGAGATCGACGTCGACGGATACGGAATACGCCTGACAAGTGGAAGAAATGCGCAAGAACGACGTGCCAACGGGTAGTGGAAGGCGACAATTACCGATTGTTAATGAGGATGATCGGCGTGTTCATCAGAATCTCGTGCGAATGATGGACAGGCGTTTGAGTAATGTTCAGCTGCGACAACATCTCTACGAGACGGAGATGCAATATCAGCAACGATGCAACGGGGCTTCAGGAATTCCCAGCAGACCTCAACGCGGCGAGCAACACTATCAGCATCAACAGCAGCAGGAACATCGGCGCAGCATCGTTCAGCAGCCGAAATCGGCAAGATCGAGCGTTGGCAGATCGGACAGTGCCTCTGAGCGCGGTAACGATCGATTTGCCGGACATTATTCGGGGTACGTCGGAAACGCAGCGCAGAAAAGACGTAGGACCACTTTCTGGGAAACGTTGACCGGTCTTGTGTGCTCATTGGGCGCTTTGGCTTCCAGGGCTACCAAGTTTGCGACCGGACGCGGCGGCGATCCACTCTGAAGAGCCGCGATATTACCCCCGCACACGGACCACCCGGACCCAATCGGAGAACGGATAGCTAATACACTGTGTCTATTGCAGTATATATCATCCGGCAGGCGAGAATTCCTGGCGTCTGCCGGTCATTTGCTCGCCAATTGACAGACACGCAACGGACGACTATTGATACGAAAGTTTCGCTGATACCGATACCGACGAGCTAACCTTACCGATAGCTCCCAGCTCGACGGGAGCTACTTTTCGGCAGCGATGACTCGCGGGGCTTGGTCACGATCCCTTGGGTATTAGACATTCACTCGTACACTAAAGGCACACACAAACCAAGTACAATCGGCGTGGAGCGAGCGAGTCAGGAGGGAATTGGAGAAATCCGATTCGATTCCAGAGAATCGAGGACGCGCCAATACGGTGGATTATGATACAGTTCCTCCGTGACACGACGGATATTCAATCCCTTTCGAAGGGGACACAGACAAACAACTTCTCTCACTCATTTTTCTTTTTGCTCGCGCCCTGCGGAAGTTCGCGAACCGAATTACGATAAACACGACAATACGCTAGAGACAGAGACGCGTTGCGGAGTTTCAAAACAACGACCATGGCGAGAGAAAAGAAAGAGAGAGAGAGAAAGAGAAAGAGAGATAAAATATAGAGAAATAGAGAGATGAAAATAAAGAAAAACTGAGAGGCTGGATTGCACGAGATGACATCGATCGCAGAGTCATCACGATCATCCATACCTTCGCCAATGGTGCCGACCAGAAGAGGTACACACTCGAGCATCACCGAGCTTTTTTCCCTTTAGGTAGAACACGACCTACAAGGCACCCTTGGGAGCGAGGCATCAGCCTAATGGAACCAAGCTCATCGTGTTTCGACTATAGTCAGCCTCGAAGTATACATACATAGAGCACTTTCTCTCACGGGAAAGAGATACCAATTAAGAAACCCACCGCGAGCCATTGCGAGCGGGCAAGGTGAGCGAACTGAAACACACAGTAGGAACCAAAAGCAACAAACAACCAACTAAAAACCAGAACCACGGGAATCAAATACACCGAAAGAGCTGTAAAAGCGCGTTCCCCAAAAGTCCGACCTCACACACGTATGTCTTAGATAGATCTACGCAACAAGAACACACTATCTACTTGTCAATTCACTAAAGAACCTATTTTCCTCTAAAGACTTTTTTCACCTATCGACTGCGCCGCCACCGCCGTCGCCGCCGCCGCTGCCGCCGCCGTCGCGGGAAACAGGTGTGCCCGGCGAGGCGCTCGCCAAACTCGTAAAACACAAAAAAAAGTACAGTGTAATTAGAGTAGTTGATACAATTTAACGGAGTACTTTAGAGTGCAGTCGATGTTACCATAAATCGAAAGTAGGAGAGAGAAAGAGAGAGAGAGAGAGAGAGAGAGAGAGAGAGAGAGAGAGAGAGAAAGAAAGCGAGAGAAACAGAGAGAAAGAGAGAGAGGAAGGGCGCTGTTCGATCACTCTCGCCTTACGTGGCCATCACTCCGGATCGCACGAAGAGAAAGAAAGAGAGCGAGAAAACGAGAGAAATAGAAAAGCTGACACGCTGGAGCATTCGACTCGAAAGGGCTAGCTGCCGGGAAACAATCAGGGTAACGAGGACCGAATAATCACGCCAGGCAACCAAGCAGCCAACCAACAAACAAAAAGGAACGCCGAAAGCAGCATGCGCTTGAATACGTTTGCTCGAATTCTTTTAGTTTTCAAGTAGTCGTGCCTAGCCTAGCCACGTAGGAGCATCGATATGTCCTTAGAGATAGTATGTATAGAAGCGCCTGTATTTGCCGCTGTGTTTCCCGTTACTGCGATCATTTGTCAATGTTTAGCTGATCGTTGCCACCGAGTACCGCTTACGTAACATCCCCGGCCTGGCCCTCGACCTTCCTACTTCCGTTCCTTTCGCTCCTTCAGCCAGTGCTCTGTATTATTAGATAAGCGAACGATAAGCCGCCACTCTGCTTATCGGTGCCGATGTATCGAGAGTTTTGTACGCGTGCATTTATCAGCGCGATTACCACACGCGCGCAGTTCCGCTTGTTTCGAGTGTGTGCCGATAACAGCCTTGTGGAGACGAGCGAGCCGTGTCTCTTCCAGGACACACACGCCTTGATGGATTGCACGCGATACCAAATGAACACGAATGTCCAGCACACACGCATCGTACACGCAAGAGCAAAGCCTAGTGTGATCACAAATGTTACCATTATTTTTTCAAGAGATCTGCGCGGCTGTACCTCAAGAGATCCGTTGCGACGCGCACCACGTCCGGAGAAGACCTCGGCGATCGAGAAGAATCTAATCCGTGCACTTGGAATTCGACGGCGGAGTAAACGATAGACAATGATAGTGAAGAAACCAATACTGTCGAGAGCAAGGATTCGTGTGGCCAGCATGTCTGTTCGAGAGTCTTCGTTGTAGAGCGAGCGAGATAGCTCACGTTCGAGGAGTGTTTCAGTTTTGCTAGCTCACTGAGCCAATGGTTGTTTAAAAGTACTTAAATGGATCTTAACGTTTGCGGGAGAGAGGGAAGATGTGTATATATTCCTCTACATGTTGTACATACCTGTACTAAAGCTCGACAGAGTAGGAGAAAATGTTGTAAGAGTCCCGAATGCCTGTACAAGAAATGGATGCTGGAAAGGATCGTACGACAGAGCATCAAACTGTAAAGTCTTGTTTAGTTACTTTTAATTAGGAAATCATGTTATTTATTTATTTATTTATTTAGTGTTTATTAGTACTTATTTTACAACTTCGACTGTGATATTAAGTAGAAACGATTCAGCACAATAGTGTCCTCTTAAGTCGCACGATCACGTAGAATCGAGGAGTCACATAATAACTCATTGTTACGCAGCACAGTCACACGGCAATTATACTCGAATCATGTTTCTCTCACAAGATTGACCAAGCAACTCCTCCTCTTTCGAAAAACAAGCTTTATCATACTCAAAGTTACAATTTAAGTCTCTATTTAAATCTAGTCATTCATGTTTAAGATTTCAAGACTTTAAAAATACATTCCTTCGGAAGCTTCGGTCATGCGATCCTTTTGGATTGAGCCTGACTGTTTTTGACTAGGGCGTTGTGATTAGGGGTTACATAAGTCGCAAGAACTTCACGTATGTATTCATAATAGTGTAGAACAATGGTGTCGAAGAGAAAGAGCGAGGAAGAAAGAAGAGAGAGCGAGTGGAGTTCGTGCAGTGCACGTATTTTAACCGCACCATCCCCGATTAAAGATTCTTCCATTGCAAATGCATGTATACCGCCGTGCACGTAGATTCGCATACGGCGGGTGCATGTATCGACGCCGATACACTTTCGCAGCTTGTCGATTACATGCTCAAGGCCGAACATATCCACGAACTTGGCTCGATTGTTCCAATGACTTATAGTGTGGCGGCTTAGTGACAGATATTACTGACGCGCGCAATGCAATACCATTTCAATACGTCATACGTGCTTCCATTCTTGAAATCAATTAAAATTGCCGTATGTCGGAATACTGAAATTGAAGTACACCAATACTTCAAAAGCATATATGAAGGAGCACGATAAATCCACGCAAGTTAAAAGTTATATACAATTCTAGTTTCAAAGTTTGAATGTGAAAGCATAATTTCTAAGTATATGATGGAATTGTGTGTTGCGTGAAGGATCAATGAAATTCGGGCCAAGTTCGCGGTGATTTCGGCTCTTGCAAGAGATCATATTTAATATCGTTGTATCGTTGTGAAATTTGTCAGATTTTATCGAATCGCCCACGCGAATAGAGCAAAGAGATATTATCCTCCTACCCCTAAGGAAAGCGTCCCGAAAAACTTTAATCATAGCTAATCGCTATCCTTTCCTCCGACAAGTCCTTCGAGAAGCTATCACGAATCTCCCCCCCAGAAAGACGAGTCCTTCTCTCTCCTTACGCAAGTTAGGTTTTCTAAGAAAACGCAGCCAGCAGCTCTGACAATCGCACTTAATCTGAACGAGGAAAAAATTGCATTACGTCCGTCAGCGCGAGATCTTGGCATTCTACTTCAGCTTCTCTATCACAGCCCGGAGGATGTAAGAAAGAAAAGAATCGAGTTCCAGGTCGGCAACATGAAATTAAAGGACTGAAAAGAATCGTTCGTTAGCGTTTTAACTGTTTTAGTTTTTATTACTGAAGTATTTTGTTTATTACAGATCATGGCAGACACAATGGTAAATCAAGCAAAGTGCATTCAGCTCAAAATTCCTATTCTTTCGCTGATCAGAAAACACGGTATAAAAGGTCCAAGAGAAAGTGGTCCCTTTGAAATTTTATCGGAATATGCATAAGAGAGAATCCGAGTTTCCGAGCGATTGTAAGTCCTATCGCGTACTGGCATTCGACAATATGCATATCCAGTTGAAGTATGCGCGTCCGCTGAGAGATTCAACACTTCAGTCAATTAAATTCACTCTTTCAAGGATTGAGCGGGCGGGCAACGTCGACGGCGGCTGTGACAAGGAACACGAGGCGGAATGCTCGTTAAAATTCCCTGGGGCATTCGCGTCAATCGGGTCAAAAAGTCTCCTCTCGCAATTGCCAATAATCGTCCACCAAATTTCAATCAACGTCCTTCTGCAAATAATCAGTGGATAGCTATTTCTTTTATCAGTGTTTAGTCTGTTACCTTAGTCCTTAATTAAGGAATAGATTAGTAAATAGAGCTGATCGATCAGTCGCAAGAAACGTTCTCCTTTAAATGGCACTTTAAGTCGCTAGTGCAGTGGGTAACAAGTGGCATTGGTTATATAGATTCCGTCTTACGTAACATTTCCATCTGGATGGTGATCGTTCCTTTCTATAATCGACGGCAACCAAAGTTTTCTAAGCGAACTGACTAGAAGCTCGAGAGTTAGTCTGACAATTGAAGGCCAGAGAAAACTGTCGCCCGGAGAGTTACTCCTCGCTGCAACGGCAATTAAGTGGGACGGAAAGTTTTCGGAATGGAACTGCAGAAGTTCTCCAAGTTCCGGTGGATGCCTCAGTGAAAGAGGGTTAAAGATAAAGGATATATCCGGGCTTTCTGTTAGGGAACGTAAATAGCCCTTTGGCTGGCAGCCACCGGCCGATATTGCCCTCTTCCCAACTCGAGCTCGGCATAATTAATTTCTGTCCATCGATATTCCGCAGCCGCAACACTCTTTTCCGCGGCGAACGTTCATAAACCTTTCGGCTGTCGCACTCGGCAAACCTTTGCTCTCGCTCCAGTGCCGGAAATGAAATATGGAGAACGTGACCGGCGCGCAGACTTTGAGCGCGCAAATCTGGCTAGGTGTTGTGTGAAAGATCGCTCGGTTCGTTCACAAAAATTCCAATAGAATACTTTGCCAAACGAATTACTAGATCTATCCCATAAAAATGTATAAAAAACGAACATATCCATTGGATATTAGAGATCGAATTCTTCATTGTGACACTAGTAATTTAAATATGAATATTTGCATATATCTTAATACCTTGTTCAGGAAAGCATAGATATTTTTTAGTCGATACAAGAGTTTGAAGAGAAAGGATCGATCTATTTGTCTAAATTAATGTGACCCGACTTTGATACTTCGTCTGTTTTATAAATAAGTAAAGAATGTGAAGCAGTATTAACGCGCTGGCGGACGCATTTGGGATAGGATATCAATCAATTTGTTGCAGCAGTCAAATAGCAGCGTCGCTCATAGTGCGATTATCTTGGATTCCAGCCTACTCTTCAGGATTCACATTGCACATACGTATTCGCGCTGGTTTACGCGCAAACCTACACTCTCCTTCTTTGGTGGATCTAAAAGTAACTCGTATCCTTCTTCGATGCTACACAGAAGGCACACGTTGCCACTTCAATCGGCTCGGCAGCTCTGTGCACGCGTGCTCTTCCATCGTCTGTCTCCAATTTTGCTAGGTACATACTCAATACTACAGGCGAATATGCACTCGATGCTCGCTAGTCCCGAATACACATGGGAGCAGAAAGTATCGAAGCGAGTCACTGGAAAGAGAGCGAAGTCTTTTTCTCACGTGACACATTTTCCTTAGCGATTTTTCACCTTTTGCCTCGGCAGCCAGGAATCTTTTCTCGGCCCACTGGAACACACACCCACACACATATAAATGTAAATTCTCTTGCATAGCCGAAAAGGAGATATTTGGAGTATTTCAAAGTGAAGTATTTCCGGCGATGGTGTACTTGTGTGTCGAAGGTGACGTAAATGCGATTCACCAGAGGCTTATTAAAACTATCTAGATCTTTCGTTCTCTCCAGCTTCGTCTTCTCACTCGATCGTTCCTTCCTTTCTCGATTGAATGTGTACCGTTCGTGTAAAATCTCTCGAGAGCACGTGTAAACGACGCACCGGTGTTCCATCCCCAGTTTTTTTCCATCAGTGAGATCCGCTAACGGAGAAACTGGACAACAACAAAAAGGGAGATTAAAAAACAGACACACACACACACACAGACATTAATAAAAAAATAAACACGAGTCGTCTTTCACACGACACGCGCATTCTCCGAAGTTTTGAAACGTATACTATAATGTACTTAAGCCATCTGTGAGTCTGCCTCGTCTTTTATAAAGTTCTTGCTATATTCGAGATGTTGTCGTACTTCATTTTGCATCACCTGTCCACGTCCAAGTGTAAGTGTGTAATACCACCGTACGCTTATTGAGAGAATAAACGAATTGAAAGCCACTTTTCCCTCGGTGCTTTTGTGTGTAGGGGAAGAATGTACCCTTGAAACAGCTGGCATTCCAAATTCCAAACTGCAAGCCTGTTCAGCAAGTAAGTACGCCTTCGTGCCATGCACTTAGAATTGGAATAGTGCCATTAGAAGGTTCAAGATTCAACGAAGCTCTAGTATGTATAGTGTTTGACGTCGCTGTAGTTACACGACAATGTTAGCACGCGATCAAGATACGTACACGCTTCCGATGCATGTGTAGCCAATCGTATTAATTCTCGTAACAGCAATACGAGCCTGTTACCAGAGACAACAGTCATCGCTTAATCAAAGTATACAAAGCTATACAGGTCAACCAGCTGCCAAGTTCTCGTAACAGTAACAACTTGCAGCTGCCGGCAAGGATCAGATAATAGGAGCACGTCTAAACATACGCAAACTGCCGCATCAGAAAATCTTCACGAAATAAGTTTAACGAAAGTTGGTCGTAATGGGATTCAGCAAGTTTACGATTGACAGTTTGATCTCGTAAAGTACGTATACTTTGTAAGTTGCAAGCGCGAAAGACTCAAGGGACTCAAGAACTTAGATTCTAAATTTGACTTTTATGTTGTTGAAATTTCAGATCTTTTCTTGACTTTATGATAAGACTAAAGGCAAAGGAAAACCGCAGCCCATGAACGAAGCGTGTGTACTATTCCACTTTTTATTCTTTCGTTTATCAGTTTAGTGATTAAAGCAAGCTCCTTAAATGACACGACGTGTTGTAGCCATGTATAAAGAGTCGGATTGCCTATGTTGGTATCGCATCGTCAGAGACGGAATAATAACAACCTTCTGAAATAATGACTGCTCAGTTGTAGTCAATTTTTTAACAATATCGCGAAACGCATCAGTCTTTTACTTTCTATGGATTCAGCGCCACAATATCAGTGGACTTCGTCACTCTCTTTTCTGCCGTTTCCCTAGACTTTTGTGAATAAATATTTCGGGTGCAAAAGTATGCGAAGAGATGCCCGATAAATCAACCATATGTGATTTCACTACAGTAGTACTTCAATGTTGTATGCACTGGCACACGCGCACGGAAGATGATACGAATCATTCGAATCATTCGAATGAGTCGAGTTAATTCGCCAGTGGCCGGCAATCCGTCGAAGTGGGAGGATTGGCTCGCATCGGCCTGTTTAAAACACTCGTATACAAGTTAACTTTGACGCCGCTTCATTAACATACAAGTCAACGATTTACAACAATCGTACGCGCACAATCGCAACAGTGCATGCGCTTGTCACCCATTCAGTGACCCACTGACGGACAACTTCTACCGTAACCTGACGTGGCTCCTCGTTAAAATCGGCGAAGGTTATATAGTCCTCGTGCGTGATAGGACGGCAAAAAGATGTCCTGATACTGTGAATCTCATAGAATTTGGACTTGCTGGAGAAGGCCGATGCAAGGGTAAATTTCAACAGAAATTTATCTCGAATTGTTACAACATCGGAAAGCCATGTGTCGTAACAGTGAAGAGAAATTGACGAATCCTCGAGATTCTCAGTAGAATTGTGGAAGATCTCTCTTTCCTACATTCCATAAGCCAATACTTTCACTGGGTGCTCAAGATTTCCTTATTTTACGAGAAGAATCTATCAGCAACACGAAATCCAGGACATGCATTGCACGTCACTTCTCACGTGTATATCGAAGACTTAATGAATTGAACAGTCTTCATAGAGCAAGGAATTATTCTGAAGGTATTACTGTTGAAGAAATTCTATACTCAGCTGAATGATACCTCAGAGACAGAACCTCTGTCGGAAAGTACAAAAGCTGGCATAGTCGAATTGAGTGAAGCTAAGAAGTCGGCCTGTTACATTTAGCTGTTAATGTGTGATAGAAGACATAAGATGTTGTCTCAAAGATTGAGTAACAGAAGATTGGCGGTCGATTTGCTCGCTCTGCTTTTCGGTCTTGGTGCATGGGTCGGTGTGAATGGCATCTATGTCCAATTGCCATTGTTAGTGAACAATGCTCCGGAAGGATGGAGTCTTCCAGCACACATTGTGATGCTAGTACAATTCGCTAATTTGGGGCCAATACTTTATACATTGTACATCAAGTAAGTTTTGCCTACGCAGCTGCTATAAATATACAGCTCTAATATCAGCGTGACAGTGATTATATAAGACATCCTCTTTTTTATTTTAGGTACAGTACTTGGGCATGTGATAAATATATCATCTATGGATTAATACTGGCTGCAACACTGTCCACCATCGCACTGGGTTTTCTCTACAACATAACATCAGTAGTGTTCGGTAATGAGCACTCAACCGCTTTATTATCTTTAATGTTTATAACTGCTATTATGGGGTGTACTAGTTCAGTTCTTTCCATGCCATACATGAGGAACTATCGTGAAATTTACTTAGTATCCTATCTGGTCGGAGAAGGCCTTAGTGGATTTGTACCTAGCACAGTGGCTCTAATACAGGGTGTGGGTGGAAACCCAGAATGCGTAAATGTAACAAAACCAGGCTCGAATGAGCTAGAATTTCAACCGTATGTACCGGACCCTAGATTCTCTGTTCAGATATTCTTCATCTTTATTGGTGGTTTATTGTTCCTATCTTACTTAGCATTTCTGGGTTTGAATAATCTTTCTGTAGCTATTGGGGAGAGAGTTAAGCTTCCATCAAGTATGGAGACTTTACCGACTGATACCAAAGCGCCGCCTAGTTATAAGACGAATGCTGGTTGGTCTATGTCCAAACAGGTTTATACCCATCTGTTGATTATGATGGGTTTCGCCTGCTTCCTAGGCAATGGTAGTTTACCAAGTATTCAGTCGTACTCTTGCCTGCCGTATGGGAATACTACTTACCACTTGACTGTCACATTAGCGTCGATGGCTGGTCCATTGGCAATGTGTTTAGGCTTTTTCATTAAAGCCCCGAAAGTTAGTGTTCTTACTTATATCATGGGAGTAGTTTTAGTACTGTCGGCTTTTGTCTTTTACTTAGCTGCCATGTCCCCGACACCTCCCATGCAGGATTCGTGGTTTGGTGAATTCCTAGTAGTTATTTTGTGGATATTGATCAATGGTCTAATAGGGTATGTTAGATTAGGTATAACAACTTTATTCAGGCCTGATCCTGGCAGAGGCCTGTATTATATAGGTGTGGCGACACAAGTAGGATCATTAATAGGGGCAGTCACTACTTTTGTACTAGTTAATTATGTTAAAGTATTTCAATCCTATTCGCCATGCTCAGGAATGACGGCCCATTAATGTATTTTCTTACAAGGATAGACTAAGCGAATTTATTTTATATTTTCACGGCACTTGGCAGATATAAAAGAAATCTTAAAAGTATTTTCGATCTCAACGTCAATGGTCAGTGAATATATATTAAAAAAGATAACATTGAAAATACCGATAAACTTTCATAAAACGGCGATAAAGAAATATAGAAGAATTAGAGTCATAGGGTGAAATTTGTTCTGTTTCTATTATGCATCATCAGAGTATATTCGCGAAACAATCACAGTCTTCGTTTGCTGCGACATATTGTACATATTAACGTGAGGTATTGGAATACATGAGTTTATATATTAGAAACGTAGTACATTTCCACTTTTATTCACGATCTAACTTACAGATCTTTTGAACACAGTCTGGTTTAATGCACGTACTTATACTCGAGCGAATTTCGTGCCTTTGCACACAGAGTTCTCATACTTTTGGAGCAAGAGTGAACAATATAGTTTTTGACCGCAACGATTGAATACTATTATAAAAACCTATTACTTTTAAGAATCGACGGATACTATACAATCATCAGTTCAGGTATACAGATAAAGATCTATACAGTTTTTAGCATATAGGGAATCGAGTTTTACTTTAAGAAGATATGGGAGGTACCAGAAGCATAGGTGCCCGGTTGAAGAATTATCTCTGTGACACATACATACACACACATACCAGTACTTCGCAATCACCTATTATCATTAGATAATAGTACCACACTGTTCTTTCTTTGTTCTATCGTTTTTCAAAGCATAGCTCTTCAGATTATATTCTTCTCATTTAGTTTCCCTGATTGGATTCATGCGGTAAATGAACCCGAATCTCGGTAACTAGACAAAGTTGAAGCTTTATCTGATAAATTTTATTGTTGAGATCAAGGCACAGACGAACACGCCGTCGCCTTTAGCCGCGTTAGTTTGTCTGGGGAGACTGATATAAGTGCTGTGACACACTCGTGCATAATTTTCACCGGCTACATACTCCACGCTGAAGCAGAGGTAGTACTTTACATCTTTGTAACGTAACACACGTTGTAGTACCTCTGACGTAAAACTGGTCGATCGTATAAACACATATCTTATTCCTAATCTGTAGCAAAGAAGTCCAGATAACGCCCAGCCATGTGCAAGACGAGGACACAGAATTCGGTAGAATCATTCGGATCTAAGCAGATGGAAAAAGGCCATTTCATCATCCACATACTCGTAACACTGTTTGGCATGTCAACTTGGATTGGCATTAACGCGATTTTTGTGCAACTGCCAGTGCTTATTAATGTCTCTCCAGAAGGATGGAAATTACCGGTTTATATGGTTTTAGTAATCCAATCCGCTAATATTGGACCGCTACTTTACACATTCTCACAGTATTTTGGATATAAAGTGAATACGTCTTCGTGCATACTCTGTCTGCTTACGTCGGGAGCAGTGGCGATGATCTTATTAGTTTTCTTTCACTCAGAGAAAACAGTGATCGCCGGGAGCGAGCATAGTTTACCCTTATTTATTTTAATATTTATTAGCGCTTCGGTCGGCTGCTTTAGCTCAGTGTTATTTATGCCGTATCTTCATGATTTTAATAAAATTTACCTGGTATCTTACTTTATCGGGGAAGGCTTGAGCGGGGTATTGCCCAGTATTGTCGCCTTACCACAAGGCTTCGATATATCGCAATGCAACACAGATGTGTTGATGGACTTGTCAGTCCCGGGCGTAAAGTTTTCATCGGCAGATTATTTTATTTTCGTCTCGGTTCTCTTATTATTATCGCTGAGTGCATTCATCATCTTGGAGTACTCGCCGTTCGTGCGGAAACGAAAGAATCTTACGTACAGTATTAAAATCCCAGAAGAGGCGCGGAACGAAATCGATGTTGCTTTAAATTCGTTTTATCTTGATAACGTCGATGCTGCGGATCACTCTTTGCGAAAAGAGCATAAACCGATTAAACAAATAATGACCGACGAAAGCAGAGAACTGTTCTCGAGGAAGATGCGAATCTATTTACTTTTACTCCTCGGTATATTCTGTTTCTTCGGTAATGGCTTTCTGCCAAGCGTACAGTCGTACTCTTGTTTGCCATATGGTAATCTCGCGTACAAATTATCGATTACACTTTCACAAATCTCAAATCCACTCGCGTGCTTCCTGGGACTTTGGTTCATGACGTCAAACATAAAGATCATACACAGTTTAATTCTTGTCTCTTTTGTTATTGGAACTTATGTCACTTACACGGCATTGCAATCGCCAACACCACCTTGGCAGGATTTAGAATTCGGCCTAGCAATTGTCGTTATTTCATGGATGACATTGATAGGCATTATTTCTTATCTAAAATTAATAATTGTGGCAGCATTCCGCAATATAGCAAGCCCGAAAACTCTCTTTAACGTTGGTGCAATTATGCAAGCTGGTTCTGCGATTGGTGCTGTGGTAACATTTGCAATGATCAATTTTACAAACTTATTCACAATATACGATAATTGCGCATCTAGTAAGGATTGATTGCGCGTATTGCGCTTAGTTAGAATGGAAATTCGTTGATTGAGCTGATGATTGTTATAAAACAGACACGTCTATCAAATTGAAACGAGTGTACAAGGATGCGATATCAGAGGTATATAGTGCCTAGTTCAATAAATGATCGATACCTGCTCGAATATTAAGCACGATGAAATATTTTTATAATTGTGTACATACATTAAGCCTGCATTTACGAATGATGAGTTCAGACAAATGTAGTCAGTCTCGATACGCTAACAAGACCAACGGTAAATGAATGCAGATTGTGAAAGGGTTGTTGCTGTGAAATGTAATGAGTGGTGCTGTAAATATACTTGAATCCGAAATGACAGTTTGAAAGTGCATTATACCGTCCAGGTATGATCATCGCGCTTTCCCCTAACGTGTTACTTATCTCCGCGTGTACTTACGTACGCGCTCTATTTAGTATTTCCAAGTTTCAGCTGGTTTCGAGTTGTGTATGTGTTTCATGCGATCATGCGATGGTCGAAAGAAAGGATCCTCATCGAAATATATGTGTTGTTTGTAACGACACACAGTTGTATCTTGTAAAATTCTATGTTGGTAATAAATAGATTATAACTGTTTTACAATTGAGACTTATCCTATCGTGTTCTTGGTAGTAGAAAGTGTTTTAAGCAAAGGTAGATTGCAGTAATCCTTTAGAGTTGAGACGTAGCCAAGTAACACCTACATCTATATCGAAGATGTTTCTAGGTCGTTAATGAAAAACAGATCGAATGCATGCATTCATAAATGTGTCATTAATTTCGAGCGTTTCGGTCAGGAAAGGAAAAGGCTGACGCCCGTTCGGGAGCGACGCAGTAAGTTGCCAGCACTGATGTGTACTGCATCGAAAGGTGGGTCTTGAGCGGCCACAAAGGAGAAAGAGATTTTCACAGGTGAGTCATGCGCGACCATAGACGGTTACATCGGCCTGCATCTGAGACGTGCGCCAGTGTGGCTGCCGAACGATAAGCGCAGCTGAGCATTACGCAAATCGTCATCGTCGCTCGACTTTCCGATGCGACGCTCCATGAAAAATATTCGAGTCTCCCGATCGAATGATTCTAGTTAAACATTGGACACTGGACGGTGAACATCACGCATTACCAAAATGTGCGATGACGAAGAGATCAGCTCACAGGCAGAAAGTGATGATCAGTCGGACACGCATCTGTCATTATTGGATCTTCCAGTGGAGGTGTGTGTCAATGAAAGTTGAACCTTTAAGAAAACTCGGGTATCCTCCCACAAGCGCAGTTATGGTTCGTTTAGCTTTCGCAGTAAATTAGTGCGAATGCTGATGCTAAATATTTGGTCATTTCTGAGATGCGTTGGACGAATCCTCGGAATTAGTGCATCAATTAAACTGTCAGTGACCCGGAGCTATGTCGCGTGTTTACAAACAGGACAGCCTGCGATTAGAGCCAGCCCCTCCACTTCTGTAAACAGTATATATTTTCTAACCGCAATAACTATTATATCTAAAGCATCCGAGACGTCAGGGAATAACGGGAATCGTATGTGACTTGTGAGATATACGACAACTGATAAACTTCCGGTATAAACATGCCGTCAGATGACTTTCATTATCTGCCCACGGAACACCGCCGTGTTTAAATGCCCATTCTCGCTCGGTATTTAAACGCATATGTTGCTATTTATCTGCTGCGTTTACGTCATCGAGAGAACGCGTCGAAGTGTAATTGAATTTCGGGAGAAAGGTGGCGATTATCACACATAATAACGGGAGTGTCGGAAATCGGAATTATACATATTGATGAATAAATAAACTAGGCACACCCCAAAAATGAATATTCACAATGAATTTATAATTATGTTTCAGATATTTATTCACATCTGTTCATTCTTAGATGCTTCTACACTGGTACATGGATTGAGTTTAGTTTGTAAACAACTTCGTAATATTTTACGAGATGACTTACTGTGGAAAGTCAGAATTAGTCAATACTGGCCAAATACAGATTACCCAATACTGCCTCCTGGTTAGCTCAAATTGATAGCACCTACCGCCTTGCACGACAAATCATTCTATAAATAAATAAAACACCATCTATTACTGTATCCAATAATTAGGTATACCTTCTTGTACAGTCCTTTACATAGTACTCTTAACGAAAGATCTAATTTTCTTGCACACTTACTGAAAAATATGTTAATCGCAAACAATAACATATTGGTATTGCATAGGAATCTGTTATTTAATATAGATCTTGAAATATTAGCAACTTTTATAGGAATATTCGGTAAAATCCTATATATTAAAATGATTTCAATATTTCAGCCGAGGATGATGAACTATTCTGGAAGTTATCATGCGTTGCCATCGAAGAGCAAACGCAAGTATGGACGAGCAAGAATTCATTGGAGAACATTTTATTAACAAATCTCCACTATAGCACAATTGACTGTCTCCTGCTGATGCATGTTGGTGATGCAATGATTCTATTATTTTAGAACAATAGTCTGTTGGTGATGAAAGCTTGACAAAATCTCCTGAATACTATAGGGTGGGAAAATTTGTATATCAGGAGCACGAGACAGATGTTTAGTATGTTGGAAACTATCAATGAATGAAAATGAGGAAGGAACATCCATCTGTATTACACCTGCCCATTCAGGGTGGATTTGGGACCTTACTGCAATAGACGATACAGTTTATAGCTGTAGCTGGGACAGGACAGTTAAAGCATGGACTCTTACCAATACTGGTCTTTTTCACTTCAAAACATATGAAATGTACACAATATCTTTGTTTAATAATATTCGCTTTGTACATTGTAGATCTAAAAGTTACTTATATTACTATATATAAATGTTACCCTGTTTTTCAGGATTGTTTCAAGCGCATTATTATGCATAGCCTCGTGTCCGAACCATTCTGTGTTTGCCACAGGTTCCTTTTGTAAGACAGTTCTGGTATTCGACTCTAGGAGTGGTCATAAACCAATAGCAAGATATCAACCACATCAAGGAGCAATTATCCAGCTTGTAATGAACCCAGACATAATTTTATCTGCCAGTGAAGACAAGACTCTATCGATATGGGATCAAAGGGCAGGGAGGATTATGAAAAATGTGGCAGTGCGTACCAACACTGGTGGTGTCTCTTTGTTAGAAGCAATATTTATTGAGAGTTCTTTCCAATGCCGTTACAGATTTCGCAAGATTCAATTCCAATGAGCTTGTGTATGCAGCGTGATATAGTTTACGTAGGCGATAGTACTGCTAATCTACATATAGTCGACCCGAAGCAAAACTTCGAGCCGGTGAAGACGTACCCTACGCAACACACGAAAGCGATAACTGGGGTTCGGGCAGGCCCGGGCTGTCTCATTACTGGTTCAAAAGACGAGACAGTTCGTATTTCAAGCCCTACCAATCCACCACAACCTCTTGCACGTTTTACTTCGAATTACGGGGAAATAGCAAGCGTCAGTATCCACGATAATGCAGCTGTAAGATGCATGGACGCTGTCGAAATACCAACTTACATTTTTAACTTACAGATTGATTATTTAAATGGGGTGTTAGCCGTTTCTGGCACAGAAGGCATTGAGATTTGGAAGCCACGCTCATTCGTTCCCCGTACGGAAGAGGATGCGTGGCTTACTCCTGTAGACCGTTTTCTTACTGGATATTAAACTTATACGACACATTTCCACTAATTAAGAAGTTTAATCGTATCATACGATTTAATAAAGGCTTTGCTAACAACATCATCTCCCATCATACTTTTCTACGAAACAATGACATATTTCGTTCGCCACAAAACTCTTCTTAACGAATTCTCCCTATTCGTCGAATTCAATTCAATTTGTAGTGGCTCTTATGTTTTTCTAATAAAAACGTATTTGCACGCCGCAAACGTTACATGAGGACATGCGAGAGTCCAATTCCATTTAAATTATACCTCCTGGCAGTAACGTAATAGATTAGAAGTCCCGAGCGAACGATTGAGGAGTGTGGACAAGCGAAAATAGCGCCACAAGTTAAAAAGAGCGATACACATATGCTTATCGCAGCCAGGAACAAAAGCTGCCGGGCGCATTTAAACTGCTCACGTACATACAATGAAATAACGTTAATTAAAAAAAAAGGCACCTGACCCCAGCACCAGGCTAACGGACCGATCGATGTCTCTACCGTCGCCGGAAGTGGACTTCTGCTAACCGTATGGAGACGTTCAATTGTTGGTCTAAACGAATCCGAAGAAAGGCAAATGTTAAAGGAAACCGTCTGTTAATAAATCCATAATTATTGGGCACGATTAATTGTGGGTTTTTCGATGATCCGCGATAAGAGCTGGCCGGGAAAATCAAGTCTGATTGACCAGAGTTAGCTATGCTCTCGTGGCCCAGTGGTGGGGGTAACCGTGGGGAGCTTCCGTTTATCTGCGAGGTCAGAGAAGGCTGGCTGCGTTCGGTGGTGCTCTTGAAAAACACGATGAAAATGGCGTGGCAACCGCAAGAGGAAGGACTCAGGCAAATCTTAACTCTCCTCAAGGAATCCCAGAGCCCTGACACGGCGACTCAGCAAGCTGTGCAACAAGTATCCTTTCGTAATCCGGTGGCAAAAGTGTGTTTCGCGCTACGAGAAATTCGGGTGAGTCGTGCCTGCCCGGTAAGTACAATCACGACGCGCTAAGGAAGTGAAACGGGTAGGTCGTTGCGCGACCGAGGAGCATACATTTCACGGGTAATTCGATTGGGCCTATCGCGGCAGGCTACCAAACCTTTCTCCAGGAAGGTGATAGCCTGGTCATGAAAAGAAATTCTTAGGGTTGGGCCGATATATCCAGGTCCCCTGTAAATCGGAAAGGGTCGGCGCGCTTTTGCGCAGCCTGTCACAGGAGACCCCCTTTTTCCTCGCTCACGGTTCGATTGAAAAGCTGTTAGGATAACGCGCCGGACCGTCCCGCCGATCGCAACAACTCCCCGACCCTTCCGAATAACCCTGATTTCGCATGATTCTGTTTGAGGGCCTTGGTCAATCGCGATTACGTTGGCAGGAATGGCCAAATGGAAGTTTGTAGCTTTTTCTCGAATAACACGTGAGTCGAGGGAGCCTCTCGCTAGCAAATATGTTAATGCTGTTGGCGAATCCTGCAAGCGGGCCGCATTCGCCGCGGACTCCCTCGCACACCGCCAGTTTGTTTTTCTTGATGCGCTGATCGATAGAATTTCTCTGGGCTCTCTCTGACGGTTACGCTTCTTCTTGCACAGATGAACTTTGAGTGTACGTGTGTACGACTGTACGTGTGTACGTACGATTTTCATGCATAACGAAGGCAGAGCGGATTTGTCGCGAAATGTAACTAGCTCCCTTTAATCCTGTGGATGAATTTGCGAGTTCTTTCGAGCAAGCATTGCTTATTACAGGATATTGCTGGTTCGATTGTCCGTGTTGCTCACGCAATACGTGTTCGTGCAATAATTGCTCCACAATGTATCTGTATTCGTATGCCAATTATAGGTGCACCAACATCGTTCAAATGAATATAAAAAAATAAATTGTTACTTTTAACCCTTTTTATGATTTATTATGTAATGTTCAAAATATTTTAGAGTTGGTATTATTTATTAATGTAAATAAGAAATGTTTCAAAGCATTTAGTTTCCTTAACATGCAACTATAGAAATTGGAAGAATTGAATAAATTTCCAGATTTCAACAATTATCTTATTTTCGTTTTAACTAAACTCACAACAGAAGGTATATTCAAATATTCTTTGTGCTTGAAACAAGTAGATCAGTTTCTTATAAATAATACTTGTTTTATTTATGGTTTCAAGATGAGCCTACAAGGTCTTTGAGTGGGTTGATATTGAAAAATAATGTGAAAAATCACTTCCACAAGTTTATGCCAGAAGTGACAAATTTTATTAAACAAGAATGTTTATCTGCTGTTGGAGACCCTTCGCCCTTAATTCGTGCGACTGTTGGTATTTTGATAACTACTGTTGCATCAAAAGGTAGATTCAGATTATGGTGGCAATACAGACCAATACATTAGCCTATAAAATTCATGACTGATTTTTTGTTTCATAGGTGAAATTACAGCATGGCCAGACTTGTTGCCTGCACTTTGTCAAATGTTGGACTCACAGGATTACAATGTCTGCGAGGGAGCATTCGGAGCTCTTCAAAAAATCTGTGAAGACTCTGCTGAAATCTTAGATTCGGATGCACTCAATAGACCTCTGAACATTTTAATTCCAAAGTTCCTGCAATTTTTCACACATTCTAGCCCAAAAATTAGATCACACGCTATCGCTTGTGTTAATCAGTTTATTACTAGTCGTACACAAGCGCTTATGATTCATATAGATAGCTTTCTAGAAAATCTCTTCCATTTAGCCAGTGATGATGACCCAGAGGTCAGGAAAAATGTGTGCAGGGCTTTGGTAATGTTACTTGAGGTTCGAATTGATAGACTAATACCACATATGCACAATATCATAGAGTATATGCTATTAAGAACTCAGGATCAAGAAGAAGCTGTAGCTTTAGAAGCTTGTGAATTCTGGCTTTCATTAGCCGAACAACAGATATGTGCGGAAGCTCTTGCACCTTACTTACCACGCTTGATACCTATTTTGGTAAGACATGAATATAATACTTGTCATTGCTTGCTATTCTCAAAACAATATGGCTTGCTAATCACAATTACATATTTTCATTAGGTACGGGGTATGAAATACTCGGAAATCGATATAATACTCCTAAAAGGAGATGTAGAAGAAGATGAAATGGTACCAGATAGGGAGGAAGATATAAGACCTAGATTTCATAAGCAAAAGGCACATCACTCGCATCATTCAAATATGAATAAACATTCTGAAGAAAATGGTGGTTGTGATGATGATGATGCAGATGGTGTAGATGGATGTGACGATGATTCTACACTCAGTGATTGGAATTTAAGAAAATGCTCAGCAGCTGCATTGGATATGTTAGCAAATGTGTTTAAAGAAGATTTATTACCCGTTCTAGTTCCAATTTTAAAGGAAACCCTGTTTCATCAAGACTGGGAAATCAAAGAATCTGGTATATTGGCACTGGGTGCGATCGCAGAAGGTACGTTTCCAAAATAGAAGATACATTTAAATTATATACCTTTCGTTAATTTTGAACAGTATTGACAGTAAAAAATATTTGTCTATTTGCAGGTTGTATGAGGGGAATGATTCCGCACTTGTCCGAAATAATTCCATATTTAATTAATTGCCTGAGTGACAAAAAAGCTTTAGTTCGCGCTATAACTTGTTGGACGTTAAGCCGCTATGCACAGTGGGTTTGTACACAACCGCATGACACACATCTAAAACCATTGATGACTGAACTACTTAAAAGAGTGCTTGACGGCAATAAACGCGTTCAAGAAGCAGCTTGTTCTGCTTTCGCCACGCTAGAGGAAGAAGCATGCACTGAATTAGTCCCATACCTCGGCTTTATTCTTGAAACGCTTGTTTTCGCGTTTGGTAAGTATTTCTAATCTATTGATGATATATCTGAATGGAATTTTTACTAAGAAAATATCTCTGCCAACAGGTAAATACCAGCATAAAAATCTTTTAATTTTGTATGACGCAATTGGTACTCTTGCTGACTCAGTAGGCCACCATCTCAATAAGCCAGATTATATTAACTTGCTTATGCCACCACTCATCAATAAGTGGAATGTACTAAAAGACGAAGATAAGGACCTCTTTCCTTTGTTAGAATGTCTTTCTTCTGTCGCCACTGCATTGCGATCAGGCTTTCTACCATATTGTGAACCGGTATATAGGTGAGTGTTACAAATTCCAGATTGTGTTGATATACATATACAGAAATTCTCTCTATAAGGACGAAATGTGTGTAATTCGAGTTGATTTTTTTTTTCGTAGGCGATGTGTATCACTCGTGGAACAGACGTTAAATCAACATATAGCAAATACCCAGAGTCCAGAACAGTTTGAAGCACCTGACAAAGACTTTATGATTGTTGCATTAGACCTGCTCAGTGGTTTAGCAGAAGGCCTGGATGGACATATGGAACGCTTAGTAATGAACAGCAATGTAATGCAACTGCTTTACCAGTGTATGCAAGATCCTCTGCCTGAAGTTAGACAGAGTAGCTTTGCCTTATTAGGAGATCTTACAAAAGCCTGCTTCCAACACGTGGTTCCATGTATACGTAAGTATTACAACTACCCTTAGGATCGCGTCACATCTTAATGCTACTAAAATATCTTGAGAAAGACTAAAAGATTGGGTGTATCTTTTGAAAAATAGCGGAGTTTATGCCAATCCTTGGACAGAATCTAAATCCTGAATTCATATCAGTGTGTAATAATGCTACCTGGGCAATTGGTGAAATAGCTATAAAACTTGGTAACGTGTTTTAAAAATAATTGGATCGTTATATAAGTGACAGTGATATTCTTTATTAAACATATCATTCTGTTCTTTAGGCTCAGATACAAGTGCATATATTCCTTTAATCTTAACACAACTTATCGACATAATCAATAGACCCAACACGCCAAAAACCCTGTTGGAAAATACCGGTGAGTAATTGCAGAACGTACTATTACCCTTAGTTTCTTCTTATGAAATACGGCGAAGGGAGCATACTTTTAAAGGGTAGAGTATTTGATCTAGTAAGACATCCTGTCCGATATACTCGATAATCAGATATAACTATGCTTCCCACATCGTAGTAGAGCTCATTCTTGTTTTTAGAAGTATGCTCTTGACTATGGGGAAACTTTTCATTTGCGCGATCTAATATCGCGTTTGGTATGAAATGTGAGATACCGAAATTTGAATATACAAATTAGTCGGATTATATGTGCATTACGTGGCTGAGTAATGAGAAGTCTCCCAAGAGAATAATATACCTCTTGCTAGAATCAGCATCCGGTGGCATTTAAGTTTAGGTGCATTTCGTTTGTAAATGATTTTTATTCAAGGTATTAAACCACAGAGACCAATGACTTCCGGTGGTTTAAGGGAACCACGCTTGCACGTTTATCGGCGGGTTAAATTCTTAGTATTTGTATATTGAACCTACATTAGTGGTGTGCGATTGCCTGCAGGCTTTATATGGCTGTATTGCCATTGAAACATATTGCAATTCAGTATACTATGCTTGCATCTAAGCCCCAGATATTGTTTCGTCGAATGTTTAAATTGGCCTTAAATTCACGAGAGAAATTTTCGTTTCTGTGTTTCTTGGTTGTTCTTGGTTGTACAGACATTTATTGGTAGAGATCATACTCATGTCGATTCTTACGAATCATGGGCTCGCACGCTGCTACCTAATTTTAATTATTGTTTCAGCAGCTACTATAGCACAGTATTACCTATGTTCATTGTCTCGGTATTTCATATGTTCACCTGTGTTCCCACTGTCTCTATTGATTGTTAATATTGATTGATTACGATTCATTGAACAATTACAAGTTGATTGAACTCTATAAAACGACAGAACATATTCGCCTGAGTTGATCGTTGGTTCACTATCAGTTTGTCTTATTGTTTGTGTTTCCGGTCACTTCACTACACTTCACTTGTCTACTTACGAAATGAAATGAAACCGTAGCCATAACGATCGGTCGCCTAGGTTATGTGTGTCCCCACGACGTCGCCCCCATGTTACAGCAGTTTGTCCGACAGTGGTGTGTAAATTTCTTTATTATTATATTCTATTAATTATATTACCTTCTATTTTTATTAGCACTTTATTATTATACATTATTCCCGACTCTTAAGTACATTGCATCAGGGCCTGCCAAAAACTTTTGCGCAAGTGTTCGAATCTTTTTCAAATCATTTCGTTCCAGTTCATATTTCACAAAGAAACTTGACTCGACTTTAGGAATGTCTTTGAAAATCTGTAAAGTCAAAGTTCACCTTGCTCAATGGTTTTTGAGAGATATATTGGACATTACTACTCAATTGTTTATGAAACATATTTACAATCTTCATTTGCCACCATGCAAGTATGTTGTGGGCTCTTGATCATGCAATTTGATCCTAGGGTAGGTTTACATTTGTCAATTCTAGCTCAGTGTAATATTTTAGCCTCCATACTCTTGCCTTGCATTGGAGACGACTAGAAAATATACACCTTTCTTTACTTTATTCCTATTTTTAATGTGTATAGATAGTATCCATTGAAATTGTCTTATGCATGTTACGAACTTGTGAATAACCAATTGTATTCTTATGCAGTCGTGAATTACCGCTGATTCATTTTATTTTGCAAGTTATTGAATTCCGCTATTCGAAGCGTCAAATGTAAACCAGACCTCAAAATTAATTTTTTAAACGTATGATATGATGCCAGTCATACACAATAGTTTTTCTTTTCTTTTCTTATTGCAGGCGAACATATCTGTAACTTTTGATTTCTCTTACAAGCGGCTTAAAGTTTTTGGCAGTTCATAGCTTTTGTCCGAGACAGGATCGCAGTATTCTTCTTCGATCCTGACCGGCATCGTTGCATTGATGCATTATAATATCGGGATTTAGCTAATTCTTTAGCGAATTATAAATATCGAGTACCGGGACTGGCCTCAGAAAATTCAGCCATTTCGCCTCATTAAATGTTACTTATGAGAAGATGTCTATGTGTACTTATGGGAATGAATATTGATCTAAATGAATAGAGTGTTATCAGAAGAAAGATACATTCTTCCTTGCAATGCCTTACATACACTTTAGCAATGTGAAAACTTATCGCATTGTTGCAGAAATAATACAGAGACTTTTATATCTTCCCAACAAAAGCTATCAGACTTTCATCGATGAAGAATGTACATCTCTTCTGCAAATTTGTCTTAAGCATTTACTAATAAATGTCTTTCACAAACTTATTAATAGGTGTAGTTCTCTGAGAAGCATAAGGGACAATGAAGAAAAAGATTCAGCATTCAGAGGTATGTGTCAGATGATCACCGTAAACCCTGCAGGTGTTGTGCCAGACTTCATCTTCTTCTGCGACGCAGTCGCATCTTGGGTGGCACCACGCGATGATTTGAAAGACATGTTCCAAAAGGTACTTTTGTGGTTTGCTCTTACATTTTTACATCATTTCAAATTCGTCCATTAACAACTGTATTTTCGGTACGTTCCTGCGCAGATATTACACGGGTTTAAAAATCAAGTTGGAGCGGAAAATTGGAAACGTTTCTCGGATCAATTTCCGCAACCGCTCAGTGATCGGCTGCACAACATGTACGGCGTCTGAGCAGCCCCGCCTACATGCGGTAAGTTATTTCAATGTCGTTATATATATGAAACTGCATATGATAAAATATTTTGAATGAATGAAGCAGTTTACCTATATTTGTATACAATATTTACTTGCAAATGTAACATTATAAAAGAGACTTAATAATTTGATAACTTTAAAACTGCAATGTATGGCAACTAAACGCATAATCCTAATTTTACGCACAAGTAGCTTATTAATAATTTTTAATGAGAAATCTATGTATCTATCTCTTTCAGAAGGCCGCTTTAAGGGGCAGGCCGATTGGGGTTGGGCGGGAAACAAAATAATGGGTGGACAGGATGGGTGGGTGAAACCACGGCCTCTTCTCATCAACATCGTTGTCGTTACCGTGTTATGGTCACCGTCGGGCTCTGGGGGGAAATAAATGCGTAATTAGTTACAGTGAGTGGGTTATAATCCGTAAATCGTGATAATGAGAATGGAATGAAGCGATACGAACGACAAAAACATAAACGTACGGGCCGAAGCATAACGCGCGGGTGGGCATGGGGTGGGGGGTGGGGAGGGTTGGGAGGATCGTAGTGGGGGTCACCGACCACTTCAAGTAACAGAAAATCAAGGTATCGTAACACTCATGCATAAGTCGTACCGCATTCAGTGATACCTTAATTGAAGTAACATACACACACTGTATGTATACTCCGTTTCCATTAGCGTTGTAACACTGTTAAGTGTTTTCTTCTCGCGTATTGAAACGAGACAAGTGCTGGCAACCAACTAGCCCAGCTGTATCATAAAAGAAACAAAAAAAAACTATATAACGAAAAGAGTGGGTGGGGTGGGATGAAAAACCTGACTTCTCACAATTAGTTGGACAAAATGCATAGATCTCACGTTATAGAGCTTGCTGAACACTGTGATCGGAAATTTGTATATTAGGTATTGATTTTTCAGAGGTGCACTCTATTCAATGAGTTATAGAGCTTTAGACGAGCTAGAATACTTATTTGATAATGCTACAAATAGAATACGTTATAGAAATTTCATAGTGTACAGAAGGTTTTTGAGAATGTGTATTTTTATACGTTGAAACTCAATATATGCAGAAAGTGCCATTCCGTTCGTTTTGAACCAAAATTTTTCTGCTTACTTTATTCTCACCTTGCAAATATGTGATATTAGGTTATATGACACATTGTCGTCATGTATGAAACATATTTCAAATACGCATAAATATATCTATATCAGTAGATATATATATAGAGACATATCAAGATATGTATCTATATGTATATTATTATTAATCTCAAACATGATGTTTTAACCTACAGACCATTTTGTGATTATTTTTTTTGTTAAAGATATTAAATTAGGGTCATGCTAGCATTAGTGTAAATAGGTAATTTTAGAGTGGACGTTTTTGTTATCATAGGTATTTCAAATTTTTGCTTATATCACCCTCAAGTTGATGTTTGATAACGAAGACAGATATGGTTTACCGAGACGATTCACAGAGTTTTGAACCTATGACGTGAAATCTAATGCGATTATTATTTTATTTACTGTGCATTGATCTCCATGTTTCATTTCAAAATCTTGTGTTGAGGATATTCTGAAATTCAAACGCAGACTGTGTCATTCCAGTCCATTTTGGGCCAGTTCAAAAGCGAGCACTTTTATTGTACAAGATGCGCTCATCTTTGTCTTCACAATGACAAAAAAGGGGGAAAAAAAGATGTTCTTTCGAAATTATTACCAAGTGTTGTGTATTAGTGACAACTGAATATATATACATATATGTCAAATTCGAACAAAAATTGTAAGATGATCATCGGAAATTTTATCACATAATGAAGAGGAAATCGTATTTTCAGTTTTTCTTCTCTTATCTGCGATAAACAAAGTGAAAGCTCAATGTGGAAATAATGATAATATGCTGACCATCGTTAAGTCACTGTTGTCAATCGAAACTTTGAAGTTTATTAATAAACGATACAACTGGCAGGAACAACTAGCGCAGGCGAGATAGACGTTAAAGGGAAAGAACAGTGGTTCTCTTGCATTCACAGAGCAAGACTTAGTTATCTTACTGTTTGCTTTATGTTTTTGTAACGAATGCATCACGATACATCGAGAGTAGTCTTGTAGTTATAGACTTTCGCGAAAGGACAATTCTAGTTCTCATTTAGTCGAAGCACACACATGTACAAGCAGAGTGCATGTACTCTTTTCGTCCAGCAAGAGAAAGAACCGTGTGCAGAGAACAGCATATTCGTAACCGCTCCTTGACTCGATCCACATTTGTCAATTGGCAGCAGATCCGTTGCCATAATCTTATCCCAATCTGGTCCTTTCCTTGCCCTGCCTGCGCTATTTTTGTGATATTACTATTTTTTATATTACTTAAGGGCTTGGAAGAAAATAGAACTGAGCCGCGTATTATCTCTCGACTCTGGCGATCAGGTTGACATACACTTTCCTCCCCACGATATGTCTTATTTTTACTACTTCATCTCTGTAAATAATGCATATGATACGGACATACATACACCCCGTTATATCTCGGTCATTCACTGCTGCCCTGAATTGATTAGAGTTCGATCGCGTTTTGTGATAGATTTATAGTTTTTCACGAATGACTGCATCACTTTCTGCGATATACTTTATCAAGAATAGTTCCTAAACTAGGAAAAACGGTTCCGGTGGTAAATACGCATTATGCATAGATCTCAGGTTTCCATTCAATTTTATACTCAACGTACTGATTCAAGCTCAATCATCCATCGTTCACTGTAAATATAATTTCGATTTTGCAATGCACCAAGAAACAAGGATGAAATTCACTTTGACAACCCGCGCGTAGAAGAGTATCATAGTTTCTCCGGAGTGATGATACGTATGATTTCGTACGCTTTCGTCGAGAGACCACGCGGCTCGCCATTATTTATTATGCTCGAAGCTCTCGGTCAAGATAAGATGAATTAAATTTATAAATAAACGTAAAGTAACCTGAAATCATCTATTTATACATAATATTATATTAACTATTTACGACGGAAGTGAAACGAAGTTGATTGATATTTGAAATTTCCAAGTTTTTTCTATTGCAAAGAGTAGCGTGTAAAAAAGGGAAGTATGTATGGGGGTATACGTGGGGTGATTGCAAACAAGAAAACAATATAAGCGAATAATTAAATGACACACACAAGTAAATATATTGTTGTATCTTTATTGTTGTTGTTGCATGAGACTAGTATAATAGACTGAGCCATACACGTGGTTAAATAACTATTAACATAATATTTCTTAATTAATACTATATTATTGTAATTATTATACGGTGTGTATTATATTTAATCGTAATGTTTCGTGCGGGCAGTGTTTGGAACGGGTTCCTATCCTTTGGGATTACACGTACACGGCATTGTAGTCTCGCCTCCGCATATCAGCTCGCTTGCAATCTTCGTATCCAGACCCCATATATCGATAATTCTGTATTCATGTCATTCGATGCTCCTATATCAGTGTTCAACATTGAGCTATTGAATTCGCAAGGTTTATCCGTAAGACGAAACTGGGATTGCTATGTCACTCGTGAGAGACACCCTTGCGAGCGCATTCGGCTGCTATCACACAGAGAATTGTAAAATAGAATATGTTACCTATATACATGTGTGGGTGTATATACACATAAATTACGTATACAATATACATTTTCACTCCAGTCGAGAGGACTAAAAAAGCTATAGTCCATTATAGAATTCTACACTGCGAAGCAAGAGGGGTTTAGTGTACAATTCGACACCTAGTATTATTAATGTGAAGGGACGTCCGCAAAAAATGTCCCGAGAGTAATTAAATGCAAGTCCTCTCGATCGGAAGGCAGTAGTAGCACCATATAACTGTTATTATTTCTCCCAAAGGATCGGAACTCTATTGGGCTGTTCCTAGTACCTGATTATCCTATCCTTGCGGTACGAAAGTATTTCTTTAGGGGAATAAAGTGAATCTGTCGAGTTCTCTGCTCTCTCGCCTCTCGCAAGCGCCAGCGAATTCCTCTGTCCAGTGTGTTCACACTCGGTATAGAGATGTAAAACGGTGTTCTTTTTATTGTTGCATACCTTGACTGCCTAGCGCTTAAGTGTGTATACCATTAGCGAGTCAAACCAAGCTCGTTTAGTAGTTCTCTCGTCGCAAGTAAGTTTCTCGCATGATATAAAACCAGATGAGTTCACCACTGGTGGCTGCGCTGTCCTTTTCCCTTCTTTCACGCGACTGATTCTCAAGTTGCAGCAAATCTTGCTGCCGATATCTCTCGCTACCAATCCAGCTATTGGTCTCTCTTCGCGTTTACTTAGCCATCCTAGAAACCCGCTGATCGCTCTGTACTTCAGTTTCATTAGTAGCAGCGTGCGAGCACAGCTAGAGACTAGAGAGCCCGTTCACCCGTGCGACAGGGCGCAAAGGGACGAAAGGAGATAAAAGGACTGTAGAGAAACGAAGCTGAGAGAGAAATCTGTCGGATATGTACTCAGTGTTGTGTGTATCGATAGCTTTGTGGCAAAACATCTCAATGTGTCCAGCGGACTTCACGTCGCCGATTGACCTTTAATTGTCGCTATCATTAACTACTATTACCACTGTTGTTATGATCCATGCGAGAAGGCACGATCGCCCCCGGATCGGACGAGGGCAATCGGCGCTGGTTCTCGGTTGTAATCGGTCACGTAAGCACGCACAACTCCATCGGGATAAGCCTAGAACAGCTGCACACGTGGAATTGGGATCTCGTGAGAGAGTAGGTAGTCGATATGCATAGGATCGAGAGCTGTTTACGTATGTACCTGTGCGCGAGGTCGAGACTCATGGCGGAAGCTTTCAAGCTAAGCGTGATGAGAATCGCCGCGCAGTATTCTTGGCACATTGTACATATGCACACGCACAATCAAAAACGATCCGTATCCCGTCGACTGTCTCTCTTTATCTTTATCTTCTTCAATTCCTCACGAGCAACTGTCTGTTGCTCTGTGTGTGTGTGTGTATGTGTGTGCGCGTGTGTTTCCGTGTGTGCTACGTGACATTTCAGTCGAAATAAATCTTGAGGTATAGCTAGCATGTCTGTGCCAATCCTCCCTTCGTACGGCTTTCTTTCCTAACACCGTTGCTTTTTACTTTTCTCCTGATAATTTCTCTCCCCCTCAAAGTAGACGCGCTCTCACCACCTCCCCCCCACCCCTCTTTCTTCCACCTTTTGTTCTTTTACCCCGATGATCGCTTTCTTCCCCCATTCTGTGTCCTTTTTCTTGGCTATTCATCTTGACGCGAGAGCCAAGGAAACACAGGAGAAAAAAGGGGTACCCGTGCGAAAGTTTGACTGGCGCGCGTGGTGTTGTCTCTCTATTTTACATTCCTGATTTTACCTCCTTTCCGCTCGTGTTCGCTCGGAGAAAGTGGTTTCGTTCTTTAATGCATTTGATTGCCACTGAGTCAGTAAGTATTCCCGTGCATGCAATTAGTGTTTTTGTATTTAAGTATATAAGTGTGTTTGGTAAGACCGTTGACCTTCACGCTTCTGTATCGCCCCGTGTTTCTCTCTCTCTCTCCTGTCTTTTACACATTTACTACGCCTCAATTGAAGAAACTCAACGGCATATTGCATTAGTGGCTTTTCCACGCGGCTATTTAGTAATAATATCGGCCATCCTGTTTGCCGAAGTAATCTACAACTAATCCTTTGATACGTATATCTTGTACGAGTTAGCCGAGAGGAAGCATCATTTTTATAACAGGTTTTATCTCAACTACTAGAGTCTATTAAATCTGAATATCTTATTGCGAGGTGCTTGAAACTTTTTAAGAACTTTTCGCCCCGTTGTCATTACCAGTTACGAGTTAAATGATTGCGATTTAAGGAGCAAGGGTTATTAGTGTAAAGGCGGAGCTGTGACTGTATGTTTTCTGTGCCACTTAATAACGTGTACAATTATCGAACGTAGAGAAAGAGCTTGTAGTATAATTTTGCATGGAATTTTTCTAAACGAGGTACACATTCGAATATATCGATGATCCCAGTGTTTGTGCGTTGTGCATTTAACGAGTGAGGTATTGCATGTATATAAAACATTATAGTAAATGGCAGAGACTAGTAGAGATGAGATTATAATCCCGATCAAAGCCTCTCTTTATCCAAAATGTACTTAGGTTTCTTTTTTTAACGACGTACTTAGCGCGCCGGTGATTACTCGATGTATTCTTACGTTATTTCGCCGCATAACACCTCTTAGTGACATTTTAACGGGCAAAATGCAAATCATTCAACCATACAGGGAGAGATTTCTAAATACTATAAATTTTACTTTCGCAAAGAACAGAATTATTAAGCGAAGGAGAGCACTCAATTACGAGTTCGATAAATAAGGAGAGCATGACTGCACATAGTGCCAAGTCTTGCTTACCACATAGTGGCTCAACAATGAAAAGACGTATCAAATGTTAGGGGAGACGATGATTTCCTATAGTGAATTGCGAGGGCGCGCACCACGCACCATTAGATACCATTATTTCGTCGCTACTTAATGTTACTAAGCTACATAAGAAAGTGTATTTATTTTGTACATAAGGCAAAATATATTTTATGTTCACTTTTCCCGGACGGTGTAAGTGATAATTGTACAATCGCGCTAGCATAACGTCATGTAAAGCAATAAAGTACGTAATGACACCCTAAAGCGCGCCAATTAAAAGTCTTTTATTTGCATCATCGTCAATAACAATCAAGTGTTCAACGAGTGAAAGAAAAAGCGATATTCACCCCTGTGCATAGGTATATATTTCACCTATTAAGAAACTGATCCCTTTCTTTTTACGACTACTATTTACAGTGTAATAATGATTTCATTCGTAGGACAGGACAAGTGCAGCTGGACGCTCACGGTATGCGAGAAGAGCCCTATAAACGTTTGCCGTAGTGGGACGTAAAAGGACGTATACTGGGTTCGCGAGCAACTCCTACGAAATTGGTATCCCCGGACTGGCTATCGGTCTAACGACCGAGTTAAGTGATTGCTTCTCTTCATTAGAGAGCCAACCTCGTTTCGTTCCAGTCGCTGTCCCTCTCGCTCGACGGAGAGGGTGCTTGAGGGACAGGTGTGGTAATGGTCCGTATCCAAGCACGCGCTTCACCAAGCCGGAAAGCCTCTTTGTCGATCCGGGGAGCCAGTTGCACTGGATTTAAGCGAGCCGCACTTCCACCCTCTCTTTCCTCCCATCTCTGCGAGCAGAGGGTGGTGGAAGGGAGAAGAGACTATTACACGAATTGATTCGGTATCGGATCCGGCCCTCAGGGGGCGGAAACACCGTTTAGCTCCTCGTTTCTTCCACTCTCAATTCTCACCCCCACCTCTCTCTCTCTCTTTCTCTCTCTTTCTCTCTGCCCCTTGGAATGTATGAGTATACACTAACCCGCCGTTTTCCTCGATCCCTCGTTTTCTACCAATCCTCTGGCAATTCCAGCCAGACTTTCCCGCCGTTCTCTCTCTCCCCCCCCCCCCCCCTCTTCTTTATACATACTTCCATTTGCATGGGTTGATTCTGTAACAGAATAGCTGTATTTCCTCCAGCAGCAACATTACCATTCTAGTTTTACAGTTTTAACTACAACATCCCTCAATCCATCAAGCCAACAGGATAATTAAGTAAAAGAACAATTAAAGTAGAATAGCAATTTGTAAAGTAAAATGTAGAACAACGTACTTCTTATCAGAGAAGGTAGATAATACAAATAACAGTGATGTTAAACGTAGCGTGTCTTCTCCACAAAAGAGGAAAGAGAAGAGAAGAGAGAGTGATCCAAAAGGATTGGGTCTGGGAAGAAAAAGGATGTAAAGAAGGGAAGTGAATGCGGAGGCAAAGTTCAACGGGCGAAAAGCGAGAAATCAATCGTTCCTCAACTCGTGGAAGAGTGAGAGAGCAGAAGGGGATGTTACAGGACTAGGAAATAATTCACAGAGGCATCGTACTTCGCACGAATGTATGTGTGTATGTGTTTGTAGAAGCAGCGAGTGAGAAAGAGAGAGAGAGAGCGGGAACAGTGACTGGCGAAGCAGAGGGCTGCTTGGCAGCCTTCGCTGCATCTTCCACCCCCGCCCCTTAATCTAATCCAAGGATAATCTAAAATTCATGACACACATAACTGCCAGGCGATGATATATCTGGTGGGGGTGTGGATCCACCGTCTTTACTCTGGCATCCCTTCTCTCTCCTCTTTCTCTCTCTCTCTCTCTCTCTCTCTCTCTCTCTCTCTCTCTCTCTCTCATTCACTCTCTCTTCCACCCTGCTACACTTGTACCTTCTAGGCTTTCCTCTATGCCTTACCTATTCCCGGATCTACCGACGAGTTCCTCGCAATCACTGGCATTACTATTTAATGCTACGGCGCCGTCCGACGCCGCCGGTAAATCGCGATATCTCACAGATACCCCTATTTGTTAGACACTTGCCTGAAAACTTCATTCGCTCTTCCTAGAAGGCATTTGTAAACTCGAAGAAATGCAAACCCTTTACATCCTTTCTAGTATCCGAGAGTACATACAATAAGGTAGATCGTATTTCATTACTTGTCGTCATAATTCATTGATACAATAAACAGTACTGTAATAATAACTTGTATAATTGTATGTTTCAATTCTGAATAGTTTACAATACATTAAGTATTCCAAGTGATTATTTGTAATGATTTTAACACTGTTAGAAAATCAAGCTTTGGTGAAGTAAGCTGTTCAGTAAGTTTCCCAGGTGAATTCTTCCTGGGTTGAGTGAATTAACAAGAGCATAGCATACCTTCTACAAGCAAGGGGGCGCGAGGGGGTGGGTGGGTGGGTGGTGGAAAAAATTAATGAGAAAAATCAGCGCGATTCAGAGGACGACACACAGCCGACGGCATGCGAAGCCGCGAAACTCCAGGGGCGTCCGTTTGCTCTCGTCGGTTAATCTCGTTTCGGGCTTCGAATTTGCTCGCTCGCTCGCTCGCACACATCCTGATCTGCTCCTGTCGGCGCCAGGGAAGCGCTGTCGATTGACTTAATCGCTAGGATAATTTGAATAATTCATCCGAGAGAGAGTGCGAGAGAGCGAGAGAGAGAGAGAGAGAGAGAGAGAGAGAGAGAGAGAGAGAACTCGCCGAGGCCGAATTGTTGCTCATTACGCGTTCATGGCTTGTCGGTTAACCGATTGATTGTCACGCCCGGCACACGTACGATGAGCAAACACTGGATTAACCGGAGGTCGTCATTACTACGCTGCGCTCCCATCAGCAGCGTCGGGATACATAATTATGACCGGCGCTCCTGTAACGAGATTGAGGTATCCGCCTGTTAAGATAAATGTAATATTGAATTTCTACCGCGACCCCCTACTCCGTGACCCCCCTCCCTCCCTCCCCCATTCGTCGCCCATCAACCCCCCTTGCTCGCTTAGTGTACCGATCAATTTAGCACCCTTCCGATCACCGCTCATTGCCAGGATGGTTCTGTGATTTTGGTCCATTGGAATTGTACTACTGAATTAGACCAAGTAATACAATTCATTCGCTGGAAATTTGAATGGTGATTTAGTATGATTTTTTTGTATTTATCATGTAGAATGTAAGAATATTTTATTCGTATTGTTAGAAATATTTATTATTAATGTGGGAAATGTTTTAGTTTAATCTTGGATTGATTTTTAGTAAATTAATGTAGGAATGTTTGAAATAAAGAGATTTAATTCAGATAATAGTTATATCGGGTATATGAAAATTATGTTATTACAGTGTTATTACTCTGTCGTCGAAGTGATCTTCGATAGTTCAACGAAATAGGCGATGACTGCGGATACATGGTACACTCCATAAATCGTACTCCGGCATAAGGGGCCGCAAAACCACCGCGTCGATCCATTTTCATCCCTGCATGATTATCCCGCTCCTACACTCTCCGCTCGAAAGGGCATCGGTATAATTGATGATGTCGGGGCGCAGGGCATTGTATCGCAGTCACCAGTCGGCCCAATTGACCCGAGTGGCGTTTTAATTCCCGCGTTCATTTCCTCCGGCATCGACGCAACAGCGAGACACGCGACAATTAAAAATGGACAGGAGCAAACTAATGAATCACCAGGAAATTTTGGAAGCCAGCACACGCGTGTCCTGGCAGCGTAAATCATCGAAGTCACGCTGATTGTAACGCGGAGAGCGATGGCCAAGCACGTTTCACAGGACTGTTCACTTTAATTGCGATTCAATAATTTAAACAATTGTTATAGATATTGTTGGAATATCTTGTATTCATTATTTGAGATATACTTTAAACTTCTTGTTTTACTTTTATTCTGTTATGGAACTCTTGAAAGTATACGTAAATTAGATGTTTATAAAATAAATACGTGTAAGGACAATTATTATTATACGGAATAGAACATTTTAATGTTTTTTGATGTGATAAAGACCTGTAGTTGTTCCTTGACAGTTGAACAGTACACACGTGTTTCTTGTGCATAGCTTATGTAGTTAACGATGAGTAACACTAACACGTAAGAAACACCAATTACAATTAATGAACGCAAAGCCTCGAAATTCCATCACGTCACAATGAAATTCCATTCATCTAATTCGATGAAATGTAATTCAATTTTAATTAGTAGACCTAATGCTTGGTGAATCTACATTTACGCGTAAAGTTGACAAGTTCCACCCTGCCAAAGGGATATGTGGTGCGATTGGTTTGACATTCGATTAGTTCGATTAACTTTGCCATCCTTTCAGATCCCAAATAGATTCGAGCAATACATTTCGACACTAATAAACTCTGATTAATACTTGATTACAAAAACACGTGTAACACTTTGCTCAACCGTATGAAAGAATCACAGTCTACCAATCGGCAAGTACAGTCATCTCCATCGTGCGAAAGTTTGCGGTACAAATAGCAGGCTTGGTTCCCAAGGGAAGCGAAGGGTGGCAGGGAAAAGCGGGTCCGTCGGCGGACAAACGACGGCCAATTTGCGAGCAATAGAAAAAGAAGAGTTCCGTTGGAACTCGGATTAAAATAAGCGACGCTCTCGAGGACTCCTCTTCCGCTTGCCTATGCTTCTTTTCCCCTCCGCCGCGACGCCCCCTTTTTTCTCCCACCCGAATAATCTCGAGAAGAGGGGTTGCCGCTGTGAGGCTTTATTTTTATTCGCGGTAAAAATGGATAGACTTCTCAGGGATACTGTCGGGAATCCCTAGGCCGTTCTAGGTGACAATTCCCCATGAGTCCTGTAAATTGATTGCGGTGAAAGAATCGGCCAGACAGACGCGCCAAATCCATCGATTAGGCTGATCCGACGGGCAACGATATCGTAATGGATCGCGTTCTCCTTCCACAAGATACATTATGCAGGTTTTTCTCAGCTTTCTTTTTATATTTGTTTCTGATCAAAGTGGATTTAAATATTGGGTAGGCGATATGTCATTCTGGGGACGTCAATCAATTTTATTGACTGATTTAAATACTTTTTTCAATCACGAATTATATTTCTTCATTCGACAAAGTGTTAACATACTATTGACTGTTTTTTTCCTGCAAGAACCAATGAATTTCATCGGTCATGAAAATGTCTTTTGTTGCGAATGTACATAATTCGTTCTGTTTACGAAATTTCGTAATATAAATGGTATATAAACGTACATATATGTCATTGGCACAATACATTTATCTGCAAATGGGTTTTAATGATTACATAAGTTGATGAATGTGCAAACACGAGTAAACTCGTGACCGATTAACAGTGTGTTAATGTCAGTTGATTCATTGGAGATAAGTGAACGAAGTGGTTCTCTCTTCCAAGTGGTTAAGAGGCGGCACGATATTCTTTTTAATTAGACCACCCAATTGAATTATCCCGGCCTCATTGGAGGCTTTAGTCAGTGCGCGCTCGTACCGTTGGCTTTCAATATGTACGTGTGGGAGACAATAACGACCAGCCAGGGAATATCCGGAATAAATCTCGCCTAACGGGATTACAACTCGCTGGGAAGTGATTTGCGCGCGGGCGCTTGATTTACCTGCGAGTTATGCCGCACGGATTTCCACGGGACACATGCGACAATCGTGCAGACGAGTTCGAAAACTTTGATGTAATTTATGCCTCGATGACTTAATCTTTGGTTTATCGGATTCGAAATTAAATGGGTTTAAAAGTGATTCGAATATTCTTGATAGTAGTTTTGTTTAAATAAGCACGTGTTTCGGTGAATTGAATTAAACTTACACGTTCAATTAAAGTGTCACTGAGAATGTTTAATAGCAAATTTATTGATAAGTTCCACTAAACTCATTAATCAAAAATCATTCTTTACCAATAAAAGAATCAGAAAATCAGAAAGAATAGTTGTACTTCGAAACTTCTTGATATCAAATATCCACTTATCAGGAGCCATAAAGAAATTGAGAATCTCGTGTGAACTAGCCATTCTTTTTCTCAAAAAGATCCCGAAAGAGTTGTTTGCTGCGAATCGACTGGCGAGTGATCGAATCGCGTGGGTGGGAAAGGCGTCCGGGGTATAAGAGGGTGTGTTCTCCGGGTGTACAATAACGGCGCCCCGGGGACGAGGGTAACGCGATTACGCGGAGCACGATGCTCACCAAGAGAGGAACTACACGAGCGTTTCCTCTCTCACTTCCTCTGACTTGCTCGGCTTGATTTATCCGCGTGCTGGCTGGTTATTGCATTAGCAGCCCTCCAACCTAGAGGATATGCTGGCCAGCGCCGGCCACCACCGAGAAGTCGTCCGGCGTCCGTCCATCCAGCCGTGAATCATCCCCAAGAATTATGTCTTGAACGTCGCTGCCAGGACGCGCGATTTGTAACTCGAGCGCTGCCCGACTCATCTCTCTTCCTTTTTCTCTCTCTCACTCTCCCTCTAGCACCGGTCAGCTATTACATGCCAAGCCAGAGACCATTTAGCACTTTTAACGCTAGTGGCCTGTAGTTTTCTTAGTATCCATTTTCTAGTATTTTTAGAATGTTGTAACTTAAAAATGATTTTTATTTATTGTGATTTATTTGGTGTAAATGTTCTGATGTAAAAGAGAATTTTATGTGATTTTTTCGAATAGTTTGTAGTTTGGTTTGTTTTATAGTATTAGTAAAGTTTTTAAGCAGAGTTTTATTTTTTGAATTATCTTTTGGGTAAATAATGATTGCGAATAGCTGAGAGATTATATGGAAGGGGAGATCGTTAAAGAAAGAAGCCGAAAGTCGATGGATGTTAGGTTCATATATTTTTTAAAACTAGTAGTATACAAGATGTCCTGCTTCGAAGTACAACCCCCGAATTACATCGTTGAACCGTCGAACTTTATCAAGCGCTAAGCACATTTATAGCCGAACATAAATTCACTCAGTAATTGAGTCATTTCGAAAGTAACGTATACCACCTCTACACAAGTTCATTGCCAGCCAATCCGCACTCGTTTTTATTCACATTTTTAACCAAAGGTTTTGCTCATTGGTTTGTACCTCTTCGAGAGACTCAATCAAGTTACACGAGTAACACAACATTAGCTGGGTTTTAAGAACGAACTAACTCGCCACTTTAATTGTCAAGCTGAGCTACCAATGATCCTCTAGATTATCTAGGTATCATGTATAATACAGGTTTCCTGGTTTCGACAGGCTTCACTTTATACACACTGAGTTCCGCTCTTTGTACTTGTCGAACTTGATGTCCGAACGCGTCGCTCAAGCCACCTCGATTTTCAATATCCTCAGTAAGAACAAGTACTCTCAATTCATTACTACATCCTTTTGCAAAATATCAGAAATTCAAAACTTCCTCATTTTTATTCATTCGTTCTCTTCAAATCTCACACAACTTTCGCCATCCCAATTTCACATTGAGAGTTTCTTTCATCCTTTCGTGAATTTAGTATCATCTAATTTACATAACAATTTTCCATTGCAGACTTTTTTTATCCTTCTTGAATATAATACCTTACATAATCAGCCAATTTCCCCGACTTTTGCCACCACAATTTTCTATTAAAACTGTTTTTCATTCTTCCTCAACTTATTACCTCATTCTTCACAAAATCTCTAATTGCAACGAAACATCTCGCATTAACAATTCCCCATCTTTTCTATCATTCATAAACTTATTAACTTGTACTTTCCAGAATTGTAGACGAGAGCACAAGCTTACTTACCATTAGCTTCACGATCGACTGATTCGAGGTGGCTGTCGAGCGTGACTTTACGCTGGCCTGTCCAGGCCAAGTGCTTCCTGGTGTCTTCTAGCTTTCAGTCTAAGATCAGCGATGCTGCTGTTTTTTGATCGAGCAGCAGCAGCTGCCAATGATGCAGCCAAGCTAAGTGGATGCGGATGATGATGACCGGAAGCCGCTGGTGGTGGCGGTGGTGGTGGCGGAAGGCAAAAAAGACCACCAGCAGCTGCATAATGCAAAACAGCAGGATCGAATGCTGAACCTGCAGCAGCACTCACTGAATTCCCTGCTGTTGCTTGCATCGGCGGATGTAATCGCAATGCTGGAAGGTATGGTGCCACTCGGCAGGGTTCCAGGGTTGTTGGGGGACTCCTTGGTGCTAACACCATTCCTCCACCAACCCCTGGAAATAGTCATAAAGCAGCTATTAGTACCTTGTTTGTATATAATGAAATTCTGTCAGGGATAAATAGAGTTCTATTAGTTTTAATACTTTGAATGCCATGTCACCCAAATTTGGATGATACTCGAATATCCATTTATAGATGTATTTATTTTCATGAAAGTAAGTCTATTAATCATTTGTAACAAGATGTGGTGAAAAACTCCACTTTTGATAGTCTATTTGATAGACTATCAAAAGACTATATAACTATATAAAACAAAAAAAATATATAAAAAATTGTCTTATTTATAGGATCAAGTTTGCTCTAGTTTGCTCTAACTCAAGTTACAGTTTTGGAGTCAGTACCTTTGTGTAGTTGACTCTCGTGTTTCCGGCATTTGGCCCGTCGGTTCTGGAACCAGACTTGAACCCTTGCTTCGCTTAGCCCGAGTCTTTGGCTAAGTTCTTCTCTCATAAAGGCATCCGGGTAATGCGTCTCATCGAACAACCTTTCCAATTCAGCCAATTGTTCGAGGGTAAAGTTCGTCCTCGATCGTCTCTGTTTCCCATTTCCACTGCCATTGTTACGGCAGTTACCACCTAGTAAAAATTATATCAATTTGGCTATAAAATAATACACTTAAAATAGCAAATCATTTAATATTCTTTTTCCATTGAATCAGATTTTCATAGAGGTTTTGGAATCTTTCCAGAATGACTTATCGACTCGCATGTAGATAAGAAGAATTCAAGATTAATGTTCGAGACATTCGTTCACGGCTCATTTCTTCCGGTCTGCTGGCGATCAACATAAATTCCCGCTGTTTTACGAGCATCCTATTCAAATTGCGTGCCACTGCGAACTTCTAATTAGCCGGCATTACGGAACTCCAGTTCTTTCGAAGCGCCCTCGTAATCCTCCCTTTCCCGCCCGTTTCCACACTGTTGGAGAGCACGATTCTACGAACTTCCGATCACACTCCTATCAGGGAATTGAATTTGTCGAATGCTCTACAATGACCGGGCTGAACTCCCTCAGAGCTAACTGTTCTACTAACTGACTTAACAGAAGTTAAAGTACAACCACAGATAATTACATTCGAGATAAACATTATTAATAAGTCTGGCATTCGTAAACTCTCTTTAAATTTTCAACCCTTCAATGATTATGCAATATAACATTACAAAAATATATTAAAAATAAAACTTGTAATGACACATTACTTGCGAGAATTATTTTTCATGCAAAACTTATTAAAACAATCAAGTTGACCGATTGAAGTATACCGCACAAGTTAGAGTAACAGGCGCATATTTAACGAGTGTAGGTTCTAATTAATGGGTGCTTAATGCAAAGTAAGTACGATAGTCCTTGGAGGTGTTGCCGATGGTAGCTCAATGATGGAGGAGAAGGTAGGCAAAGGAGATGGTTGGAGGGTGCGCAGGGTGGATTAAGCGTCTCGCAGTCGCATCCCCTTGACGAAGGGGATGTGATTTATATAATTTAGCAAAGTGGTGAACTACGCAGTCTTATACGGGGTCGTTAACTACATCCTCGTTCCCCTTACTTCTCACTCTAGACTTCCCTTTTCCCTTCTATCTCTCTCTCTCTCTCTCTCTCTCTCTCTCTCTCTCGCTCTCTCTCTCTTGGTTGGTTCCTTCAACTAGACAGTTCTATATCGTTCTCCCTTTATTTGTTTATCTCATTCTGTGTCTCGAGTATCAGCTAGCCCGTTCAGTACTTCTCTTTCTCTCCGATATCTACCTTAATCACCCTGTGCCTGGCTTTCTGCATCTGTCCGACGGTATTTCCCTCCTGGGAGCGCACCCTGCATCAATTCTCCCCTTAAACGCGATAATTGCTACGGTAATTCTACCCCATAACTTTGCATCGAATGTCTTCTTTCAATGAGATACTTTAGCTTTATTAGTTTACAGCTTGTCAACCCATTCAGTCATATTTATTTCTCATTCTTTGTTAGAGTATAATATAACATTTCAAAGTTTAATTGTAGATTATTGTTTCTTATTAATACTGTTATATTTTTGTACTAATTTTGAATTGTAAGGATCTTGAGAAGCAGATTTCTTTCTATGATTTTGTGATGGGAGAAGAAGATGATCGGTGGTCAATCAGTGGGATTGCCATTCTCTTGGGTAGGGAAAAGGAGATTCGAGGAGAAAAAGTGTGGAAGGCTCGCAATTAAAACGTGGAGAAATTGGAAGGAGCGACCCACAGCCGCCATCGGTCGATGGGGTTCCAGGATTGGAGGGGCGCCATGGAATATTGCGCTTTAATCAATTAGCGCATACCTACGTAATCCAATCGGAACCCCGGCAGTGGGAATTCCGCATCCATATGTACAGCGGTTTAAAAGCCCCACCGGCAAAATAACTCGCGCGGTTTTCGCTACCATTCTATGCCGACTGTTCGACCGATCCCGATGCCCCTCTATCATCAAAACTTACCCCTCTCTCATACACTTCCTCCGCTTACCACCACCACCCCCACCGATCCCCTTTTCACTTTATAACACCGATACAATTCACTTTCTCGCTGGAATTTATTCACTCGCCTACCAGCAACTAGTTTACCGGGACAATTTGGTAATTCGTTCTGCCTGTTTGCGGACCACCCGCCTTTTTTTCTGTCCAATCATTCGCCAATTCTTACTCTCCTGTCATACACTTGTCAGTGTATCAGTTCTATATTTTATCCTTGTATTCCAACAGAAACCAAGATATAAAGCTTTTCATAGAGAACTTTTAAACATTTATATTCGAGTTTATTTAATTACAGAGATTGAATTAATCCAAGAAGTAGAATTCCCTGACTTCAATTTTGAGTCTGCTTATTTCTGCTACCGGACGAATTGTAGCCAGTCGAAACAAGGCTGTCCACTTGTCAGTGTATCAGTTCTACATTTCATCCTTGTATTCCAACAGAATCCAAGTTATAAAACTTTTCATAGACAACTTTTAAACATTTATATCCAAGTATTAAAATTCGAGTTTATTTAATTACAGAGATTGAATTAATTCAAGAAGTAGAATTCTCTGACTTCAATTTTGAGTCTGCTTATTTCTGCTACCAGGCGAATTGTAGCCAGTCGAAAAAAGGCTGTCATACACTCGTCAGTGTATCAGTTCTACATTTCATCCTTGTATTCCAAAAGAATCCAAGATATAAAACTTTTCATAGACAACTTTTAAACATTTATATCCAAGTATTAAAATTCGAGTTTATTTAATTCAAGAAGTAGAATTCTCTGACTTCAATTTTGGGTCTGCTTATGTCTGCTACCAGGCGAATTGCAGCCAGTCGAAACAACCCTGTCATACACTTGTCAGTGTATCAGTTCTACATATCATCCTTGTATTCCAACAGAATCCAAGATATAAAACTTTTCATAGAGTACTTTTAAACATCTATATTCGAGTATTACAATTTGAGTTTATTTAATTACAGAGTTTGAATTAATTCAAAAAGTAGAATTCTCTGACTTCAATTTTGAGTCTGCTTATTTCTGCTACCAGGCGAATGTTAACCACTCGAAACAAGGTGGTTTCAGTAGGTGCGAAATGGTTGTTCACTAGTATTAAGCCTGAGGAAAGTCACCGTAGAAACCATTGGATAAAGAGAGAGAGAGAGAGAGAGAGAGAGAAGCGTTGCGAGAAGGAATCCCCATGGAAAAGCTGAAGCAATCACACTCGGACACGAGGGGCTGCTAATTCGATTACTAAGAGCGCTTGCCCTCTTGGCTTGATCCCCTGTAACCAGCCCCCTCTTCGCCACCCCTCAGCCACCAAATTCCAACCCCGGATTTTTCTCTTTCCCTTTCGGGACCATAGGATATCGCTCGGCCATTAGGCGTATAAAAGCAAAGCCAGTAGTCACCCTTGCCAGGCAGTTTGTCGCTTCTACTGTAACTGCATATGGCAGAATAGTCACCTACGCACTCGGCCTCATGAATATCTGAGTGACTTCAATGAACGGCCCTGGAAGGATTAAGAACACTGCTTTGCTGCTTAATGGCCCGCAATCGACCTTTAACCGATTGCAATGCCGCGACGAAACACACGGGTCGTATGCCTTCTTACATCATTGCTTTTCAATGATTCTAATCATTCTTCATATCTAAAATTAGACGATTATTTATTCGGTTAATATAATAAATATAGTAGTTGTGTTAGTCATGATTTTCTGTTGATATTATTTAGTTATTTATTTAGGAAACTTGAGCCGTAATTTTGTTAAAACGCTAGATCACTTTCGAAATAAATGGCTCACTTGTTGACTTGTGTTATATTTTTGTATCGGTGATAGAAAATCGAGAGTATTTAATGTTGTGTTATAGTAGCGTGTCAGTAATTTAATGCTAGTCAATTGCAAAGTTTAATTAAAAGTTCTCTCCGCCAGCGAGCAACTAGTTAACCGACGTGCACTGCCAGCCATCGTAATTCGTGGATAATGTATATCCTGCGAGTGCAATCGCCGAGAAAATTGAATTTATGAGGATCGCATAGAGCGGAGAAAAAGTGGCGGCGCCCCTGGCATGGAGGCCTCTTACGGCCCCGTTACTACTCTTCAAAAAGTTGCACCCTAACAGCTATAAATATGGCTGGCCTTTGACCAAGGGTCAAGCAGCAACACTTTTTACGACGCTCGCGAGATAACATTGAAATCGGGGGGAGAAAATCGTAGGGAATTGAAAATAGAGTGCTACTAGAAATTCGCATGAATCCACATCTTTTTCTCATGCACATTTATTCAGCCCTTGGGAATTAAAACAGTACACGATAGCTTTTCATAGTTTTAGGGGAATGAATTCTAGAATGAATTATTAAAGACAGAAATTTCAATTGAGAGGCTCAACTTATACTTAATATTCTCACTATAAAACAATCCTTTGATCATAAAAATTAATAAAAATCCCCTTTGATATTCAAAGGGTCGTTCTCCAAAAATCATGGTTCCAAGGGCGGACATTCCAACCCCCAAGCGTAAAAAAACAGTGGCGGTCTGATGGGGGTGGGGGGGCAAAAAAATCGAGAGATCTTGGTAGGCGGGCAGTTTCTTGCGTATATTTATGATTTTACTTCGGCGGCGCCGATGGCTGCCGGGTGCCGGGCAGATTGCTTTTTGATTTGCGCTTAATCGGGAAAAGTTATGGGCCCCCACGAGAGACAGAGAGAGTGAGAGAGAGAGAGAGAGAGGGATGGGAGAGTACTGCGGGTTGTCCGTCCCTCTACACCCTCAGCTCCGCCGGCGAAGCTTTTACCCCTCTTTTACGGAACGCACACAACTAACGCGGCGGGCCGCATATTAAACCATAAATTCATGCGAGTCCGGAACCGCAATAGAAGCCCGCACTATGCGAGTTATCGCGGCGGCGAACGTGCGTGGCGTTCTGTTACACTTGGAGCCGTCACTTTTTAACGGGATTTTCATTTGCCGCTTCGAATACGCACAGCATCCGCATACTCCTCTCCGCTTCTCCTCTTGACAATTTTCTACCGCGTTTGTAACTTCCCTGTCAATTTCGCCTATCAACCACGGTTTTTCGCTCGCCGGAAAAACAACGTAGCGTGGAAACTAGTTTTCATGGGGCGGCTCGAATGTCTGGATAGTTCGGGGAATTTGGTCTAGAAATATTCATGGGTTGTTTAAATTTGGGAAAGATTATGTCATATGTAAAATCATTATGTCAAATTATAATGCGTTCCATTAACTTATTATTCCAGCGTATAATCAAATAGAATGCATTTCAGTAGTATAAGCCAATGGTAAGACTAGAGTAGAAGTTTAAGTAGAGTCATTCAAGTGTCAGACGCGTTTGGCTGTCTTTCAGAGTAAATGTCTTTTGAGTTTCAATTGAGTATAATCAAACGTAAGGGATTTCAGTAGTGCAAGTCAATGGTCAGACTAGAGTAGAAAGTTTAAGTAGAGTCATTCAAGTGTCAGGCGCGTTTGGCTGTCGATCAGAGTAAATTTCTTTTGAGTTTCAGACGTGTTGTCGTCTTGATCATTGGATGAGACAGGTGATCATTGCAAGAGAAAGACGATAGAGTTCATTTATTGAAGACGACTTGCCGCGCGCCGGGTGAAACCGGAGAGGTCGTGATCGTTACATTGTGAACGGTCAGCTATTCCCAATCACCTCTGAGCTTTATTGGACGACGTCCTGAATTATAAACGAACTTTCGGAACCCTCGGTTCTTACGTGTCCGTCGCGAATGCCAGCTTCCGAATTCGACGGAGGTTCCTGACCTTCCCTTGCACCCTTTTGCACGATCCGGCCAAACGAGCTGCCATCAGATACTATCTCGAAAGATCGAAGTTAACTAGTCGTTCGATTTTGAGTTTCACATTTTCTACGGTTTTACGAAGTTCCTTGAAAGCGGGGTTTATTTTATTTTAGTTTATTCATCGAGCGTTTTCATTGAATGAAATTTTAAAACGTGCAATAATTCAGAGATATAGTAGTTACATATTTATATTTTAAATTATTGCAATAAACATCTGAACCATGGTAGAGATTTTCAGGGTTAAAATAACTAATAACTCTACGAAGAAGAAATGATCTTTTGTTCTCAATATTTGAATGACTTCGAAACAAATAAGCGGCCAGCTTTAAACAAACAATCAATCCAAACGTATAAAAATACATCCAAACAACACCAAAAAAATTATTCAATCGCGAATGCAATATTTCATGCAGTAAAAAAGGGAATTTATTAGATTACAAAAAGAACAAATTACAAAATTGTGGTGGCATTTCCCTCACCCTTGACGGATTCCTCGTGACTTGGAAGTACAGGTCTCGTCATCTGCGAGGGCAATTTAGGCTCATTGGTTGATTTCATGTCATTCACTGTCCGATTCTTGATCTCGACACAAGTCTCCGGACTGGGTGTGCGGTCCCTCGAAATCGGCGGTGGTGAAGGACTGCATCCAAGTAATTTCCTCACAGACAATTTCAATTCCGGTGTTTTTAACGGTGGTAGATTTTCCGAGGTGTCCTTCATGCTTTTGATATCCTTGATCTTCGTGGTGACAGACAGGTCCTCTGGTTGGAGACGAGCTTCCGGCGACGGCGGCTCGTCGACGCTACACGTCTCGGCGCTCGACGCCTCCTGCGACGAGTCACGCATTCCTGTTGTCGAATCTAAATAGAGAATTTTATAATAAATATTTGATATATTGTTTATTTTTTATGGTAATCGTCGCACTGATGTGGTAGAATTTTTGAGAAAGCATGAATTAGAAATTAAACAGTAAGGAATATGATTTGCAATCTCGCGTTAAGAGTTTGTGGAGATAAATTTAAATTTAGTTTTGAAAATGATTGGATTTAAATTGATTTGGTAAAATAGTTGAAAGTAAGCAAGAATGATAAGAATACATAAGTAAAGAGAAAGCAAAACTCGATCTCCGTGCTACCAAAATTGTCGGGCAAGTTCAAACAGCAGAGTAACTCGTGCATGATCAATCAGTTGGTCTCGCGTAGACTCTCAAATAGTATGTCGAACTTTCAATACATTGAAATTTTTCTTCTCCAGTTATAATCATTACAAACTCTTTCTAAAAGTGTCTCATAACATTACAGCCACGTAAACACAATAAAATGTATTTATTACCCAAGAATCCAAATATCCCATACAGTGACTCATAAATCTCGCAATTTATCATAACAAACACCATAAAATCAATTTCCATGATAAACAATCCCTTCAAACAACACACAAACATACAAAACAATCACCATAGAAATTTTCTCCAATTCCCATCCATTAAAACTTAGCCTCACAATTCTTAAAATTGATAACAAACAACAATTTTATGAGTCACTGTAAATCCTTTGGTTGCAAGATCAAAAAACCACACAGTTTCCACTGGAAACAATTGCAACCAAGTGCACGAAACTCGGTATCCGAGTCCACATGTTCAAGGGCAATCATACTGGTAATCGAGAGCCAATCACAGAAAGGTCAGAGGATCTTCGAAACGTACTGCAGTCATTTTCAACGGGGTCTCCAAGGAGATGAGCGACACTAAGGGTGATCCTGGTGGAAGTTGCGCTGTTCCTGCAGGGATGCTCGATCCCGGCGGGCGCGCTCGCGTTATCGAAGCTTTTCGAGACGAACTGGGCGAGTTGCTCCATCCTCGGGGAGAAGACTCGCGCGCAACGACGCGGCTCGCGTCGACCTCGTCCTCGAGGCAGACAGCATCCAGGCAGGAAGACAGGGGGTGCGCACCCCCGCGCACGAGCTAGACATACGCGAGAAGATCGGCGTCGCGACGACACGCGTCCCACAGGACGCCATTCGGACGGCGTCCAATCGTAGAGGGTGTAGGCGGTCCCTGAACCGCCCCCAATTTCCACCTTTCTCCCTCGAGCCCTCTTCAACCCCTCTCGGTTTCCTCTCTTCCCTTTAGCTAGTCTCTATTTTGCTCTCTTCAACCCTTCCTCTCTCTCTTTTTACTCTCATCATCCCTCTCTCTTCTTTCAACCCCTATTCTATTTAGTGCGCACCCTCTCTTTTTAGTTGCACCGTCCTAGTTCATCCCCTGCTTTGCGACTCCCTCTCTTTCTCTCGTGTATGCCTGTTCTACTCTGAATGTCATTCCTCTCTCTCTCTCTCTCTCTTTGCAACCCCTCTCCGGCTCTCGCGCAGAGGGTGCTACCGAGTCTCTCCACCCCCGAAACCAAGGCTCATTAGCATTCGCGCCCGCTTTTCAGGCCGCACCACGCACAAACCCACCATCTACTGGCGAGGAACGCCAGCTGATGCTGGCCAGTGTTGGTCCCGCTTTCCAAACCCCCCCCTCGACGGACCAACCCCTGACACGTCGCACCACTGTCCTTCTCATCCTCCCTTCTTCCAACCAAACGATTTCCCTTTTATCATCGTTTTCTAGCAGAGAAGCGTGCCTACCTAGGAGGTACTCGTCGAGCTTCCACCTAGCGGCGTACTTATCGCTAGGCTAGCATGATAATTGATTTAAAATGATTGCCCTGCTAACCGACGCCGATGATTACGCGACCAACGATTTGGGGGTTGTTAGGCATCGCTCGGTGTCGAGTTGCGCATAGTAGCGCACGGCTTGCATTCCTCCAAGCTACCAGGTTTCCAAGCTTCGTGGATGATGCTTCCAACCATCGTATCCTCGCTTTCTCTAACACTGTTTGCTACCCTGCTAATTGTCCCTTGCACACATTGCTTCTGAAATCCAGTGACACTCCAGTGAAATTTCGGGGATGATATAATTGACAGTGCAAACAGGCTTAATTAAATCCTGACTGTGCCAAGAGAAGCGGGTGAATGTTGCATCGTTTCGTGGATGATTATCTTTATTTATAACAAATGAGGCTATCGAATCTGTAAAAATTAAACAATTAAAGAAACAACTAATACAAAAATATAAACAAACTTGAAGGAACAACCTCGAAGAAATTTCTAAAGAGAACAACCCCAAGTCCAAGGGGTGCAATTGGTGTGAGAAAGGGAGAGGAAGAACTGGAAGAGGACGCGCAGGAGATCTCCGGAGGGATGAAGAGAGGACAGAGAGAAAGAGAGGGTTGAAACGTTTCGGTTGGGGTGGAACGGTCTATAACGCAGGCAGACGGAGCCAATCAGGGCGCAATGCGATTACCTTAACGAGAAATCCGATTACTTATTCATTCGCCTAACTCGAAATCAGTTTAACTAATCGTTTAATTCGGTCGCTAGCCTACCCCACGGGCCGACTGACTACACACACACACACACCCACACACATATATATATACATACACATATATATCTACATAGAGGAGATATACTCAGATACGAGCATACTGTACTCTCCGGATCCAGATGGTGGTGGCGAGATACCATCCGACTGCCACCCACACCACCCCGCAAGAGGAGTACCACATCGCCACCCTTTGCTAACTGTACACGTGCGCCTAGGGTGGCCCACGCAGACTCACGCACACAGACACGCATATACAAACAGAGAGCGAGAGCGAGAGCGAGAGAGAGAGAGAGGGAGAGAGAGTGGGCGGTGAGCGTAGGAGAGGCCTCATTCAATTCAATTACGTAATGAATTGTCGTGTCTTGAGTAAACACCCTTCCTCACCGCGGCGACTCGCCGCCGGAAAATCCGGAGTGGGATACAGAGAGACCGAGCCAGCCAGCATCCCTACTCTGGAATGGGGGATGCAAGGGGAACCCACCACGTCGTCGCCGGAACAACCCCTGCGTAATGCCGTTCACGCTTGCTGACTGGTCCTAAAGCCCGGACACGTAAACTCCTACCGTCAACCCCCGATTTACGCGCCCCCGTCTTCACCCTGGACGACGATGATTACCTGTAATTATTCCTTGTTGTTGAATGGATATTTTTTGGGATATTTGTGATTTGTTTGTTTATGGGTAGTTTTTTGTATTTTTGATTTTCGATTGGAGATTTGATGGTTGTGGAGTTAGGAACTTTGGAGAGGATGTTTTTAAGGTGTAATTGAGAAATGTATTTAGTTTTGTTCTTAGTTTTTTGGTAAGTGACATTTATTTGTTTTGTTTGGTCAATAATTGTTTTATATCGAATTATATGTAATAAGTTTTAAAGAGAACTTCAGGGTGATTACCGTTTGTGAAGTATTAATTAGTATCTCTCGCCATGGCATCTCTTCTATGCAAGTTGAACGTTCCTCATTTTCTTTTGGCAAAGGTACAATGTTAGTAATCTGAATTTCTAATTTTCATTGACACAAGTGTTCAACAATAGTGAAGTCGTTTATTTCCTTTATAGAATCAGAGTTATTCATGTCTCTTAAAACAAGCAGCAATTCTAGGAGTAACCAATCAAGCTAATATTAGCTTCTGGTTTTTCGGTTGGCGAAAATCCTCGAAATCCGCAAAGCTTCCGGAAGGCCAAGCGACAAAGCGTAAAACTAGCAAAAGTGTTTCAAAGTGTCAGAAGAAGTTTCATGCCATAAAGGGAAAATCGAAGTCGCTGCAGAATCTTAAGAAAAAGAAATCAGCCACAAAACTTAAACTTAAGATTGGAAAGGCTAAACTAGCTGAACGAAAGCCGAGTCTATTTAGTCGTCTATTCAGCAGAAAGTGTAAGAATTCGCAAGTGGATCGCAGGAAATGTATTCTGCCAAGAAAAGAAGATCAACTGTATGAAAAAGGGGACTCAAAATCAGGGGATTTACAATATCACATAACAGGACCATTAACATGTCGTCCACCTGCCAATTGCAAACCGCGTCCATTCGAATTACAACCAGTGTCACCGGAAGCTTTCAAACTACCAAAGGCAGTGATGTTTCAAGTAATGGTCGAAGCTCTCGAAAAGGTAGAGATTTCTGAAGATAATACTTTGTTATAATTTAATAGCAAACAATACTTTATAGGAAAGAAACCAGTGTGAAACAAAAAAAGACACGAATGCAATGGAAAAAGAAAATGTAAATGACGAGAAAGAATGCACTGCAATATCATTCACAGATTACAAGAAACCTTATGAAGAGATGAGACCAATTCATAAGGAAAGAATATTCTTTACTTGCCAGGATGGAATACGTGCGAAACACGTTATTCGACCATGCTACAGGCAATTCAACTATTGCAACATCCATCCAGAATACCACAGACCATTTACACCCTGCAAACTACCAGAAGAATTTGGTAAACAAGACGATAGACCCGCCAAGATTGTTTTAAACACTTGTCCATCGAAAACGTGTCCGTAACTACTCACAGAAGCATCAGTAGATGCCGTGTCGAGGGATAATAAAGATAAAGAAATGCAACTTATCTTATGTCAGTTTATTTCGCATACAAATTTCATGGTTCTTGCTGATAAAACTATCATACTTAATCGAAAGTTAACTCCAATATTCAAAGACAAGTTATCGAAATTCCTCCTACTTTAAGAAAGGATTTTCCTTATTAAATACAACTGCAGAGAGAACATAGCTTTTCAAAGTAATACAAAGTTTGCGCGCGCAAGATGGAGTGGAGCGCTAGTGACGCTCATAGCGGCAGATTGCGAAAGGAAAGGTCGATCAAGAAAGCGTATAGCTATAGAATGATCTACACAGTCTCCTTCGATGGCGGCGTTGTCGCTCTGTGTGGACCCCTACAGAGCTAGCTACGGGGCAATCAAATGTCTCGTAAAGGAGCTCCCTCCGCTTGCAAGTCAAAACAAATCCCGCGGATCTTTCGGAGCGGTGGTCGGCTGTCGTGTTCGGCTCGCGGTTGGACGCAGGCCGAGCACGGCCTGGTGGAGGCCGTGCCGGATTACGGCCACTCGGAGCTGTTGGCGGCTTCGGCTGAGCAAGACAAAAGGGTGGAAGCTAATAAAAAAGGAAAGCATCGAACGAAGAGTAACAACAACGCCGGGACAGCAGCGGTAGCAGACGGGGTAGAGTACGCGGAGGGTGGCTGGCAAGAGGGTGAGCAGCCGATAAACGGCGGTAATAAGAACGCCGACGTTGAGACAGTAGCAGATATCGAGAAATGGTTGAAGACTCGTACCGAGTCCGTGTCGAGCATGGACCTCGACGCGATCAAGTCCGAGGTCGAGGAGGGCGTCGACCGCTACCTGGGCGACGAGCTCCAACACGCTTTTCTGGAAAAGGACCCTGACACCCTCTCCATCGACATAGACCTCTCCGATAAGAAGCTTAACCTAGCCTATGATCCCATACTCCAGGAACTCCAAAATGACAAGTTGCTCGAGGCCTGTGATAAGGATGATTACATACTGCCAGAGTTTCAACTCGATCATCTAGATCCTCTGGCACTCTCGCCCGATGATATGATGGTCGCTGGAGAGATCCTTCCATCCACTAGTGCGCAGCCTGATATAACTGTGCCAAGTGTGGAAGAGGAAAATGCTCCCATTGACAGTCAACATACCGAAGATCGGATGACCATACAACCTGAAGACGCGCATGGTCCATTAGTGGAAGTAACCGTGGATGATTTACATCAGATGGAGGATATGAGTAAAGGAGAAGAATTACAATGTCAGTCAGAAGAGAATGAAAATCCAGTAGAAAACACCGAAGGCGTTTTCATGGTGGATCTTTCGTCACAGAACATTGTGGAGAATCTTACCGATGCTCCATTGGAGTCTAGTTCGGAAACTATAGTTGTGCAGCAATTGAAGTCCAAAGGAAAGATTAAGTTGGAACCGAGGATTATCAAGAAGCATAGAAAACTAGCGGGAAATCTAGATATTAAGAAAGACAAAGAGGCTAACAGTGGCACTGCCACCAACACGCAGGATGGAGTAATGGCTGTGGTGGCAATATCTACGGATAAGATCTCTAATACAACACAGATCGTTATTAATACTGGTACCGAGGAACAGATTTATCAAGGGAAAACATCCGAGCTAATAGAAGCTACAGGGAACTTTCCAAAATTGCCTAAAATCGATACATCGGTAGCTTGGAACGGCACTGTGGAATATAATGTTGACAGTGCATCAAACAGTCAACATGAAGTAGTGATATCCAATGCTCTGGAGGAACTCGGTATAACTGATGATAGTTTACAACCGGTATCCGTTACGGAGCATGGAAAAGTATGGGTCTGCCCGAAAGAAGATTGTAGTAGGCAATTCAGTAAATTATGTGCATTAAAGGGACACTTACTTGCTCATTATGGAGTCAGACCATTCAAGGTATGGTAAAGATTACATTAGAGATTATAAATCTTTGTTGAAAAGACAAATCAATCTAAAGTAATATGTAATAATAAATATATCTTACTTTGTTTCAGTGTGACTTCGAAGGATGCACTTGGGCATTCTACTCCGAATTCAAGCTCAAACGACACAAGGAGACACACTTGAAACGTAAAGACTATGTATGCGAGGTGGAGGGTTGTAATCGTCGTTTTACTACAATATATAATTTATGGAGCCATGAGAAATTACATAGTCGTCCAAATAGAATAATATGCCAAGTGCCAGACTGCCAGGAGAAATTCCAAACGAAACGGGCACTTGAGCTGCACATGAAATCACACGATCAAAGTCACGCGCCTTACATTTGTAAGCACGAAGGATGCGGCAAGAGATATTATAGTAGCAACGCTTTAACATCGCATCAGCGATGCCATAGTTACAAGGAAGTTGATGTGAAGTGTTCGTGGCCTGGTTGCGGCAAAGTTTTCGACAAGCCGTGCAGGTTGAAAGCGCACATACGATCTCACACCGGGTGCAAGCCATATCCATGTACCTTCCCTGGTTGCCAGTGGGCTTTTTCATCTTCCAGTAAACTGAAACGCCACCAAAAGAAACACACGAACGAACGAAAATTCGTGTGCGATGTTCCTTCGTGCGGCAAAGCATTTATGAGATCGGAGCATCTCAAAGAACATAGACTGACGCACAACGAAGGCCGTTACTTTCAGTGTTACATGTGCGATGCTAAGTTCTCCGCGAAAAGTAGTTTATACGTTCATATAAAGAAGCATCAGACTAAGGACGACACGGAACAATCTGTGCGCGATACTGTTGCTGGACAGAAGCCTGTTAAAGTGAAAGACGTTCACTGCTCGAGAGTGAATCCCGTTGCTAAAACGAAACGGAAATCAACGGAGCTCCATATCGATACAAATCCTTTAAACCCGCCTCCATTCGAAGAAGGCCAACCCCAGGAGATAGGCATACCAGAACCAACTCCAAATTTAGATACTCAGCCACTGCAACAACAGGAACAAACGAAAACGATCTATTATTGTCCAGTGGAAACCTGTACGCGCTCGTATACTACGAAAGCTACGTTGAGGGCACATATGTTGAAAGTTCACGGTACTCCGGTGGGAGATTGCGTTGAGACATTAAAGGAAGACTCCCCCAATCCTGTTTGTAATATGGACTATATTCTGTATACCACAGCGAGTACAGCGTCTACAACAACAGAACCTTCGGAGCAAGTGTTTCTTGCGGCTCCTTGTGACGCAGTTATTTTAAGCGCATCCTCCGAAACGGATCATTGTCTTCCGGAGCCGGAACCACCGCCTCTTAATAGTCCCGTTAAAAATCTGGAAGCCAGCGAGACAAGTGTAACGCATCGACAATCACCTGATCGACAAATCAGGAAAGATCAAGGTTCGGCACGAACTGGATTAACATTTTCGGACGTGTGGAAGTTAAAAGCGAACGGTGCTTTATTAGATTCAGTTGTGGGAGCATCAGACGTTGTGTTAGGGTCTGGTGACTTAGGGGAGAGCCTCCTACTAACCGAGGATTTACCCTCAATGTATTACCAAGACGATGTAGTGGGAACCGAGTATCAAGTGTTGTTACTTGACTCAGGACCACCTGAAAGTACGATAAACTTACGGGGGCTCGAATAATGCGTGTCTGTGGTTGAAAATGGGTGAACATTGATCACTGTTGTTTTACATCTAGGATAACTTTTGATATGGTCTGTGATCAAAACCGAGCAGCTTTTCGCTCGCCATTCATTTGTACTGCAGTCCATAATTGCTTTAAATCGTTATTTTATTAATAAATCGTTGATATTTTTTCAAAAAAAAAAAGGAAGGATCATTTATTCTAATGCTTTTTGGTAATGGGCGGCGTACATTCTTATGTTACAGAAATGGTGCGCTATAACCCTTTAAATGATATACGATTCCTCACCTGTCGGAATACACTTATCATCTTAATATGCTAGCATCCGTCTTGCATGCGACAGAAGTATTATCACAGCCGCTGGCTGCGGCAGATTCGTGTGTGTCAGGCTATTCAACCATCATTCTTACACACTTTAATTTACTTCCGCAAATCTTGAGTAAGACTCGTGGTAGTACGAACTGGAAAATACTTAGTAATTACCGAACGTCATACCGGTTATTTTATATGTGCTCTGCTATTATAAAACACAAAAATACTAAAAGAATCTACACATTTGGTATACCTCACATACATATATTGGCACTCTGCTTCTCAAATGCTATCGCGAAAATTCTGTATTTTAATACTAAAGCCCGTGAATGAGCATTTCAAGAATAGTTACTGAGCATTGATAAATGAGCATATAGCGAGAGCGTATATAGTTTTGATGCGCAGAAGGGACAAGTTGACATGTATTGAACTAGGACATTACAGAAGTAATAGAAAAAGAATATTTCGAAGTAGTGCTACACGTATACACAGACCTAAATCCATAAATAATACCACATTATTTAAATCCATGCTCAGACAATATCTGCCGACTTTTGTGGAACAGTTTGTTCGCTTTGCATGTCGTGTGACTTTAGCGAACGATTGACAAACTTTACGCAAAATTGATCTCTTAATCTCGAAAGCAGGCACATAATAGCATGCACCGCTGTCACAAATAGTATTTCGCCGGCACAAATTAAAAGTGTCGGAAGTGGCCTCTTCCAATCGAGGATCTTATAGATATAATGGTAACCATGCTTGTCGAGGCCACCAGCTGCGAAGTATATGAGCGAGAATACTATGTAAAGAAACACTATAGTTAGACACCACCAAAAGTTCCTTAGCCTAAAGGGAATGTTCGTGACACAGAGATCGACGACCATGAGAATACTGTTACAGACGTGCAGCATTATGTTCAACGGATCCAAGAAATGCTTCTTCGGGTCGTATACGCTGCTCCAATAGGAAGCGGTAACACCAAGCGCAATTGTCGTCGTTACGACAAAGAGGAACCAATAAACCCTTTCGAGAGTGTCCAGCCTGAGGGTGGACGGATCGAAACCAGATATCCTTTGCAGCCTCCATCGTTTTAGCACAACGAGACCACCAACGAGTGATTGACACAGGCCCAACACTAAATCCCAGTTGGTCAGATAGATCGGCCACTTATCGTAAGCTATAAGAGGTTGGTAGCTTCCAAACTCAAAAATAGAGCAGACGATTATGCTGGCCCAAGCGACGAAGATCAGCCAGCGGTAGAGGAGGTACCAAGTAAATGCATGGGGTTGAAAGTTCGGCTCGGAGAAGAGTCGTGCAGGCGGTAGTTCTTCCTTCTTTTGCAACCATTTCCTCGCTCCCTGGCACCAGAGCTTGTTTACCATCGCTCGACGGCCTACACAGAAAAGAACGCTTGTTAAAATGGAGTTCGTGCACCATATAAAGATCAAGGAGATCTGGTTCGCTACCCACAAGGCCACTTCAGCACAACCATTATTCTTAAGGATCACAGAATGAAAGAATATTAGGTGGTACTCGAGAACGTAATATCATTAACGGGAGGGTTCCATTCCACACTGCGATTGCACTGACTCATAATAATGCTAGTATGGACGGACGATACTTCAATAAGTATTAATTGTCCCCCTATCTGTCCGGCAATTCAAATTTGTTAACGTTATCGAGTGCCGGCACATGCGTGCTTTGGCATTTTCAGCTGATTTCCCGCCTCCGGATCGGTAGATAACGATTTCAAACCCCCGTAATACACACACATACACGCGGCCGTGATGCGAGAGAATCTACAATCCCATGGTATTTAAATGGAAGACTGTCAGCCGTCACACGTAACTTCGTTACGCAATGTTTGTTTATAGCATGGCTTCGATAACAGGAGGTCACTAATATACAGAATGACAATGACTGGTCACGACATTAGACTGAAACCAAACTTACATGATGCACACTTGATTAGCAGAAATAGCAGTCTCTTGGGAGACGGCAAGCCGCCGTACGATATTAACACCATATTATACCACAGTAACTGTGTAAGATTCTTTCCCGAAACACGGAATCAGGCCATCAGAGAGATCGAAACCTAACCTACACCGGATAACAGTGGCCGTGAAAACAGCCGGATGACCAGTTCGCCGGCAGTCATCGTACGGCGCGCACACGTGCGCATTTTCAAACACCTCAGAGTTTACTGTCAGATGCCTGTCAAACTTATGCAATATGATTATAGTGTGAGTATACTTAAACCCTAATACATCACATCAATAGCACGTGCTGACGACAATGACTCTATTATCTGATAGGCGGAAAGATCAGTATGGAATATGAAGACTATTCGAAACCGCGCCCAGGTAAATATTTGCTTTGTGACAACACACCGGAGAGTGGTGCAATACTATTCGCCGGAATCGCTTTTTTCGCAATCGGCGGTGCTTCGTGAAACTCACTAGATTAGTGGGTAAGTCGAGTAGATTTGTTCTTTTGCTTCTACGAAAAACGTGTCAAAGCTGCAAATAGTGACTAATGTTGCTTATTACAGAGGCAGTGTTAGAAGAAGTCGAAGAAGCGTTGGGTACCAGTACACGTAACAACGAAGTTCGACTGAAGAGTGATCGGGAGCTGGCGAGTGGTCGATGTCACTGTGATTACGATCAAAGAGCGAGTAGCCATATAAAATCTTTAATGGGCCATTCTCTCTCGCGTGCGTACACGGGCGCAGATGGGGAGTAGTTTGAGCTAATTAACCTTGTTGGCCCGGGCCGCCGAGGTTCGCACGGGCAGAGCCTTTGCCGCCTCACGCATCGTTGCTCCCGAGAGCGTCTTATGCGTGTAAGGTCGTGGCATGTCGGTCAATCAGCCAATAGTAATTCCTTCTTAATTTATTACAATCTCTCTCTATTATCGCCCATATGGTCACAGGTGGACCATGTAATACTCTCCAGCCCCTGTACCTTCACCCCGTTGCTCTTTTCACACTGCTACTCTAAATATGCACATATTTTGCCACCGTCGAATTTCGTAACTTGTACCAGTGAGAGTTTAAGCAATTCGACATCCTGATCCATAAATGTAAATGAAATGTCATGGGTTCAGTATCAGACGTTACCTGGTTCGCTGAGATTGTAAGAGCGAAATATGAACCGCATTATGTCGCTTCTCAGGACCAGCACATGCGAAAGAAATGCGCACACTAGCAACACTGAGACGATGGAATGTACGTTGTTCACTGTTAGCGCGGGAACGGCAGTGACATAAAAGCGGAGAAATTGAGTAAGCGATCTACCGCGGTATCTAGGAACAGATGTGTCTATCAGCTTACAAGGACTTGCACTTTTTCACAATAATCTCTATTATCAGTTAGCTACCTTGTTAAATAGCGCACATCATTCTCAGCAGTATTACACGAGTTCCGGAACTGAGATCGTTAAAGAAATATTGATTGACTATTGATGTTATGGGAAAGTACGATTGATGCACCGCGTCTGTTCCGTGACTATTACTTTCTCGTTATGTAATCGAGACTACTGGAACGAACAGTTACAGAACGTTTAAGATTTCTAGTAACACGAGGTTCAAGTATATACGCGCGTCGATCAAGCACAACTTGGAAACAGGTTGTTCCGCTACCACTCGCCGGCAACGGTTCGGGCAATACTGACCGTCTGGTATTTACACGCCGGCGAGGACACCGTGATCTCCTAGAGATGTTATCGCAATTTGCTTGCGAAAGATTCGCGCGGGATCCCTGGTGGGAAGACGGCGCTGGAGGAAGAAGGCGGTAAAACACCGGTTGAGCCTTGTCGTTAGAGGAAGTGGCAAGCAAGAGGCGCGGGTGCAATGTACTTGACTGTTGCATAAACCGTAGTGCGATTTATTATTCCAACCGAATAATGCTTGCCTTCTAACATTTCAATATAATCGAAGGCTAAAGTCCTTCTAGGAATACAGATTGGTCTTTTTCAGGTGAAACTATAACAATGTAGAGAAGAAATAGTATTCGTGACTATACGAAACAGTGTAGGAAAGCGAAAGTAGAATGTGATCATTCAAGATTTCAAGGCTGCAAGGGTCAAGCACCACAAACCGTAGGCCAATGAATATGTTATAAGTTAGTAGAGTAGTTTTTTATTCTGTTTTAATTGATAAAATTCCAAGAACAGACTATGAATACTAGTAACGTGTTAATGACCACGTTCGGTGAACTATCTTGCATTCAAAAATGAGAAGTTGCATTTCATCAGTGTAACGTTAAAGCATATATGTGCAAGTAAGCGTGCCATTTTTGTTCGCGTGCCATTAATGCTGTATTATCTACGGTGTAACTTGCTCACTTTTTCAAATTCTGCTGATTATTAGCCGCGTATCGAAAGCTGTTAAAACACGTGTCGAGGGATCTGGCGTATATTATTTAATGCGATAACTTACGTAGTTAAGACAAAAGAAGGAGCAAAACACGAGGGAAAGCTGAGAACACTAAAGTACTGTTCAAAAGTAAAGGTATTACTTTAAATAAGAACTATGAATTTATTAAGACACACGCGAAATTGCATAAAACAAACCTAGGAATTTCATGTCGTTTCTTCCACGATCCTTTATCTTTCAGTTCCAAAAATATAAAACGAGTCACAAAAGATAAGGGAAACCGTACACGATTTATATGGTTCCCAACTGCTCACTTTCGTAGTATAAACTAGCCAACGCGAAAGCCTCTTTCGTCGCTGAAATCAATCCGCTATCGTGCCGTAGTTACCCTTTCCTTTCCCACAGTTCCACCCCTATCAAGTAGCCGCATTAAACAGTCACGTACTACTGAAAGGGCGATATTCTCCCTCGCACCTTATTCTATCATTTAGATTTACTGTAGTTATTATCAGCTAAGAGACATCCCCGTATTTCATAAAGTACGGTGTAATGCACTTTGTGAATCATGATGCGCGCTTATCGGTAAAAGTCGCATGTAGTGAGTGGAATCGATCGAGTGGGTTTGTCACTGGAAGTGATGATATAGTATGGGCTTGACTGGGTCCGAGAATACCTTAACTCTAAAGCGCCCGATACACCGATGCGTTATATTCAAGTCTAACATTATCATTTTAATGTAAAAATTGCACCGTCTAATCTTAAGCGGATTCTTTCAAAAATGATTATGAACTGAGAAATTCAAATTCAAATAAGAAAATGCATATATGTATCTAATATTCGTATGATTTGGAATCAGGTTGAGAATCTTGCATGGCCGATTTTCCTGCATTATTCGCCAAGTGATGGTTCATATCTTTAAATCTACCACTTCTCAAATTCTTTGCAGAAAGTTTACTTTGTCAGCCGTTTTCGAGTAGGGGAACTTCTGGCGTGCCACCGAGAGTTTTGCAGTTAAGACGCACATGCACAGTACACACGGGCCAAATAAAGTTATGAGCGTTATCAGAGTAGGCCGCGAGAAAACAGGAGCGCATATTGCCGGCACTCGGATAATCACTGGCATCTGAATAACCAAGGTCCAAATGGTAGTGCAATAATATTGACAAGTTTGTTTAATTCATTTCGACAAGCGTCAACTGACATTGCGAGATGATTGACATGCAAGTTTCAAAGTAACAAATAAAATAGAACTAGTATAAAGGAAAAGAAATCTTCAGACGCGGGTGTCAAGATTAGCACAGACAGTAATTAATCCAACTGTAAAAGATTTCACACATCAGCACAATCGGTACAAAGAACTCGGGCATGCCGAAATTCTACTCCGACTGTCACCACCGGATGAAGATCGAGAAAAACTGATATTCAGCTGGTGACATAACAATACACGTACACCACCATGCCGGAACTACGTCTCGGAATTCAGGGAACGCGTCAGGTGGTCCGAACCGTGACGCACGGGATCGCCGGATCTCCAGGGAAAACACATCACGCCACTGCACACAGCAGTTGCCGGACGTCACTGGTACCGGGAAGGAAGTCTCCGATCTTCGTCGGTCTTTCCCATTCTAAGTTTTATAGATTAGAACCAAAGCTTCCTCTTCGAAAGTGCGATTAATAATTATTCATTCATCTCCTCACACAATGATCAACAAAGAACTTTTCATTAATATTTTCTTCATTGAATAACTCTTTGATTCTTATAAAAAATCGTTTGAAATTCGTTAATATTTGTGTCGCAAAAAAATAGTAGCGATATTGAGGAACAAAAGTGTAGTTTAATACTTCACTGGTGAGAAGTCAATTTAAGGATTGAAGTATTTGTTAGGCTGCACGACAGGATTGCGGCGTCGAGTAGAATTGGCGAGAACGAAATGACAGAGAATGGAAGGAGAATGAGACAGAACAGACCGAACACTGTGCTGGAAGCGGCGAACTTGATTGGTTCCTTGATCCTGCCGCCGATGCAGGATATCTTCTCCGGCTGGGCGCCGTGTTCCTCGGCCTCGTCGCACTCCGGTAGCATTTGAGTCCCGGCCTCCTCCTGCTCGCTCTTCGACGCCTGCTGGCCTGTGACTGGCCCGACAACCGGCGACAGCCGCGTGCTCCGAATCAATATCAATCCCTATGCACCAACTGTTCCCCCCCGGATTCTACGGCACTGTGTGTCTGTGTGCCTCTTCGCCACCGGCCGACCTTCCACCAGGTTGCCCCAGCTGATTTTCACAATCGTACCACCGCTCGCCAGCCAGTCGCGGCAGCCCTCTCGCACCCGACTCCTGCCTCCTCCAACCGAGCCAAAGGGACAACGGACTCCCTCGCTCTCCCCAACTTCCTTCCTCACTCTCCTGCCGACTCACGGATCCTTACCGAAATTTGTATTCGACCAACGCTACAACGAATTATTCTACTGACACGTTTCTAGTTTCAAAGTATTTTTAATCTTGGTTTCCATTTTTCTTTTTTAATAATGTAATGTTTTCTGTTTTCAGGTTCGTTTCTGGTTTGACCAGGTTTTTTTGGAAAATTGTGTTACTGCCTTTTTTGTTTTAACAAGTTCCTTCTTCGTTCTCATGTTGACTCAGGAATCCTTCCGGAATTTGTATTCGACTAATGGTATTCCAATTATTCTATTGATAAGCTTCTATTTTGCAAGTATTTTTACTCGTAGTTTGCATTTTCCTGTTTTCTGTTTTCAGGTTCATTTTTAGATTGTCCAGGTTTTCGGAAAATTGTGTTGCTGCCTTTTTTATTTTAACAACTTCCTTCCTTGTTCTCATGTTGACTCAGAGATCCTTCCGGAATTTGTATTCGACCAACGGTATTTGGATTATTTTAGTGATATGTTTGTACTTTGAAAGTATTTTTTTAATTATGTCAAATTGCGTTTTACACAGTTTTACACAGATTTCGTTCTATTTGCCATACACCGTAATGATATCTACTCGCTTATATGTAAATGTCACTTTTATTTTCACATTCTTGCGAAAATAAATCCACACACCGTCGACCACCTGATCAAAGTGTTCTCCTGATGATCACTGATCAGGCAATGCAAAATATCACCTGACCAAAGAGCTCCGTCATTCAACACCCACTTCCATTTAAAATTCGATAATGGATACTCAATACATCTTCATATGAATTCCTCGTAACCATCGCGAATTCTCTTTCATACTTACTCTTTTCTGTTCGTCCTTATGCAAGTATAGGCTGACGCACTTGACAGTCATTCACAGTCAAGGTTGCAATTTTACTGCAATTTTACTGCAATTTAGATAAAAGCATTGGCCCGGTACATTAGCCTTTTGAATTTTCAGGTACTAACTTGTAGTACGTAAAACCACTCAATTTTACCAAGTACATAATTCAAATCTTGTATTCATTTGCTCACATCCTTCGCCAAATATGTGCCTTAAAATCAGCGATGCTTCGTGAAAGTATGATCGCTTAGTTAGGTCGACGAATTGTTCATACAGGTATTGGTTTATACGCGTAATCTTCGCCAAGAAACACGTGTTTCTCTCTGTATGTTGTTGAAAATTACAGTTCCGTATTGTAATTGTTGCAATTAAAAAAGCTAGTTATCATTACGTGTACCTCTAATTAAAAATGTTGTAGTTATACAAGAAATGGAGAGGAACTATGATAGACCACGGAAATTGACAGTCTTGAAAGTGGGTTGTGGGATTGTAGAAAATAGGAATTCATTAATTCAATGGAAACGATTTGTCGAGCTGAGTTATCTCGATGAAAGAGTTGTTGGGATAGGCAATGGTCGCATCTGATAAAGTTCCGGCTTGCCGTGCGAAGATAGCGCGACAGATAGAGCGAGAAAGGAGGAGTGAATTCTAGCGGAGGATTTCGACGCTAGAACTCACCAGCCTTTTGAAACTACTTAAGTGTATGACGTAGCCTCGATTCCGTCTTAACTGCTCCGTTACTGGACCGTGTATTTGTTAATAGAGCGGTACAATACAGTTGCAAGTGCGTTCACAGACTTGCTAGTCAGCATATTCTGTCTTTAAACGTGTTTTTAACATCGCACAATTTTTTTAACCATACGTCAAATGTATAGAAAAAAGAAAAATCAGCAACTTTGTAATACTAGTTCTTAAGTTCGCTTTAGCGCTCTTTGCAGCGATGGAATGTCATTTACGATAAAAGCACAGAGGCGTCTGCGGGAGTCTCATCTTCGACTTGAACTGGCACTTTGCGCGATGAACAAGGTGCCTGTCGTTAATTGCTTCATTTCAGCCGCCGAGGCGCCGGATGTGAATGACGCATTGCGTCTTTAGTTCATTAAAATTATAGTATGTGTGAATGTAAACTAGGGAACACAATGACGAATCATTATTAAACTCCTAATACTGTGGGAAATAATTAATACATCTATTATCTTAGAAATTGAAATTAAAATTTCTCAAATTATTCACTAGCAACATTGATTTCGGTACATACCCACTGACAAACAAAGACAGTACTTTTTTTTATACTTTTTCCCACGTGGAGACCTTACACAACTACTTATACGGCTGATCTCGTGGCGTCTTAGTTGCATTTTCCGTCTGGCTCGGCTACCGTGTTGAGTTACTTTCATTCCCGAAAGAATACATGCGTCTTCGCAGTAGATACTCTGCGAACGCCTCTAGGAAACCTTTTAAAATGCCGTGTACGCCTGTAAACGTTCTCGAGTTACTCTAATACTGTCGCGTGTAACTGGCTTATAAACAGTTGTCACTGGAAATGTATATTTCGAGGGCTACGTGTGTTGCTTTCAACTGTGTGCGTACTATTATATTGAAACTATTGATTTACCCTATTGAAAGCCTCGCTGTTTGATGGCATCATCCCCCTGACAACTATCGGATGCTCCCTATGAGATCGGAGTGGCAATGCCACGATATCCGATAATCGATCACCAACGAATAATAGCATGTCAGAAGTGAAACGTGGGTAATTGTTTTTCTAAAAATGCTATTAATTCGACCAATGTCCATTCGTTTCAGAATTGCTCTCATATATAACTGTGCCATTGTCATGTCTAATTGGATATTGAAAGGAAATGTATGTATAGAAACAGGAACCAAAATGAATATCCAGAAAATTGTTGGGAAGAAGTAAATAAATATACATCGTATTTTATTCTTGTGCAATTGTATTTAATTCTTAATGTTTATAACTTAAATTAGAAACGTTGATTGTACAATGCTTTAATATTTATCTTACTAATAATGTATACTATTTCAATTACAGTGTGAGAAGCCTATATTTCCCCTATGCTTCCAGCAACACCCTGCACGTTATCCTCCCCTACTGTTTGTGATGAGTCACTAAACAATTCCTCAATGTTCAAATGACAATTCAGCTTGCCATACACGTACAGTTTTCCATTAGATTTCCTTCCATGTCTGTTCTTAAAACAAATTTAAAACTAAACGTGTGTGGCATCACATAATCATAATTTCCACTCTTCAGCATGTCTGCGTCAGTATTCGACGTTTTTATCGTAAACAATTCATCTTATGAACAATTTATCATAATACAATTTATCATATAACTAATTTGACAAGTAAACCGTTTGCCCGAGTGTCTTTCAATCCAGGGTGCAGCAGCTCTCTCTCTCTCCCGCAGCAAGCAGGGTCAGGATTTTATAAATATAGTGCGTATGCGGGAGCGAAGAAGCTAGAAAGCATCGACTTCCGACGCTGCCGGCGCTGGCCGCGTGTACCAAAAATAATCGAGACGTCGCCGAGGCCCGAACACGCACCAAGCACAAGCTTATTCGACGCTCTAGGTGAATCCTCGAACGTGCAAGACAGACCGGCTTCATCTCGCGATGAATTGATCCGAATCATTTCGATTCCTTGTCGTTTCTTCAGCCATGCCAACCAAGTGCAAAGAGACCCTTTGTTTCCTCATCCTCGTCTTCGTCTTCTTTGCCGTCGGCGCCGGCGGCCTCGCCAAAGACGCGCACATGTGAGTAATCCTGAAGCGGCCGGCAAGACTATTCCAGAAGTGCATCAATTTCTTGAGATCATACGTGCGAGGTTGGGACACTCGTGTGACGACCCTGTGTTCAACTACATCAAGTCATTAAATTATGATAATCATTAGTTTTTATTGCATAGTAGTTTTAAAGTGTTCTGACGTACTCGAAGACTATTGGCGTCAACATGAACATACATATATCGAAGATATGTTGCCATGTTGTTTTGTGGTCATTAAGTAAATAGTGTTTAATTTACAGCAACTAAAGTCTTTTTGTATCCTAATTTAGAGATAAAGTGAATTCGTCCTTGAACATACCTTTGAGGTAGGTCGTAAATGCCAGGTGTACATGGACCCTTTAAATACTGGGTCCTCGTGTCTGTTCAAATCAGTTGCTTATTGGAGCACGTAATGACCGGTCATTGAAAGTGGTTCTTGTTTGTCACTCATTTTTTGCATTGTCATAGTTTTTGTTCGCGTTAACAATGTGATAATGAAGTGTACATATACGTATCTTAAACGCCGGGCGAGTTTTTTACTATACTACCTACAAAGTATAAACTATAATTATGGAAATGTATTGTAATGTTAGTACTTAATATTTTTTTATATATTCTACACTCATCAAGTGCGATAGACTAACTCAGTGGCAGTGTGAAGAAATTGAGTGACATAGTAGCAGCAGTTTACGAGTAATTGCTAGCATTCCAATGATTCTCTTCTCTTTTTTGCAGCGTTGCAAGGTGGGCGGAAAAGTTAGGAGCCGAATTATGGGAACTCGCAGACAAAGTGGCGCGGCCCGACGAACTATTAGCAGTAAGTTTCATTTTTTGCTCATTTCTTGTTTAATTTATCATTGAGCTTTTAATGTGCAAGAAAAAGAAAAGAGAGAAAACATTATTTCAAAAAAAGAGTATTAATGAACGAAGCTGAACTTTAATATAATAGGAAACGTATTGATTTATTCAAGTTTTTGTAAGGAATTGTTTGAGGGTAGCATATCGACTTAAGATAACGATAAAAGCTCTAATGGTAACAAACAACCCTTAACAACTACCCTTCGCTACCAAGTCTATCGTTTATTGGTACAGAGAATCAAACTGCTTAATTGGTACAATCTTTAGACAATGAAAACAAATTTACTCGTGTAGAATTGCAGGTCACACTGTTCTCACAGTTATGATCTTCGTCCGGAAAGTGTAGGAGAGCTTGCAAGCCCGGATTTCATGGACAGATGCCGCCTGCGACGACTCTGTCTATGAAACTACCCTTTCTGATGCAAAGAAACTCGAATTTATATTTTAGTAAATTAATCTCTCTAATATTATTCCGTAAACAATCCCCATTTTATCTTTTATGATATTTGAAATATGTAATAGTTCTATTGTAATACTATTTCTTTGAAAAGCTTTACGATAATAATTATTTATGATAGCATAAATGCCAGATCGGGCAAAATGACAAGTTTTTGGCAATCATCAAAGGCAGACGGGGAGTTATGTAAGTACAGTTGTGGTAACGTGACGTACTTCCCGTTTTATGGTTGTTGTTTCGGTTGACGGCCGAGATGACGCAATGACGTTGCACCGGCCTCGTGGGTGTTGGTATTAATAGAAGTATGCCATGATTTGTATTACAATGGGCCATTACTCCCATTAAACGGCCTAAATTGAACGATGCGAGCGTGGAATTCTTCCCGAAGATGCTCATCATGCCTTTCGCAAAAGCTTCGCTTTTAATTTCTTCAGCGTGGACAGTCATCAATTGGATTGGTGGATGACTGTCCGATAGGAAAGGCAGAAGCTTCCTTCATCGAATGTGCCTAATGCTCGGCTCACTTGAGCGCATTTATTTAATCATTCATCGATTGAAACACGCCCGTGTTCGAACTTCTAACTGACTATATGACCTCCTTTGAATGAGTGGTAAATGAAGTCCTCGTATTTCATAATCATTTCAGGTGACTGGTACAAGTAATCGCTTATTGCAATTGTCAGTCGAGATGAGTGAAAATGATTTTGTATATACTTTGAAGTCCTGCGAAGTAGCTTTGTTTAAGATGAACTTCGGGAACTTCGAAATTACTTTTGTTGTTGGAATGTTCAATTTAAAATTAAGAAGGGAAGATTGTGGAAGTATTTTTTACTCGAGAAGAGTGAAAATGATTTCGTAAACTTCGAAGTCCTGCGAAGTGCCTTTGTTTAAGATGAACTTTGGAAAGTTCGAAATTACTTTTGTTTGTTGGAATGTTCAATTGAAAATTAAGAGAGGAAGAATGTGGTGCATTCTTTAAGTTTTGATGTAAGTCTAGCTCGTTGAAGGGTGTTGAGAAGAAAGCGAGTGGCAAAGAAGCTTGGAAGGATTGCGGTTTAAGTCCCGTTCCGAATCGCTTCGAGGACGTTTCTTAGGTGGTCGTGGGAAATGGGCGCGAGATTACTTGCGAGAAGACAGCTGTCGCGTGAAATGTAACTGTACGTCGTTGCAATTCTTGATTTTTCATTGGTCCTCTCCTGTCAAGCTTGTCCTTCGATTATCTACTATTCTTTAGAACACAAATTAGGAAAACATGACTTTGAACTTTTTCTTAGTTTTCAATGGATTTCAAATGCTATTCATACCTTTCTTTTTTCTTCCTTTAATTATTTCACTAACTAAAAGACGAAATAATGAAGAGAAATGATTAAATACATTCTTTCAGTGTAATACAAAGAAAAACAGAATTCACTAATGCAAATTGCATTGTACATTGTAACGCACATTCTAATAAGACCTTTTTTGCATAATTTGCAGAAGTACAAGTCAATGAACACGCGGGTAGAAGACAAGTCCGGCGAGGAATTGGTGAGCATAATCAGCGAAAGCGTGGGCAAGATGCTGCGCCGGAAGATGGATGCGGTCACTTGCATCCGCATGGCAGCTGAGGAGAACGCCGAAACTTTTGACATTGAGGAGGAAGAAGAAGCCGGAAACTTTACCTATGTCTCGGGAAAATATAGCCGAGTGATGGGAAAGGCGAAACCTTGGATTCCAGAGAATATGAGAAAAAATATCGCCGCATACCAGTATGAAAAACATCACAATTTCTATCAAACTTTAATCATATACATCAATCTACAATAATTAAATGATGCAAATTTGAAAAACTTCCTTTGATCATTTGCATTTACAGCTGACAATAATAAATTTAAATACAATCGTCTTTGAATTTGCAAAAGAATAAGAAAGTGCAAGGAAAACACAGATACAAAAGAAAGATAATATTTCTGAATGGAAACAAGCGCTGAGATCGAAAGGGTTAATAGGATCAGACGGGACTAATGTTGAGTTCATTCGTGACGAATGTCTTCCGGCTCTTGTCTTCCGGCCACATATTGCCAGCACGTTTGAACGAAGATTCCGGGGATTAGTGTATAGCGACGGAATTACACTGGCTTCAGTCGCCGTACTGGTGCATTCGTGGCTGGCAATGTTGGGCGGAATTGGGTTGAGAACGCCTCGACCGTCTTGAGCATTGATCCTAAAACGAACGATCGAACTCTGAATTGAGTTCTGCGCAACCCCTGAAAAATATCGCATCCCAAAAAACATTACAATTTAATTCTAACATGTTTCTACAATGTTCTAAAAAAATTAAAATAAATTATTAAAAATTGACAAAATTAAGATTTAACTATATAATTTTTGTTACAGGGGAATCAAATTGACATCGAACTCCCATTTCTACAATATCCCAGTGAACACAAACTTCTCATCGGTTCATGTGCCGACGAATGTGTACGACATGACACCGTCTGTCGTGAAGGATATAAGAAGGACAGAATATCTGGATTATACTTTTCGACAGAATTATGAGTCAGATCCGGCACTTTCCTGGCAGTACTTTGGTTCGACGACAGGCATGCTACGACAATATCCGGCTATGCAATGGCGAACCGATACCGTTAATCATGACGAGAACGAGGATGAGAAGGATGCTAAAGATGATGAGGATGAAGAAAGTGAAGAAGAATTCCCTGATCTTTACGACTGCAGAGTTCGCAGTTGGTTCATCGAGGCAGCTACATGCAGCAAGGACATGGTTATCTTAATAGACAACAGTGGCAGCATGACTGGCATGGGAAAGACCATTGGTTCGTATACTTCATGCCTTTCCATAAAATTAATGTTGCATCATGATTTTAAATTACAACGTTCCCAATCTATTCCTATGAAATTAAGCCCTTTGGTGTTTTTCTTTAACAATCTCGACTTTGTGTTGAATAAGAATTATTTCAATAATTTTTTGAAATTGGTAGTTGATTTAAAATATTCCCATGGGGATTAAATTCCTTGGATGTATCATGATTATAAATTACAACGTTCCCAATCTATTCCTATGAAATTAAGCCCTTTGGTGTTTTTCTTTAACAATCTCGACTTTGTGTTGAATAAGAATTATTTCGATAATTTTTTGAAATTGGTAGTTGATTTAAAATATTCCCATGGGGATTATATTCCTTGGATGTATCATGATTATAAATTACAACATTCCCAATCTATTCCTATGAAATTAAGCCCTTTGGAGTTTTTCTTGAAGAATCTCGACTTGGTGTTGAATAAGAATTATTTCGATAATTTTTTTAAATTGCTAGTTGTTGATTTGAAATATTCCCATGGGGATTAAATTTCCTGGATTGACGATATGGTTTCAAATGATTTGCTTGTTCAGCTAGGGCAACGGTGAGCTCGATTCTGGACACTCTGTCGAATAACGACTTCGTGACGGTGTTGAATTACGCGAACGAGACAGACGATTTGGTGCCATGCTTCAAAGATATGCTAATCCAAGCGACGCCAGAGAATCTCGATACCTTCAAGAAATCCATGGAGAACATGAAGACCGAAGGCGTCGCCAATCTGACAGAGGCTTTCACCAGGGCTTTCAACCTCCTCAGGATCTACAGAGAGAATCGTGGATGCGATGAAGACACACCATGCAATCAGCTAATTATGCTTGTCACAGACGGAGTGCCTGGAAATCTCACCGAGGTAAAGCTATCCTCATCATCTCTTCTATTAAAACTATTTCTTCAACAATCTCGAAGTAGTATTCTTTTATTTTAAATTTGCTAACAGTAAGAAATTAATAATAACACTGTAAGTGATTTATAATTATTTTTAAAAACAGAATTTGATCGTTTAAAGTCTATAAAAATGAAAATTTGCATTAATAAGACATTGGAAGAGAATAAATTCGCCAGTATGAGGTTGTATTCGGAATGTACGTAATTCGACCCGCAGTAAACTTTCTTGCAGTGCAAACGTTCAAATTATCTATGAAATTGCGGTGGAGCCGAAGTCGGTAACATTTCTCCAGCGGAATCGTCGCTCGTAAAGCCGCAGTAAAATTAACACGTTCCGTGCCAAGTAGTTTTTGCCCGACTTATCGTTCAGGCCATTTGATGTTTTGATTCAAGATTTATATATTATCACAATATTTCATTACGTCATCAATCCATAAGTGATTAGCTTGTTTCGAATAGTTATCAAATCATTTACTATTTATGCCTCATTCTTTTCAATCATAAAATATATGTTTTTATAGCATTAAATAAAAATGTCAGTTTGTACCACCAATGGTACACGTGGCGTGAAGGTCAAGTTTAACGTGTATCTTCAATGGTACACGTGGCACAGAACATGTTACGTGGCACTTGCGCAAATTTTCAGTGCAAAAGAAGGTCGCTTTTGCAGCTCCGTCTCTTTTTCACCCTGCGAGGCTTGCCGAGCTCTTCAACTTTATGAGACTCCACTCAAAGCGTGCCGGCTCTCCGCCATCACCTCTCTTTCTCTCCTTTTTTTTCCTTTTACACCACCTTCTTTCAGACCTTGCTCTTGGTTCGCGCGAATTTTACATACTCGCTCAAATGACTATATTAATTCCTATATTTTGCCCTCATATAATTATATCATTACAAATAAAATAGCAATGATATTCGATGATTCAATAACAAGTTGACAACTCCATTTAATTTCGCGTATATTTCATAATCATTCTCATAATGATTATCGCTTTTCCTTTCAAAATTACTGAGACATCAACCTCCAATCTTTTCCTATCACCTGTACAAATATCTACGCAAGAATAATTAACTGACTGATTAATTATTCAAAATTACGATTTTAAAACGTAATTTCAGAAACTCGTACTAAAGTGATTCGTAACTTTTTTGGTCGGCAGGTTTTCAGGACTTGGAACTGGCAGGATAATAACACTCACATACCAGTACGAGTGTTCACTTACTTGCTGGGTATGGAGGTCACGAAGGTACGCGAAATTCAATGGATGGCCTGCCTGAATCGAGGCTACTACACACATGTACACACTCAGGAGGAGGTACGCGAACAGGTGTTAAAATACATACCGGTGGTGGCGAGGCCAATGGTACTTCAAGATGTCGTGCACCCTGTTGTGTGGACGCATGCTTACGCTGATGTCACGGTAAGATCTTGTTTATTTTTTAAAAAATAGTTCTTTATTCTATATATTTAACTATTCTCGAAAATTATACACAGGCTGGATGAAAAAACGATACGTGGTTCTTTGAATCATTCATTTCTTTGGACCACTCTGTACTTTGTTATTTTAGTTGATAATTATAAATTTATTTTACTATGATTTCAGTTTACTTGAATTTGTTTTAGGTAATAGTTAATTTTTGATTGAGAATTTTATTCAACTAGAAAATATTTTGATGATGGATTTGAAGATTGAGTGTAATCGAATTTCGAAAACTCTGCCTGTGTTTTAATAATTGCGCAAGTCAATGTACACGCAAACTCAATTATACTCATGCGGGTCAAGAGTGGCAAGTCTCAATTGACACAATAATTAGCTCCTCGTGGCAAAGACTTCGTAACAGAAGGAAGTGTCGGATTTCAATTGTTACTTCTCTCTGAGATCAGAGAATTCTTTTCAGAGTCCGCTCGTGGTATAAGCGAACTCCTACTGCGTCCGCAAGAAAATTGCATTTGCACGACGCATCTCGCATTACAAAGAACACGCTGATTCGTCCCTTGTAATTTCTAGTTGGCGAAAAAATCCGAGAAGATCTCAACTCGAGAAAAAGAAGCAACGATAAACTATTAAATTACAGGCTGGCGATTACTTAATAGCGGCTTGCTCGCATAACTAAAAATGTTTACGCCTGCAAGAAGTTCTCTAGCTCGTAAATTTCCAGTCGTTCCTTCCGCCCGTATTTGCGAAACGAGGTCTAGCCCGTAAATTCCACAGAGTCCATGCCTCCTGGCGCCGCCGGGCGGACTCGAATATAAGAAATAAGAAGCCATTATTTCCAGGGCCGAGAAAGTTAAACTCTAAATTAAGGAACTCCTTAACACTCCGAGCGAACCCTTTCATTCAGAGCTATCAAAGATACGATTCATTATGACTCGTTAGAAATTAGAATTAGATTGTTCCCCCTCTTGAGCGAAATTACTCCTGCAATTACCGATGATAATCAGGAAACAAAAGGGTCAAAGATAGATGAAATAATTAAAATATTAAGGGAACAAATTAAATATAATAATTTAAAGAATTCAATATAGACTTTATAAGAGATCCTTTCGTTTCTTTAATCTCATTGGTAAATGCATGCATCATCCATCATCTCGAGAGATCGCAAGAACAACCAATGACGCTTTAGACACACAAATGACTTCGAAGATCAATGGATTGCAACTATGGCTCGCTCTTCCATTAGAATCCCGCATTGGCCACGTGGCTGTGGATAGTGATGCGGCACGAGAAGCAAAAATCCCGGCTCCAGAAACACCTTAAAGGCAAGCGGCTCGGCGTGCGAATAAACGAGGACTCAATCTACATAAAGCAGGTTCTAAGCCACCCCTTAAATTCCCAGTCCTAGTATCGTTTAGCTTATACATTGTTTGGTTTTTAGCGAGCCACTGCACCCACACACACACACACACACACACACACACACACACACAAGTCTTAGGAACCATGTTTGCTTGACGAAGGAACACGTAGATCTTTAGAAACAAAGCCTGCATCGAAGAACTTTTCTTTTTTTCCCCACCAACTCTCTGTTTCAGCCAACCCTTTTTCTTCCTTGTTAGCACTGGCGTCACTGATTGCGAGTGAGTGTGGTTAAACGGCAAATAAGATTGCATACCGTGTCACCATGCACAGAAGAATGCGTTTTAATAATTTCCTCCTAGTATTATTAATGTAGATTCCATTATCCTATTAGAAACTTTTGCTGGACCCCTTTGAGAATTGTCGCTTTGGCACGAGCTTGGTAGAATAGAGGAAGTGGAGGACAATCAGTGCTTTGGAAGGTAACAGCGGTCATGAAAGAACAGGATTCTCAAATAAAAGCCTTTAGAATAGTCTTCGTTATAATTAAAATCTCATCCCTTTTATTACCATGTAACAAATTATTCGTTATTCGAAGTCAATAACAATGCGATATTCGAGTCCAATAAAAAAAGAGATCATCCAAATTTCTCTCATTATAAAAAAAACTCCGTTTATAAAAATTGGTTGTTATGAAATATAAAAATTATACGAATGAAATTAACTAAAATACAGTGTCCTTGTTTCTTACTCAGCTTATTAAAGAGCACTGAAAAAGATAATGCGAGTAAGATGCTACAAGTAAGTTTTGTACACTTAATGAATAAGGATACTATTATTCATTCAATTGACAGCTACACAAGGACGAGGATGTCCGGCAAGATCCTTCGACACTAAACACTACCGCCTGGCAGGAATACCGACTGCTGACATCGGTAAGCACGCCTGTCTTCGATCGCAAGGGAAATCGGGACAATGAAACACGAAAAGCGAATCTACTTGGCGTGGCTGGCACGGACGTGCCAATTGACGACATCCGAAAGCTCACGTTGCCCTACAAGCTCGGCGTGAACGGCTACGCTTTCATCGTCTCGAACAATGGATACGTGATATTGCATCCGGACCTTAGACCAGTCTTCAGAGGCAGGCTCAAACAGAATTATAACAGTGTCGACCTCACCGAGGTCGAGATCCTTGACGATGGCCGAGGTCCAAGGTAACGCACCCTCACAAATCAATTAACTAGACACGTCATATATAATTACTAAACCATCATGATTTATGTAAGATAAACATGCTTGTGTAGTACGATGAATTATGTGTAATTCAGATTGCAATATGTGGTTTATGTTATATTGTTTATGTGGGAAGAATTAAATAGGTTTCATATGAATTTGTAATACAGAAGTAATAATTTATTATTGTGTAAAGTTTTGCAGGATGCTAATTTAAATTCTGTAGGTAATTCTCCAAGGTAACGCACCCTCACAAATCAATTAACTAGACACGTCATATATAATTACTAAACCATCATGATTTATGTAAGATAAACATGCTTGTGTAGTACGATGAATTATGTGTAATTCAGATTGCAATATGTGGTTTATGTTATATTGTTTACGTGGGAAGAATTAAATAGGTTTCATATGAATTTGCAATACAGAAATAATCATTTATTATTGCGTAAAGTTTTGTTGAATGCTAATTTAAATTCTGTGGAAATATTCATTGAATTCTTTATTGAAATTGATACTAAATATTTAATAAGTTCCTTCGATTTTCTTTGTTAAAAGAAAGTTATAGATTCTGTCTGGATAACCCATTCTATTTATTTGTTAGGAATGGAATCGTCATCCCTTTCATTGGATTCCAACGCAAGTTCAATCTCCGCGTATATTTCGTTGATCTGAATAGTTCGCATTGATGGAAATGCTCGATCGATTCGGTATTTTTCGATGCACGTATTATCCCATTGAATTTAGCATCGTGCGATTTTCTAAAGCTATCGTAATATACTCTGCACAAAAGACCAGAGATTTCATTGTGTTTTGGCTATTTTTAACTTGTGAGAATGAGTGGAAATTTCAATTTGTCAATGTAAATGTACGCAGGAATCCTGGACCGGAAGTACTCGAACTGCGTGCGGCATTGGTGGATCATTTGACTGGTAGCACGCGTGGTATACCAGTGAAACTACATTACGATGATAATCGACGAGTGACACTTGAAAGACGCGATTACTTTTATGCTCCTTTGCCTGGTACTCCGTTTGGATTGGCTGTGGCGATACCGAATTATGGGACAACTTGGATCAAGGTAAATTAATAAATAAATTATACATACTTATTTTACTTCTTTCAATTCTAGCATTTTGATATATTCAAAAAAAAAACATCTTTATCAATTACATTTCTGTATAATAATAATTCTATTTGAAGTATATTCAAATGAAAATTCCCAAAGGGTAAACTTTATTCGATTACTTCATCATACTTGAAATATCATCTCGCAATTGAAAAGGTTAATGATCCCAAAGTAAATCTTTTCCTTAGCGCAAAAGTAAACTCACTAAATTTCAAGAGTGACTAATCATTTTACTAGATAAATTTAGCACTCTATTTTCTTTGGCACACTTTCATAAGTACGAAATAGAACCGTGTGGCTTTCTATGCATTAAGATTCATACCATACGCGTATGGTACGTACATACATACGAATAGATGCGAAGGGGGCAAATACCGGAAGTTTATAGAGGCACCGAAATGCCGAGCAGGTGGTAATCCCAGCGTGAAGCTGGTGACTCCAGGCGAAGGTGCGTTCTTGAGATTGTGGCCTGCATAAACTTCGAGGCATAAACCCTTCACCAGGATGGCGAACACCCGGCTGGCACAAGGTGTATACTTTCCAAAGGGTTCACTACTATGAAATCCCTTGGAACCAGTCAACCCTTAAAAGCTCCCGTCACGCCTCATTCCAATATACTAGACTTTCACAGGATCTAATAAAAAATAAACAGCACACCTGTGATCGTAATTCTAGAATATCAAAGATAGAATATTTTCTTACAATTTTCTAATAAATTTTTAATTTAATATTGTTTAAGGTGGGCGACGAAATCCGCCGGAATCAGAATATGAATATTAATATCTCAGAGTTCTTTGCTGGTGATAATTGGAGAGTTCATCCTGGTTGGGTTTATTGCCGATATCATTATTTGGAAGGACACGAATTTAGTTCGCCGGAAGAGGAACTTCGTGAATTCCTATATCTTCTTGGAAAACCAGGCTGGCGTTGGGCGGATCAGTATGAATCTTATCCTGACGTTGACGAAGAGATCCCTGAAGAGGCAGACTGTGGCAGACAAACGCTTAATCACGATGATTATTACTGTAATAAAGAATTGATGCAATTGTTGGTATTCGACGCGAAGGCGACGAATGCTAGTTTCTCCGGGAGTTTCATGCTCGAGGATCCAAGAGCTCGACAGTTGGCAGAAATTTATGGCATCTTCCTGAGATTCGTCGCCACTCAAAGTGGCCTAACGAGATGGCATCATTTGGATTCGAATAAAGTGCCGGATGAAAGCGATGGCATTGTTTTTGGTGATCTTCATAGAAGAGCTGTCAATGAACCCTGGTATAAGGGTGCCATTTTTCAAAATGTCCTTGATCCTAACAGTATATCAATAACAGGTTAGTCTATTTTAATTAAATTCATTACTATTATTTATTATTTAAAATACTAAATTAAATAGCACATAAATAATTTAGAGTTCTTCTCTTAATTTCCACTCTACCTATTTTTTCCATCTAATTTTGGCATTGTTCACTTATTTTAATGAAATACACAGTCATGAAAGTGTTAAAATAGAACCGTTTAATTTAACGTGTTTTCTTTCATGTTCATTTTCCTGCTCAGTCCCGTGGGAAGCTGGCTCGGACGCTACCGTAACAGTATCGATGGGTATATTCCCCAAGGACGGTGGTAAAATCGCACCGGCAGCAGTCCTTGGCTTCCAAATGCCCATGACGGACCTTTATAAACGATTCATCAACTTGACGTCATTCTCGAGCAATCCGGCTATGAATTGTACCAAAAAATGGATCGATTGTTACTTGTTAGATCAGAATGGATATGTTGTGATCTCAGAAGCACATAATGATACTGGTCAGTTTATGGGAACGCAAGAAGGTGCTGTGATGAATTCAATGGTTGGTCAGGGACTTTTTAATCCTGTGGAGATTTATGATTATCAAGCATGGTGCGAGGATGTTGTGAGTATTACTTGTAATTCAATTTTTCTTAATTAATTATATAATATTTAGAGAATTTAAATAATCCCGAACGCTCACCTGTAATAATTTAACCTTTTCATGTATTACTTGCTATCTTTGAATTTGAATTATCTACAAATTAACATTTTGTATTCAAATACAAAACTCTGTCTTGCCATAGAAATTCTCCATGCTTTTGAGCAAGTGATCTCTTAAAATCTGTAGTGAGAAAGTTCTAAGAAAGGACTGAGAGTTGAATGAATGTTTAAAAGTGGAAGCAATTGTGTCCGCGTCGTCTCGAAAGTTGCTTTAAGATCGGAATCTTTAGACCGCAGGCGAAATTGCTAGCCGAAGGAAACGGAAAACCGTGAGAACAAAAGCAGGCTTACATCTTCTATATACTATGGAATAGTGTCGAGAAACAGTCATGAACCAGCTTATATTCAGAGAGCACGGAAACTCGAAGTAGAATTTGGCCTGCAGCGGAAAAACGTCTTTACGTGACAGGACAAACTGTATTCCAGCGCATCAACGCTGCTGCCAGTATTCTGTCGAATCCACTGAGATACGTGTGGAAACTGTTGCTCTGGTTTCTGGTAAGAGCAACATGGTTGACGACCCAGTTCGTCAACTTGCCCGTTAGCTATGGCAAAGTTCATGCGGACGAGGATGCACCGGATCCACCACCACCCGCTCGACCCTATCTTCACCACTACCCTTGCGATCAACAGAGGACTCTCTACATGATGAACAACACTATCGCCGCCAACGGCATCACCAATCACTCCGATTACTGCTCCAGGCCTTTCTACGCTTTGCGGGTTAGTATCCAGAAGCATCGAAATGCATTTAACTACTCACTCAGAAGAATTGAGTGCCAAGAAAAATAGTGAGAGATAAATTGTTGAGATAGAAATTATTTTTGTATGAAAATATTTAGTTGGTATTTTTAAAGGAATTGTTAAAATTACTTGGATGAATTTCTTAGGTAAGATTATATCCAATTTCAAACATCGGCATATTTCTTCTGGACATTCCTTTCTTGATTAACTTTCTTCGCCGCGAAATCGCTCCGGCAAAGTGAATATTTATTAAATGGATCCTTCGCGTAGAATGGAGCCAATCAGGCTGATAGCTGTCCGCGCAACATCGGGACAATTACCTTCATTTGCCAGGCGAATCTTCCTTGCTCGAGACACGAGAATTGTACCCTCGAATTCCCTGGCGATATCTCTCGCTCGGCTAACTTTCCAAGAGCGTCGGCGTCGTCCGCGGAGAAACAGTGCGGTAATACTCGAGGATCTCACCGCAATTTTATTAAAGAAGTTTCCCCTCACTTGAACCATTTGCATCGGACGAAAAGTACAAGCATCGAGTGTTAGGGAAAACTGATTGCATTGCTTCAACCCGAATAACTTACACTTCTTTTTAGTCCTAGAAAACTAGTTATTCTTCTATTTTACTAGCATTGTTTTCGAATATTGTACATTTTTCCTCAGGTTTTTCTCTATGCTTGAACAGAAAAAGTATAATCTTGAATAATTTACAGGTACCACACACAAATCTCCTGTTAGTGGTAGTAAATGCGATGTACCAGACCTGTTACAAGAGGCTCGAAGTAACGCCTGTCAACATTTCCCCGTTGGAGTACGCAACGGGCGCCGAGGACAGACCTTGTTACAAATTACCGCTGAACGACCTTAAGAGACGGCGCCTCGAGGGCTGCTTCACCGAGCATCCCTTGGAATATGAGATCGAAGCCTGCGGTGGAGCATCGGCCATGGCCCTATCTTCCTTGCTATTCGCCATTCTTATGTCCAAGACTTTATGTGTGCTTCTCGTATGAGTGCCGCTTGACAGCTGGAAAGAGAAACTGCTCTAACATCGACCACTAAGACACCCCCGTTCAACTTGCCATTCCTCTGTTTCCCTCCTCGTGAAAGATGTCCCGTATATAAAGAAAGTCGTAAATGAGTTGTGTACGGCTCATCGAGAGGGATTGAGTGTTTTTGCTAAGTGATATTGTTAAGCTAAGTATAAGTGATTTCTCTAATAAAGGGGATATTTGCTATCGAGTAAAATGGGTTGGTGAATGGTGGATGAAGAACCCTTCGCACTTCCTGTTTCAATATAATTATTAATAATCTAGAAATCGAATGAGTAACATATAACGAATTGCCCTGTGCATTAATAGAATTATTATATTAATAGTTTCACTATAACTATGAATAATCTAGAAATCGAATGAGTAATATATAACAACAAATTGCGCTATGCATTACATATATTTTTATATTAATAGTTTCACTATAACTATTAATAATCTAGAAATCGAATAAGTAACGATAATAGATAGATGTTGATATATTTGAATCGCAAGATTCTCTTTCCCATATCAGATTACATAATTTTTGTACTACGAACAGCTGAAGGCCATTGAGGAAGACTAGGGTCGATCGTGTCGAGGCAAAAAGAAGTAAAGCGCCAACTAAGAGCTTTGCCATTGATACGAGATAGAATTGCGAGACGGCCTGGCGTCGCGGTGTCTGTTGATCCTGTGGAAGGAGCGCCTTCTGGATGAGTTCCATTGCCCCAATTTACTCGATTATTTACGACCCTTCGCTATTTCCCATGTAGGCCACTAACCATCCCAACCAGTTCGAACCATTCGAACGAATTTTTCAGAATCAACCTTGAGAATCATTTATCTTTTCAAAAATGTGTTGCTATAAAAAATATTTAGTCTCGCATTCCACATTCCAGTCGAATGTTTACCGAGTCGGTTTTACGTCAGGGATCACGAGTTAAGCTTGAACACACAGTACACAGAGAGTAATATTAAATTTGCAGAGCTCGGGAAATTGTTTTTCCACGCAGTATTATCCAACCAGCGGAGAGTATATCGAGTAGCCCAGTTCCCTCTGAGATCCGACTACAATTTTTTGTCCGGCCGAAGGTCGACTCTCAGACAGGATGCTAGCCAAAAACCGTAACTCAACAAAGGCGCCCTATGATAAAAGTTATCGTCTCTTTGACCTACATTGCATCATCTTGGTAATCCTAGTTTCACCACTCTGAGTAACGCTTATCCTAAACTATTATTTTCAAGTACACTTACAATCAAACTTATCTACGTATTTTGTAATCATGCAGGAAATTAGTTTGCAGTATAATATATAGTTTTGTAATTAAATGAGAGATTAACGAAGTTTAAACAAATATTAATAACTATTTCTATATAATTTACTTCAGGTATTTATATTACATAAGATTATAGTGATCCACGCAACTTTCTAATGAAATAATTATACAAATGAAAGCTTACGAAAACTTTGCAATTGAACAAGATTAAGTTCTACGGAATAAAGTGCGCGTTTGAAAGAGATGCGAGGACGCCGCTTGAAGAAAGAGGGGTCCTGGAAAGGCAAACATTACTATGAATTTCCGGCGTCGGTCTCGGAAGCATGAGTTGGTCGGGGCGAGCGGCGCCTATCAGGGAGCGTCGGGTGGCGCAGGCTCGGACGTCGGGGCGCCGGGGGTGGTTTAGTCCGATCGATAAAAGGGGCAATCGTAGCGAGCGATGGTAGGAGCGCGCGCGGGTCTTATCGCGCATTGCATGGCGACGTCGACGACGGCGACGACGACGACGACGAGAAGCACGGCCGGCCCCGAGCATCCTTAATGTCAGACGCGAGCACCGTCTCGGCCTCAGTTTTGTTTACCGTGTCCTCGCGTAAACAGCGGAGAGCCGACGAGCAGGCAGACCTGCCCGACGACAGTGATGAGGTTCCACTCCCTGGCCGCCGTCGTCATCCTGATCCTCATCGAGGCACCCGATCCTGGTGACGGCATCTCCTATAAAACGTAAGTCACCTATCATCAATATCCAATTATTCACTCTTATACCGTCCTCCTACTCCACAAGCTTCATTATTTCAATACTACTTAATGACAGTTCCATTACCGTTCAATTGAACTAACAGTTCACCTTGAATCGTCAGTAAGAGCATACATAGATGACACTTGTATTAGACTTTAGTTTCATTTCAGTCGAATATTATCATGGAAACTTTCTTCCGCTATCTACTTTCGATGGAACAGCATGTACGAGTTTGTCTGACCATACACGCGTGTATTCTACTTACGCCGCAGTTCACCCGCAGAGCGACGGTGTCATCCCACTTTTTACTCCAGTTCGCGCGATCAGTGTGACAATGTGCCGTGTAATTCTCATTGACTCAATTGGCTGACAAGCACTCTGGCAACGTTTCATGTGCGTTTATATTTCTTGCCGAGTGCCCTCGTGACCCTCAATGCGTACTAGCTACTATTTATCCAGTCGAGCTTCATCGGCACTAGTCGATCTTCGATTGGACTGCGTTACAGCTGATATCAGAAGTAACTCTCTCTATTCTCTCTCTATCTATGTTATCGCTCTATATGCTTCAGTTCTGTGACGCATAAAGAATATTAGCTGGCACGGACCTGTCAATCTTGAATGGTAGAGATAGAAATTAATCACTCTTTAAGATTTCATTGGACTTTTAACGCTACTAATATAACTACTTTCCAACCAGTAATTCGACAAAGTTACGCCGCTGAATGAACACGTATATGACTTTAAATGTCACGGGTGTTAATCCGCAGTTATTTGTTTTCATTACTGTTAAACGAACTGTCATTTAACTTTCTTCTGACTATCTTGATATTGTTCAGTCAAAGCTATGTTTTGTTTAAAGGTTTTGTTATTTAGTTTCTGACCACATTGACATTTACAGAGTGAAGACATGGGCGGACAAACTGGGTTTCGAGCTCTCGCAATTAGGCACGTACGTAACAAATGTGGAGAAGTTCCACGAGAGCTACAAGCAGGCGGTGGTGAAGCCACGTGATGGAAATGCTCTCGTCCATGAGATAGCGAAGGATATCAAAGCGATGATGGAATCGAAAATATCAGCGATCAAGGTATTCCCTTCAACAGGATGACTCAGAAAAATCATGGAATTCAAGTTAATTCCACGTTTCCAATCAAATTGTTCGTTAAATTTAATTAACTTCTATATGAACACTCAGTAATAATTCCTAATAATAACAAGGATTTATTAGATTTTCATATAGTTGGTATATAAACACCTGTTTAAAATCTAGCAAATTTATACAGAAGGGGTTGACAGTCTCTAAAAGAGAAAGTAAAAAAAAGTGCCATTGAATCTTTTCTTTGCAGAGGATCATGGATGTAGCTGAAACGTCAGCACTCTCAGCGCCGGATCTCGACCCACCGGAGTCCTTCGAGTTCATTGACGCGAAGAACAACTCGATTGACTTGAAGCACAGTTCGCACTTTGGCGGCCAAGTGAACCTAAACATGTCAGCGGTGCACGTACCAACGAATGTCTACGACAGAGCATCGAACGTGATCAGAGCGATCAAGTGGTCCGAGGAACTCGATAAAACCTTCATTAATAATTATGAGCAGGACCCTTCGTTGTCCTGGCAGTACTTCGGCAGTGCCACTGGATTTATGCGCCAATATCCTGCTATGAATTGGTACATGGAACCAGTGGACCTCTTCGACTGCAGGACCAGAAGCTGGTACATCGAGGCCGCTTCTAGTCCAAAGGACATGGTCATTCTCATGGATACTTCCGGTAGTATGACTGGAATTCGTAAGGAAATCGCTAGGCATGTTGTTAATAATATCCTGGACACTCTTGGGAACAATGATTTCGTGAACATTATTACTTTCTCCAATGAAACCAAAGAGGTAAGTATTCTGTTTATATATTAACAATTTTTAGATTAAACATTTATTTATTTACTAGAAGAATAATTTACTTATTTGAGAATTTATTACTGAGTTACTGTTTTCAAAGAGAAATTAATTTAGTAGCATTTTAAGATATCCTGAGTCAGCAAGATCATTGAAATCTCACAGGTGGTGCCCTGTTTTAATGACACTCTGGTACAAGCGAACTTGGCAAACGTGCGAGAATTGAAGAGAGCTATCTCGAATTTGGACACTGAGAAGATCGCCAATTTCTCCTTGGCATTGACCACTGCCTTCGAGCTCCTTGAAAGTTATCGCACCGATCGCGAAGGTGCCAGATGTAACCAAGCCATAATGCTCATCACCGATGGTGTGCCGTATAACTTCAAAGAGCTCTTTGAAACTTACAATTGGAGGGACAACCCTGACAAACCATTGAAAGCTGACATGCCTGTGAGGATATTCACGTATCTAATTGGAAGAGAAGTCGCTGACGTTAGAGAAGTCCAATGGATGGCTTGTGCGAATAGAGGATACTTCGTGCATCTTTGTACTCTCGCTGAAGTCCGTGAAGAGGTAAAGTTATACTTATTAAAGTATATTATATTATAGTAATAATAATTAATCATGTGTCAATTTTTTAATCTTTTTCTAAGAGATCGTAAAGCATAAACTTTCTTTTAATATAGAAAAAAGTGTTTTTATTATTACGTATCAGTGAAAGTTTGACAAATAATTAAACAGTAATTTATGGTTTTTTGTTGCTATCAGGTATTAAAGTATGTGCCTGTAATGGCGAGACCATTGGTCCTGGGTCGAACAGATCATCCAACGATATGGACCCCTGTCTATGCTGACGTCACTGACCCGAAGATGACCGACTGGCTTTGGGAGCAGAGGGAAAGCGAGGAACAAAAGGAACGTTTCCTTCTTTATCACAGAAACAAGAAGTTCTTTAACACCGAGGAACAAGATCGCAGATTCGTAAAGAAACCAAAACGTGTTCATGACCAGACCAGCGAACTTCAGGAGTACAGACTGATGACTTCAGTTAGCATGCCAGTTTTCGATAGGCGCGAGAACGCGGTAAGATCCCCCTTTCGTCATTTACAAATGACACACTGTGCAGATCTCTTTTTTTCGCGAGCAAACTAGGCTCTCGATGTTCAAAACAAGGAATCGCTGCGATACGAAATTTCTCTCGCTTATCGCCGAGACATTGGGTAAAAAGTGATCGCTGTACTCTGTGTTTCAATAGTTATTTGTAATGATCCATTGAAATTTCACAATAATTCTAGAATTCTATGTCTAAATTCGGTTATACTGAAATGTGCCTGTGATAACAAGGTTTCACAATGATAATTTGATATCAGCATTATTCGTTAAGCTGAAATCATTCTTTCAACAATCGCATTCATTGCTCATCCGAATCACAATTCGATTATTCGCTCTTTCTCTTGCACTCTTATCGCTTTCATTGTTTGGAGCATCATCATATCGATTTACTTTTCAACATCATCGTAATACTCCTTGCACGCTACTGATCACCGAGAAACATCACCGTTACACATTCACTCTTCGCGAACCCGGAAATAGTAATTAAAAAAAGGCATAAAACTTTTCGAATTGCATCTTAAATCAGTGGTCAGTTCTTTGCAAATCAATATTCCTACAAATCTCAAGATAATGCCAAGAAATCGAAGGTAGATTCTCCGACAGATTGGTATAATTTCGAGACTGATTAAATTCCTACCATATTTCAAGATAAAACTTTGATACTTTTAAAATTGAATAAACAAAGCCAAGAAAGAGTAAAAGTATCCTTAATCATCGGATGCGTTGTACTCGAGACAGGCACACAAATAAAGAATCTTCAAACACACATGTATTCGCGTCACGTTACATAGCATTACATCGCGTCATATACAAAAGCGACACATTGAGCAGCTGCGCAGTTTCCTTTGGTTTTAAGTTCCTCTTTGTCCACAGAACATCACAAGGCAGGTCCTGGTGAACGAGGCGTACTGGGTGACAGAGACAAGAGAGGTTGGCAGCAAAAAACAAAGCAAAAAACACAAGCAACATTGTTTCAATGCATAGTACACCCTGTACCCTTCACCCTTTATATTTGCGCGTCTAAGCGCTCTGTCTGCTTTCCGTCTACTTGAACTACTGGAACTAATTAACCCTCTTGAAGTGGACTGTGTATGACTTTCGAAGCAATTAATGAATCCGTACATAACACATCAGCTATTGTTTTTCCTATTCGTCTACTTGACACTATTAACGATGAAGCTTTCCTTCATTGTTAATGAAAAATTGCAAGGATCAGAATGAATTGTTGATCAATTAATTAAAAGCAGATGGAGTTTCGAGGACGCGTCATTCTTTCGTTCCATTTAGGTCCACATTCGTCTATCTGGTATCTCTTACTTTGGTCTCTGACTCTAGTATACTGGGTTTTTTAGTTGATTCATTAGGTAGGTTTAGGTACTTTAGTCTACCCTGTCTGCCCTGTCGAGACGAGTAGAAAACGGATAATCCCGCCCGCCCGCCTGTTGGATTGCGAACGGCGATACTCCTCGTAATGTTGCCACATTTGATCATTCAGTCTCGTAGAAGGTCTCGCTCTCCAGTGACTCATACATACATCCGTAATCTATACTATTTATACATACTAACATTCCCATCATATGCCTATATAATATATACTTATATAGAGAAAATACATGACTAACGTGTGGGTGAGGGTATTTGATTGGGCGCCGAGGCCTATGAGAACAAAAGCACATGTAACATGGTACGACTTGAGAAGTTTCTTGAGTGCTAGATATCGTTAGACGAGTATATCAGTAGTACTAATTTCGAGCGCCGTCACGACGATCGTTCTAACGCTACAATTCATTTCAGGAATCTTCCCGATTTTTTTTTGAAAGTATAACAATATTTCTACTGAATAAAAAAGAAAGAATATAGTAATGAAAAAGTTATGGAACGATCCTCGTGAGAACTTGCGACGGCGCTTCTAATTGTGATTTGATTAAACACTTAGGATATAGCCTGCGTCCGACATTCTTAATTGTTCTTATTGTGTATCGTTCTTATTGTTATCGTTATTTACTTGGGAACCGTAGTTGAGCTAGTTTATATACGTCCAGAACGTGTTGCGCCAGATGGACACGTTTATTGTTGCCGTTTATTTAGTAACTCTGGTTTTTTACTTAACAACTAGCAAGTGTGTCCTTAGAGAAACTCATTGTGATAGCCTTGCTGGAGAAGGTAGATACGCTTCTGGTTATGCGACTTGGGACATGACAGTCATACTCGTAATTTATTTGAGAAACAAGCAACAAGCAACCACAACCCCACTTCGAACCACACGGAATATTGGGTATCGCTAAAACACTCTACTTATTGTCTGCGCAGACGAGGATCGCCGATCTCCTCGGCGTCGCTGGCACAGACGTTCCCATCGAAGAGATCCAAAAACTTATGATGCCGCACATGGTATGTTAATTAATTTATAAAATTTATATACAATCTTTATTACAGTGATATATTTTTTTACTTTTACTTTTCAGCTTGGCGTCAATGGATACGCATTTATCGTGACCAATAACGGATTCATCCTGATCCATCCTGACCTCCGACCAGTGGTAAGTTTAAAATGATTTTAATTAAAACAAAGATTATTTTAAATCATTTTTCTTATGTCTATGTTAATGTTAATTTATTTAATAGTTCCAGGGTATTTTAAAGCCTGCTTATAATAGCGTTGACATGGCAGAGGTCGAGTTGATGGATCAAGATCGTGGACCAAGGGAATTCGACGAAGGTATCATTATGGTAAGAAATAGTTTATTATTTAATTTAAACTAAATATTATTCAAACATAATTCTAGAAATGCATAATTAAAAATATGTCGTTCGATGTTTTTTGCTTCAGCTGCGAAATGATGTAATCAATCAGGCGAACGGTAGCGTGACACTCCACACGAAGTACCACTATGACGACATGGTAAGAAAAACAGTAATCCTGTACTCTTAAAGTAATAATAGAAAGATTATTACTAATACTTTGAAATGGGATTATCCTTGTAGAAACGTGTCGGCAGAGTGAAGAGGAAATACGACTATACGGCGATACCAAATACGCCGTTCTCGGTGGTGGTGAGTTTGCCGGAACACGACCACACCGGAAGTTACAGAGTGCACGCGACCGAAGAGGTCCATCGTGCGCACGTCAGTGGTAAGGACTTTTCAAATTTATTATAACCCTTTGCGTCCAATCTAACAACCGGCAGAGTTCGTGAGTTGCATACACGCGATCTCAAGTTCGAGATTTCATTTTCCTTTTTTTTTCTTTGTTCGTAACGCGATGCCAAAGCACCGGCTGTTTCTCACAGTCAACGATATAAGGAAAGTTTTGGTGGAAGAGGGTGAAAGGGAGGAAGTCAGAAAAGTTTGAAGATCAATTTTCACTTGCTGGAAAGTGTGGGTAGAATTTGAAAGTTTGGAGAGGGTAGAAATACTTGGGTGTGGGTTTAGAAAGGGCAAAGGTATAAATAGACGAAGATATCGAATTTTCAGATAGTCTAGAAATCAAGTATGAACTGCGACAGATTGTAAAAGTGACAAGGAAAAGTAGATTTCTTTAAAAGCTTGGACCACAGTTGCAGAGAATATTTGCTCAAACTTGGCAAAGCCACAAACCGCAATATCGTGGAAAGTACTTCTTCGAGAAAAGTTTTTACCAAGGATGTTCTAAATGCAATTCTATATTTTACTTCAAAAAGCATTGAGTGAAACGAATATCGAGCAGTATGCGAAAACCCAGCGGATAATCCTTCACTTGTATACTTTTCTGAGAGTTTCTTGTCTGTCTCCACTCGAGAAAAGTTGTTGCTGAGATTTATGCGGAACGGCAGGAAAAGTTTCCATTCAATCTCGCCGTGATACCACTACGAATACTACTTTTCTCGGACAACAAGTTTCAAACTGTTTACTTGGTCTCCAAAAGTTGTTCGACAATTTAACTCATAAAGAAAAATGAAAGGTTTAACATTAACACAAGTTGAATCTTTAATTAGATTCTAGTTTGTTAATTTTTAATACACAATCATTACCTAATTAGTCTTTGATATTAGAACATATATTTGCGATCGATATTTCCTTATTCTTTAATAATGGGATTTTTTAATATCATGTATGGATACTTATAATATTACAAGTACGTAAAGTGACTGCCTTGAAACAGGGACAAAGTTGCGTCTGTTTCAGGCGACAACGTCTCCGATTACTTCAGCGGCACTAACTGGCGGGTTCACCCACACTGGTTATATTGCAAGTAAGTCTCATTTACATCAATTTTAACCTTTTACATCCTACATTATAAGTTAATTAATTCGCACGTTGTACTTCATCATTTAGATATCATTACGAGGACGAACGATCATTCAATAATTCAGAAGCTCGACTCCTTCACTTTTTGGAGCGCACCCGCCAGCCGCGATGGAAGTGGAACGATATGAAACAGCCATCGCAGCCACCCGAATATTCGGCTGCGAGTTCCGGCAATGAGACTCATCGAAAGTCAAAGCGTAAGTATAATTGACAAGAGTGTGATTTTTACAAGAAGATATACCGTTTGCCAAGATAATTGAGAAGTATTTCTATGGGAACAGCCACGCCATACAAAGCGGATAAAGATTCTTACTACTGCGATCGGGATCTTCTACAAAGTTTGGTATTCGACGCAAAGGTAACCGAATGGTTTGCAAATCCCAGTACCATCCGCGAGGATAAAGGGTAAGCATATTTCCAATTCAAAACGCCTGCTGCACGAAAAAAAAAAAGCCACCCCAGAAACTCACATTCACCTTTAGCACTCTTCTCACGTGCACCAAAGTTTCTCGTGTTCCGATCGATTAGATTTCTCTAGGCACCGTTGAGTTTCTAGTGTTTTTCCGAAGATCGTTTCTGAGTTCTGGAAAGGAAATTGGTTCTGTGCACACAATTCCATGCGTGATTCTTGTCAGGATTTCGTGAATGCCACAACACCTGTTCGTTTTTTACTAATGTTTAACACGTTTGACGCCATGCAGACCTTTAGCTAGGCTGATGAATCTGCTGCCCAGGTAACGTTCATCACGACGCACTTTACGTTCTTTCTTAAATGACCCTCGTACTTCCACCGAGCGCATACAATCGCCTTCAGCATTCATTAAGTTATCTGTATTTTCAAACTTATAATTTCTCTCATTGAAATTCGTAACGCTTGATTTGCAATTGGTTTCTTTATTCGCTTGTGTCTTAATTCGCACCCTTTTAATTGTAACTATCGTTTTAGTAATCTCATTTTCGAAGTCGATACTTGTTGTGTCTTTCGATTCATTTCAATGTTTTATCCGCAAGAGAATTTGTACATCCACGAGATGAGAGAATCGTAGGCTGGGCCACAGAAGGAGACAACTTTCCAGCGAACACATCGTTAACAAAAGGATCTTCATTTCATCATGCTATCGCTGATACATACTACTGTAGACTTATTACAAATTTTTATAATTCGACTTTTAATACATATAAAAATTTCCAATATTAATAACTATGCCTCTCAGGCTAGCTTGCTTAACAAAAAGATACAAGAAGCGTGAAGTTAAACTTTTACAAACTTGTGTATCATTCATACAGTAGTATGAAGCGCACTGCTTCGAGCAAAAAGCTCGGAAATATTGTATTTGCGCTGTTATCAACAAAAGTATACACCTGTTTTATAGGAAGGAATTCCAGCAACGATTTGGCGTGACTCTTGCGTTTATGGCGACGCACAGTGGTTTAACGAGATGGCAGGATTTCATTATGGACGAAGAGAATGGCATATCCGAAGAACATTTCAGTAATATGCATCGTAGAGCCATAGACGAAGTCTGGTATAAACGAGCAGTCGAGCAACATTACGTCCAATCCGACAGCTTTGTATTCTCCGTGCCAATCGACGAAGAGGGCGCGGATAATACGACTTTGGTCACTGCCAGCCGAGCTGTTTTCATTGGTAATCATTTACTTTTATATTAAATCATCGTATACATACAAACTATTCAATTCTAACTGAATAATATCAATTACAGAAACATCGAAGGGAAAAGCACCAGCAGCAGTGATTGGTTTCCAATTCCAACACACAGCGCTGCAAGGGCTCTTTCAAAACATAACGTACAATTGCGAGAGTCCGGGTAATTGTCGTTCACATTGCGGGACTGACTCGTGGGCTTGCTACTTGGTGGATAATAATGGTTACATCATCGCTGCTGAGGATGAGGGCGATGCTGGTAAATTCTTCGGCGAAGTTAGAGGCCCTGTGATGACAAGTTTAGTGAAGGAAGGTATCTTCGAGAGGATCCGCATCTTCGACTATCAAGCAGTTTGCTTCAAAGCAACGCATACCAGTAACGACGGCAGCATATTACTCACGGTAATTTTATCTTACATTGAAAAATTTACGATCATCTTATGAATCCTGTATTTCCAATCAATCATTTTCCAGCCGTGGAAGAATCTACAAAAGATACTCGCATGGTTCATCGGTCAGGTTACGTGGACATGGGCGCACGCTACTATTTGGGAATCCGAGTACGCCGAAGCTTTCGCCTATCCCACTGATGAGGAGATATCCGAATCTTACCATGAAAGCGAGGACAAACCGCCCGTCGAGATTAAAGATGAGAAGCTATTTGATCAGAAAGTCCTGATCAATCGCACTCGTCCGGAAGCCTGTGACCAAGAAGTATGTCTTCTTCCTAGTTTCAATCTATTCATTAAACTTGTCGTTAAAAATTACTAATTAATTCCAGGTGTACCTGTACCTGCGTAACAATGTGTCGTTCAAGGCGTACGACATCGATGCCGACGTGAATGACGATTGCATGAGGCCGTACATCGTGCAACCGGTGAACAACAGTAATATGCTACTACTAGTGGTGAACACAGACTGTGCGGATACGGTGTCGCCACCGTTGAGCGTGGTACCGGAAGAAGTGATTTACGAGAATAATTCACTAGTCTGTCAGAAGTCTATCTCGCCTTTAAGGAGAAAGAGGCCGCAATCCTGTATACGAACTCACCCACGCGAAAGCGAGATTAAGGATCTCTGCGGTTTAGCAGGAAACTTAGGACCGAATTTCTACCTCCTTACTCTATTGCTAACAGTGTGCGTCCTGGCGAGGCAGGCAGCCTTCGCGCATAATTAAGTGAAATGCGAGTAAGAAATCTTGCGAGTAAACCTCTCCGCTATTGTATGGTAAAGTAACGTCTGTCGATTTTCAGAGATATCAGAGTATACAGCACCATGAGTAAGTTCATAGCCACACGAAACGATTTTCAAATTACAAATCAATCGCGTTCGTATGTGGACATGAATGCATCCCTGCCTCTCTATCTCTCTCGCATTTTAGCAGGGTTTTTTTGACTCGGAGATCCCGAGATGATCGCATGGCAAGGAATGCCAAGTATTCGCATCCTTTCTTCATACGTACTTCATGTTGAATGTGGAAAAATGATATATTATACTTAGCGGCAACGGGCACGATGAAGGGCGTGTCATGTTTTGCAAAAGCGACCGCTTTTCTTCTGTACATATATACTATTATATACTTCGATACAGGTGTAAGTACAGATTGAAATTGGGAGGTTTACGGTGCCGATCGAGCGTGTGAGTTTTGCTTTTGAAGCACCTGATAGCTTTTTGGAGGACAAAAAAAACGAAAATGCTACCTGGCACTGAATGTTCGCGCGATGCTCGCCGGCTTAGGAAATAAAGAACACACACACACAGACATGTTTAGGTCTCGTCTGGGAAAGTGGTTCTGGCGTGCTTGGAGTCTGAGTCTCGAGTCAGAACTCAATTAGATGTTTTAAGCAAACCAGTCATAGACATATATCCACGTATTGGTGCCGAACTAGTCCTAAAGATGAACCTTAACTGCCCAAAACGCAATTGCGGTTTGTACTCCGTATGCCGCTCTGCTCCCTAATTCCTTTTCTTTTTCTTTTATCCTTCTCCTTGTCTGTGTATGTTCGACCATCGCGTTACCGTGTAATCGTTAGTCCTTAAATGGTGCTTAGATCGTTACGACTGCAGAGTTATTATGCTAGAGGGATCGATTAGAAGTGTTTTTTACCAAATCATCCTGCATGTTGTCTTTCTACGTGAATGTTTCGATTTACAATGTATATTTACTCTATATGGATATATTGTTGCTATTAGGGGAACAATTATTAACTTCGTTGACGTTGCCGTTGCTGCGGCACGTATCTGATTCTTCTAACATATGTTTCTTCTTTAGATCAATACTGCTTAATGGGTAAGAAATCCCTTAAGCTTTACGTTTGAATCTTGAATTTCAGTTATCGTCCGCCAATTCCATCCAACTGAAATCTGTCATTTGCGACACATAGATTTATTTCCAAGTGTTAATTGTTATGGATAGTACGAATGGGATAAGCGCAGGGCGCTTTGCTGACGTGGGTTTGATCGGGGGTACACCGAGACAAAATAAAGTTTTATAAATTACAACTCTTGCACGTTTGTGTTCCGTGCAATCTCTCAGATAAGCCCTTCGCTACTTTTTTGCGGAGAAAGCCATGGATAATGAACTACTGGATCTCGAATAAAATATAGAGGAATGAATAAGCTGGATATTGGATCTGAATTCATTCAGATTTGTTGGCATGTTCGAGTATAATATAGTTGGAGTGTTAAATCTTTACGTAAAGAGATGCCAGACGAGAGAAGATGCGTAACGTAATCCTCTATGCAAGTAAAACCATTGCGTTGGTATCTCTAGAAATTAACTAGGTACGAGTAATTCTGTGCGTAGGACGAGATTCCTATGAGGAGTGAGCAAATTACTCTACGTCTTGAACGAGGAAGTTAATTAGCTCGAAGAAAGGAGGCCGGGAATATATTGTCCAGAAGGTAATGCTCGCGGATATTTCATACGGGCCAATTGACAACTAGGACGGACGGGGTGATGAAATCGCATTTGCCAGAAGAACGACTCGCTGCTGTCGCTGTCGTATAATTTCTACAAGTATAAAGTAGGATGGAGTTTTATATAGGGAGAGTATATGACGGAGCAGAGCCGCATACAGCGAGCGCACGTTCGTAATACTCTAAAAAGACACCTTCACATTTGCGCTTTGTACATTAACCGATCTAAGAACACGTCGTTTACTATTTATAGAGATTATGAATATTAATTTTGTATATTAATGTATTATACGACAGTTATAAGAATGTGTGCCTTTGGACACGCGGCTAAAGAAACAAAGTCTTGTTGTATGTTTTTCAAATAAACCACTAAAGACTCGACAACCAACTGCTCTCTGCTTTCCCGAGGCAAATCAACCAAAAGGATCATTGGAGACAATAGAATGCTAGTATTATATAACATGGAATTTATTATCATTTACTATATGTACATACAATGACTTGCATATGTATATGAAATGATTTATCAAAATCCCAAGCGTAAAGCTCGTGAATGTTACTTCATGCGACTGCTCGATTTCCGAATTATATCTAGCAAAACAGTCTTCCGCATTTTCTTGTGAAGACAATCTTGCAGTTCTTCCAAAGGGGTAGGATTTTGCATGAACAGTTTCAAACTACTGACTTTCCAGTCCTTCAACCTGTGGTCCGTTACTCTATCCTGAGGATAGTTATATGTTCGAATTTTCTCGTTTCTCGTTCGATTTCCGATTTGATGTTTCCTCACTGCGGTAATAGAACTACTTTGTTCGCTCAATTGTTTGTCATACAGTAATGCCTTTAATTTTAACATCGCGACATCCCTATTCTTTATTTGGGACCTTTCTTGCGCCGAAGTGACTGCTATGCCAGTTGGTATATGAACTATTCGAACAGCAGAATCAGTGGTATTCACACTCTGTCCTCCAGCACCACTAGCTCTCATTGTGTCTATCCTCAAGTCTTTGTCAAGTAAATTAATTTGTATATTCGATGGTTCCGGATAAACTGCAACCGAAGCTGTACTAGTATGAATACGACCATGTGTTTCTGTCAAAGGTACCCTTTGCACTCTATGAACACCACCCTCGTATTTAACTTTATCGAAGGCTTCCTTGTCATTTATCAATATACTAATACTTCTTATACCACCACCCATTGGTTTGTCGCAATCTATTATTTCGTAATGTAATTCTAATTGCTGTAAATAAGCTATGTACATGTTAAATAAGTCATTAGCGAATATCATTGCTTCGGAACCACCTACACCAGCTACTACTTCCAATACGGCTCTTTCATAAGTATCCATATCAAGATTATTAGCCATGGCTTCTAATAATTCATTGTCGATACTTTCTAGCTTTATTTTGTACTCCTGTAATTCTTCTTTCTTTAGCTCCTCCATCTCTTTATCGTCAGTGGCTAAAAACAAAGGATATATCCACAAAGCAAAATATTGCTATATACTAGATTAGCTGTCCTCTTTTATTATATCGTATACTGTACCTAGGTCCTTCAAGTTCTCTATATTAGATAGTATCTCCACTCTATTCTGTAAAACTGATTGTAGATCCTGGGATTGTACGAGTGGTCCAACATTCTCATCAGTTTGTAATTTTGAATACTTATACAAATTTGTTACATAATTCAAGTACTTCTTAACGTCCTCATCGTAGGGTTGTAATTCGACATTCGTGCTGAATGTTTTGGGATGAAGGGTTCTTGGCCTGGCTAGGAGGTTAACAAAAGGGTCGAGTTGTAAACTTGACGACCTTAACTTTCTCGCTTTAGATACACTGCGCCAACCAACGTGAACGGTACTCAGCCGTGAAAACAGTGACATCCTCCCACTTATTTAAAATCGCTCAATTATTAATAATTTTCTTCATCCACTCAGCAATGTTTACACCTACACAACCGCATTACTGTGTTCACTCTACATCGAGCAAGTGCTGGAAACCTAAACTGCGAAGTACAAGCAGGAATTTCGTCACGTGGATTCAAGGAATAAGATTGTAGACTCGAATTTGAGGTTGTATATTAAAGTTTAATATTGCTAAGTTTGTTCTACGTCGAAAACCCTTTTATTGTAATATATAATACGACGAATAATTTATGAATCAAAGTTTCAGGAAACGTTCGAGAAATGTAAGACAGTTGGCAATGGCAGGTGATGCCCACCATTTCGATAGTTCTGCAATCGAGATTCTATTATGCTTATCCCGTGTTTGTATAATACCGAAAAGATATAAGTGTAGCCGTGTACTCCGAGGCTTATTTTCGTGCAAACCACCGAAAGCTTATACGAGTTTGCGGCAGTGCACTCGCCAACGTTCGGTAAGTCTTTTTAAACTCTCTCTCTCCAAGCATCTCGATCTTTGTTCTTTCACAGTTACAAAGTAATTGTTGTATTTGAATGAAAAACATTAACAGTATATAAACCACGTAATATGTGCTATATGTAGGTAGAATGAAAAAGATGTCGTAACATTTTTATCGCTCTAGAATATGGGAAACTATAGTAGTGCGGTTTGTGGAATAGCCTTTGCGTTATTTGCTCTTAATGCAGTGTCGAGTTACGATTCTTAACTTTCACAACTCGGGTAACACGTCTATTTTAATGAATCAATAGAAATGTACCACTCGATGTAGCGACCATTCACATCTCGACTGTGTGAATGCATATGCGTAAAAATGATAGAATTGCGATGCAAAGTTTCCACGGTGCATAAATGCATGATCTTTGCAAAGTCGAACGCAGCTGGAAATACGAAAAGTTCCCCTACAAATATCGATTCATCCTGTTGCATCCCTCGCACGAGCGAGAGTCTTCCTCACGCGTTGACCCATTTTGGAAGAGCAATCAATAAGGTAGTAGTACTACTCGGTCCCAAGAAATTTCGTGATAAGCACGAATACAACGAAGAGCAAGAAGGCTCGAGACGCTGTGTCTTTGTCCTCGGCATTACATATATAACGTATTCCAGCCGCATAGATCTTTCTAATGCTTTTTTTAATCCTCCCTTGCAAACGGGTTCGCTTTTAAGCCGCACACGCTAGAAAGTTTCCCGTGTGAGCTGCCCGTAGAGCATTTATCGATGATCAATCCGACCCATCATGCATCGTACAATGTAGAGTCTGTTGCTCGTGCATTAGTTCCTTCCGGCGAGAATAGAGCCCGTTTCGAGCCTTTATCTCTTAAATACCGGAATACATTATATGCCACATATCGCGTCGAATGGTGGCGAGAACTATAACGGTCGAATCACGGTGTGTAAGTTGCCGCATATAATACACTGTAGGTGTGTAGGGAGACGCGATAGCCAACGAAACGAGAGTGTAGCGTATAGCGATTCAAAAAAGTCACTCTTACAATCGGGTTCTCATAGATATTGCAGTAAATCTTCGAACCCGGAGGCTGATAGATGTTTAATGATATCGAGTTCTCGTGGCAGCAACAATTAGCTAGGAAGATCGTGTGTAATTCAAAGTAGACTTGACATTCAGGACGAGTGCGCCGAGTTGTTGGCGCGAGCGAGAGGGAGATAAAGCGCGAAACGAGAGAGAGGCGTAAAGACACGCACAGCAGAGAACTGTATAGAGCAGCCTTATAGCGAGTTCGTGATCGACGAACGACTATTTTTTTTCGGTGTAATAAGCACTTGCATGCATTTCGAAAATAAGCGCTATTTCCTGCAGAGTAAGTACCAGGATGAATCTGTCGTTTTGCGTGAAACTGTTCAACCAACGAATCCTCCGGTATTCGCATAGAGTCGCAGTCACGATGAGAATTGATTTCCATGTATTTATGTGCAGGCTTTATAATATTATAACGAAGTCATGGAACCGAACGAGAGTCGAGTCCAGGAACGCAATCAGGATGGAGGTAAGTGTTTTGTATGGTTTTATTGCACTTTTAGTAGGTAATTCAACAGTTTTTCCATTATATAACGGCACAAAATATCACAATCTAATCGACGTTCGTATTATTCTCAAGTTTTCAGAGTAACCTTAGGTTTTTCAAATACGTCTTTACAGGCAACGTGGATTTCATTATAAACTCTTAGTGCATCTATTATTAGAGTTTACGATAGAATTATCCGAATGTTATGATAATTAAATGGTGACTTCATATTAGTATTGTTAAGATAATTCGAGAGTTTTTTCGAGCGATAATCACTTAAGTAATCAAAATTTTTGCCTTTCGATCGTGGTAATACGTAGATATGTATTTATCAGAAATACAATGTAAGGTTTTTCTGTAATCTTTCGGGGATTAAATGATTTTTAATTCACGAAATAAATGGCAGTAATAATTAGTATAATAACTTAGAAAATCTTAATTGTAGGTCAACTATTATTATAAATTACTACCCAATTCATATAAATTTTGCAAATTGGGACTATATAAAATCAAGGATATCTTTATTATCATGATTTTATGGATATATATAAATAAGCACTGGCAAAGTTATCCACTTTAACCAGAATGAAATGTTTCTTTTTCAGAATATGGATTTGTTTGGCAAGATTATCTTGATGCCACAGAAACAGCTGAAGTTCCACAGATTATGTTTCCACATGTCGAGTTGACACTTCAGAGCGGCATTGAAATTGGTATGTCACTTGAAGTGCCAATTCCAAAGAAGGATGGTGAAGAAGGCACCAAATACTGGGTTGCTTCCATTGTCATGGCATGTGGACCTCTTTTGAGACTGAGATATTTTGGAGGAGATGATAGATCGTTAGAATTCTGGTTTAATCTGACGAAAGAAGCTGCCCATGAACTTGGATGGTGTGCGAGAAATAAAAAGAAATTAGATCCGCCTGATATTATATTAGAGAGATCGTCCGATTGTACACACAAGCTTCCAGAATTCTTATCTACAGCACGCACAGTACCACCGGAAATGTTATCAGGCGTTAGTATATCCATATAAAAATAAAATAATTCTTTAATGAATTTATTTGGTTAATCATGTATTTATATTATGCATAGGATGGTCTTAGTATGACAGAAAGAATTAAGCATAACATGAAAGTTGAAGTGAGTGATACACTTCATCCTTATAAATTATGGGTTGCCACGGTATGTATTTATATGTCAATTTTTAATTACTTGGTTTTACGTACTTGATATTGAAATTAAGTACCAAATATGTGTTACAGATTGTTGAGAATGTTGGAGGTAGACTTTTATTGCAATATAACACACCAGGGCAATCACAGAAACGCTTTTGGATGTTTTGTACCTCCGAGAATCTCCATCCATATGGATTTGCAACTAAATCAGATTCATCATATTTTTTGGAACCACCAAGTTCTATAGTAGATTTACATACATATGTTGAATGGAAGGATATGTTAGAATCATCACCAAAGGATTATGACTTACCAGCAGATTTATTTCAAAACCAAATAGAACATGCAAGACACGACTTTAAAGTTGGAATGAAACTTGAAGCTCTCGATCCGATCAGCCATAATAAAATATACCCTGCAACTATTATAAAAGTATTCAATGACACATATTTTCTGGTGCGTATTGACACATACAGTGAAGGATCAAAACCAGCTGATATTGACACAATCACATATGACAGTACAGAGAAAAATACTTGGCTTTGTACCATGGAACACCCATATATCTTTCCTTTGGGATGGGCAAAAAAACATAATATTAAGTAAGTTTTAAATCAACGTTTTTCCTTTTACATATAAATGAATATGATACTAATGTGTTATTTTACTATCAGAATTACACAACCAGTCGGATGGTCTTCAAAAACCGACGAATTTGATTGGAACGAGTATTTGCAAAAGACTCAAAGCGTTGCTGTAGATCAAAGGCTTTTTTACGAACGATCCAGTGCGGTAGATGCAGGATTCGAGAATAATATGCGCTTGGAAGCTGTTGATCCGGAATGCGAGAATACTATATGCGCAGCCCATATTACTAAAATCATTGACAACTTGTTGTGGTTGAAGTTAGATAATTATGAAGAGAGCCGTCCAGAACATATAGTTGATATGCATTCGTTGAGAATATTCCCTGTTGGATGGTGTGAATCAAATCATTATCCTTTGAAGCCTCCTAAAGATTATATTGAAGTTTGTAAGAAACTACAAACGTCATCGAAAGAGGACAAGAAGAATAATGTACTCGATATACCAATATCCGAACCACGCTCCTCATTGTGGTGTCCGAAAATATATTTTAACTATCGGTGTTACACCGGGCCGATGATTTCAAAAGGAAAATTAGCAACTCTTCCGAAAGCCGTGGGACCGGGTCCCGTAATACTAGTCATGAGGGAAGTGCTCTCTATGATAGTATCAGTCGGATACAGGAGTGCGCGGATCTTGAAAGTACTTCAATGTGATTCCAAACCCGATCCAGGATATCATTTGGAAGTATTGAAAGCGAAACATAAAAATAATACCTACCGCGCGAGTGTTGCCGTAGTCACATCAGGTGACATGGTTACAGATTTTTGCAGAGCTATATGCAAAAAATTAATGGTTTGCCCGAACTTATTTGGCCCTTTGTGTATATCTGAGAGTGATTGCCCCGATAAATGCCATAAATCATCAAAAACCAGATTTCGTAAGCATACTTTGCCGCAAGTTAAGTATTCCTGACAAAAAACAATATTTTTAACTTCCATTGTTATTTCAGCACAAACGGTAGGTCCTGGAAAGCGAGGAAAGCCAAAAGGATACACTAGTATTATGGTACAAAAACCAAAGCCTTGGGGTGGTAGACGGAAACGCAGAAGGGGTAGATGGGCTCACAGGGACAAGGTAACACATGAAGAGTTTGAACAAGAAGAAGAGGCACCCTTCTTGTCACTAGATTTGGTGAAAACAGTACAAACGCGACAGCCACCGCCGCCTGTAGAGGAAATCGTTGATGGAAGACCTCCGCTATCCGAAATAGATATCATGATACAGAAAGGATTGGAAAAGGAAAAAGAAGAATGCAAAACGGAACCACCTTCCAGTAATATCTCTGAAGATTCTGGAAGTTCTTTTAATGACAGGAAGACAAAGGATAGCGGAAGTCCCAGCAGTATAAGTAACAAACATCATTCCACAAGATTCGGTCAAAATGGTATTGCCACACGAGGCAGTAAACGCGAACGCGATTGGGATACCAGTATAGAATCTGATTGCTCAGAAGCAGATGCAGAGTACGTTCGCATGCAAAAGAAACAGAGGCGGCCTAAAACCCGCAAACTCGATTCTAATCCATTATTTTGGACTGTCGATGATGTATTTCGATATCTTAGAAAAACAAATGACTGTAAAGACATAGCTTATCGTGTTAGGCAAGAGGTAAGCATATCGAAAATCCATGATATCTAGATCGATTTTAATAGGTAGCTCGCTATGATACAATACTATTTGTTACAGGAAATCGATGGGTTGGCCTTTTTATTATTAAATCTTCCATCACTAACGCAACATATGAAATTACGAACGAGTTTGGCTATGAAACTCTGCCGACATGTTGAGCAAGTCAAAGTGACGTTCTTCTTGAGGCATATAAATGAATCAGAGCCAGATCCATACCAAGTTGCATAGTGCTTATTTTTTTAGGTTCTCAATTTATTCCATTATTTATGAATTGTATCATACAATGCTCGGAGACGATAATCACGTCTAAAATATTGCTGTATTATAATAACGAGCTATTTTTTTAATTTATATTGCAGTGCAAGACTGAATATTCCTCTGTTTCATATGTGATGTATTTAACTATAATGCAATATATTTAAATTATTTTTTAAACTTCTTGCATCGATCGAAAATGATTGTTAATGAATTAAGACTCTAACGATATTTTAAAAGTGAAGAAGAATGGTTACGCATGTCCTGCAGGAATCATGTAAATAGCTACGATTTATTTACAGAAATATAGATCACACCTCAGTAAATATTATAATAAATAAAATGACAGCGCACGCAACATAATCCAGATGTTCGCTTTCATAGCTTTAACTGGACATGCAGGTATTTGCACAGTCACAGTGCGGCGACTCCGTCAATACGACAGTTCATTGACCGAGTCGTTGGGGTGTCACTTTTGCGCGGCACAATCTAAATTCGCAACAACAATGCTGCTGGGTAGTGTGCATAGCGCAGCACGAGTATTTGAAATCTTGCCAAGTTATGCGTACTTCCACTACTTGAAATAATAAATTTGAATCTGCATTCGTTCACATATCATATTACCCTGTATATATGTTTCCTGTAAGACTAATTGATAATTAAATCAAAGCACGGTGTAGAAAAGGTTTCCCTGTCGGAATGTACATTCCATTTACCGTTTACGCGATATTTTTCAAAGAGTTGTTTTAGCCGTCGGAGTTCAGTCGGCGAGAATACCGCAAATGCAGTCGATAATAACTCTCCAACATGGGGATCGAATATTGAACACCGATAAAGTATGCTGAAAAATAAGAATATTAAAAGTACAGATACGATTCCGTTAACTGTGCAGCTGCGTTCTAATTCCGTTTTCCAGTGAAGTTCACTCGTTGCGTAATACTTAGCCAGTGCTAGAGAGCAGTGACTGAAAGGTAAACGAAAACCGTAACAAAAGGCACTTGTATATAACGGGGTACACTTATCATCGTGGATAAAGTGCAAACAGCAACCGGCTGCACCGCTCCAGGTTCAACAAGCCTTCGATAAATATGCAAGGCGCGCCTATGATTGCTCTGTTACTTGATAAATACGTTGCCGGCATTCTGAATGGGTGCAACTCAATAACGTTTTACCAATATTTTCCTTGCCATTATGTTCTGGGAGATATTTCCTTGTTTGAATCATTCATTCTATCAAAAATTTGCAGATTTTCTTTTTATTATAACAAAGTATAGGTCTAACATTATTTCAATACGTTCAACAATAAGAATTCATCTTTGTAAATATATATATAGAAACATCGCAGTAGGTCGGTGTTCGGGGCCGCGCGCGCATTTTGAACCAAGCATGGCGCCCTCCTTCGACCCAGCTTGCACCTGATTGGCGGAGGCAGGCCACTTAGCTCATATACTAAAGGGAAAAAGCCGCATCGGTGTGAGTCAGTGTGGCAGCCAGAGCCGTGGAAAGAGGGGGTTTCGTTCAGTGCATACATGCAACGGGCACATCTACAACAGTAGTGCGGTACCGTACGGTGCGTTACGTGTGCGAGTCAGTGGTTTTCGATGATGCCTTGGTGATGACAGGATTTCTAACAGTCTAACGAGCTTCGAGACGTTGAGATAGGTGAGTTGTTGCTTCCTGGATATTTGGCAGCGGGCCACTGTGATCGGCAGGCTTGCGGTGTTGAGTGAAAATTGGTGAAACGGCCAAGAGCGTCGGCGATCAATGCTGGTTCGCGGGTGTGCCCGCTAGCCCAACCCGTGTGTGTTCCCTTTTCCCTGAGATCCCCGAGGAAACCCGTTTTCCAAGCGGCGAAATGAGTGTGCCTGAATTTTAAAGAGAGCCCCGCCCGAATTGCGCCTTTCTCTCGTGTCCCCCCGTCGTGCGCGCTGAGAAGTGCCAGAAAATCGGCAGGATGTTGTGATCCCGAAGGACGAGCGAGTTCGGTGAGATCATCCTATTACCATCACCTGTTCCGATGAGATCGCGCGCTACGTATCGAGTCCCACTGCGGGAGGAGGCTCAGTGCACGTAACGCGCTTATTTCTACGTGCTCCAAATTCTACAGAGCGGAATCGGTTTCCCAGGTATTTAAGTGCGGGTTGCCCGAGTGCCGGGCACGCTGACACATGCCCGCTCGAGCGATATAGTACATCGTCCATTGCCTTTTTACTACGGCTAGAGAGCACGCCCATTTTTCGCGTCTCCATTGGCAACCACCTTTTCACAACATCTTTGCAGAACATTTTCAAAATTCCCTGATCCCTGAAATCATTCGCGACAACCCTCTCACGCGTCTTATACTTGCTCTACGTGTATGAGTAATTTTATACACTCCGCTCCGGTTTCCGTTCTACGCGCATGTATACCAGGTGCAGATGTAATTTTGCCTGGCAATCCAGGTCGATCGCTTCGGCTTAAAAAATCTACCGTGGATGTGTGTCTTCCGGCAAAGAGACATAGAGCTTCACTGCGGGCTTCCATTTACATAGAGATGCAAAGTCTCTTGCGTATTTGGTTCGCAATTTAAGTATGATTACTGCAATGATCGTGCTGTGAATTTTAGAATGTCATTTGTCTCGCGATGCGAACCTTTTCAAGAGGCAATCGAATCGTTTGAATCGTCGGAACACTGGTGCGGCTTCTTTAAGCGGAATAAAAGTCCGGATGATCCAATAAAGATACCTACTACATTTCTCTGTCTAAGCTACAGTGTTACTTTCAGAGGATCAGACACTTTTATCACCGCGAATCCCACTACATACGTCTGCCCTCGTAAATCCCAGCCGTGTCTGGCTTGGTTGCTTCATTAGATCCGATGAAATGCACGATACCCCGATAGTGCACGAACTGCCCGGTTCTTTTTTTTGGCCCCTTCCACTTTAAAGTTTGCTCTTTTGTTCTAGATAAGCGAAATACCGGCTAATCATGAAGCTGATCTTGTGCATTATCTCAACGCTGGTACTGCAGGCGTCGACCCTAAGTGAGTGCAATTTTATTACTCTGTTCAGTGACAGTTTCAATTAACTTAGAACAAAATTTATTATAACGATACGAAAGACATTAATAAGTTAAAGCAACAATTTCTAATTTCCAATCTTTAATTATAGTTCGTATCCCGGAGATTTTGGGAGGTGATCTTAATCGTAGATACTGACGAGAATTCTAACTACTGCTAACTGCTTATCTAGTCAGCATTTGCCGAAATACTTAGTTTCATTCGCGCGAAAATCATACGACGTGTAGAATATAGAATCGGATTCATACGAGAGAAACATTTGCTCCATCTGCTTTCATTACATGCATTAATTAGTGAATCGATGAGTAACGAACGGCTGGCTTAACTTAATTAATTGCTAGTCGACATTAGCTGCAATTTGGTGACGAGGAATAGTCCATTTCGAAATGTACATTTGATAAGAGAAGCATTGTACTAATAAGCATGTAGCACATGACTCAGGAAGCACTGACATCATATTTCTAGTGAAATACTTGCACAGTACTTATGCTGTTAACTCATATAAATCGCCTGTAATGGTATTACAGTTTTGCTATTTGTCTCTTCCATTAGTTCAATCTCCACCAAGAATATCCAAACAACCCCCGACCGATGAGCAGCTATTTCAAGTGGCACAAGCAAAGATTAATGAGAACGACAAACCATTCTTAATTGAATGCGAGGCTGAAGGAGAACCAGCTCCAAAGTATGTACCACCCATTTTTGGTTATTTTTTCTTACGATTCATTCATATAATTCAATATTTAGAGTAAATTAGTAACCAGTTTTGTTACTATTATCCATCATAATCTGACATCAAGCATCCGTGGTAAATTTTTTTTATGCTTTTCACTACTTTCTACTATGACATAATAGAAATTGTGGTTTACTCTGAGGTAACTTATGAAACTATCAGTATACAGAGTGAAAAAAGGATGTGTACGATGTAAATGCTATTTTTATGCAACACTTGTCATAATAAGATAGTAATATAGAATTAATTTTGAAGATTAGACAGACATCCATTTCCTGCGTACATTCATTCATGCTTTCTCATTGCACTTGCACTGAGTCAAGTGTCTCTTTCCAATGGAGAAGCCAGAGCCACTAGTCTTAATTACCAGGATGACCTCATAGCCTTAGGGATATAAAGTTACCACTACTGATAAAGATACCTTACTTGTGGTATGAATTCTGCAGCGCTGTGGGAGTGGTCTCCAAGATATCAGGAAGTGCAGATAACATTGCCATTCTATCTTTATTTGATTCTTTTATCATATTTTGCATTATCCCATAACATGTAAAAACAATTTTGAAAAAATATTTCTCGCGATATAACTTCGGCTGTTTCGATTTAAATTTTAAATTATTCAGAAATAACGTTTTTTTATTATTTGTTAATGGCACAATACAGGTACCGGTGGATTAAAAACGGCAAGGAATACGATTGGCCGGTATACGATGATCGTATCTCCCAGCAGCCAGGCAGAGGTACTCTCGTAATTTCGATACCAAGGGATGAAGATTTAGGACAATATCAATGTTTCGCGGAGAACGAGTGGGGTATAGCAACTTCCAATTCCGTGTTCGTACGGAAGGCTGAATTGAATTCATTTAAGGATGAGAATCCTACAAGCCTTAATGCCAATGAAGGCCAACCCTTCAAACTCACGTGTCAGCCGCCAGACGGGTGGCCGAAGCCAAACGTCTACTGGCTCATTCAAGACACGACAGGTGGAATCAAGTCGATCAATAATTCGCGGATGACATTAGACCCTGAGGGCAATCTTTGGTTCAGTAATGTCACCCGAAATGACGCATCGGATGACTTTTACTATGCATGCGCCGCCACATCTGTGTTCAGAAACGAATACAAATTAGGAAATAGAGTTTTACTAAATGTTATCTCCACCGGTTCGACCGCCAGCCAGAATAAACACGAGCCAGTAAAGCAATACGTGAGCAGAAAGAACGAGGTTGCACTACGCGGCAAGAAAATTGAGTTATATTGCATATACGGCGGGACACCGCTACCACAGATAGTTTGGAGTAAGAATGGGGAAGTAATACGAACGAATGATAGAATAACACAAGGGAATTATGGCAAGTCATTAATAATAAAGCACGTCAATTTCGACGACGAAGGAGCATACACCTGCGAAGCGTCGAACGGAGTGGGAGATGCCAAGTCATATTCTATAAGCTTACAAGTTATGGCTGTCCCTTACTTCACTGTCGAACCTGAAATTATTAACGCAGCGGAGGACGAAATGGTAGAATTTAAATGCGAAGCCTCTGGTGTTCCTGTTCCGGAAATTAAATGGATTCATAATGGGAAGCCTATTTCCGAGGCTCCGCCAAATGATCGTCGTACAGTAACCGGAAACTCTATCCGAATTGAAAAATTGACCAAGAAGGACACAGGAAATTATGGATGTAACGCAACAAACTCTTTGGGCTATGTCTACAAAGATGTATATGTTAATGTATTGGCTTTGGAACCAGAAATTACTCAGCCTCCTTCAGATATAGCTACTGTTGATGGAAAAACTGTTCGAATTAGCTGCCGCGTCTTTGGAGCACCAAATCCATCTGTGAAGTGGGTCCGAAATGGTCAAGAATTGACCGGCGGACGTTACAAAACTTTAGATTTGGGTGATCTAGAAATCGAAAATGTAATATTCTTAGACGCTGGCACCTATACATGCCATGCATCCAACAAATTCGGAAAAGTAGAAGCCTCCGGTGTCTTAATGGTAAAAGAACATACGCGAATCACCGACGAACCAGAGGACTACGAGGTTGCTGCCGGATCTACTGCCACTTTCAGGTAAATGAAAATATTCTCAACAATCATTGTACAAGATTTCTAATAATATCTTCGAAATACTTTACATATTATATTCTTTTCAGATGTAATGCTGTAACTGATTCAAGCTTATCATTGACAATAGATTGGCTAAGTAACGGCGAACCGATTGACTTCGAAATGGAGCCACGGTTTATACGAAGCACTGATTACTCTCTTATGATTACAAAAACTACTGAATTAGATTCTGGAGTCTACACTTGTGTAGCTCATACAGAATTAGACGAGACTAAGGCACAGGCAACATTAATTGTTCAGGATGTACCCAATCCTCCAAGATTACTTAGTATAAAATGTAGGCCGAACGATGCATCCATACATTGGACGCCGATGGGTGATAACAGAGCTCCGATTCTTCGATATACTATTCAGCACAATAGTTCTTTCACCCCAGACACTTGGGAGATATCTAAAGATTCTGTACCAGCTAATGAACAGACATATGTTGTGCCTATGTCAGCTTGGGCTAATTATACCTTCCGAGTATTAGCATGGAATAAAATAGGTGAACTATCTTGGTACTTATCATATAAGTGTCACACATACCAAAACTAACATAACAAAATTATCGTTACAGGACCCTCTCTACCATCCCCGCACAGTGATGTATGCACCACATTGCCAGATGTGCCGCATAAAAATCCTGATAACGTAATGGGTAAAGGCACAACACCACAGAACCTTGTTATAACGTGGACTACTATACCGCAAATCGAACACAATGCTCCCAAGTTCATGTACAGAGTATATTACAAACGTGACATACCAGGAGAAAGATGGACGATAGAAGATATAAATGATTGGAAGAGAAATTCTTTGGTGGTTGAAAATCAGCCTACTTATCAAAAATACAAAATCAAAGTTGTTGCTATTAATGAGAAAGGACAAAGCAGTGCTATACCGAATGAGGTCACTGGTTATTCGGGAGAAGATGGTATGCTCCTTTATTGCTACCCTCGAATAATTCTAATTTCATATGTCTAATTTGAATTTATCCAACTTGAAATTATTTTACAGTGCCATTGCAAGCGCCTAGTAACTTCACTTTAAATCAAATCAAGTCAAGTACAAGTGCACAGTTTTCGTGGAACCCTGTACCTGAAGAGTCAGTTCGTGGGGAACTTCAAGGATACAAGATACAAACATGGTTAGAGAAAGATGGGGAGAAAGGAATGAGAGAAATCGATTTGAGGGGTGGAAACAGAACACACGCATTGGTCAATAAGTTCGTTCCTAACAGTAAGAACTTTGTACGGATACTTGCATACAATGGCCGGTAAGCACACAAATAATATTAATTTATAGTTTTGTAAAGACTTTTTTTATTTTATCTAAAATGGTATATTCACGAATCAGGTATGCGGGACCACCATCTGAGACTTTAAGTTTTGATACACCGGAAGGTGTACCAGGAACTGTACTCAGTCTCGAGGCTATTCCAGTGGGCTCCAGTGCTTTATTGTTAGTATGGACTAAACCCGCAGAACCAAATGGTAATTTAACAGGATATCGAATTTATTACCAAGTGGTAAATGGGACAAGATTGGAGTCTCTGATGGAAAGGAAACCTTACGTCTCGGATCCAACAGCAACCAGTGCGAAATTGGCTGGCCTTGCACCAGACACTAAATTCCGTGTGCATATTCGCGCCATGACCAAAGTTGGCGAAGGCAATGAGTAAGTTCACTTTATAAATTGAAAATTTTCAATCTCGTTACTAATAACCTTTTAAATTATCTACTTCTTATTCACAGTTACTTTATTGAACAAAAAACGCGTACATCTCAACGACCTGATATGCCCCAATTCACTTGGGAATCATTCCCACAAGAAAATGGCTATTCGAATGTAAGAGTCAAATGGATACCGAACTTAAATGGTAATTCTGGCAGTCACTTCTTTGTGAAACACAAACTGAAAGGTGAAACGATATCTCGTGAAACGGATCCTGAGTTCCAAGAGAATATCATTGAAGTATGTAAACGTTTATAGAAAGCTAATAGTGCAGGAAATTGAAGAACATGAAACATATATACTTTACATAAAAATTACTTATACTTTATAGATACGTGGTCTCCAAAGTGGAGAAGTTTACGAGATGTCGGTTGTCGCAGTTGATGGGAATTACATGACAGAGAGTGCACCGCAAGATGTAGAAACCAGTAGCGAAGGCCCCATCATTCAGCCTAAAGAGAACGTCGCAACAGCTGGATGGTTCATTGGAATGATGCTAGCTATCGCTTTCTTGCTGCTAGTATTGATAATCGTATGCGTAATCAAACGCAACAGGGGTGGAAAGTATGCTGTGCATGAAAGGGAATTGGCAGCTGGTCGGGGTGATTACCCTGATGAAGGAGGATTTCATGAATACTCGCAACCGCTTGATACAAAGTCAGCAGGAGGTCGTACATCCTTAGCATCGTCTTCTCATCACGATGGAAAGCATCCAGAATCTGATACAGACTCAATGGCAGAGTACGGTGAAGGTGATACGGGTACGTTGAACCTCTATTAAAACGTATAAAATTGATATATCTTTCACCAAATAAATTAGATGTGTATTGTCACGTTGATAGAGGGTGTAGCAAGCACCAATGAAATGTGGAAGCATGATGAAAACATTTCTTTCATTGTGTCACAAAGTTCTGTTTCTCATAAGTAGTTAATCAATTCTGCAGTCATTATCATATATTCTGCATGTAATAGGAATTTATATTATTATTAGACATATCGTGCTTTTCTTATTTTTACACTTGTGTTATTGTTTCGTTACCCATTTTTTATGTGCTTTGTTGCTTGACTCGATTTAGAGGGTATGAATGAGGATGGGTCGTTCATTGGTCAGTATGGTGGTCAGGGTAAACAGGAACCAAACTCACAAGCATTTGCCACTCTCGTTTAAGGTAAGTTGTTTATGAATGTTTCTAGTTGCGACTGTTAAGTGTTATTGCTAATGGCAGCTCTATTATTAAAATAGAAAGTGGAATATGTTATTGGACGAAGGGATTGGCGTCTGTTGTAGGACGATTCACCGAGGACGGGTCTTTCATTGGACAGTACGGGCCCAAAGGTAGACCAGAGGAGACGCCGCCTATTCCAACCGGCACTATGGCCACGTATGTGTAACCTCTGCCACTATCTTATTCAAATCGCATGAAAATTGTTTTCCTGTCGTGGATAAGGGTTCAGCTCCTTATCAGCTACAGCAGCTCTGCTATGCACCTTGCGCTGGGCGCAATGTCCAACACTATACTGCCAAATAGACTTTGGTTTTGGGTTTTATAGTTTACATAGACATAACGCTAGATGTTCTCGTTTACTTAAATCATAGACTGTCAGTGTTCGTTCTCCACTGAATGCCGGCGCACGCTTATGTGCCACATGAAAGTAATCTTTCTTGAGTATTAGAACAAGTCCATCCACGATGATTAACGTATGAGTTATTGTGAAAATACAATACGTTGGTTGGTCGCTCGTTATTACGAACAATAAGTTTGTTACAAGAATCTTTGTCTAATTATAAAACCCAAAGACGATATAGGTGTTTCATAGCGTGCAAGCTATTTATGGAAATAGTGTAGTAAAACTATTCTAGCATCGACCGTCATACTTGACAAGGCCAGATTGTTTCAGACATCTTTATCACAGGGTATACGAATTACGTTTGTATTGTTCCAAGTATGAGTGGCGCTTATGCATGCAACTATTTTGGGATTGCATACTTCTACATGTTTGGGACTCATGGATTAGAATTAGAATCGATTGATGGTGGTGGTGGTAGTGATTCATCGGGATCTCATCGCCAGATGCGGTTGATTTGAGTCACGGATATGAGTGATGGGTGTGTGCAATCCTAAAAACGGTGGGATTGATCTTCAGAAAGGGTGTCGCAATCTGGCCTCGACTGAATCTAATTTTAACTTCTAAAGAAAGATTGTTCTAAGGACCTTTAGGCGCAATCAATTTTTACTCTGCCGACAGAGGGCCAAATCTAACGGATCATTGACTATCTACAATTATCGTGCACTTGCACTTTCATTAACAATACACGAATGACAAAAAGTATATGAGATATTAACTATTGATATGATATTAAAAGCAAAAAACATTGTACATGCACTATAGTAGTTAAAAGGAAAAAGTCACATGGCCTCTAATTGTTGCTTTTTGTATGTGAGACATGCTTTAGCTAAAAACGAAAGTCTTTTTATTTTTATGAAAGTTTACTTTCCCCTTTGGTAATTTTATTGTAATCCAATGAATATACCATAATGCTATATAATTATTTAATATATAAAATATTAAATATATAGAGACATATATATTAATTATATAATTAAAGCTAGAGTCTTAAAAGAATGCGATCACACATGAGCAGCTATTATTACGTTTTAGTAGATGAACTGTTAAGAAGAGATCAATCAAATTCGTTGGTTTCTTTAGCGGTATACATATTGTTTATTTACATTACTAAGTTAGCATACTCAATGCAATGTACAGGTTGTCTGCAAAAGTGTCGCGAGCAAATATATCAGGTACAAAAGTAAAAATGGTACAAAATATAGAATACTTACAATAGAGACGCGTGAAAAGTTCGTAAATATATGGTACTTCGAAATGATATGTCTCCAAGCTTTTACCGGAACGCTAGTTAGAAGCCTCGATTTGTCCTATGAGCCTGCTATTCAATGTCCGAAAAGGTATTCTTCGGTGCTGTCTGTTAAAAGGTTTTGAATTTCAAATCAATATTTGTCAGGGTCTTTTTTGCCGATCATCCTGTACAAACGGCTTGGGCGTCACTCGGGTCATACGAACTGTACGGATACAGATGTTTGTAAAAGAAGTTTGTCGAATATTAATGGTACCGGCGGCTGACGAACAGATGCGTGAGGTATATAAGAGGCGCGAAGAAGACGTATATTTAATATAAAAGAGGAAGAGTACGTGTCTATTTGTAAAAGTCAAATTATTTTTATCAGGATGAAAGACGACGTCCAAGTCAAACATCTACAAATACTTGCGTACGCAATTACATTATTAATGCGTTGCTCTGTTTGTGCTACCGCCTAAACGTTTGAGAGTATTTCTCGCAAATACTTTCTATAGACTTTTTGAATCTCCGGTTGGACGAACCGCGCGTGTCAATGTAGCCCGGTCTTCGTAAACTTCCAATAATACTTTAGTGAGTATAATTCAAATTTTGATACTTTTAACAACTTTTGATATTTTTTCTTATTATTATTGTGTCACGTTTTGTATAGAATCTATTTGCATTTCACCATTAGATACGTAAGATAAAAAGCGCTTAACACGAAGTTGAAAAATTGGATCTGATTTTCTTCACTCATTTCTTGCGATTGTGTCGTAAGCAGCGGAAAAATTGTATATTGCCATCAGTAAATCGGAGGGAATCTCGGCAGCCGTTATGGTTAAATGCGATTTACGACTTACTATTCTCTAGTGTTCATTGTACAACGACAGGACAGCACATGTTACTTGTACAATCTGAAACAAAAAAAGCTACGAGCGTTACTATTTCTTGTAAAAATTCTAAAGTCTCTCTGCTCTTGGTCCAAAACATGTGCACCCTATCGTGCTAATACTTTCATTGTACATTCACCCGTTACTACACTTAAGACATCAATGCGTTTTCCGTCGCAAAAATGCATAAGCCGAGCACGCGATCTCTCTTGTGCGCTTATTCATTTTTCTGCCGGGCTCTCACCACTCGCATGATTTTTTCAATGAGCTGGAATCTGCAAAATCTAGCCATTTGGTTGTAGCCATCTCCCATTTTTCTATTAGAGCAGCAAGCTATCGAGATATCACTATGTTACGGCGTTATGTAAAATTTAAGCGATTACGTTTTACTTCTTAAGTTCACCCGTGTTTCGTCAGAAACCGTGAAAATGCGCATTCCAACGTACGCCCGTGTAACATCTCCCATGTCAATAAAGAGAGGAATAAAAGAGAAAAATGCAGAAAAGTCAAATAATCATCGATCACCATGTCAACTGTAAATACGTCCATCGAATTGTTAAAAGAATTTTTGATCTTTTTCCATTTTAAAGTGTGTATTATCGTCAATATCCGACGTTCTCAATCCCGAGAACAAAAGGTCGATCAGGCCTAAACTATTAACTGATTTATTGTTAACCCTCGATGGGAATGAGTTTTAGCCGAGGAAAGCCGTCGAAGATGCTATGGGTAAAGAAGTGAGGTAGGAGGAGGTACGAAGAGCCGCTACCTTGTGTCCCGACCCCCCGCAGTCCTCCGGCCTCTTCGTGCTCGGCTCGTCCTCGAGAACCTCTCGAAGCCTTCGTATACGAGAGAGCGCATTTGGTCGGAGAACCGAGAGCCGTGCGGACAGAAGTCGGGCGAGATGTGGCCGATAATGTAATTATGCGGGACAGGTTTTTTGTGCCGGTACTCTAACTTGATCTGCTGCAAGCCTTGTCCCTCCCTCGCTCGCTCTCTTCCCTTAGTTTCCTTCCTCTCGCCTCCTTCCACTTGTGTTTCCTTCTGCTTACCGGTATTCCATTTGGAAGCATGCGTGGTAACAAGCGTCTATAAACACCTTTACTTAATTCATCGCGTCCTTAATAAAAGTGAAGCAGTAAGAACTGTGCCACGCCTTTCAGGTTTTAAATAACGCCTGTTTTAATAACAACAATACTAAGCCAGACAATTTATATTCGATGATATCTGTGATCGTAGAATATAATTTGTGCATACAATTTTTAATGTAATAATTATAGATGAGTTTCGTGTTAAATTAAATCTCTTAACTCTGTCGAAGTAAGACGCGAGGAAGTATTATAATACTCGCGGTACGAGTCCCAGCGATATCGTAGCGAATCCAATTAGGCTTGTGAGACGGTTCAGCAAAAACATTCGATGGGGAATAAACCGGCACTGCTGCTCGGAGGCGGCCCTCGAGAGTCGTTGCTTCCCCGTTCGTGAGCCGTGTATAATACGTGTACGTTGAGATCAATTGTATTTTACATTGGCGCAGTCTGCAAGTTCTCTTTCTCCGAGTTACAGCGCGATTCACTCGCGATCAGGATATATTTTAGTCTTCTTTCAAAAAACTTCCTTAAATTACCAATCTTCATAATCTCATTTAATTTTATTGCTATAATTAGATTTATTAACAGGATAGTTAAATAACTAAAATTTCATTTTGAGTTCATTTCTTATTGTATATTAGTTCGGCCGAAGTATATCGTATTACACAAATTATTAGGTATGACTTCGTGAAAACTCGCTTCGCTTGAGCGACCCTGTATTAAGGAAAGTAGCATGTGCAGCGAAAGAAGGATAAAAAAAAAGGTGAGAGAAGGAAGGAGAATGGGATAGGAAGAGAAGGAAGAAGGAGAGGTGCTGCAAGGGATAACAATGGGCCATTTGTTAGGTGGCCGATCCCCCAACACTCCGGGATACAATAGACACTATTATCAGCTATTCATTGAGCAGTCTCTTAAACCTGTTGCTTGATGGATTCAGCACATCCCCCGCTGATTCTCAAGCACTCCTGGATTTGATCTTTAAAAATGAAGATATCGCCTTTGCCCCCAAGATTTTCTACACCTAACAATGACCAGCCTGTATCTCCTGGCTAACAGCATTGTCGATTTATCTGGGACACCCTGAACGTAATCCATTCAACCCGTAAACTCGCATTAACGTTACCCTCATAAATCTAGCGCTTCCGTTTCTGTAATTACGTTTTTCAGATGCGCCCCGATATGGAAAGGGATCCGATTGTTCGTGCATTATCATACAATGGATTTGATAGCCAGTGGCGCGGCTAATTATAAAAAAGGGTACGGCCAGAGCCAGTCGCTTGTACTTTGCACGACGCGACGGCGGCGACGGCGACCTGCCTGCGGTTTGTTTCCCAAGAGTTGGAGAATTCATCCGGGCGAAGACAGTTCACCGATCAGAATCTCGACGGGCCGCACCACCCCGTCCATCGTATATCATGTATTATTCATCAACCCAAGCTTCAGATCCAAAGGCCAAGCCTGAAAATAATAGTGCGGACAACAATCCGACTATTATGCTCGGCTGTTTTCTAGTTTTGCGCCGATTTCGGGTATAAAGGGTCCCTTCGGTCGTTAAAGCCAGGTATGAATAATGAAGGAAAAGTCCGTCACCCAGCTTGTTCGTTCGAAGGAGACTGATCATTCGCTTCCCGGCACTGTTACTTGACAGGTGTACTCTGCAATATAAATGACAATTGGGAAAGGTGCGGTGGATGGGACAAAGTGACTCGGAATCGAAGTGAGCCTTTATTCCTGAAGATTGGTAGTTGGAGACCGAGCTCTCTCTCTCTCTCTTTCTCTCTCTTTCTCTCTCTGACTCGGATAGATGGATATTCTTCGGTCGCACACCTGTACATACACCGAGGTCGATTTGTAATCGCGGTATAGTATTCAGCCGGTGCGAATCGCAGAGCGTAGAGTTTCTCGTCTCCAGGAGGCGCGAAAAATGCTTGCGGCTTGAGCGACCGCAAGCGCCAGAGTGTAAAATCGTGCATGTCTTATATACCGCTGCACCTAACAAGCCGGCCTTTGTAACAGATTGTAAAACGACCATGGAAATATGGTCGAACATTCGAGGGAAGAACGCAACACTAAAAAGCGCTCGGGACGACACGATGAACTGCACGCTACAATGAAAATCCTTCGTTCCAAGGCTCTTCTCAGGCAACAGTAGTTAATAGAAGATAGAATCGATCGGAGGGCTTTCGTGCAAAGTTATCTGAAATTGGCAGCAGCGGCTGGGAATCATTTGACCCTTATTGAGAGCATCAATTATAACTTGGGCTCAATAAGGACATCGATCGAAGTTACAAGTGATGCTGCAACTGCAACCCGGTTGCCATAATCTTGCCGGTCATCGAATTTCGACGTCAGCGATGTGTGTATTGCAGGCACACGAGTGATTTAACCCAAATGAAAGCGGGACGCGGCGCGGTCAGTCTGACGAGAGAGCGAAAGAACGGAATCGCGACTACTAAGGGACGGATTCCCTTGGCCGAGTGCAAAGATAGACAGAGGGACGAATGGTATAAAAAAGGGAATCTCGAAGAGAGACTGAAGGCGAGCAAAGCAGGGGAGGAAAGGATGGGAAAGAGAGAGCCCTGGTCAAAGACGTTTAAAAACTGGTTCCTACCACCCATTTCTTTTCACCTTATTTGCTAATTCGAATTCTGATTTCCATATATCCGCGCGTACGATCTTCGGCACCGAAAAAAGAGATTCGTATCGGTTTGCCGACCGTGAAATATGTTGCTACGGGGGCTGACCAACGCTTACTGATAAATGCCAGATGTTTATCCGAGGTGAGCGGATCACTTTAATGAAATCATCCAGAAACTTACGAGATATCGGATGCTGCCGAGTGGATGGACGCTCGGTGCAGGTAGATGCGCCCGATTAAGACAACCGGTTCTCTACATTGTTGCTAACCGACTTTTGATCGAAATCGAACGAGAGCTACACTATCCGATCGAACCCTCCAGCAGATCTGATCCTCCAATCGATTTTTCTTATAGCTCATGGCAGCAATATCCAGATCAATCAATTCATGCTTTCTAATAAGGGTGAAACTATCCACAGGTGTTATCGACGATCAAGAAAAGTGAACGTAAGTCAAAAGATCATTGGGAAGGCCTAAAAAGCTTCATCCCCACCAGGAGACCAATGCTTGAAAATGAGGTGCCGACGTCCGTAAGGAAGCAACCGGCTGAAATTTGTACTTTGCGCAGAAGGGGGGAGGGGCCCTTGAGAAGAAAGGGTGGCAGTGGTAGGATGAATCGGCAGGTAGTCAAGGGATATTGTCAACGCGAATCAGTGTGCACGCTCCCTTATCCCGAGACGCATCGAGATCTCTCTCGAGATAGAGATCTCGCTTTGCGGTCTCACGGCGAGAGAAGACGGCCTGCAGCAGCAGCAGCAGCAGCAGCAGACCTTTTCTCATTGAGTCAGTCAGTCAGTCAGTCAGTTTGCCGCAGCTACGCGGCCTATACGCACGCACGTACGCACGCACGCACGTCCGATCAGGCTAAGAAAGAGAGCTGGTAGATCCGCGCGCGAGGGCAATCCCCTGTATTGCCGACGGAGAGAGAGGCCGACGTCGGCTAACCCGGGCGAGGAGGAGCATCGGTAATTGGCCAGCAGCATCGTCGTCGGTCAGGCGGTCGTTCCCGATCGCAGCCTGATCCCCACTGAGAGCCTCGTCGCATTCGGGCCCATTGGAGAGCCCTCGCTTCGCCTCGTTAGACTATACGCGCGTGAGAACGTGCCCCGTTCGCCTCGAGTCCTCGCCGTGAAATCCCGAATTTCACGCGCCGAATCGTAGCGTGCGCTACTCGCCGCCCGCTCTCACACGCGTCGCTGCCACCGCCGCCGCGCCGCCTCACCACCAACACCCGCGCGTGTACCCTCTCTCTCTCTTTCTCTATCACACGCACGCACTCACTCTCGCGCGCGCGACGAGAGTCAGCACGCACTCTCGCGTTATCGTGCACGCAAACGCCGCTGAGAGAGGAGCGGAGAACGGACGGGCGCGCACGCATTAGGCGCGAGTTGGCGCGCGGCGATAGAGAGAAGGAAAAGGGAAGGAAAAGAGAGAAAGGTGGGCCGTGCGCACTAGGAAGTCCCGGGGGAAGGAAAAGCCGGGGTACGAGACAGGGTTCGACGGATAGAGGGAGCAGGGAGGAACGAGGTGGGAGAGACAAAGAAAGAGAGAGTAAGAGAGTGAGAGACGGAGAGAGAAAGTTGACGAAAGGGAGATACATTTAGCACGCACCAAGGGGTTGCCCATAAACTGTGCAACACCTGGCGGCACATCGTAAATAATTATGCAGTGGGCCGCAGCCGCCCTGGCCTCGGCGGCGATCGCTCTGCTCCTGGACACGGCGGCCGCCAGACATCATCGCTCCGGCAATGGACATAAACCGTCCGGTGACATCTCTCTCTGGATCGACCAGCAACAGATCAAAATGTTTAGCGGTGAGTTGCCTTTACCTCTCAACGGTGCGCGCTTCGCCAATTTTCTTGCGTTCTTTTTACGCGTTGTTTACCGGTTTCATTAGCATACGCGCTGTGCTCGTTTAGTTTTCAAATCTTGCGCGAATTTTCCACGAAATCGGATCGTGCATGTGCGTGACGTGAAAGTTCTTGCGAACCGCGCGCTTTTGTATCGTTTAATGTAGTGGAATTTTTTCGTGGGTTTTTTCATTGTCGACATTTATCTTTTGTATGATGAACGTGAAATTGGATGGTTTAAACTTGTCGTGGAATATGCGTGGTTTGGATAGAACGATACTTATATTGATAGTAAAAATTAGAAGCTTCAACGTTCGAATTTTGGACGGAATTTCATCTTTGATTTACTTTGTTTAGGACTCGAGATGGAAATTTTTGCGATCACCGAAGGTAGAGTACTGTCCTATCTCCTAGATCCGGAGCTTGAGAATAAATTACCTATAATCCCGAGTGAAGTATCTCATGTGAACTTTACATGGAAGTCAGGCGTGAAAAAGTACTTTTACAACTTTTTCCGTTTGAAATCGTACGACGAGTCGATTTTAAAGACTCCGTCGATTACCATCAAAACGCAAGGGCGAGTGCCGAAGAGACCAAAAGGTAATTATTTAGACTTGAGAGATTCGTAAGAAAAAAAGTGCTATCAATGTTGCAGAAATAATGATTTAAAAATCGTAATTAAGTGTCAGAAAGGTGACGCATGAAAGACGTGACGCTATTTGTTGTAGAGTTCAGTGTACTGCTGCCCTGTTCCGGCAATAATTCGGGCATCGCGCAATTCGGCATCGGTTTGGTGATCGAGTCACGTAAGGGGAAACCTTTAAACGGGACACCCCTTCGTCTCAGCCTGAGAAAAGAATGCACCGTGCGCGGTGAGTGCGTCAGTCGCGCCCACGATCACCATCTCTCCACTCACACATACAGTTCTGTATCAGCAGTAATTCATCGCCTAATTTGCCGCATGCCTCGACGGAAAACAATCGGGATCTTAGCCCTTTTGCTGCACGCGTAGATTTGCGGTTTCTCAATCTGTGAGCGCCATAACACAAACTGTTGTTCCACTCATGTTACTCTTGCTTTCTTCACTGCTCGTGTAATTTAGCGGGTTACCGCATAAATGGGATACGTTCGTGCGGTATGCAATTTTTTGCAGCAAAAGGTATAATGGACCGAGTGTTGAGTTTACGTGCGCAAATAATGCTTCAACGCGACATTTGTTAATCTTTTCCAAAGAGTTTTTCACTACACACGAAAATTTCAGCTTTATTTTCGCGTTAAATAAATGCTTGATTAATAAACTGCTTCAATCGTATTCGCGCACGTAAACTAAATTTATTGCGTGATTTAATTTCGATTCTATCGAATTCCAGTTATCACTTTTTGCTACTTTATCAATTCAAGCATGCCTAGACCATAGTACGTATATCGGGAAAAGTTTTCTCCTTCCGAGGCACGGCTGAGTACACTTGCAAAGCTCCTTTCGTAATGCGTAATGAGACTGATTCCTTTGGGCGTTTTACTTCGCCGATCGTAAGGAGTTAATTACTTAATTAGCTTTTTAAAGGGAATAAAAGCATGACTCTGCCGACACAAAAATTATATTGATAAAGCTAAGTGAAGCGAATCACAGTCCGGGTCCTGAAGTGTCAGTGTATGTTATTGTGCTTATCTACTTAACTTTATGTGGGCGCTGCGGAAAATTATCACCCGGGGCTTCTTAATTTCCTTTGATATAGAACGCGCACGCCATCACTGCTCCCAACAAACAAAAAAACAATTATGACTGCTGAAACTTGTGCGAGATATTCCAGGGAAAGCTTACAGCCTTACAAAAGCTATGCTTGGTACTGCGTGCTCTCAATTTAGTCTTGCATCGCGTTCGAGGATATTTACGGATACTTACTCAATGCCGAGTAAAAAATTCAATGTAGATGCTTAGCCCGAAATGCATGCTATAAATTGTAGTTTATCTAATGTAAGATTACGCTTACTCTGTTGTTCGTAAGGAATTTGCACCACAAGTATAAAGTTTGCAAAGATTTTTGTACACCGCGTACAGTATGCACAGTGTTTTGTTTGATTTTTGATAACAGCTACTCAATATCGATCTCTCATTGCAGAACCAAACCCTGGACCTTGTCCCGACGGATACTTAGGGCCACCGAATTGTAAAAAGGCATTATGTTATCCGAGTTGTATGAATGGTGGTAATTGTACTGCTCCTGGTGTGTGCTCATGCCCACCGGGCTTTCAAGGACCGTATTGCGAAGGAGGTATGCATTATGGAAACAATCGAGAAGTACCAACAAATAATATTTAATAAGGAAACGACATTACACTAGGTGTCGTAAAATAACAATAGTAAAACAACATTTCAAATTACTTTGGAAATCGATATAGCGGTCTTGCAACCATATTGAATAACACTGGATAGAGCTTTATAAAAAGGTGCTTGCTCTGCTCCATGATCCAAGCCAGTATTATGATGTTCCTGTTCTTCATCCCTGAACTTTTGTATGACTTCCAAAATCTCCTTATCTATTTCCTCGCCACTCTCCAATAGAGAACGCAATTGATCATTGTAATGCTCAACAATTACTGTTTCCACGGCAACGGTACAAGCCATTGCAGCTTTCTCCCCCATAAGAGCAGTTCCAGCACCAAGCAAATATCCAGCTGCATTCCATAAAGGCACCATGACTGTCGGTCTTACGCGATACTTTCGGACCAATTCTTCGAACTTGGCGCGATGTTCTTTCTCCTGTTCCCACATGTGTTGAATAGTAGGTCCAACGTTTGTGTTACCTGTCTTACATATCTTTTATGTATCTCCATGCAGGTCATAGTATTTTTGCATAGATTTATGTTTCATATACCTAATACTGCCATTTGGCCAGCATAGATTCTATCAGCTCCCAATTCACCCGCATGGTCTACTCGTATAATAGTGTCTAGCATCTTGTCCGACTTAGTTCTAGCTGCTGCTGCCGAAGAGCTAGCTAGTCGGACACCTAATTGTCTTATCTGCAGCATAGTTCTGTTATAACATTAAGAATGCTAGTTAAATACAGGTTCGTGCAATCTTGATCCTTTTTATCAAAGCTACTTTGTTCCAGGTATTTGTGCAGAGAAATGTTTAAACGGAGGCAAATGCGTCCAAAAAGACAAGTGTGATTGTCCAAAGGGCTATTTTGGATTACATTGTGAATTCTGTGAGTTGCAAGCATGCATGGTAAAGATGGATGTTTGGATAGATTTAATTATTACTGTAATCGTTCTTTTTTAGCTAAATGTGTCATTCCATGTGTAAACGGAGGGAGATGCAAGGGAAACAATTTGTGTAGATGCCCTGCTGGTTTTACAGGAAATCACTGTGAGATAGGTAGAAGATCTCCCCAGCGTTCGGCTTGTACGAGAATTTGCAGGAATGGAACTTGCCAACAAGATAACACATGCTTATGCGATCCCGGTTGGTTCGGAAAGATATGCAACAAAAATAAACCATGGGCTTAGAAATGGATACGAACTTTCCACGGTGGTATTAATTTCTTATTGATTGGAGCGTAGGCATTTTTCTTATGAGTATCCATAACTCTCAAAAGTATCGCATTCAAAGATAAGTATTACAGGATCGAGCATAACGAGATTCGATTGGCTAGTACCGTATGACTTAAAGTGTATAGTTCGTAATTTACTCCACCCCAGATGTGATATGTAAAGCTGCTTTACAACATTTTATACTATTAAATATTATTTTTAATGATATACTTTTATATTGTTAGATATATTGTATGATTGTATAAAATAAAAATTTACGTCTTTCAAGACCACCTCTTATAAACCATGTAGCACCAAGCGAACACTAGTGAAAGTAAGAAATCGTAAAAAAGCAATCTAATATCTAGATCTATGTTTTGTTTCGTCATTAGTAACAAGAGAAGTATTTGCATGAGACTTGAAGATAATGCAATAGGATGCAATTGCACCAGAACATGATTAGCATAGGTTTGAATAGCGGTGATATATTGGCTGGAGGGTGAGGGATATGATCTTTATTAAGGATTCTCCGGAGTATCATTAAATACCTATTACACGTTGACCGAGTGGAAACGTCAAAGCAGCGTGGAACTCGAGTGGAATTGCGTAGGTTTCAGGTATTCAGGTTCAGGTTAGGCCGCGCCGCGACTGGGTAACATCGTTCCAGGAGCCTCTGAAAGCGGGAGTCACGTGTCTCAGGGTCCAATAAGAGTGAGAATTGGATGGGCGCCATGACGCGTACCCTGGCGGCACTGTCCAATCGCGTTATTCCAGACCCGTATACATGTATATGGTGTTGGTGTTTCGGTGGTCGCTGGTGGGTTTTTGCGGATTCCCAGGAGAAATCGGTGAGTGGCGAGAGGACAAGCGGCCGGTATTAGCACGTAAGTAATGGGCGAGGAGGCGGGCGATGCGCGTGCAGGGCGCATTGGCGAAATAAGCTGATTTTCGCATCGTCTGCTTGGAGTGCAGCGCGCAGGCTCGCTCAAAATGGCCGCCTCGCTGGCGCGTTTGTTGTGGTGGAGATGGAGGGCCGCGTAACCGATCGATACGGCCGCTGGCGAAACTGGCCATGGTGTCCATGGCGGCTGTTGTGCGTGCTGTGCCTGTGCGCGAGGTACGCGCGAGTTACGGCCGGTGAGAGGGAAAGCGAAGCCTGTCGGTGCCCGCTCGGCTGGGCTGGCGCGCGCGCGATACCCTCGCAGTGGCTGCTGCACGCCGAGATTGCCTTCTCCTCACGGGCGCCGATGATGAGCGCGAGACGCGAGCGCAGGGCGTGGTGAGAGAGAGAGTCCACCAGCGGACGGCCGGCGGCCTCCCCGCAGACGCGAAGTCCTGAGCCCTCCCTGATCGGGTGACCACTCACGGGACACACAAGGTGCGTACGCAACTCGCGATTTTCACTGGGCCTGCTCCATGACTCCGCGGTGCCTCGCTCATGAGCTTTGCGGCCCCGGAGGTGGTCTCTCTTTTGCGTGTGCCCTGCGCATTTTCATTGCCCCCCCAAGTATCACGCCGAACAAACGCGCCGTGTGCGCGGCTTGGCGCATCCTCTCTCTCTGCTCCCTCGCGTGTCCTCCGCCGCCTCCTCCGCCGCCGCCGCCTCCACAGCCGCTGACGACGACGACGCTTAAGTCACGCTTCGCGAACCGATCTACCGCCGGTTGTCAAAGCAGCCGTCCTACCAACGCGCGCGCTCCTTCACGCTCGCTGTCATGCCGAGATTAAGGCCCGTGCGAGCTGGTGCCGTCGCCGTGCATCATCATCACGATCATCATCGCCGCCGCCGCCGCATGCCCGTCCACCGACCGCGAGCTCTCAGCTGCCGCGTTGTATCATCTTCCCGCGCCCTCCCTGCCCACGAGGTCTCCTCCGTCACCGTCTCGTCGTCGCCGCTTCGCTCCTCCTCACCTCTTCACCTGCCTGCGAACACCTGCGAACCACGGCAGCGTGCGCGGGAAATCGGCCCTCACCGGATGCCGGGTTTTGTCTTACGATGATCACCTCCCGGAGTACATGTACGATCTACCCTCATGGGCACATCGCTTTTCCCCGCTCTGCTTCTTATGCCGCGACGATTACCTTCGTATCGATAATTTAAGCCCAATTCTCATTCATTCCCCTTCACTCATTGCCATCGTTTCTTTGTTCTTATATTTCTTCCTAAGTTTCTCTCAAATTTATCTATTTTTATTTGAATTTAGTTCATTCTTATATTGTGTTTGCCTTTTTATTGTTATGATGAAGAATCACTATGATTAGTTTCACATTCTATTGAAATTTCATGAATGAAACAGTAGTTACAGAGATTGTAATGAATGATAATCAGTTATGTTGGGTCTAAGTTTATTATATATTTTCTAAGAAGTCCAGTCTTGTAAAAGCTTTAGTGGGTTGGAGGGAAAACAGACCTCTAAGGTTTCACCAGACTCAATCATATCTCTAACTTCTAACTTGATACATTCCTTTCCCTTGATATTCTTGTTCCATACTTCATTTATAACTGGGCATTTATGCTGTGGCTCAGACTCATAACAATTATGGTTTTATATGGCTATTTTCAAAGGATGTATAAGAAGGAATACTAATGTTTTTCATTTTTTTCCACAGATAAAGGTAATGTAGAAGGGGTAACTAAGGGAGCTGCTGTTATTAATTCCCAAGGAGAGGTGATATACTTTAAAAGCCAAAACGGCCGACGAAGATCAGAAAATGGTATCTCTGCCTAGTGCAGAATCAGGCACCATGGACAGAATCTCGGATGACGATGATGACGAGCCTAGTAGCGGGTCCGAAACCTACGAGGAGGGGGACCTCCTTACCGCTGCTATGGATGACGATGTAACGGCCCAACTCGCCGCTGCAGGTTGGCAAATCAAACACGCTAATGGTGATTTCCATTTTTTTGCTTTTTCACCTTTTGAGTTATTTATGTCTCAATTACTCATTGTTTACGAGACGGGTATAAGCTCTTGGTATACCGCTACTTGCAATGTATCGATCTTTCATCGATCCAGTCGAATCCTTGCAAACTCGGTTGTGGCTCAGTGAGGCCAATGAATTTCGTTAATTTCTTATCAATATGGCTCAAGTAAGATTCTTAGAAGGTAGAAAAGGTTTTATGGCACTAGATTTGTAAAATCACCATTAATGGTGTTCTGAATTGAAAATGTGTATTTGTAATTATGCACTAAATCTAACCAGTCACTCTTACATTCATAATTCAAAAATTCTTACATTAATGGTGTACTCCCTTGAGTGTCAACTTGATCTAATATGACTCAGTAATCATTTTACATTCATTTTGAAATGTCCAAAAGATTTCTAGATGATCAGAAGAACGTGAAAAATGGTAAAATATTTTAGTGAATATGCAAGTCTCTAAAAAATGTTCCAGTACAATTTTAAATTTAGTTTGCTTTTGACTATTTTTATGTTCAATTAATTTCTTTTTATTATGGTAATATTTATATTCAATATTATTCCTGTTTGTGGAATAATAAAATACAACCATATTATTTTATTATATTTTATCTTGATTTGCTTATAAAACACTTGGGGATCACCATTACTACATATATATTTTTCTGTCCTATGGTGTATTTGTAATTGCTTTATGTACGTAATGTATTTCATACAAGCTTCCTTTTTTTGCACATTTGTGTTTGCCATGCATTCTTTTGTGTCTATGCAGTTGCATATATGTATATTGGTAATCAATGTATTTCTGTATTGTCTTTTATTGCACTTATAATAGGATGTATGTTTGATTAGATTCATTCATGCACACATTATATTATTAAATGCAGAGAATATTTCATAGAATCTCATAGAATGGTCGCTTCTTTGTTTTGAGTGTACTAGATCGTATTGAGATATAGCTTGGTTTGGGTCGCTTTAGCCTGGGAGACTTTTTTCTTACAAGCAATTTATTTAGGACCTGTCGGCGTAGCTGCGGCCGCTGCTATCGTCTCGGCCAAGAAGCGAAAACGACCGCATAGTTTCGAAACGAATCCAAGTATCAGGAAAAGGCAGCAAAATAGACTACTAAGAAAGCTGAGAGTACGTATAATAAAAAGCATCTATGCTACGACAAACACTGAGTTATCATTCGGTCGGCATTGATACATCGAGTAATTCAAAAATTGCAATAATTTGTCAACTAGAATTCAGAGTATACCGTGAATAAAAGGTCCGCAATGGTACAGAATCGCTCGTAAATAGAATTTACGAGGGTTCAGTTTCTACACCTTTTCCGACCAAATGACTACCTAATGCAATCCATATGTATTACATGCCAGATGTCGTTATTGCTTTGTCGTTAAAAGGATGCAATCATTTCAGCAAACAATAGACGAGTTTGCGACACGTGTTGGTCAGCAGGCAGTAGTATTAGTGGCTACTCCTGGGAAACCAAATAGTAGTTACAAAGTATTTGGAGCGAAACCTCTAGAGGATGTAGTTAAAAATTTAAGAAGCGTTATTATGGAGGAGCTTGAAAGTGCACTCGCGCAACAAGCCCCACCACCAGTCCAAGACGACCCATCCTTGTATGAGCTTCCGCCATTGATCATTGACGGAATACCTACCCCCGTGGAAAAAATGACGCAAGCTCAACTCAGGGCGTTTATACCTCTGATGCTAAAGTATTCCACGGGTAGAGGAAAACCCGGCTGGGGTCGGGATAGTACGCGACCACCTTGGTGGCCGAAAGAACTGCCTTGGGCAAACGTGCGAATGGACGCAAGATCCGAGGACGAAAAACAAAAGGTAGGTGGCTATAAAAGACCCGGGTACAGGCCGGGTAACCTCAGTCTGTCCGGAGCAGGTCAAGAGTGTATACATTAAACTTACTTTATTGCAGATCTCTTGGACCCATGCCTTAAGGCAAATTGTAATAAATTGTTACAAATTTCACGGAAGAGAAGATCTTTTGCCCGCATTCAGTGAAGAGGACGACAAGTCGAATGTGCTGATACAACAGTCGACGCCACATTCATCTTCGCATCCGTCACATTCATCCAGTGCAAGCCAAAGTGGGCAGTCGCAGCAGCAACAGACGGTGGGAGTTGTTCGTCTGAACAGCACGGATTCATCTAAGGGAAACTCTTCGCCAGCACAAATCATTGCCGCGTCTCCTACAACTCTTGCCACTGCCACTCAGGTGGGAGTGGATAGAGTTTATCAAAGAACAAAGAATTTAACGAAACCATGTGATCGTTTCCAAGGCGTATTATTCAAAAAAGAAGCGACAGTGATTTTCATTGATGTTGAATGTAATTTTTAAGTGCATTATTTGTGGTGCATCACGTTGTTTCATGAAATTCTAAATTCTCTGTAGGACAATAGCATTTGGTCCAATTTTTAAGCTGACATCTCGAGTTCTTTTGATATCTTTTGGTTTCCCTTATTTGAGTTTGTTGTTCATTTATTTCTAAGTTAATTCTATTGTACCACATATATATATATATATATATATATATATATATATATTATTCATAATTTTATCTTGCGAAAACTTAGTGATACTTCTAGTTTTCACGTCTATGTGTTGAATGTTCTCGATGTGCCATAAAATCAATTGCTATCACTAATACAATTTTACCTGTGTTACAGATGACAGCCCAATTCCCGACAGCAGTTTTGCAAACCATAACAAATCCAGATGGTACTGTCTCCATAATCCAGGTCGATCCCAGTAATCCCATCATTACGCTACCTGATGGTACCACGGCGCAAGTTCAAGGGGTTGCTACCGTAAGTAGCCTTTCTACCTTTGTCGTAAATTCTAGTCGTTAACAGAAGGGTTTGCAAACAGAATATAATTTGTCGACGGGAACAATGTAACATGTGTTTAACTGTGAGGGATCTTCCTGTTCATACACAGATCCATACGAGCCAAGGGGAAGTTCAAGCCCTTGCTGAAGTGGCAGGTGGTGCGGAGGGAACTAGCGTGGCCGTCGACCTGAACAGTGTGACGGAAGCTACGTTAGGTCAAGACGGGCAAATCATTCTTACGGGAGAAGATGGACACGGTAAAACTGTTTTCTATAGGCTCTGCACCGTCGCTGGACAGGAGCTACTTGAGCAGTGATTCGTTTTTCCTGGTCCAAGATCTTTTGCTGTTTGCATGCTAATTACTATGCTCCATTGACGAAAATGAGAGAGCGAAAGGAAAGTCGTAACTTCTAGTTTTTTTGTACAGAATGAAGTGGGCGATCAATTAGTTGATACCTTTTGGTTTTGTACATATAGCGATTTCAGTCGGAGCGGTGCCCAGGTTGATTTTCATATTGCATAAAGAAATTCACGATCAAACATATCATTTAAAGGAGCCGAGTTCTTTCGCGGGGTTCTTGATTCTTAAGGATTACGATTTAGAATGGAAGAGTCGCATATCGACTGAGGACAATTGCAATTTAGTCTCGATACAACGTATCACTTTGTATGTGTTTGTGTATGTAAGACTACTCTCTCATCAGAGACGATACAGAAGCTTTTAGTGGGAAAAAACTTACGAGACAAATAGCATTTAAGTTATATGTATATGCATGTACATATCAATTTTTAAGTGTTTAAATTCACACATGCATACATGACACATTGACTTGTTGTGTTATATATTGCATGCTGTAACTTCTACTCCTCCTGAGTAAAGTTCTAAAAGACAACAAGATGATCACGTTTGAAACACATGCTACATCATAAATGGTACAAATGTAGAGACGAACGAATCCATCGTTTCTTAACATCCAAAGTTTTTTGGCGAACACACAAGGGTATTTCGCGATCATAGAAAGCTCTAGAGCAGTTCCCCAAACATCACTTATTACTACTAGTAAAGATTGGTTATTCACAGAACTACTGAAGAAAAATAAAACTATTGTACATAGAGTATTTTTTGTTGATGTTTTATTATTTTGTACTTATTGATTATGACAACAGTTGTTTAAGCTGTATTGCAAGTGTCCCTCAAGTAACAAATGTATATAGAGAAGTCTGGAAAATTTTTACTGAATATTAAGTCGTTCAAAGAACTTCGGTAGTTGTGCCAGCTTAAGCAATGGTTGCGTCGAAGTGTACTATCTTAATTTTTATTTTAATGTACTCGTGGATTATGTTTGTAAATTACGTTACGTTAGATAGATGTGTTTGATAAAATCGACATGTGTGTAGTGGTATATTACGATTCTTTCGCTAACATTAAGATAAAATCATAGTGATATAGTAAGTATATTAATTTTCCTGAGGATAGCGCGTCAGGTGCGACGTACTTCTTTTCTGTACAATCACTTGGATAATTCGAGTTGTCAAGATTATATGGTTTCAAAATACATTCGTACTCTTCTAAAATTGAAACTGTATTGTAAACTGGTAGCGGTACCTTTGTGAGACACGATATGTATTGGAAGAAATTAATATTATAAGAGATCTCTTATATCGAGTGAATAGTTTGGCACTTCAAGTTATGGTTGTTTCTTTTGGCGAGACCTGTCTTTTTATTTCCAGTTTGCTATACAGAAGAGTGCCTGTTATTGGGCAGAACACAGGACCGTTGCTTATTTGTTTCAGGATACCCGGTCTCTGTGTCGGGAGTTATAACGGTGCCAGTGTCTGCTAGTATGTATCAGACGATGGTCGCCAATATCCAGAGCGACGGTACCATGCAGGTAGTTACACCGATGGTTCAAGTACCGAAGGTCGAGCCAGGCAATGGAGAGACCAGTATTGAAGCCGTCACCATCCAAGGGCATCCTATGACCATGATAAACGCGGCTGGCGAACATCAAGTTCTTCAAGTGATATCCTTGAAAGACGCTAATGTCCTTACGAAGGCCATGCAGGGTGAAGTGGTCAAGGATGAAGATAGCCAACAACAGCAAACCGTGTCTAGTCCAGAATAAACATTGACATTGTGCATAGTTAATACATATATAAATATATATAAAAAAGCGTTTACGTTCACGCCAGGACAAGCTGGTGCGTAGTAGTGACGTTCAGAAGAGAACAAGTGTGAGTATTACGAATGGTTACGCTGATCCAGACAATTGTGTCGTTTTTGACTTACGGTGTAATGTATCTTCTTGAAATCAGCTCTGAATAACGGATATGTATGAGAGTGAAAATGGCTGTACAACACGTTGCATTAAGATATAATCATATTTGTATTCAAGAATTATCATAGATACTTATAATTAGCTTATTTACTTGCAGTCCAGCTGAGTGAGGGTAGTACACTAATTTCTCGGGGGTACTACTGCGTTCGATGGGTATTTGGATTTACACAGGTATCATTGACAAGTTTACTACTTCCTCCGTAGTAAATGTATCTATTAATTGACGAAAAGCATACTTCCTCAGTCGAAAGCCCCAGGATGTTTTAAATCTAGTCTTACAGTCTGCCACTCGAGTGTGCGCGACACACCAAAGAGCGTTGAGTTTTCGTTGTACATTCAATTGATAACGAAGGAAAAAAAGGGTATTATGGAATGTATATTTATCGAATTGATACTGGGTAAAATTTAATTTACCAGATCGCTATGATAAATGGCATACTTAATCGTGTAAATTAGACTAATCGATTGGTGCACATATTTCCCTCTCTCATGATAAATGAAGATGTCTTTACTCAGTGAAGATATCGTCGAAATATCTGTACGACACGCGATTATTGTAAAGAGTTTTTCAGGATACAGAGTGCAAAAAAATACCGATGAAAATGAAGATATCAAAATCGCGATTTATTATAAAATCCGTGTTATATGGCTGTCCATGTAGACAGAAAGGTAGCCTATTTTTATGGAGAAACAAAAATACATACAAGAATCAATCTTTCTTTCATTGTAGAGACATATAACAGTATATATTAATATGCATTAATGATCGATAGTAGCGGTATGGAAAAATTAAGCATTTCTGATGGGTACAAATAGGGTATAAGACATCATCCTTTCTTTTCTTTTTTTACAAAGATTTCATTAATTGCACATCCAAAGGTATAGCTTTGGGACTTATGGAGAATTACTTCGGGCCGACATTTCTAACAGTACTATAATGATTCCCATTATAAGACCAGATTTTCTATTACGAGCATTCTTCTCATTTCAATCGATTTGTACATTTCATGAGTTCCAGGAACATATGATGTGTGAGGGTACAAGTGACTTTTTATCTCTTACACCGTGATTTCATTTACTTTAATTACATGTAATGTATTTATTTTGTCCAGTGTGGTTGAACACCTAACTCTTTCCATGCATTTAAGAAAGCCGAACTCACTTTTATACAATACATCTAATGTTAGGAGAATGTATTTTTGCGTGCAATCTTGTTTCAATGTTGCGGTGTTTAGTAGGTACAAAAAGGAATAAGATAAACTCTTTTTAGAAGACCACTGTTTCTTGATCCTTTTCTATCTCGAAATGTTTATCCACGATTTCCGTGTGCATTATACAGAGCATATGTATTGTATACATAGTTTTCAAGTGACTCCCATGATGAGTTTGTGACCTTAGGTATTAGCTTCTTCTTACTACTGTTTTCTCACAGTAAAGTGAAGTTCCTGTAGGCTTATAGTGCTATATTCTTCTCTCCAATGCGCCAATCGTGAGTGGAGTCGTAACATTGAAACAACAAACTGCCCTCGACATCAAAGTACGAAGGACACCAAAAA